>CM043115.1:56504663-57224663 GCA_023701765.1 Hylyphantes graminicola | reverse complement strand
TATTTAGTTTGGGAGGTCTAAAGAAACGAACTAAGGAAAGATCATTTGTGTTGTTTTTCTTGTAGGTGCAAATTAGGACAGCTGAGGAGGATAGACGGATGGAAGAAGGGAGGCTTGATATGTACTTTGTTGAAACGAGATTGGTAAGTCAATTCTACTTACTAGTTCAAGTATTTAGTTTGGGAGGTCTAAAGAAACGAACTAAGGAAAGTTCTTTTGCGTTGTTTTTCTTGTAGGGGCAAATGAGGACAGCTGAGGAGGATAGACAGATGGAAGAAGGGAGGCTTGATTTGTACTTTGTTGAAACGAGATTGGTAAGTCGATTCTACTTACTAGTTCAAGTATTTAGTTTGGGAGGTCTAAAGAAACGAACTAAGGAAAGTACTTTTGTGTTGTTTTTCTTGTAGTCCTAAATATATCTCTTGGTCCTAAATATATCTAATTCCTTACCAGTTTCCAATAGCTATCAAGATTCTTCTTAAAAACTTCCACTCTCTTCGAATACACAACACATTCTGTTAAAGTATTCCACTCATTTGGCGTATAATAATGTTTTCTTACCTCCCTTCTAAAGCATGATTTATTCAATTTCTGATCATGTCCTCTGGTCTGGCTATTTATGGTAAAATCAAAGCCTTCCATGTCTAAATGTTTTAATAACTTGAATAACTGAATTAAATCACCCCTTGTTCTCCTATTTTCCGGGCATAGATGTTTAAAGATCTTAATCTATTATAATTATCGATACCTGATAAACCCTTAATCATTTTTGTAGCCCTATGCTGAACTTTTTCAAGCAACTCTATATTAAGAGCTCAAGTGCAAAACAAGTTAAATCATTTTTAGAAAAAATTGAGTTGGTTAGCTTTTCATACAGGTATTGTAGGAAGGGATCCACCAACATTTCGATTTGCACAAATAAGTTAATTCGTATGTATATGTACATATACATAAGATTATAATCTCTCACAATCATCAATGCAATATATAAGCTTTATGAAAAGCTAACCAACTCATTTTTTTTTTTCAAAAAGTGATTTAACTTGTTTTGCACTTAACGTCTTCATATATCTTTCAACAACTCAAGCAACTTATATCTTTCAACTCTACTCTACCCTTAAGTTTTAAGGACTCTTCACAGTTCAACTAACACATATGAAGAGTACACGGGAATAACCGATTGATTTATTAGGCGGACGCCCGCAATTGTCTGCTTGGCGGCAGAAAAATGGTTTCTCTCTTTCTTCTTCGCTTTGTCCAAGCGTAGGGATCGCCAATCGCCTGAAATTGGTAACTAAGAACCACAGAAATAGTAGTTAAAGTACTACAGTGGCATATCACGTGACCTACAACACCGACTTCATTGGGGCTCTTCTTGGAGCTCCTCGCGCGTCCCGTCGTTAGCATTGGAGGTCACGTGATCTTCCACTCTATTACTTTAACTATGATATCTGTAGTAGGAACTGGTTTCCTTACTCAAGTTTAGGCAATCACTCGCTATCATCGCCAAAGTGGCCTGCTAAGGAAACTTCACTGCAAATTCAATCGGTTTTTCCTGTGTACTCTTCATATATAATGGGTACACTTATAAAATATATGTACAAAAAAGTTGTCAAGCTGAGAAAATCCGCCAATCTGTGGCAAACATCTCGCCAAGTTTGGCATCGCATTTGTGCATTGTGGCGTGAATCGAAATCAAGGGATCTTCGGAGGGTGCGTTACAAACACCCCCGCCAAACGACTCGAGAGAATTTCACGCCCACTCTGACGAACGCCCCTTTAAATGGATTTCGAACTTTCGTCTGCACTTTTGCGGAAGAGAAAATTTTGTTCAGAAATATGAGATTTTTTTCTTTTTTTAGATTCCAGTTCGATTACTTATTTTTTATATCCTGGGGAATTTTAAGTAGGACTTATTTTTTGTGCCTGGGTTGCTTTTTGGTGGGTAATTTTTAATAAATGAAAATTATTAATTAAATTTTAAATAACGCTGAATGGGTTTATTTGGGTTCCAGCTCAGGTACGGCCCATGGTACTTTGCGGACGAGAAATAATTTCTCAGAAATATGAGATTTTACTCTTTTTTTTTTAATTCCAGTTCGGGGACTTATTTTTTCATGGCTCGGGGAACTTTAAGTAGGACTTATTTTTATGCTTGGGTTGTTTTTTGTGGGCAATTGTAAACAAGTGAATGATAGCTAGCTAAATTTTAAGTAACTCTGAACGGGTTGAATTGGTTTTCAAGCTCAGGTATGGATCCTGTGACTTTGCAGTGGGCCAAAATTATACGTCCATCTTCATTTGAACTCATGTAAATGCAGTTTGTTGTTTTTATATAGGTCAAGTGAAACGAGTCAGATTGATTCATTTATTATTATTTTGAGAATGCCTAAATAGGATAAGTAACTTTTTAAATAGAGATAAAAGCCAAATAATAACCAGAAACACAATCTCAAATGATATTCTTTCGCCGTCAAAGGGTAATAATTATGTTATGAGGACGATTTTACTTTAGAGAAGATGATCCTATGGCCTTTGTCAGCATCCCGTGGTACTTTTACTAAATTTTTTGTGGACCCGGATCATTTTAAAAAATCTATCAAAGTAAAAAAGTTAGTTAAAAAATACAAATCTAGAAGAAATCGATGAAATTTAAAAAAAAAAAATAATAGAATTTTCAATTATAGGTGTGGTTATGATAGGAAAATATACTTGTTGTCTGTTTCTTAGATTCTAAAAAGAGCTTTAGCATGACCACGCAAAACTTTTTCTTGCGTTCTTGCTGTTTAAAAATCGCTTAATGCCTTGTAAGAAAAAAAAATATGAAAATTCATAATACATCAATTACAAAGACCTTGTCTAACAAATTGCAACAATGCTAGTTAGAAATAGTATCACAATAATAAATATACATTTTTTCTTTTCGTTTATAACAATGATTGACAACAATAAAAACAAGCAGATTTTATCATTTTGGTCATTTCAGCTCCATCTCTCAAGAGCAAAGTTGCTCTCAATCGTTTGTCCGTGTAAAATGTATTTTTTACCCGAATTGTTTAACTGCGCAGTAAAAAACGCAAATTGTGCAGAGTTTTTATCAAAGTACTCAGGTATGTTAGATTTTTATTTCTGTTATTTTTATTTTAAGACTTGATACTAGTACTATAAAGGCAAAACGGTGAAGATCTAGTACTCATTGTTTGGCGTTTTGAGAAATTAAGATTTATCGCCAGATAACAAAAAAATTGTGCAGGCTTTCTTTTACAGCTCGGATTTATTTAGGTTATCTATTTTTAGCAATAATAAGTAAAATGTCACTTTAGAAACTTTGCGAATAGCTAAAATGGATCAACAGGAGATATTATGCATGTTTCACAACACAAATTCAGTATATATTGTTTGGCGATTTGAGAAATTAAGATTTATCGCCAGATAGCAAACTAAAATCGAGCAGGCTTTTTTTGACAGCTCGTATTTACTTAGGTTATCTAATTTGAGCAATAATAAGTAAAATGTCACAATAGAAACTTTGCGAATAGCGAACATGGAACAATAGGAGCTATTATATATGTCTTGATAACACAAATTTTAATTGAAATACATATTGTGGAATTATTTATTAGTCAGTTGAACTAATTAAAAGAATTTTAAAGTGAAAAAACATCATTTTAGTTCGAGAACAAAATGTGTCTTATTTAAAGCATGTTTTTCATAGATCTCTTAATTGTGGCTGAATACAACTCTTTTAGTATTTTGGCTAAACTTACAAAGTCCAACTAATCAATATATTTCCTGAAAATAATAATTACTTTGTTTAACGATCACTTTATTTAAAACACACCTACAAAGTGTAAGAATGCGTGCATAATATATTACATTATCAAAATTTAAAAAAAAAAACTAAAATTAGATTAGAATGTAGGTGGAATGGTATTACTGTCGTTTTTTCCCTACACGCATTTCTCAACATCGCAATAATTTTACTCAATCACACATTGTCATAGAGGTAAACTCATTTATATTACATTATAATATATTATGATATTCTATCTTATATTTGTGATAAATAACCATCAAATAATTTATGGATTCATTTTGTGCTTCCGGTCAAGTGACAATTTCATCTCAAGTGTCGACGTGGACTGGACTTTGGACCACGGCATACTTAAAGTTCACCCGTCCCATACGCTTGGTGTTATTCAAAGGTGATATTTTTTATTTAGCACATTCTTACATAAAATAGCTAATTTCAAAGAAAGAACTTGTGAAGGTATCCCAATTGATGTAAAAATTAACCCATCCGTTCAAATAATAAAAGCTCTCTGTGGATGTTAAAGTATGCCAAGATTTTTGCCTAGACGAAACCCAGGCCAAACGGGACCTCCAGAAATATTTTACATGCCACATAATCATATGGCATGCGTGACCAATATTTTCCCATTCAGAAAATCCAACGACTTAGCCGGGGCTCAAACCCGTGATCTTGAGTAAAGAGTAAACTTGATTGTTATGCATCATATATAAAATAAAAATTAAATTTTTAATTCTTTAATTCTTCTGGATCTTAAATTTTTTAAACATTAGTTTTCTGTAGTAGATGGTTTTTATGGCACTTCCATGCTTTTAATTTTTTTTAATTTAAGATAACTGTTACATTTATAATTTTTTTAAAACATTTTGTGTGTTGCTGGAAAATCCAACAGTCAGGGGAAGAGCTAAGATTCAAATAATTCCCAGGAACACAATCTCAAATGATTTTCTTTCGCCGTCAATGCGTAATAATTATGTGGCGGATCTATATATATAGTTTATCCATATGCAAATTGCCAATTGTGTAGAGATTTTATCAAAGTACACAGGTATATAAAAAGTTTTACTGTTATTCTTATTTTAAAATTTACTATAAAGGCAAAACGGTAAAGATCTAGTATACATAGTTTGGCCTTTTAAGAAATTGAGATTTATCTCTAGATAACAAAAAAATCGAGCAGGCCTTCTTTTAAAGCTCGTATTTACATAGGTTATCTAATGTTTGCATTAATAAGCAATATTTCACAATAAAAACTTTGAGAATAGCTAAAATGGATCAACAGGATATATTATACATGTTTGGAAAACACAAATTTTAATTGAAATACTTACTGTTTAAGCAGTTATTGGTTATTTGAACTAATTATTAGAATTTTTGAGTAAAAAAACTCATATTAGTTCGAGAATTAAATATGTCTTATTTAAAGCAAGTTTTTCATTGATCTCTTGATTTCTGGCTTCGTACAATTCTTTTAGAATTTAGGCTAAACGTACAAAGTCCAATTAATCAATATGTTTCCTCAATAGTAATTACTTAGTTTAAGGAACTTTTTATTTAAAATACACCTACAAAGGGTTAGAATAAGTGCATAACTATCACATTATAACAATAAAAATACCTAAAATTAGATAAGAATATAGGTGAAATTGAATTAATGTCGCTTGTCCCCAACATACATTTCTCAATATCACAATAATTTTACTATATCAAGAAAGTGTCATATAGGTGAACTCATTTATTGAACATTTTTATTTATTATGCTATTATAATATTTATGATCAATAACCATCAAATAAATTATGGATTCCTTTTGTTCTTTCGTATATCAAATCCTCGGTCCGACTGTAGCAATTAGCTGAATTAGCATGTCCGACTGTATCTCAACTCTTCTCTTTATGAAGAAAAAACTTCATATTTGTACATAAATATTAGAAAATATTTCAATTTTTTTTTTCATTTGTTAACAGAACAAATTAAATAATTATTTATAGATTTAAATGAAACTCTCCTTGAGCGCTGCATCTCCTGAGGTCCTGCTTTATAATTCATAAGTGTTCTAATAGCTCCTTTAATGAAATTTCATTAAAATATAACGTCATTCTGACCAGTGGTTCTTTTAAATAGAGGTTTGATGTTGTAACTTTCATTGCTGCTTGCGATTTTAAAATTGTAAATTTCGATCTAATTTGAACAATGATCGCTTAACATTTTATGTTTAACAGAATAGCTTATTTAAACAATGTGCACTCTTAAAACAAACACTCAAAATTTAACTCAGTCTGAGTGGATTTCACTCCTCCAGACTGGAAAATGCACTTCTCCTTTTGGAGTGGATCCTTTGTGTGTTAAACCTCCGACAGGATCACTCCAAACGAGTGATTTTAACTCAGTCTGAGAAAATATGCATGCCTTTAGGGTGTCGAAAATGCACTTCTCCAACTGGAGTGGATTTCACTCTTTTGTTTTAAGAGTGTAGCAACAATGCAAATTTTCGAATTTCGTTCATTCTTTCTAAAATTCTTTCGTACTAAGTTGCTTTTTTCAATTTGTCCTGTAAAATAATTATTTTCCGTACAATAATATTTGTACTAATCATGTGGCATGAACAAATACGGGTTATTTTGCACTTTATTCACCGCTAAATGGGTAAGTCACTCCTTTTTTTTAAAAAAAAATTAGTTTTGGCGTGTAGACAAAAGTTTTATTATGATAGTTATGTTAATGATAATACAAGAAATATGTATTTGACAAAAACTTGCGTAAGTTATTAACCTGATTCTTATATAATTTTCACTTTAAGCAAGGAAAGTTACAACTTAAACTCTGGAAACTTCTTGGAATACATTTTCTTGTCTCTTTGAAATGACATAACAGTGGTCCACAAACTTTGAATTTCAGCCTTGAAGGGTGAGCTGAGAGTTCATAAACTATTTTTATTTTTCAAATGAGAAGTCATTGATTGCTTAACGAAGTGACATTGCATTTGGAGAGAAATTCAAATTGAAATCCAAGAAGAATCAGTAAAAGAAGTTATAATAAAAAAACATTAGCCCAATAGCCCAAGGTTTATAATATACTCAATATGTATGGTTTCTTAATGTTCTGGGTTATCTTTATATTTAAAATGACTTTATTTAAAATCATTTGGTTGATTCAAAAAATAACAAACAAATATTTAAACCTTCATAAATAAATAATTTCTTTCATATAATTATTTAATTTATAACTAATCTTTACATCGACCTACAATGTCTAGCGTAATAGTTTAAATTACAGCAATATTTAAAAGTGCATCTTCTTAATTATTAAAATAAATCTTAAATATTTTCACCATTTTAGAACAAATTTTTATCGCATTTAAACATGTATTTTGCGTATAATATAACTTTTCAGTAATTAATTGCACTTTTCAGGACAGGACATTTTCTGTTAAATTTTTATTGTACTTCAGTGAAACGAGATCGGTAAGTCAATTCTACTTACTAGTTCAAGTATTTAGTTTGGGAGGTCTAAAGAAACGAACTAAGGAAAGTTCTTTTGTGTTGTTTTTCTTGTAGGTGCAAAGGAGGACAGATGAGGTCAATTGACATATGGAAGAGAAGAGGCTTGATATGTACTTCAGTGAAACGAGATCGGTAAGTCAATTCTACTTACTAGTTCAAGTATTTAGTTTGGGAGGTCTAAAGAAACGAACTAAGGAAAGTTCTTTTGTGTTGTTTTTCTTGAAGGTGCAAAGGAGGGCAGATGAGGAGAATAGACATATGGAAGAGAAGGGGCTTGATATGTACTTCAGTGAAACGAGATCGGTAAGTCAATTCTACTTACTAGTTCAAGTATTTAGTTTGGGAGGTCTAAAGAAACGAACTAAGGAAAGTTCTTTTGTGTTGTTTTTCTTGTAGGTGCAAGGGTGGGCAGATGAGGGAAATAGACATATGGAAGAGAAGAGGCGTGATATGTACTTCAGTGAAACGAGATCGGTAAGTCAATTCTACTTACTAGTTCAAGTATTTAGTTTGGAAGGTCTAAAGAAACGAACTAAGGAAAGTTCTTTTGTGTTGTTTTTCTTGTAGGTGCGAAGGTGGGCACATGAGGGGAATAGACATATGGAAGAGAAGAGGCTTGATATGTACTTCAGTGAAACGAGATCGGTAAGTCAATTCTACTTACTAGTTCAAGTATTTAGTTTGGGAGGTCTAAAGAAACGAACTAAGGAATGCTCTTTTGTGTTGTTTTTCTTGTAGGTGCAAAGGTGGGCAGATGAGGGGAATAGACATATGGAAGAGAAGAGGCTTGATATGTGCTTCAGTGAAACGAGATCGGTAAGTCAATTCTACTTACTAGTTCAAGTATTCAGTTAGGGAGGTCTGAAGAAATGAACTAAGGGGAGATTTTTGGTTTTGTTCTTGTAGGATTCAGAAGAGTAGGGCAGCGGAGGACAAATGTTAACATCGAAGAGAGGTGCCCCGATATGCTCTTCGGTCCATCGAGATTGGTAAGTAAATTTGCACTTACTTGTTCAAGTATTCGGTTAGGGAGGTCTGAAGAAAAGAACTAAGGGGAGATTTTTGGTTTTGCTTTTGTAGGATTCAAAGGAGTAGGGAGGCGGAGGACAAATCGAAACATTCACGAGAGGACCTGCGATAAGCAATTCGGTCTATCGATGTCAGTAAGTAAATTCAAAAATTTTTGCTGTTCTTTTTTGTTAATGTTGATTTTTGGTTTTGTTCTTGTAGGACTCAAAGGAGAAGAGCAGCGGTTGACAAATGGAAGCATTCAAAAGAGAAGCTCCACGAAATTCGGTTCATCGAGATCCGTAAGTCAATTCTACTTACTAGTTCAAGTATTTAGTTTGGGAGGTCTAAAGAAACGAACTAAGGAAAGTTCTTTTGTGTTGCTTTTCTTGTAGGTGCAAAGGAGGACAGATGAGGAGAATAGACACATGGAAGAGAAAAGGCTTGATATATACTTCAGTGAAACAAGATCTGTAAGTCAATTCTACTTACTAGTTCAAGTATTTAGTTTGGGAGGTCTAAAGAAACGAACTAAGGAAAGTTCTTTTGTGTTGTTTTTCTTGAAGGTGCAAAGGAGGGCAGATGAGGAGAATAGACATATGGAAGAGAAGAGGCTTGATATGTACTTCAGTGAAACGAGATCGGTAAGTCAATTCTACTTACTAGTTCAAGTATTTAGTTTGGGAGGTCTAAAGAAACGAACTAAGGAAAGTTCTTTTGTGTTGTTTTTCTTGAAGGTGCAAAGGAGGGCAGATGAGGAGAATAGACATATGGAAGAGAAGAGGCTTGATATGTACTTCAGTGAAACGAGATCGGTAAGTCAATTCTACTTACTAGTTCAAGTATTCAGTTAGGGAGGTCTGAAGAAACGAACTAAGGGGAGATTTTTGGTTTTGTTCTTGTAGGATTCAGAAGAGTAGGGCAGCGGAAGACAAATGTTAACATCGAAGAGAGGTGCCCCGATATGCTCTTCGGTCCATCGAGTTTGGTAAGTAAATTTGCACTTACTTGTTCAAGTATTCGGTTAGGGAGGTATGAAGAAAAGAACTAAGGGGAGATTTTTGGTTTTGCTTTTGTAGGATACAAAGGAGTAGGGCAGAGGAGGACGAATCGCAACATTCACGAGAGGACCTCCGATAAGCAATTCGGTCTAGCGATGTCAGTAAGTAATTTCAAAAATTTTTGCTGTTCTTTTTTTGTTGTTGTTGATTTTCGGTTTTGTTCTTGTAGGACTCAAAGGAGAAGAGCAGCGGTTGACAAATGGAAGCATTCAAAAGAGAAAATCCTACACGCAATTCGGTTCATCGGGATCGGTAAGTCAATTCTACTTACTAGTTCAAGTATTTAGTTTGGGAGGTCTAAAGAAACGAACTGAGGAAAGTTCTTTTATGTTGTTTTTCTTGTAGGTGCAAAGGAGGGCAGATGAGGAGAATAGACATATGGAAGAGAAGAGGCTTGATATGTACTTCAGTGAAACGAGATCTGTAAGTCAATTCTACTTACTAGTTCAAGTATTTAGATTGGGAGGTCTAAAGAAACGAACTAAGGAAAGTTCCTTTGTGTTGTTTTTCTTGAAGGTGCAAAGGATGGCAGATGAGGAGAATAGACATATGGAAGAGAAGAGGCTTGATATGTACTTCAGTGAAACGAGATCGGTAAGTCAATTCTACTTACTAGTTCAAGTATTTAGTTTGGGAGGTCTAAAGAAACGAATTAAGGAAAGTTCTTTTGTGTTGTTTTTCTTGTAGGTGCAAAGGTGGGCAGATGAGGGGAATAGACATATGGAAGAGAAGAGGCTTGATATGTACTTCAGTGAAACGAGATCGGTAAGTCAATTCTACTTACTAGTTCAAGTATTTAGTTTAGGAGGTTTAAAGAAACGAACTAAGGAAAGTTCTTTTGTGTTGTTTTTCTTGTAGGTGCAAAGGAGGACAGATTAGGAGAATAGACATATGGAAGAGCAGAGGCTTGATATGTACTTCAGTGAAACAAGATCGGTAAGTCAATTCTACTTTCTAGTTCAAGTATTAAGTTAGGGAGGTCTGAAGAAACGAACTAAGGGGAGATTTTTGGTTTTGTTCTTGTAGGATTCAGAAGAGTAGGGCAGCGGAGGACAAATGTTAACATCGAACAGAGGTGCCCCGATATGCTCTTCGGTCCATCGAGATTGGTAAGTAAATTTGCACTTACTAGCTCAAGTATTCAGTTAGGGAGGTCTGAAGAAAAGAACTAAGGGGAGATTTTTGGTTTTGCTTTTGTAGGATTCAAAGGAGTAGTGCAGCAGAGGACGAATCGAAACATTCTCGAGAGGACCTCCGATAAGCAATTCGGTCTATCGATGTCAGTAAGTAAATTCAAAATTTTTTGTTGTTCTTTTTTGTTGTTGATTTTTGGTTTTGTTCTTGTAGGACTCAAAGGAGAAGGGCAGCGGTTGACAACTGGAAGTATTTAAAAGAGAAACTCCTACACGCAATTCGGTTCATCGAGATCGGTAAGTCAATTCTACTTACTAGTTCAAGTATTTAGTTTGGGAGGTCTAAAGAAACGAACTAAGGAAAGTTATTTTGTGTTGTTTTTCTTGTAGGTGCAAAGGAGGACAGATGAGGAGAATAGACATATGGAAGAGAAGAGGCTTGATATGTACTTCAGTGAAACAAGATCGGTACGTCAATTCTACTTACTAGTTCAAGTATTTAGTTTGGGAGGTCTACAGAAACGAACTAAGGAAAGTTCTTTTGTGTTGTTTTTCTTGTAGGTGCAAAGGAGGACAGATGAGGGGAATAGACATATGGAAGAGAAGAAACTTGATATGTACTTCAGTGAAACGAGATCAGTAAGTCAATTCTACTTACTAGTTCAAGTATTTAGTTTGGGAGGTCTAAAGAAACGAACTAAGGAAAGTTCTTTTGTGTTGTTTTTCTTGTAGGCGCAAAGGAGGACAGATGAGAAGAATAGACATATGGAAGAGAAGAGGCTTTATATGTACTTCAGTGAAACGAGATCGGTAAGTCAATTCTACTTACTAGTTCAAGTATTTAGTTTGGGAGGTCTAAAGAAACGAACTAAGGAAAGTTATTTTGTGTTGTTTTTCTTGTAGGTGCAAAGGAGGACAGATAGGAGAATAGACATATGGAAGAGAAGAGGCTTGATATGTACTTCAGTGAAACGAGATCGGTAAGTCAATTCTACTTACTAGTTCAAGTATTTAGTTTGGGAGGTCTAAAGAAACGAACTAAGGAAAGTTCTTTTGTGTTGTTTTTCTTGTAGGCGCAAAGGAGGACAGATGAGAAGAATAGACATATGGAAGAGAAGAGGCTTGATATGTACTTCAGTGAAACGAGATCGGTAAGTCAATTTTACTTACTAGCTCAAGTATTCAGTTAGGGAGGTCTGAAGAAAAGAACTAAGGGGAGATTTTTGGTTTTGCTTTTGTAGGATTCAAAGGAGTAGTGCAGCAGAGGACGAATCGAAACATTCTCGAGAGGACCTCCGATAAGCAATTCGGTCTATCGATGTCAGTAAGTAAATTCAAAATTTTTTGTTGTTCTTTTTTGTTGTTGATTTTTGGTTTTGTTCTTGTAGGACTCAAAGGAGAAGGGCAGTGGTTGACAACTGGAAGTATTTAAAAGAGAAACTCCTTCACGCAATTCGGTTCATCGAGATCGGTAAGTCAATTCTACTTACTAGTTCAAGTATTTAGTTTGGGAGGTCTAAAGAAACGAACTAAGGAAAGTTATTTTGTGTTGTTTTTCTTGTAGGCGCAAAGGAGGACAGATGAGAAGAATAGACATATGGAAGAGAAGAGGCTTGATATGTACTTCAGTGAAACGAGATCGGTAAGTCAATTTTACTTACTAGCTCAAGTATTCAGTTAGGGAGGTCTGAAGAAAAGAACTAAGGGGAGATTTTTGGTTTTGCTTTTGTAGGATTCAAAGGAGTAGTGCAGCAGAGGACGAATCGAAACATTCTCGAGAGGACCTCCGATAAGCAATTCGGTCTATCGATGTCAGTAAGTAAATTCAAAATTTTTTGTTGTTCTTTTTTGTTGTTGATTTTTGGTTTTGTTCTTGTAGGACTCAAAGGAGAAGGGCAGTGGTTGACAACTGGAAGTATTTAAAAGAGAAACTCCTACACGCAATTCGGTTCATCGAGATCGGTAAGTCAATTCTACTTACTAGTTCAAGTATTTAGTTTGGGAGGTCTAAAGAAACGAACTAAGGAAAGTTATTTTGTGTTGTTTTTCTTGTAGGTGCAAAGGAGGACAGATGAGGAGAATAGACATATGGAAGAGAAGAGGCTTGATATGTACTTCAGTGAAACAAGATCGGTACGTCAATTCTACTTACTAGTTCAAGTATTTAGTTTGGGAGGTCTACAGAAACGAACTAAGGAAAGTTCTTTTGTGTTGTTTTTCTTGTAGGTGCAAAGGAGGACAGATGAGGAGAATAGACATATGGAAGAGAAGTGTATTAGAAGTGAAGAGTATTTTGTTTTGTTGTTCTTTTAGGTGCAAAAGAAGATGATTTGACCAAGTTAAAGCAACTCATTCAAAGGAATGCCTTTTTGGTCCTATCAAACGCAGAGCATTAGTCTTTTTTCAAAGTGATTCCTTTTTGATGTCGATGTAAAGAGTTGGCCTGGATCTACCCACCATTTCTGCATTTACTTTTGTCAAAATATATCCATTTTCATCACCTGTGACTTTCGATGCAGAAAACTCTTTCTTTGATGTCGATTCAAAAGTTGTTCGCAAGGGACTTTTTGTTTCTCCATTTGTCTGTCTCTTAAAGCATGTGGTACCCATTTTCCTTACTTGCGAATTTTTCCCAAGGCATGCAAACGGGTTCACTAATAAATTTCTGAGTTACATTTAATACTTCTGATTTGTGTACACGAGTCACTATTGGGTTTTCATCCAAAATTGTTTACAATTCTTCATCTTCAAATTGTTTTGGTAGTTTTTTCTTATCCTTGTCTGCATAAAAATCTTCATTTTTAAATCCACCAAACCCTCATTTTCAAATTAATTCAGATAGACCATTGTCTTCATAAGCTTTCTTAACCATTTGAATAGCTTCAGCAGCAGTTTTTTTCACAATTAAGTAATGGATTGAAATTTCCCGCAAATGACCCTTTGCTGGCATCAAACACATCTTCAAAACCGAGAATGACTATGAAAAAAACATAGCAGTAACTACTGACCCCTGTCTGGTGAAAGGTTTAAAAGTAGTCTGACAAAATGCTAGTAGAGCTATTCCACACTATTATTAACCCGGGAGCTGTGCCATCTGTTAATTCATGGTCATTCCACAGGTATACCCCTAATACATGCTCGTTGAATCTGTTCGTTGCAAAGTCCCGACGGCGTTAGCGTACGATGTCGATCGAAATTCCTTTTGGTGCCGGCTCAGGTGCCGACCTCGTCACTTGACCAGTGTTTTAAATTGCTTGGCTTTATTGACAGTGTTAAAAGTCCTAAAGGAGGCTTGAAATAGGCAGCCGGGAATTATTACATTACATTACTTGTGGAAAAGTAAGAGTTGAGTTGTTTTCCGAAAGTGGCGTGAAATAACGCAAAGCTCCTGAGGCGAAAGCACAAATTCGGAATTTATACTTATTGGGGAGAGAAACAATGCCAGATGGATAGTTTATTGCTTCGTCGAAAATTGGAGTTCCTTCGATATTCAATTCTTATTTTTATTAAATTTTTCGAAATCTTTGATTTTTTTTGTGTTCAGCTGAGGGCTTTGGTTTGCAAAAAATTTTTTATTGTGGTAAGCATATCAGAATATTTGAGTGAAAAAGTTTAGACTACCCATAAACACGACAGGAACGAAATCTCGACAGACTATTATCCTGAACGGTTCGAAATTCTCAAAAAAAAGCCAATAAATTAATGCCGTTATGCTTAATTGAGGGCTATTTAAATATAATTTTATTTCATTTGTTATGAGGGATTTTCGTTTATCTATAATAATAAAAGAAAGAGTCTGTATGTCTGTGGATCGCAAAAGACCTACTTAGACTGCTCTAAAAAAATCGAAATTTTTAATATAGATTCCTTTTAATACTTGTGTGTGCACCTGGGGCTTAGTTTTTTCATATATGATTGTGATTTTTAATTAATATAATTAGTTTAAAAAATCGTCATTCACGTGGGATTGGGGGACCATAACAGGGCTTGAAAATACATGGACCGGGCCGAAACGGGGGCTCGACGCCATCCTCTATTAGTTTGATTGATTGAGTTTGGTTGAGATATGCGCTCGCCCTAAGGCTGCTTCATCCTCTATTAGTGTTTGCTTTTTTAAGGTAGGCGAATACCTAAAATTTTAAAATTTTTACTATTACTTTAATCTTTTCCAAATTTGGCATAGTGTTTTCAAATATAATTTACAATGCTTTTTTGGCAATTTTTTTTATTTAAATATAATTGATTTATTTTAAACGGTGTTTTTCTACTAAAAAAGGGGGGTTACGCTAACACTTCTAGCATAAAAAGTTTTACACTAATTTACCTGAAATTTTTTACAGATGCTATTTTAATATACATCTGTGCCATGAACCTCTAACATCTGGTGTAAATATAGTAGTTTTTGTTTAAAAAAATGTCAAAGTGTAAGTTTATCGAAAAAAAAATTTGTTGATTGGTACCTGCGAGTACGGTAGTTCCTTAAACCCGTTGCACTTACGGCACCATCTGCGCATGCTCAGCATCTGCCGTAAATCCAGCTCTCTTACGGAAAACCACTGCGCGTGAGCAAACGGATACTGAAAGGGAAAGATAGTTTGTCACGTTGGCTTATTATCGCCCAAAGTTGATAAGGTTTTGGGAATAAAAATTAACATGTTGATTGAGATGAAATCGATCCTCGTTGCGGAAGAATGGAAAAAAAAAAAAAGATAGAATCCTAAAAAATAATCATTAAAAATAATCATAAAAAACAAACTCGTCTCTTGACCAGGGTTCTAAATTACGAGGCATCGTCAATTATGGCCAATTACGGCCAACAATTACGCCTCGTAATTTAGAACTGTGGTCAATGGACGAGGGTTTTTTTTTCGAAGAAGATTGAAATCATAAATAAGAAACTCGTGTCTTGACAAAGGTTCTAAATTACGAGGTACAGCCAATTATGGCTAATTACGGCCAACACATCCAATTACGCCTCGTAATTTAGAACCCTGGTCAAGAGACGAGTTGGTTTTTTATGATACCATTCTCCCCCCCCCCCCCCCTTCTTGATTAGTAAGTATCACAAAGTTTTTTGCATTTGGAATATTCATTACAGCTACAGACCACTCTGAATAGCGATCGTTATTTTATAACCACCCTGTATAATTTAAAATGTATTATGGATCTGAAAGTTGCTTTTTTAACTGATAACCATAATTTCTAAAGCCATGCTAAATGACTGGTGTACGTTAAATCCGTCGTGGTCACTAAGTCCTCCAAGTTACCATACCAAATCAAAAATGTGACAAGTCAATCCTGGGGATCCTCTAGTTGGCCTCTGTCTCTAAAAATTAGATGGATCCATTTAAGTGTGTGTGTTGTATCTCTCTTGCTTGACGAAGGTTTATAAGCGGGTTTGATGATGTAAAGTCTTGCATCAATTGATCCCAGAATAAAATAGGCTTAGAATTGGACAGTGTTATAATCCAATAATTCTATTATAATCCATAAACGCACGCGTTCGGCGAGGGTAAACGCTTGATATTCAATAACAACCTAAACCTTCACTACAACCCTAACTAACAACTTGGAGATATTTTACTTGGCTGCTCACAAAAACGTTTCGCTCTCAAGTCGAGATATCCGCTTGCGCAGATTTCCGGCACTGCCGTTAGATTAGCCACATTGTGTTTGTTTCAAGTTAATTCATAAAATTTGTCGTAAAACACATTCTTGTAATTTGTTTGTAACTCTAGAGGGTCATTGCACGGATGAGTTCAAAACGAAGAATTTAACACATAATTCATGTTTATCGGAGGAAAATTCAATGTGGTGGGCTTGTTGGCGTGAACCTCTTTTTTTAGTTGAAAAACACCGTTTAAAATAAATAAATTATATTTAAATTTAAAAAACTGCCTAAATAGCATTATTCATTATATTTGAAATCACCATGCCAAATTTGGAAAAGATTAAAGTAATAGTACAAATTTTAGAATTTGGGGGAATTTTGGGTATTCGCCTACCTTAAGTGCGCATGCGCCAACACGAATTTAATTTTGTTTTGATTTTGAGTGTATTTTCACAAGTAAGCATGCCTCTAAAAGGAAGCAATGCGAAGTTAACGGGTTCCCAGTAAGGCGGGACCATACTGCTAGTTGCTTTATAAACATAGAATACTTTTGGATGTGGAAAAAGGAACGTTATATTGGAAATGCATTTTATACGGAAATCTCAAACATTATTAATATTAGTATTTAAAATAGCCCATTGTTCATGTAAATTTGTTTAGCGTTTTTGTTTTACAATTTGGGCCCTTATTAATTATGTGGCCAGGTCCCCATGGACATAGTGTTTTCCCATAATAGGTAATGTTATAAGTGAAATGTGTTTTCGCACTGGGTTTAGATATTTTATAGCACA
The DNA here is from genome assembly GCA_023701765.1 of Hylyphantes graminicola. Taxonomy (NCBI): domain Eukaryota; kingdom Metazoa; phylum Arthropoda; class Arachnida; order Araneae; family Linyphiidae; genus Hylyphantes; species Hylyphantes graminicola. The sequence goes on along the minus strand of CM043115.1, from coordinate 57,207,745 downwards.
AAACAATTTGTAACAACAAGCAGTTTATATATTAAAAAAAATAAACATTCTACATTTTAAAAAAATAATAATAATTGTCATGAAGTAAACTACAAACATGCGTGACAACAGTCAGGTTTTCGACCATGTCGATATTTTGACCTTGCCAATATGGCATGTCGGGATTTCGGTTGTCGGCTGTCATTTAATTCATATATTCTTGAAATATGCTGGAAACATTACATAAATACCTATTCATAAATACATAAATATATTCACAATGCAAATTTATATATTGCATAAATGCATATTCAGAAGATATAAGATAAAAGCACTTACTTAATTACGTTCATTTTACTTTCCTTTTCAATCCGCAACAAAAAAAAATACAGAAAAGTATAGAACAAAATAAAATATGCTGGAAATATTACATAAATACGTATTCATAAGTACATAAATATATTCACAATACAAATTCATATGTTGCATAAATACATGTTCCCAAGATAAAAGATAAAAGCATTTACTTAATAGCGTTCATTTAACTTTCCTTTTCAATTCTCCAGCAAAAACAAAAAAAAAAAAAATACCGAAAAATATAGAACAAAAAAAATTCTGGAAATATTACATAAATACATGTTCATTAATATAATTACAATACAAATTCATATGATGCATAAATACATATTCAGAAGATATAAGATAAAAGCATTTACTTAATAACGTTCATTCGACTTTGCTTTTCAATCCCCAACAAAAAAAATACCGAAAAATATAGAGCAAAAAAATATAAGACCAAATTCCAGCATCCGTCAGCGAATCAGCTCGGACATCGGTCATATCATTTTCCGATGTCCGATTCCCATCTTTTATCCTGTTTTTCCCGAGTTTTTTTTTCCTGTTCCAGAAAGAGGAAAGTGTGAGTGTCCACTTGCGGGACCCGAAAAAGTCGCATTCCTTTTCCCAGATATTGGAATGGACATGATGAACAATGATATCTCGTCCTAGGACTTAACCCCAATCTTTTAGATGGATACGACTTAGTTTCTTTTGGTAGCATTTATTTTTCATTATTTGCTTTTTAGCTTACTTTATCATGAACATCTGTGGGGAGGTCTTATGTATTGACTTTTTGTTTGTACACTCTTGAAACAAACGAGTGATTTTAACTCAGTCTGAGTTAATTTTCACTCTTTTCCAGTGTCGAAAATGCACTTATCCTATTGGAGTGGATTTCACTTTTTTGTTTAGTTAAAACTCCGACAGGATCCCTCCAAACGAGTGATTTTAACTCAGTCTGAGTTTAATTTTCACTATTTTCAGTGTCGAAAATGCACTTATCCCATTGGAGCGGATTTCACTCTTTTGTTTAGTTAAAACTCCGACAGGATACTCCAAATGAGTGATTTTAACTCAGTCTGAGTTAATTTTCACTCTTTTCCAGTTTCGAAAATGCACTTCTCCTATATAAGTGGATTTCACTCTTTTTTTATGAGTGTATTACAGTAGAGTCCGCTTATCCGAAAGGTACGGGACCAAAATTAAGCAGCAAAAATAAAAATAAAAAAATTACTGAATGTTTTGAGAAATATATACAACTTTCTAAGTACGTATTTATTTTTTGTGTATTTATTTATGTTTATGCATTTTATATTTTAATCGAATGGCTCGGGAATTTTGATTTGCTAAACCAAATTTCGGATAACCGGTATTCGGATAAGCAGGACTCTCTACTGTATAAGAAGGTTTTGGTTATATTAACCCTTTGAGGGATCTAGAAATTGTTTGAACGTAATTTTTCTTTCACTTCATAAAGTTAAAATTTTAAGTGACAAAAAAAATTTAGTTTTAGTTTTAGGGATATATTTCTATAACAGGTTTATAATTAATTCATACATATTCAAAAATTTTAAAATTATTATTTTAAAATTAATGTTTTTTTTTATTTCTACATTTTGCTAGAACATCTGTCAACCAGGTAATGGATTTTTGCATCTGTCAATAACATAAACTTGTAAATTATATTGGTTTTATATAATGTTCACTCTAAATAAAAATTTTCTAGCAATAAAAACGAATATTTACAAAATGTTTTCATTTATTAAAAAAAGTCAAAATTTTCATATTTTTTTAACCCTACTATTGTTTTAATTTTGAAAATAACGGCACCAAACTTTTATGGTTTCCTTTTAGTACTATAGAAACATGCATTTATATTGAAAATCTAAAAAAAACCCACAAAAAATACAAATTATTGATTTCAACAGTTTTTTTAAAAAATAACTATACATAGAAGACCTTATTCCATACACAGTTTAGTGCACAATATATATAAGAACGCGGGTAAAAAATTTCAAAATTCTAACTTAATTAGCAAAAAAGCCTTAGGGAATTATTAAACACAAGAATTAAAAAACGTGAACAGAGAAAAAAGGTTCAAGCAGACGAAATGCGTATTCAAACTTATAGGAATGACTCCAGAAAATATTTAATAACTTTTTTTTCTACAAAATATATCATTATGAAACTTTCTGTAAATTTTCAGAAAGATATTGTGAATAATAACAAGTAAAAACTGTAAAAATTAATATTTTGACCAATTTTTGGGTACCGCGTAACCTTAAACTGTTTTGGGTTTTCTGTAAACATTCAGCTTTAGCCGATGATCAATTCTTAAATAGCATTGGCAGTGTTGCTCAAACCAGATATTTTTCATAATTTATAACCCACATTTATCACTAATTATATGGAGTTTTCTTAATTAGCAGACGTACGTTATACTGAATTGTGTTTGATATCAAGTGTTTTACCGCTTTATTAGAAACACGTCTAAATAAACAATACAGAAAACCCCTACATTAACATGGATTCTAACAATAAACTCAATTGTTACAGCGAATTATTATTCGAATCCCTAATTAAAACATGTCTAAGATTAAATGATTAAGGACAATGACAAAAAGATTTTTTCTTCATTCTCGAAACACGATTTAATTAGTGGAACTTGGATCACGTATTCTGTGTAAATATTGTCGAAATTAAATTGGCGTGGTTTTTGTGTTGCATGCACGACAAAATATTCTTTATAAATGAATGAGGTAATTGTTTGTTGGTATTCATTTGGTTGACCAAGTATTTCCGTTTGTTTAAATTTGTAATTAAGCTTGGTACATATTTCGAAGTATAGTTAAGAAAAAAAATTGGATAAGGCATTCAATTATTTGTTTAAAATGATGAAAAGGATATGAATTTTTTGTCGTATAATTGAAGTTGTCTTATGCCCAGAATTATTTTGTACAGAAAAATTAAAGTTTATAATGTGTACTGTAAATATTTGATGCAACCTTCACAGAATTTTTTATAAAATTATTGAAATCCTATTTTTAATTTGTAAGACATACCTATGTAAACAAACTGATTAACCACTTTTTCCTTCCCAATCAAACATATTTTATTTACTCTACTCTCTTTACTCTTGCAAAATGCGTTTGAAAAAAACTGTCTATTTTGAAAGCTCTCTGAAGATCCAGCCATTCCCTAAAAAAGAAACGCCATTTCCAAAAGACTGCTTCAGAGATGAAAATATTATGATAGTAAGCTCTTTTCAAGAAAGAGTTCTTGATAAAGTGTGTTTATTTTAAAGAAATGAGCTGAGCAGCCATGAAATAAAACTTCCTAATAACTCTCATATAGTGTAGTGCAATCGTTTCCGGCTGCCCATTTCTAGCATCCATTAGGAGCTTAAACACAGCCAACAACGCCCCGTAAAAACCCTGTTCAAGTGACGAGGTCGACGCCTGAGTGGGCACCCATTGGAACTTCGAGCGACATCGTACGCTGACGCCTTCAGGACTTTGGGCTCAACAGATTAATCGAGCACGTCTGTCCCAGTATAGGGGAGAGTGTTGTACCTTGGGACGTTTGTACCTTGGGACACTGACAATTTCTAAGAATCTATTGGCAATATTCATACATTGTTTATTTCTAATAGTAGCCTTAACCAACAGACATCATCATAATAAAATTTAACACTAGCATCATTGAATTGATGAAATGGTGACAAAAAATAATATTTCATTACCCCAAAGTAAATGTTTTTCTCATTCTAATATAATTTTTTACCTTAGTACTCTTACAAAAAGTCAACTGCATTTTATTTTCTTCATAAAAGAGAAGATTTTAAAATATTTTGGTTATGAGAAAATAATGATAATGCATTTGGATTGGCCACTATCTTGCTTTTATTTAAAAAATGTAGTGTGTTGTACCTTGGGACAGTATTAATATTTTGATTAAATTCTTAATAATTTGGATAAATAAAAATATCTTTATTATTTATTTTAAGAGCAATTCCACAAAACATGTAAAATACAACTCAGCTTTGTTTTGGATATATTTTATAATGATTGAAGTTTGAAAATATAATTCTGGCAACACCTGATAAATCTTTTTCCTTCCGTGTGATGAAATGTTCTAAAGAGCACATTTTCTGATGTATTTTGAAATAAAGTTTGTTTCCTGACACAAATTAGTTCAAGTGTATGACTATTGACTGAATTACAAAGCATGTCCCAAGGTACAACATCATGTTGTACCTTGGGACAGTTTATCCTCTCTACTTTAAATGAGTTGCAATTTTTTAATTTCAAGCTGCCAGAATTTAAAAAAAATATATTATAGAGGAATATATTGGTGTGTTGAAATGCTGCTTTGAAATTTTTATTTTGACAATAATTATCGACGAAAAAAATTAAAATGTAAAAATTGTCCCAAGGTACAACACTCTCCCCTACTCGGGCCCATCCGTCACGATTTTTCTACTCTTTCAAAGTACAGATATCCAATTTATAGGATGACTAGAAATAGGTGGGATTCGAACCCCAGTACTCCTGAAAAGGTTGAATCCTTAAGGATGCCTTAACCACTCGGCCCCGTTACGGGCCTAATAACTCCCATATCAATCCAAAACATTTTCATTGTATCATTGAAATATTGTAAATATTTAGAAATGGTGGTTTCTCGACAATTAGTTTTATTAGGTATGAGACAATACCCCGACAGTTCAATTGATTACGAGGCAACCACGACAGCTGATAACCAGACTGGGTATAACCCGACAGTGTCAAATGTCCGACACTATGTGGAAATACATATTTTTTGTCGATTTGACCATTTAAAAAGATTTAGGATGTTAATTTTGAATAATATATTAACACGTTGTTAAAAATTCTTATGTAATATTAAATACTTGAACTTAGTGTGAAAAACAACATTAAATTACTACATTACCAATATGGGGCTGGGGAGCCCAGTCGGTTAAGCACTCGCTTAGCATGCGGAAGGTCCCAGGTTCGGGTCCGGGCATCGCCAAAATAGCTGCCGACCTATAAACGGTCCGTGCAGCCAAAATGTCCGACGAATAATAGCCCGTGTAAGGGAGTGCACGTTAAATATCCTTCAAAGTCCTAACGCTGCGTACGATGTCGCCCTTAACGGTTGCGTTGGGTGCCTATTCAGGTGTGGCTCGTCACCTGACTGTGGTTCTAAAATACGACGCCCGTCGCCAATAGCCCTCGTGTAGCTCTAGTGCGACGATAATTCAAACCAAACCAAACATTACCAATATTAGAAGAAGAAACTATTTCTATCTTAGACCAAGCCACATAAAAAGTAAGTCCGAATTCGAAAACTAAAACCTTGAGAAAGAAACATAACCAATGAACTATTAAAAATTACTAGGATTAATTATAAATGTGATTTTCGTATAAAATTGGATTTATAATATAACGCACCTATTCCGAATTAAAATCATTGTATGATTACTAATAGCAATAAAATAATAAATCCCTTTTTCCAAATGCTTAGGTTATGCTTGAATTATCGTCGCACTAGAGCTACACGAGGGCTATTGGCGACCTGCATCGTATTTTAGAACCACAATCAAGTGACGAACCGACACCTGAATAAGCGCCCAATGCAACCGTTAAGGGCGACATCGTACGCAGCGTTAGGACTTTGAAAGGTAACTAACGTGCACTCCCTTACACGGGGTATTATTCGTCGGACATTTTTGGCTGCGCGGGCCGTTTATAGGTCGGCAGTTATTTTCGCGATGCCCGGACCCGAAACTGGGACCTTTCGCATGCTAGGCGAAAGCCTAACCGACTATGCTCCCTCGACCCCTCTTACCAAATGCAAAAACACTAATGAAAAACTAGCAATTAAATTGCTTTCATTGAAGCATAACGGTATAAATTTATTGATTTGTCGGATCTCACCCCTATCGGTGATTTATGGTAAAAAAATAACTTTGATGCACCTCAAAAAAGTGGTGAATCAGCTCTCCAAATAGTGATGGCAGCTAAAAAGTTCTTAGAATCCGGTGCAAACTTGCAAAAAACTTTTTAACCCTTTCAGTCCCAAAAAAATACTACACTACAGAAACATCTGATATTCACAAAATAAGCTTATTTTAGGTCAAATATACGAATTCCGCAAGAAAAAAAATTCATTTAAATTTTTTATATGGTTTTTGAATCAATGCCAAAATTTTTTAATTGTGGAAAACAACAAAATAAAAAAATATATGTTACCTAAAAACACTTCGAGTTATATATTTTAAGGTATCTGACCATATTATTAAAAAAAAATTTAGTAATTATTTTAACCGAAATAGTTTAAATTGTGTTTTAAATATGTGGAACTGAAGTGAACTGATCAAAATTCAAGAGAAACGCTTGTTGACTATTTTCAAAATAAAAAAAATAGTAGTTCTGACTTATATTGAGATTAAAGTAAAATATTGTCTGATAGAGCAAAGTGTGAAGAATCGAATGATGTGTGTTTGGATGTCGTAACGGGACATAAAAAATTTGAAAAAAATATTGAAAGTGATGATGCCAAATGGCATCACTGGGACCGAAAGGGTTAAGAGTTCAATAGCCTTTCGTCCTCGGCTGTCAAAAATTTCCTGAATTTTAACTCAGTCTGAGTTAATTTTCACTCCTTTCGGTGTCGAAAATGCACTTATCCTATAAGAGTGGATTTCACTGTTTTGTTTTGTTAAACCTCCAACAATCTTAACAACAAACGAGCAATTTTAAGGCGATTTGGGGCGATTACGAGCGATTTAGGAGTTAATTTTCCCTCCTTTCCAGTGTCGAAAATGCACTTCTCCTATAGGAGCGGATTTCACTCTTTTGTTTTAAGAGTGTAGCATCTAACTTTTAAAATGATCCCCTCTCTAATCTAGAAATCCTGTTAATTCCTTCGTCAGACACGTAATCGAGTAAATAAAAAGAGTTATGTGTGCGCAAGCATTTGGACTTTTAACGAAAGAAATAACAAGTAAGTAAAGACACATTACGGGCTGATCCTGACGGTTCATTGGTAGATGATTGGTAGATATGTTTTCAGGCTTGTGTGCTTGGTCGCAAGGACCTGCTTATAAACCATCGTCAAGTAGGACAACACAAGACACACACATACACATATGACAGATGCTGCCATCTCTCGCCACCTCCACAATTTAGACATGTCCCTGAAGGGGAGGGAAATTTTCTCCAGGGACCTGTACCCCTGGAAAACTGCACAATGACCGCCCACAGGATTTTCGGACCCAACAGATTTAACGAGCACGTACTCCGCATATACTCGACAAACACAAACATCCATGCCTCAACGGGATTCAAACCCGAACCCAGCAGCTCCAAAGGCCGATGTCTTAACCACTAGGCCGCCGGATCGACTCTAACGGATCAGTTTCAAAGAAGGAGGACGGGTGCAAGCTTGTTGGAAAAGCTGTCCTCGAGGACAGGTAAATTTTCCTTTAAATCAGAATCGCGACTTCTATACCTCGTCTAAGAAATTTTCTGAATTTTTTCGAGCCCTGGTAAAAATAACACCTCATTAATATCGATAAATTTTACATCTGCAGACGCGTGTATTTCGACTGGAACCGACCAATGCATTAAATTCGGCACTTCAAATTCGTTCGAAATGAGAACAATCAATCAAAACGGATGGGAGCTTACATAATGAAAGTCGAACCAACTCGACGCATTACAGCAAACGCCAAGATATCGCGTCAAGAAGAGAAATGAGGTTTGGCGATGGACTGACGTCTCATTTTGGCGAGGAAAGTGTAGAAAGGCGGTTTTACAAAATTGGTTGGTCGAAGCATAATTTCTAATTTAATAAAGTTTATGGGTGCCTATACTGTCAGAAAACTCATTTTTTTTACACTAAATTTTCTCTCATTTAAATGGGCTATAAGTATAAGCATTCGTCAGGTCATCAATGGGTTTTAATCTTTTGGCCAAGCTGTGTAGTGTAGTGTAATTGTTTCCGACTGCTTATTTCTAGCCTCCATTATGAGCTTTTGCACAGCCAATAACGCCTCGTAATTTAGAACCCTGGTCAAGTGACGAGGTCGACACCTGAGCGGACACCATTGAGCGACATCTTACGCTGACGCCGTCGGGACTTTGGACTCCACAGATTTACATCGGAAGGTTGAGAGTTCGTGACTCGGTCGCCACTGAAGACCTACCGAGTATATGCGGAGTACGTGCTCGTAAAATCTGTTGGGTCCGAAAGTCCTGTGGTCGGTCATTGCGCAGTTCACCATGGGTACAGGTTCCTGGAGAAAATTTCCCTCCCCTTCAGGGACATGTCTAAATTGTGGAGGTGGCGACAGATGGCAACATCTGTCACATGTGTATGTGTGCGTCTTGTGCTGTCCTACTTGACGATGGTTTATAAGCGGGTCCTTGCGACCAAGCACACAAGCCTGAAAATATATGTCAAACCACCCAACCAACCAACCAACCAACCAACGAGCACGTCTGTCACAAGTTAAATTTTTCTACTCTTTTACCAGTACAGATATCCGATTTATAGGATGACTGGCAGTAGGTGGGATTCGAACCCCCCGCACTCCTGAGAAGGCTGAATCATGAGGCGGATGCCTTAACCACTCGGCCACGGACGGGCCAGGCTAAGCTTTGAAACGCTTTTAACGAAACATAAAGCTGCTGGGGTCGTGTTCGAATCCCGGTCAGGCATGGATGTTTGTGACTGGCAATAAATATTGTTATTTGTCTTTGCGTTATTCATTTCTTTGTGACTGTAAAAATTCTTTCTGTGTCTCTCCCACTTGACGAAAGCTTATAAGCGGTTCTCTGAACAAGCACACAAGCTGGAATATATATGTATCATACCATACCATACGAAACATATTTAAACGATGGGAGGCCCAGTGGCTTAGTGGTAGTGCTCCGCATTGCCACGCCGCAGATCCGGGGATCAAATCCCGGATTGAGCAAGATAGACACATCCTTTCATCCCTTAAGTGGGTCGATAAAATGGGTACCAAGCACGCCTGGGAACTAAACTCTGGGGGTTCCGCGTGAGGCTGACCGCCTTACCGGGACATATGCCTAGCACCCCAGCGCCCTAGGTCACCAAAGCTGAAATGGGCACGGCGGGCCTTGGCCCAGTAATGGACTGTTACGCCGGGGAGTTTAGTTTTCTTTTATTGAAAAGATGGATCTCTACGAAATTTAATTCTTCGCTAATCATAATATAATAGTATTATAATTTGTTATTATTCGTTATCAACCCACATTTAATATTTTTATATGTAATATTTAATCACAAATGATTATTTAATGTGGACCCGTACTTTAAATTTTATACAAGCCCAAACTCTGGATTTCAATATCAAATATTGCATATTCATATACCAATACTTAATATACTTAACATACTTTACACTAAATACTAAATATTTTTTATTAAATTTCGTCCAATTTATTTTTGTCCTTTGAGTCAACCTCAAATAGTAGTGACGGAGCATGGAAAGAGCTTTAATCCTTGTAAATTATAGCAGCATTTAAACCATCATGTCTATCCTAGTTTATTCTGCTTGGTCAGTTGCAGTCAAGTATTCTGCGCTGTTAAAAACAGAAAATGTGTTGTTTTACTTAAATTAGTTTAATTTTACCTTAAAACAGTTAAATGAAAATAACAGTATTTGCTATAAATATATGTTTTTTCTGTACAATTAACAGACTATTTTGTAGTGTATCACGTGCGGAACTGTTATTCTAATTTGTCTATTTTTTACGATTTATCTGTTAAAAAGCAGATTTTTAGTTTACACTCTTTTCAATAAATGCAACAGAGTTTATCCATTAGACAACATTCTTTTAATAAATACATTTTCTATGAAAATTATAATTTAATTTCTGGCACACTATCTAAAAATTTTCGTTTCTGTAAAAAGAACAGTTTTTTATTGAATAGGCTTTCCTGACGAGAATGGGTTCAGTGACCACATTTGATAAACGGGTCCCCTCTAAATGTAGGTAGATACATACAGTGGTGGTCAAAATTATAAGGACAACTGAAAACTGAGCAGAATTTTTTTATTTCTGAATTAAATGAAAATGTATTTAGACATAAAATACTTCTTTATGCTATAAATCATTTAAGAGCAATAAAAAAACTAAAACTAGAAAATTTGAGTTTATAAAAATAATAAACAAAAAATGCATTGTTAGGAAACTGGACAAAATTATAAGGACATTTAAATTTTTCAAGTAAAAACAATTAATAATTAATAAGTTCACCCTTATTTTCAATTACTTTAATTAATCTTGACGTCATAGAGCTCGTTAGTTTCTTTTGGGTGCTCGCAGGGATATTTTCCCATGCCTTTTCAATTGATGACATCAGTTCTCGCTTGTTATGGTATTGAGTGTCATTTTTGTAAACTTCATACGCCAAAATACCCCACGAATTCTCGATTGGGTTCAGATCGGGACTTTTAGGTGGACAATTAGTCAATAGTTTTACAGAATTAGCGTTAAACCATGATTTTGAAGCTGCGGATGCATGTATTGATGCATTGTCCTGCAGGAATAGATAGTCACCACTGGTTATCAACGGTGCTTGTGGCAAGAGCTTGTCACCCAGCATATCAACATAACTATTTGAGTTTATTTTCCCTTGAAGAAATACTATTTCTGTAGTTCCAGAGGCTGCGTAACCTGCCCAGACCATTACCGAGCCGCCGCCATATGAACACTTTGAAAAGATTTCTTTTTCTTTGCGAAGATCATACCAAAAATACTTAAAACCATCAGGTCCGTCTAGGTTAAACTTCTTTTCATCAGAAAAGACAACGTCATCCCATTTGTCAATCATAGAAATGTACTTTTTAGCAAACTCCATCCTCAGTCTCATTTGGGTTTTTGTAAGAGGGGGTCGTGACTTCAGTTTTCCCTATCGAACCTGTTTAGCATTTTGTAAAACACGGCGAACGGTTCAAGCACTGTAGTTCAAGTCCAGTTCACGCTTTATTTCCGTCGATGTTTGCTTTTTAGAGCAAGCTCTACTTACAATTCCTCTTTTATCTCTCAAAGATACAGACAATGGCCCACCTGGGTGTTTTCGTTTTCCATAATTTCGAGGATTTTGCAAAAAATAATATATTACAGTATTTGATCTATTCAATTTCAATGCTATTTCACGTCCAGTAAGTCCAGAATTTTTATAAACGATAAATTTTCCTTTTTCAAACACTGAAAGCTTCGTACCTAGTGGCATGGTTGAATATAAGTGTAATGAAAATTTCAAACACTCGCATAATCTTTATAACACGATGGAATGACGTGTACAAGCCGAAACTTCGCTAATTTTTTGCTAATTTATGCATTTAACTTACAAAAATACAATTGTCCTTATGATTTTGTCCAATTTCGCTGTATGTTAAATTTTATAACGCATTTTAAAATTATGAATTTTATGTTTATTTGTAAGGAACCTTTTTTAAAATGCTTAATTTACTATTGGCTAACAGACATAAAATTTGCATCATTCAACCGTGATTTGTCGAAAAGATCCAGCTGTTTTTCCATTGTCCTTATAATTATGACCACCACTGTATATCTATTCTAGCTTGTGTGCTTGATCAGAGACCCGCTTTATAAGCCTTCGTTAATAAAAACAGACACAGAAAGAAGTTTTACTGTCACAGGGAAAGGAAGTACATCCAGGGCAATGGCCGGAATTGAACCCACACCCGTTTCACAGACTGTTAGCGTAATTGTCCAAACCACTCGGCCATCCGGGCTCTTTGGGTTCCTCTAATAAGTACAAAATTGTATGAGTGATACTTTCTACAACATAATGATCAAGTTGTCAGAATTGAGGTTTTGGCTATTAACAAGTTCATTCCTACTACCAGTCAAAGTATAAACCGTTTTGTACTGGTAGGGTAGACTAATCAGTGAATGAACGTTTAAGGCACTGCGTTCGCCAGCGAATAAATACCAGGAAATAATGACCAGGACATCCAATCATATGTCAGATAGCTTTCTACAAGATGGGAAGAAGGCAGTGTTGCCAATCCATCCAGTGGAATGATTTTCTATCCTTATTTTTTAAAGTATTTACCAACTGTTCATTCACTAAGGCCTGTTCACTCACTGGGTCAGTCTACCCTAATAAAATGGTAAGGTTTTAAAAAATTTTTTTATTCCAAATTCCTCATATCGACTTTGGCTCATGTATTGGAAGATCAAAGAAACTATCCTTTCTCTTATCTACGCTACGCGATTTCGAATTCAAAGCTATGAGAATTTTTCACAAAACACACAAAAAAGAGGTTTACTGGATATAAATGATATCACTACTTTTCAGAAATACCCCTTGCAGATAACAACAAAGTCCTTGACTATTTTTTGGTGTGGAACAACTATTTTTTTTTAGTTCTCTATTTTGCCCTAGTTTTCTATCGCGCTTTCTGTAAGTCTGTTGAAGAATAGCATGGATTTGAGGATGGTTTTTATCTTTGACAAAACACCGATATCAGTGCAACGGAATCAGAAATTGTAAGTAAAAAAGAATAGGCAAGGATTTGAGGATGAGGCTTAACTTTAAGTTCAGAAGTAACCCCACAAGAAACAAAACTTAAAAACGTTATTTTGGACTAAGTAACGCAAAAAACCTCTTCAATATGAAACTGTACAAAATCAAATTGGACTACAACATTGGAGCAATGTTAAATAACGAAAAAGTTAACATTGCAGTACACTTCAAACATAATCACATTTGATTTCAGGTAGTGTAGTGTAATCGTTTCCGGCTGCATATTTCTAGCCTCCATTAGGAGCTTTAACACAGCCAAAAACGCCACGTAATTTAGAACAGTGGTCAAGTGACGAGGTCGACACCTTAGCGGGCACCCAACGGAACTTCGAGCGATATCGTACTCTGACGTAGTCGGGACTTGGGACTCCACAGAACGAGCACGTCTGTCCCAGTGTACTCGGGGCCAATCCGTTACGAGTTGTATTTTCTACTCTTTCCCAGTAGAGATATCCGATTTATAGGATGACTGGCAGTAGGTGGGATTCGAACCACAGCACTCCTGAGAATGTTGAATCCTGAGGCGGATTCCTTAACCACTCGGCCACGGACGGGCATGATTCGCCTGAAAACTTGAAAAAAAAAACGAATATTTTCGTATTAAATTCTGCAAATTTCAGAAAAGATTTTTTTTAAATATTTTTATTTATTTTTATAAAAAGATAGAGAGAAAGGCTTCGCGTTAGGCGCCACTCGAACCCGCAGACATTGAGTAACAAGTGAAGCGCCATACTAACTCATAAACCCAGTGAATCTCTTCGCAGATTAGACCAAGCAAAAGTAAAGTTATGAATTTTAATTTGATCAAAAAACTAACGTCTCTAATCACCTGTTTATGAGAAAGCTGTTTTAACCCCTACAGTCTCAAAAACAATTTGGCATCATCATTTTAGAAATTTTTTTCTGATCGTCTATAACCATTTATGATATCGAAATGAACATCATTCGATTCCTCTTACTTCTTTCTATTTGACAATATTTTGTATTGAACCCAATAGATCTCAACTCTTATTTTTTTTATGATCAGAAACATGATTATTCAAAATGGCATCACTGGGACTAGAAGAGTTAAACTGTGAACGATTGTAAACTAACGGATAAAGACCGTAACGTCAGCAGCCAACGCGTTTTAAATCGTCGAAAATATGAGAAATTTCTGCAAAAAAGGATTTTTTTGTGGAACACGTTTCGAACAGTATTCAATCACAAAAGTTAACCCTTTCAGTCCCTAAATTTTACTACACTACAGAAACATCTGAAATTCACAAAATAAGCTAATTTTAGGTCAAAAATAAGAGTTCCTTATGAAAAAAATAAGAATTCATTTTAGTTTTTTATATGGTTTTTGAAACAATGCCACAATTGTTTAATTGCGGAAAACAACAAAATTAAAAAGTATTTATTAATTAAAAACACTTCGAGTTATATATTTTTAGGGTATCTGATCATATTATTAAAAAATTTATTAATTATTTTAACCATAATAGTTTAAATTGTGTTTTAAATATGTGGATCTGAAGTGATCAAAACTGAAGTGAAGTTATCAGAAAATCAGATGAAACACTTCTATTGAGATCTGGCTTCTATTGAGATTACTGCAAAATATTGTCTAATAGAACAAAGTGTGAAGAATCGTATGATGTGTGTTTGGATGTCATAACGGTACATAAACGTTTGGGAAAAAAATATCGAAAGTGATGATTCCAAATGGCATAACTGGGACTGAAAGGGTTAATTAAACCTAAAATGTCGCATATTTCCTCTATTTCAAAGGTACGCCCATGTGTGACTAAAAATCCCATTGCAATTTGTCTATAAGCATAGCGTAAAATAATAAATACAAAAATAAACGTTAATTTTTTTTTAAATGAAAAATGGAGTTTCATCACTCTCCATTTCCTTTTCCTGTTTAATGAGATAAAGTTTGTTTGGTGTGAAAGTAGATACCGTTGCCAAAAAAAAAGTCTAGTACTTTTTTTAAAAACTAATTTAGTGGATGTTGAAGTAGCGTATGGCAAATGATAATTAACTTACGTTTCCTGCAAATTAATATTTAGCTTATTATCTTCATTGGAACAGGAAACGTTTTCGAAAAGTTAATTTACATTTCATTCGGGTTATAAAGTTTAATTGGCCATAAAATTATTCATTTATTTTAAAAGGACAAGAAAATGAAGCTATGACAAGGTATCTCACTCCCTAATTTTAACCATTAGTCTTCTGGTTTTGCATTAACTTTTTATTTGTCTATAACTAATACTATGAAATGATGTTAAATTAAGACATAGATCTAATTCATTGCTTAACTTTTTGGATTGAAATCGGAAAACTACATAGATTATCGATTTCGTTTAACAAAAACAAACACTTCACAGTAGAAAATTTAAGGGAAAAAATTTCCTTATTAAAGTAACAAGTTTGATGAACAAATCTGATTTTCATCCTAAGTATAAAAAAATAATACTTGAAAAAATTCTGTAGGCGATGTTTTTTTTTATTTTCTGAACAAATAGTACATGTGTATGTGCATGCAAATTAAACTTTTCGTTGATAAGCGATAATAGTACTTGTATATTAATCATATTCATTTAAAGATTTGACTTATAACTGAGAATCCAGAAGTTATGAAATATCAAAATAAACCTCTTCCCTTTTACCGAATACTCACAAAATTATTACAGTAAAGAGACAGACGGACAGACAAAAAGCATTAGATTTAAACCGCTCATAACATATCTTCCTAACAGGATCATAAAACAACCATTTTGTAATATATTTGCATTTGACAAAAGCGGTTTCCCTTCGTACCTAAAATATAAAACAACTGCTTTTGGTTAATTCAAACTCCACAAACCCCACCACATTGGCGCACTCATCTCCCCACCCTTGGCGCCCTATCCACTTTCCGACAACCCTGTTTCTCCCAAATACCTTCTCATGTCTCTCAATCCTCCCAGTCGTGTTTAGCTCCGGCGAGCGAAGCGGATCTACAAAAGTCCCTCAGGGTTTATTCTCGTTGCCATGGGAACGGGCCGGACCACGTGATGTCATTGTTGTTGTCGGCCTGGTCACCTGTGACGCAACACACCTGGTGAGTAATGGGAGGGGGAGTACTGTGGGGTTTGTTTTTATTTTTTTAGCGCCCTGTAAAATGTCAGGTTGGGGTTTGGTTGATTCACCTGAGGGATGTAGTTTCAGGCGACTCTAGTTATATTTTTTTTTAGTGTTTCATGTGTTTATACACGACTACACAATTTTTATACTTTTTAGGGGCTAATTATTGCTAGAGTTAATTGAAAATAGTTTTAAAATATTTGCTTTTCAAATCAACTTTTAGGCAATGCTCATAGTATTTAAGTTTCTGTTTTTACTTAACTATTTTTTTTTACTGTTGTGAAGATGTAATTTAAATTTTTAAGAAATACCGTTAGTTTGCGAGTGAAATTCATGGCAAATGTTTTCATGTAATTTTTTGTTTTGTGTGTTAAATTTATTAAATTTTGCATTTTACCACAAGCGCATAGCTATGATTTTAATAATATCTTATCAATACTAATGCAGTTTGATAATTTTGGTGTTTTTGAATCTGTATAATTTACTTAGGAATACTTTAACGTAAATTACATATAAATTAACTCTTATTACATTAATACGCTCTTAACAATGTAGTACTTCTCATTTCTGGTGATTATCATATTAAAATTTTAAAATTACCAAATGAAAACCTTGCTCAAAAGAATGAGACTGACCATTTTAGGTTGATGTTTTTAAGATAGTGTTGTTTATTCTGATTTATCTTATACATTCAATTGGTGATATACATATAGGCAACGTTAACTTATTTTGTCGACGCTGGACAACTTGAATAGATATAGATCATTTTGAATTCTGAGTTCTTTTATATTAAAAAAAAACTTATTTTCGGCACAAAAAATGGTTATTTATGACAGTTTTTACTGCAGATCATTTTATTAATTAAACATTGGATCAATTGTTAATGTGAATTACATCTAAAAATTATTAATCATTGCTATTCATTTTTATTTTAAAGTATGTGCTTACCTCACTTAGGTAGGAAAAACTAATATAGTAAACCCACTTAGGTAACTACATTAGACAGTAAAAAATAAGGTAACATTAAACAATTTTTCCAAATTCTAACTACACTTGCATTAGGCACTATTTCAACAAAAAAAGAAAAAAATAATGTTTTCCCATAGTCAGCTTGTAAAAGAAAACATTTGCCCAAATTTACTAGCCTACTTTTTTGTTTCTAATTCGCAAGAATTAAAAAAATGAAAATGTGGGCATTGACATGCTGCTGATGTCTGTCCATCTGCCTTTCCTTCCGTACTTCCTTTAAAAAATCGGGTATATCTGCTGGATCTTAATAATTCTGTTTTTTGTTATAAAAGTATGAAGTCATAGACCCAACGTGCATACTTCTTGTCCTGCTATTTTACGGACGGACGGACGTCTGTCAAATCTTTGTTGGTGAATTTCCTGTTGAATTAGCACTGCAATTTAATTGATTTTAAAATGTATAAATTACTTTTGGATGCTGCGTTGGGCCGGTTTTTTCTCCAATGTGTATAAATCTAGTGTAAAGCGGTCTTTGTGGCAGTTTACTGTTTCAAACCTACTTAATTTTCGATTAGAATATTAGTAAGTATTTAAGTAATAGGAAATTAGTCTATTTTATTCCTTTTATAACTTTTTGTTTTTTAATTGCCGAACTAATTTGTCGATCAAATGCCTATAAGCGTCTAACTTAAACAAACTGGAGAATATGATCTGAAAATTGGAAGTATTGAAAGCCTTCAAAACGTTTTAAATTTACATTTTTGTATAAAAATAACAAGGGAAGTTTTTAATTAGCAGAGTAAAAATCATTATGGTTAGTTCCTACACACAAAAGCTACTAAAAACCAATTTATTTCGGTTGAATAAAAACAACACCTAAACAATTATGATATCATTTAAATTTTCTCTACATTGACAATACGTTTGTTGTTACCGAAATGATAAACACTGGTAGGAGTATTTGATAAACTTATTATAGTAATTATAATAGGTACCGAATGTTTGTTAATTTTAGCTTTAAAAATATGCTTGCCTTTCTAATTTATGCCAACTCTGCCTTCACCTATGAGCCCTCAGTCCTAGAGTTTTATGCTTCAGCCGAAAATGCACTCCAGGAACAAAGTTACCCACCCCAGTAGACGGTACCGTATTTTCAGGGTTCTTGAGGGACAAAATTCTGTTTATAGATAATTTCTTTAATTAGTGCTATTTAATATTGATCGACATAAGCAACTGTCTAATAAAGTATTCTTAAAATTCTCTGCCAGCTCAGGTGATGGCTTCTTCACTTGTTCATGGTTTCAAAATTACAAGGTCCTTTGCCGATTCCTCCTCGTGTAGCTCTAGTGCGACGATAATTCAAACCAAACCAAACCAATAGTCCTCTTACAGCTTTATGGCAACCTTACTTCAACCTAAACCAAGAAAAAGAAATCATGTTCATAAGTTCAGAACTTAAAAATTTTTAATCATTAAAAATACATTAAATATCTAATGAATTTCCTTAAAATGTCCCATATGATTAAGACCTAAATGACTATCAATCAATATTCTATTTCGCCTGTATCTCCCTTGAGTAATTGATATCTTCGGTTACATGCTTAATGATAATTAATTGCACCAATTAAACCTTATCTGTGTCGATGTGTGGTTAACGATCGTGTCATTTTCCGGATAATTTTGTCCGTAGCTATGGAAACGTGTTTTTGTGATAATCTTATGATCATTTTGTGATAATCAAGATCTGGGTCATAATTACATATCTATGTGTTGTAAGAGTAACATCTAAGAATTAAAAATGGCGATAAATTTTATTTAAGTATTTTGAAGAAAAGCTTAGGAAATAGACCTTTAATTGCCTCTTTGCATAACAACTCATCCGTATCGCAATTATAAAACTTCCGGATAAATTTATAATTAATTTATTTTTATTTATCCACATCCTTTTTCTTAAACATGCGTGTTAATTAAAATGCTTTAGTAAAAGATATTGGAATTTCTCCAAAAACTTGATTATATAGTTCTATGTAAAACTCTGAAAAAAATCAATAAGTCTTCGCTTATCACGCCATATTTGACTTATTTCAAATTCACCAATGACACAAAGGTGACATGACATTTCTTTCAAGTCGTAATTATTTTTATTGATACATTAATCCAATAAATATGTAATGAAACCACAGAATTCAGCAGTTTTGACACTTAGGTTGGCGTTTTTCCTGATATTAATATTCAATATAGATTGAAATATATTCCTGGTTCAAAATATTTGATTAATATGACGTCTAAAACAATGATAGAGTCTGTAAAAATTTCCACCTTGATTGGACCCCTTAACGCACCTCGTCACGCTCGTCAATTAAAAATTTAATTTTTTTAGAAATTGTTTTAAAATTTACGTCATCATTTACGTCATCAGCTGTTCATTCGTTTTTCCCGGGATTTTGAGATCGATGACTTTGAGTCGCTATAATTTAGTAAATCCTGCGCAGAATGAATATTTTGGATTTTGGAATTTCTCTACATTCTTATCGATTTCCATAAAAAAAGTGCTAAACTTCATGCAAAAGAGGCTAAAAAACATAACGGCAAACTAATTTGTTTAATATGTTTTAAAATATTACGATAAAACCCTTTTTTGTTTAAATACGTAACGTAAAGAGTAAAAAATTGAGGTCATTTCGACGTTATTTTATTCTAAAAAATACTCATATTAGCACTTTTCGACGTTTTCCAGCATAAAAAGACGCTTATTATTGTCGTATTAACCTTATTTTGTCTGAAAAAGTAAAACTAGTGTGTTTTGTGACTTCATTAGATTGAAAAAAAACTATTTATATTGTCGAGTAACATAAAAATGATAGAATTTTTTTTTAAATAAGTATATTAATAAAAAAAATTAACTAGTAGAACAGAATAAATATTTACATTAATAAATAAAATTAAGCAATCAGAAACATTATTTTGCCTTTTCTATACAAAAAATATGCAAAAGAAAAAATGAATAAAAAATAAACTTCATTAGGGACAAAAAAATATAATGAAAATCGTTAGGACAAAATATCATTTTCCGAAACCATATTACAATATTCTGGCATAAAATGGAAGATAAACCTCATTAATTAAAAATAATTGTCTTATTAGAGAACACCTTTTTTTTGCTATTTCCCCATTTGAAGAAAAAAAACATAATTTTTTGTACACTTTTATATTTTTTTAGCGACAGCCTTTAGCCCGTAGCGATTAAAACATCATTTAAAAAAAGATGGAGCTTCAATGAATATTAATAAAAAAATATTTTAAAATCATTTTGTGGTACTTAATTCTTAACTTTGTACTAATTAATGGATGTTTTTATGGTTTATTGTCTTTAATATAAAGAGCTTTGTTTTAGCTTTGATGAGCTTTTAAACAGCGGGGTTTTTTCATTAGTTTTTGTCAGATTCTCTTTGGCTTTGAAAGAAATTATTAAGCTTTTCCTTTGTAATAATCTAGCTTTGTTTTTAAGTATTAAGATGATTTTAGTGGACATTTATACAGAATTGGCGCATGCTATTAGAGGATTTCGTTTAATAGCGTTTTTTGTACTATTTACTGATTAGTAAGAATTAAGCATTAATAACTTTACTGAAATCTCCATGATAGATTTCACCGAAAAATTGTTTTTCCAATTGCTGCTACGGTTATGTGGTGAAATGCTTCACCATATTTTCGGAATGACCATTTTTCATATAAAATATCTGAAATGTGGTCGTGGTTCAAGCTAATTCAAAATTTAGGTGAAAAAACTTCTTCACAGCCAAGCAGCTAGTTGGAAACATTTTTTTTTCGAAGAAACCAAGAACGAAATGTAAAACAGTGTAATATTTAAATCATCAAAAAAACCTCATCTTCCTATATTTTCCTTCTTCATTTTTCTATTATTTTTTCATATTACTACATTAATACACTTAATGAATTAAATAAATTAAATACAGTTAATTAGTTAATGAAAGAGTAAAATAACTAACGACAGCGTGACTTTTGTCATACAATTGTAGCTTACTCATAATAAAAACATAACCATTTTATCCTCAATTTCTCCAACTTATCCTGACACTCAGCAATAATGACATTTCAAAATTTCAATTTTTCGTTCTAACGGTTTACATCTAAGCTTAATTGCAGATCTGCAGAACTGTTTTCTTACTATTGATTAGATTACTATTGATTTGCGTGAATGAATGGCGTGTTTAGTTTACTTGACTTTTCGTCCAAATTATCCATTTATTTTCAACGAAATTATATTTCCGATATAATTCAAATACTCTTACCCCTTTAAAATATGTCTACTTCAAAAGAGAAAGTTAACGCATACGAAACAAGGAAAAAAATAACTGCTGACTCCTTGACTGGCTGTCACTTATCGTAACAAGCGTGTCCTTTTTCCCAAGTGTCCAACAGAGGGCGTCAGAGTCGAATATGATCGAGTTAAGTGACGTCAAAGGGACTGTTAAGGGATCATGAAGCGCTCTTGTGTGACGGAAATTGAAAACCGAAGCACTAAAAAAAGAATTTCACAGGCCATAAAATGCTACGTTGGTAGTGATCCTTTTATTATTTTATACAAGTTTTAGTTACGGTTACTTTGGCAGTTTGATGTATGTTGGGATATAGATATGGTTCGGAAAAGTATTAGGGGTATATGATAACGAGTTATGAAAGTATACTATTTTGTTTTTAGACAAAATAGATAACTGAATATCTCTACTATCAGAGAACAAAGCGGTAATATAACCCCAGGGAAGAGTATACGGGCTACTTGTGAACTGGCATCCAACACCAAAAAAAAAAAGTTTTAGACTTGGATCACGAAATTTACAAAACATAAGGAAATATTT
Organism: Hylyphantes graminicola; assembly: GCA_023701765.1. Taxonomy (NCBI): domain Eukaryota; kingdom Metazoa; phylum Arthropoda; class Arachnida; order Araneae; family Linyphiidae; genus Hylyphantes; species Hylyphantes graminicola. The sequence continues at coordinate 57,185,867 of CM043115.1, read as the reverse complement.
AACTCCGCAACGGAGGAATTTCAAGCCCTCAAAGATGATCCTTCACTAAATGAATCGCTTTTAAGGGGTTAAAAAGGTCAAAATTTGCATGCTTGTCAATTGAGATACATGTGTTCAGTGAAGCATGGCACACAAATCTTCAATAAAATATGTCCTATACTTTTAAACATGGAAGGCCAATTTACCATTAACATACGTAGATGAGATTACTAAATTTGAATTTGTAGATAACTTGAAGTTTCGCATACTTAAAATTTTTCTTAAATAAAATTAATCACACTAGAATTTCTGATTCACTTATTGATATATTAATACACTTTAATACGTACAGAAATTTTTATAGGACAAACGAATGGACAAAAGACAGATTTATAATGCCATACATTTCAAAGATAAAAATAAGTAATTTTCAAAATAGGACTATGAAAAAGAAAGTTAAAAGAGGAAATCTGGCAGAGGGATAGACGAAAAATCTCCTTATGGTCAATATCCGAATTTTTAATTCTTTCAATTTTTCATTATTTTCAATTCCTTCGAATTAAAATGAAGTAGTCTAAACAACTGCTTAAAACACTATGACCCTTCATTTCAATACTTTTTACACATCTGTCAGTACAAACTACATCAACAAGCACATTCCTTAATCTAATTCGACGTATTCATTGATCTAATCCGGAGTTATATAAGAGTTCGTTCCTTGATTGGCATCGCGTTAGGGCCAATCCTAGCTAATGGGCTAGTCATTAGTCGATCCGTTTATTGCCACGAAGGGATACCTCACTGGTAACCAAGTCCCTTTCATGGTCCGTTTTATTTCAAGTGGATTCGTTTTGTTATGGAAAATATTCCGCTAGTGTCCTCTTGGGGACGATTCCCTTAATTTAGGGTGGTAGAGTACAAATGTGGTGCAAAATTAGGAGAATTTTCTTTTTAAAGAATGTTTCAAGAAGGATTTAGGATAGTTGATTATAGTTTATGGCAATAGTATTATGCCAATAAAAGTTTGCGATTGCTATATGCCGTTTGATTTAAAATTTTAAACATTAACTTTTTATTTACTTTCGTCCTACACTCTTAAAACAAACGAGCGATTTTTACTCAGTCTGAGTTAATTTTCACTCATTCCAGTGTCGATATTGCACTTCCCCTAGAGGAGTGGATTTCGCTCCTTTGTTAAGTTAAACCTCCGACAGGATAACTCTAATTGAGTGATTTTAACTCTTCCTGAGTTAATTTTAACTCAGTATGAGTTAACGGTCACGCCTTTCCAGTGTCGAAAATGCACTTCTCCTATAGGAAAGGATTTAACTCTTTTGTTTTAAGAGTGTAGTCTTTTACTCCTATCAGACTGTGGGCCAAAGTAGCCTAAAAATGTAACAGCACCCGCTTACTTAAGTTCTCATAGGCATCATAAAAATATTAGAATCAATGCCCTTTGTTATTTAAGGGAATGTCAGTTGATCAGTCTTTGGAATATAAAAGAATCCTTTCCCAGTTTTATATGGAAATGTAATCAATTTTAGTTTAAAATATTTTTAGCTTATTTATATTTCCTTTAATAAGAATGAATTTTTAAAAAAATGAAAAGTAGGTATGGTATGGTATGGTACATATATATTCCATCTTGTGTGCTTGTTCAGAGAACCGCTTATAAGCTTTCGTCAAGTGGGACAGACACAGAAAAAGTTTTTACAAGCACAAGAGACACACAAAGAAAGGATACAAACACATCGACAAATAACAACACAAACAACACAAACACATAGACAAATAACAACACATACAACACAAACACATGGACAAATAACAACACAAACAACACATACAACACAAACACATAGACAAATAACAACACAAACAACACATACAACACAAACACATGGACAAATAACAACACAAACAACACATACAACACAAACACATAGACAAATAACAACACATACAACACAAACACGAATAACAACACAAACAACACATACAACACAAACACATGGACAAATAACAATACAAACAACACATGCAACACAAACACATAGACAAATAGCAACATTTAGTGACGGTCACAAACATCCATGCCTGACTGGGATTCGAACCCGATCCCAGCAGCTCCAAAGGCTAGCGTCCTAACGATTGAGCCGCCGGGGCGGCCAAAAGTACGTTTTAACATGCAGGAATTATACGCCCGTCCGTACCTCTTTCTATTTTCCAAATTTGGTTTAATCCGTCGGATCCTGATTTTTTTAACCACAGGTAAAACTGTAAAGGCGGTTTAGTTTACACATGTGAAAGATTCAATCAACTTAGCATTCTCGCTTTTATTATCTGACACCAGAAGTATGAAACGATTTTAGCTAAAAGTATACTTTAGTTCTTAGCATGAAACGAATTTTAGCAACGAACTTTTATATACGCTCTATATTTATGAGAAAAATATGACTTATACAAATGTTTCTCATTTCAACAAAGTAATTAAATGTGGAAGTTGCAGAATCTTAAGATAAGGCTGTTAAAAAAGTACGGAATGTGGCGTAATTGTTTTTAACAAATGTAACTGTTTTTAGTATAGATACAGAAATAAGGCTTCATTCTTATGAATTCAAAAATTGTTTATCCCCAACATCTTAATAATTTCGCCTCATACCTTTCTTGAAAGACGATGGCAAGAACGATAGTATAATTAGAAACTCGCAACCTCTTAGGTAAACAAAATGTTAACGGAAAAACTCTAATGAGGTTTCTAACCAAAAAAAAACTAAGGCTGAAAGTGTTTGTATTGTTTCTCAGAAACGGTATGATGGTTGTTCTTGTTACTTTTTTTTAAATAAAACTTTAATATGCTAGTTTCTTTTTTCTTTATTCTGAAAATGATGAGTCTTTGTTGATTGCGCTTTTACGTGTAGAATGTGATCAGGATTGCGTTTAAGTAAAATACGAAAAAAATAATACTTTGTAGCATACTTGTTGAAAGTAAGAAAAAATTAAGTAAAACAATGCTGGTTCAAAGGCGTGCTTATAGAATAGAATCTAGAACAATATGTTAACTCTAGAGATTTTTTATGTTTAAGTTGGGAAGAAGGAGTAATCGCTTGTGATGTATTTCAACTACTGTTAGGTTAGATAAACGGATATACAGTAATCTAGTTTAGTTTAGCTTGAATTATCGTCGCACTAGAGCTACACGAGAGCTATTGGTGACGGGCGGCGTATTTTAGAACCACAGTCAAGTGACGAGCCGCCCCACATGAGTAGGTAACCAACGCAACCGTTCAGGAAGAGTGACATCGTACGCAGAGTTTGGACTTTGAATGATATTTAACCCACCCCGCACTCCCTCCACACGCAATATTATTCCTCGGACATTTTTGGCTGCATGGGCCGTTTATAAGTCGACAGTAATTTCGACAATGCTTGGACCCGAACCTGGGACCTTCCGAATGCTAGGCGAATGCCTAATTGACTGGGCTCCCCAGCCACTGTAGTCTAGTAGAAAGCCTAGTTTCATTAAAAAAAATACAAATGTGTATTTATTTGTAAACTTTTGAATTTCTTTATATTTGAGCTTAGGAGATTGACCGACGTAATTAAATAAAACTTCTTTTAACGTTAACAAATGAACTCATGGCTTAGTTTTTAATGCGAAAGTTTCAAAATAATAATAACAGCTCCTACAGACATTACTATTCCACAATGCATAGACTTTCTTTGTTTTATTTCCAAAAGCATTTAAACAACATAAAAATTTTAGATGCTAAAATGTTAAATTCTATTTTCCCCTCATTTTGCTCTTTGAATTCAAACATTTTAATGGCCATTAAAAACAAAGCCTTTACCAACAGACAAACACATGTTCTGACTAAAACATGTTTGATGAAACAATCGATTGAAATTTAACTGCTTGAACAATGATGTAATGCAAAAAATATCAAAATATTTTGTTCCACATTTCCCACTAAGTGATATTATTCCTAAGTATATATTAGTCCACATTCCCCACGTTATATATTCATAGAATATATTCTTTAAGTGCTAGAAACATCACGTTTCCATTCATTAAAAATATTTGGTTTGAAGAAAACCTAGTACTTTTTAACGAGGGAAACATCTCTAACGAGGTGCTATAGTGGTGGGCTAAAATGCTCTATTTCAGGCATCGCTGAAAGATAGATTGCTTTCCGATGTTTTCAACGAAACTTGTGATTCTTTTTTTACAAGAGTAAACATGAGGAAAACAAAGAATTGATTTTTTTTTCGATAGTTTTCCTGGTTTCTTTTTTTCCAATTATTATGAACTTGGTTTCACACTCTTTGTTAAATTTTTCAAGTGTCGGTTTTATTGTATGATTTTTAGTATACATTGAATCTTTTTATTTATTCGTTCCGGTAGTCTTTTCTTTTTATTTGCTGTTAAGTTAACTTTTGATACCACCCAGGATATTTTTTTCCTGCAAGAACAAACTAGACTTTGTTTTAAAACCTTTCAATTTATCAATAGTCAATAGTTGATATTTTCAAGTAAAAGACGTTATATGAAATTATCCATATGATACTACTAATTAATTTTATTTCAGAACGATGCGAGGGGGTTCTTTTATTGAAGGTAAAATTAAATTAAACTTTAAATAGTAGGGATGACTGGGGCTAGTTTTTTAGCTTTTTTCCCTTTTTTGTATATCTTTGCAAAGTTTATCGATTTTGGAATACATAATATTATAGCATTTCTCCCACTTTTATCTTCAAAATCCTAGAACTTATTTTCAAGAAAAAAGTAAATGTAGTATTTGACTGCAAATGATTAAAACTACGCATTTTAATTAGGAAAATTTTTACTCAGAAATAGTTTTAAGTTCAATAGGGTTTTCTGAAGTCACAACATACTCTGACCTATTAACTTTATAATGCGAAATTAATTACTCCAATATTGTACGAGTCAATCCTTGTTTTCGTTTTATAAATGATGGCTCTTTAAATCAGCAACAAGACATTTTGGATGCAGCCAAAAGAATTAATCGTGTTGACGTTTAACACGCTCCCTTAGTTACGTTGCTAAGAACAAGTTTTGGAGGTAACATGCTTAAACTGTAAATACATTTCATAAAACCTTTCGAAGCCGTTAGTGAAACAGTTTTAAACCATCAAAAATATTAGAAATTGCAGTAAAAGTGGCTTTTTTTCATGTAATAGTTTTAGTTCAGTTGGAATTATCAGCGCACTAGAGCTAAACGAGGGCTGTTGGCGACGCATGTCGTTATTTAGAACCACAGTCAGGCGGAAAGCCGACATCTGAGTAGGCACCCAGCGCAACCATTGAGGGTGACATCGTACGCGGCTTCTGAACTTTGAAGCATATATAAAGTGCACTATCCCTCTACACGGAGTTTTAATCGTCGATCATTTTTGTTTGCACGCCCTTTTTTTCAGTCCTAAGTTATTTTGGCGATGCCCGTACCCGAACCGGAGATTTCCGCATGCAAGATGAATGCCTTAACCAACTGGACTCTCCAGCCCCTTTTTATAAAATAGTACAGAAAATTATAGTATTACACCTATTCACTTTATGTGAAACTTTTCAGTGAAAAAAATTTAATTTCATGCTTCATCATAAACCTCTTCTCGAAGCGACTTTTTGGTCACCAAAAGCAATTACACCAACACTCAATTAACGGTATTTTTTTTTCTTATCGTCACCGCTTTCAATTTTCTACTGAAACCACCCTTTACACCACCCTGAAATTTTTTTATCTGCTTCTTCGATATTTTATATGTGATTCGTTAAATGCAAAAAGATATTAATCTACAGAGAAATTCCCGTACATATACTTCATACACTAAAATTGTGAACATAAAAAGCGTAGGGGAAAAACCTCCAATGGACATGGCCTCGTTTTAAATTTAAGAATTTTTTCGGGAGTGGTGATTGATTAAAGTTGGGGTTGCAAGAAAAAACTGACGAAAAAAGCTTTTTTTTAATAAAGGATTTTCAGTCTACACTTTCTATGTCCGAGAGTTATGATTGATGTAGGCTTCGTTGTCAACAGCATTGTATCGATTGGGATGAATTACTTTTTATAGAGAAATAGTTGTATTACATTTGTGTTATTATATTTAGATTGATCAGTTGTTGATAATTTTGTAGATAACTATATAATAGTAGATAACTACTTTTTTTAACCAATTCTGTATCAGAACTTCTCGAAATAAACTTGGTATTAACCTGTTTCGAGTCATTAGATAAAAATCAGATTCATAGAATACAATCTTAAAATTCGTTTGTTTTACTTGCCATTTATGGTTACATTTATGTACGTTTAAAAACCGAACTGCTGTCGAGCCCATAAAAATATTTTAGCTTTCTCTGTAAAATGTTGGTCTAACTTTATACCAATTTTAATAAGTGAAGTTGCAAAAACAGTATTTATATCTATAATGCAGGTGACAGCAAAGGTTGTTGCCTCCTAGTGGGGGGGGGGGTGAGAATCATATATATTCCGGCTTGTGTACTTAATCAGAGACCCGCTTATATTAGCCTTCATTAATTTAGACAGATACAGAAAGAATTTTTACTGTCACAGAGAAAGAAAATGCATCCAGGGCTAAGGCGGAAATCGAACCCGCAGCTCTCACACTGCTGGCGTAATAGTCCAACTATTCGGGCATCCGGGCCCCTGTCTCCTTGTAAATCTTTAGTTTAGTCTTGAGTAATGTTAGAGCGCCAAATAAAGGTTAAATTTTTATTTCTGTTGCGTTACTACACAAATTTGATGTAAAAGTCCTTCATAAAAACGGAGGCCCTTGGCTGCTACCATTTTTATGGTGTAAGTTATACAACATATTTTTAAAATTTGTGTAAAATGTCAAAAATTTTAACAATTTATCTTATAAATATCGAATTGTTTCCATGAGGCATGGTTCCTTTTTGTTTTATGATGCAACAAATTTACTAAGAAATTCCAATTTTTGTCATTTTCCTGCCTTTAAAATTTGATTAAGTAACTGTACCATAAAAATTTAACTAATGTATATGTTACCGTTATAACCCGAAATCAGCAAAAACTATAATTAACTAGTGAGATTTAAGTTCAACTGGAGCCATTGGTGAAAACTATGATTCCTTTTTTTTAAAACTAGATATCACTGGTTAATACCGGTTTTGACCAATTGCTTCGGTTAAAACTAGTTGTAATTTGCCAAAACTAGAATTATCTAACATGTGTTAGATATAACTAGAATTAACTGAGAATGCTTGACTTTTTATTTATTATGTACGTTACTTTTATAATCTTATTACGACAATGGAGTCCTTAAAAAACTCGATGTACGGTTCTCAATCGAGTGTCTTCCAATATTCATTGCATTTCAGCCCAAAAATTAACTGAACTAATCCGTAAGTGCGTCTTTACCTACCGTCGCTTATGAAAGATCCCATTGACTTAGTATTGCTACTGCTGATCATCCGGTACCGTAAGTCCGGTGAATATTACCGGAACAGTTGAGTAGGAAACAAGCCCATTTCTTCAGTATTTTCATGTTGAGTTACAAGTTTTATTTGACAAGAGCCCATAAATATTTAAAATCGTTTTAAATAGAAGCCTCAAGACTATAGAAAAACAAGATGTCCTGTCAACAAGAGGTTTCATCTTGTCCTCTCGTGCTCGACCAAGCATGTCAATGTTTTTCCTTAGAGAATTCAAATATCTTTTACACACTTTTAAAACTGCTGCAGTAAAATTAAAGCTATAGTGGTTGTTGTAGAGGTTAATAAATAAATGTATATTTGTGATCCGTGTAGTGAAAAATATAAAGGATAATTAAATTTAACATTTTTTTAAAGTTCTACTTCAATGTGAAGATAGTTTTAGCGAAACAAAAACTCTCATGCACTTCGCTTTTTTTATCGCTACTTAGTAACTGAGCATGGACATTACATGAATATTTATTAAAAAGTCTTATTTTAAATCCATAGCCCTCTGGTACCTCTAGGTAACGTTAATTTAATAAAACACACTTTTTTATAATCTATATTATTAAAAGGAACCATTCTTTTACAAACCAAACTATAGAGCACTTTTTTGATAATCAGAGGAAAGTACAATCACATCTCGTCAAACCATGCATTTACTATTTTACTAATCGATGTGCAAAATTAATATTTATAAATTTAAAAATTGTATTACAATCATCTTCAATAAAAAAATATGTGTTCTTACTTAAAATTATAAGAGTTCTATAAACAAGTTTAGCTCAACCTTTTAACATTAAACTACTCCACCGAAAATTGATTTTTGAAAATTGAATTGCGGAATTTGATAAGCCATTTCAACCACTTTTTTTTCTTGTGAGTTAATGAAATACCAAACCATTGCTAACGACATTAAGAGTCAATACTGAACTTATTTTTAAAAATAAATAACTTTCGGACATTAGTAACATAATAGAAATATTCCTCTAATGAACTTTTTTCGCACTGGATAACATTACGACTCAAATGAATGCAAAAGGTCAAAGGCATCCCATAACAAAAGTCCCATTTGCAATCGGCACTTTTTGAAATATAGTCCCCAAGAAATCCATTTAACGCGAAGAGAAAAGAAAACTGTAAAAGCAGAAAATTCATCTAACTGTTACTGTCTCGCGCTAATATCGGAAACCATTTTCGCGAACGTCGAAAATCGCTTCCGAATCCGGTGCGCACAAATGACAGTCACGTGGCCTGATTTCGTCCAATAGGATAGCCGGTTTAATGTTTGTTTTAGTAGTTAAGTCGGCATATGAAAATGACTTCTGCGATATTATTTTGATATTTAGTGTTTCGTAATGATTTTTTGAAACATCAATGCCTTCAGGTAAACAAATGACGTTTTTTCTTTAAAATAAATGGTTATAAAAGATATTCAAGTATAAACAACGTAAAATAAAGTTTTGTTTCTTAATATATTTAGAAGGCAAACATGAATATTGCAGGATTTAAAAAAATTTATGCATAATTACTAACATTTAAAATGCTTATAATTTAAGTCCCGGCTGAGTCGTCGGATTTTCTGGATAGAAAAATCTTGGGTGCGCATGTCATATGATTATGTGGCATGTAAAAGATCACTGGAGGGCCCATTTCCCTTGGGTTCTCTCGGCAAACTTAAATCTCGTCATACTTTAACATCCTCAGATATCACATATTCATCGTAATCTGCGCTTCAAAATTGATGGTGAGAGTCGCCTTAGTGGTGCCATAAAAATGACTCTCAGTACTGAGTAATTTGCCGAGTCTGCAAATGCTTAGCCGCCAATGTTTCAGCCGCATTAGGGAAAAGAAAATCGAATATAATACAGAGAAAGTTTAAATATTGCGGCAATTGGAAGCTGAGTACGATAACCTCAAAATACATTACGTCACTTCCAAGCTGGTTCGCAATTTAATTGCATGAAAAAACGTCTTAATGTAGTGTGCGACCTCTCATTCCACGATGATTTGTAGATCTCGTGAGTGTTAATCAAGCCAAACTATATTTATTTTTTTAAATAACAGTCTATAATAACTTAAAATAGAAGTTAGGGTAAATAATTAATTTTAAGATACAAACTCTGAATGGGCGATTATTGGGAGTAGTTGCCCTTATTGCTACAGCTTTACAACATTAACTTCAGAAAAATTTAACGATGAATTTCAAGAACTGTAGCCCATTGTTGTATTTTACTTACCATCATATTATATTAACCCAATAAGAGTTGCACTATATGAGGATAAGTTGTATTTACTGGGGGGGGGGGGGGCATAGGTAGAAACCCGCTTATAAAGCCGTCTTCAAGTAAGACAGACACAGAAAGAATTTTTCGCAGAGAAAAGAATATACCCAGGGCGAAGGTGGTAATTGAACCAGCACCCGTTACAGCGCGTAGACTGCTTGCGTAATGGTCCAAGTCACTCGGCCAATCCGGGCCCCAACATACATTAGAGTTTAACGATAATTTGTATTGTCAGCCAATATTATAATGCCATTACGCCTGCAAATTGCAAATCAAATTACTAGTACGTACAATATAAAAACAGACGTGAGCATCGGGTACTCCATTGCAACAGAAGTTTAACTAACAACTTTACATTCAGAAATTCTCTTTCCTCCAGCCTCCACTTTGAAAAAAAAAGTTTAACTTTCCCATCCCTCCGGTTATGTTCAAAACTAATGACCGTAACTGAGAAAGGGGTAGGATAGAACAGACTATGAGTCGACTATCGGGTATTGAATTCCAATGCCTAGTAAAGTTCACTTGCAAAAGGAATTATTTGAAGTCTTATATTTTAAGTAGGTGACCTCATAACCAGCATTTCAATGGATTTCAGATACTAGATATTGCATACACTGTTGTTTGCTATTTGTTGTTTACATGGTGTTTTTTATATTGTAAAGATGTGTTATGTTGTTTGCCTACAACTTGGTGACAGTTTATAAATGTGTTATTTGACGTTTTCCTGATAGTTTGTAATGTTTAGTTTTAGTTTGTTCCTTTGTTTGGTTTGCCTCCGGGTTATAAATTCTAACCTCCAGTCTCTAAAAATGTGGTAAAATCAATGAAACTATTTCTCTATATAATATAAAATTGTAATTTTCGTATGCTGAAAGCCACGTGACTTACGTGGGTTCAGCCAATCATAAGCGTCAGAAACGCTGAAGTAATCTTAAGAGTTTGACGTCATCGCATCGACCAATCAAATCGTTTTTCACTGATGATGAATAATTTCTGTTTACTGGTGCGGCAACAGGGCACTCTAACTTCAAATGTTTTAAGTTTTGAGACGTAATTCCATTTATTACATTCCAAAAGCAATATAACGAAGTATTTACTGTACTTAATAAAAATTGGTATTTTGAGTAAATAATGGTACAGCTATAATGTAATGGAATGCTTAGTGATTGCAGACTTTTAGTGAAATTGAAAATGTAATGAAGGTTTACTATACTTATCAAATTGTATAAAATATGAAGTGGAATGTTTTGCATATTTGTGCATTTTCGCTGTTTGGCAACGAAATGCAAAACTCCAAATCGAGACCGGCCATTTGTTAGGAATATCATAGATATTCCAAACAAAGAAAGAATAAAGTAAATTTAAATTTCACAAGTAACTGTTATTTTGCTTTGCATAATGTTGCATCGGCTGCTTAATGGATATTTCTACTGATATAGAATAGAAATTCTTCCGCTCAACAGAATCTGCGAGGTCGTAACGATCGCCAAAGAAGTCGCCAACGTGAAAGAAATAGTAGAAGCTACGCTAACATGTTTTATTCAATGTAGATTGTATAGATGAGCATTCGTTCATTGGCAGTATCCTCATATTAGTCTTGCATGTTTGTTTGCGGAGCAAACAAAGAGGAATTGCGTAGCAATTCTCGGGGGTTGGTGAGCGGTAGCGAGCAGGGGGCTTTGCCCCCTAGTGTAAATAAATTATCCGTTAAATATTAATTTATTAATGGAAGGGGTAGAAGCTTTAAAACTGCCATAGGAGAAAACCCATATAAATATTTTCCATAAAAACGATGTCAAAAATAAAAGCTGGATAATAGTTTTCATCCCATCAAATTTTGTCACTCATTCAAATTGATTCCTCGTAAAAAACAGATTTTTCGCTTCAGGCCGTTTCCCTCATAAGAGCGTTTTTTCCCTTTATTTTGAGAGAAGATGTTTTCGAGGCTCTATTCAAATCACCTATTGATATGCAAATAGGATGCAGTAGGCATAGCGTTATGAAAAACGCTCCCCTTACGAGAACAGCGCCCCCAGTGGCAAGACGGCTTAATCTTCTTGCATCGAAAGAATAGTATCCAGATAAAGAAAGGTGGGATTTTCATCATATATAGCAGCAAATTAATAAAGTTCGTTCTCGAACTATTTCAAAGAGTATTTCAATTATGCATCTCTTCACTCTAATTTTTTTCATGGAATATTTTAAGATTTTTATCGGGTGGGGTTTTCGATTTTGTTGTGTATAGATTAAATGCATATTTGAGGACAACGGTAATCATAATGAGTTTTTGAAATACGAAAGACTATTTATTTTATATAATATTTCTTTTTTTGGTTTTCAATTTTAGAATATGGAGATGTGTATTTCTCTATTGTCAAAAGATTTATTTTCAATAGCTAGTGTTTTTGCTTTGATTCTTGGTTTTTCCCCAATTTTAAAAATTTTAAGTAAAATTGAATAATATAGACAGACAAATCAAAGGTTAATTTATTACAATCACCTGTAAAATTTTTAAATATCGTAGTCAAGTTTGTTTATTTCTCTTTTTATACTAAAATTTAAATCACACTTAAGCAGTTTAAAACGTTCGGTGAATAATGCGTTCCAATACGAACAGAATGTCTTTCGATTGCTTACATAAACTGTGAACAACTATGAGATCAAATATTTAAACTCAAACTATGTAAGGCAGTAAACAATGGATTTAACGCGCTTCAAAAATACTTCCAAACAAAACGAAAAAATATAATACTGAACTTAATGCTCAAATATATATTTTTTTTTTAATTTACAAGATTTTCTAGACGCGTATGCAAATTAGGCTTATTAACACTCGAAAGACGATGAAAAGCGTTTCCATAGCTCAAACAATAGAGCTGTTCCTAGTTCTATTTTTTCGTTCTGTTGCCGAAATATTATCCTTGATGATGCAAAACAGAAAAATGCTACGGCAAGGAAGTAAAATTATTCGTGCATAGTTATTCAAACGAATTTTGTTTTTATTTCACAGAATAGAGCAACCGTTGCGTTGCTCTATCCGCCATTGTTGTCAAAACCGTGTAGAGAAGAGTTGAGTTGTCTACTACCTTCTGGGAAATGTTAGATACGCGTTTGTGTGTCTAATCTTTGTTTAATTTTCTAAGATAAAAATAATGTAAACGAAAATTGCATTAATGAAATGGCAATGGAACGTGAAACGAGATATAAAAAAAAACGGATGTGTGTATTGTGTTAACACTGTCTGCATTTTCTTTTGTATTATTCACTCTAGGCGTAAGTAACAGAAGAGCAAATTTTGTTTGGAAACAAGTATATTCGTAGTTGAAACTATTATTTTAAACCGTTTCCACACAACATGTCTCATAAAAAAAAACCGCCAAGCGCAGTATTTAGTTCTATAACTTACAAAGACCAAACTTGCCTAGGGTTTTATATATTTTCTTTCAAAAAAAGTTTGAATGTTCAAATCGAGAAGGATGTCAGCTCAAAATAGAACTTTTTTTCTTGATTTCAAATGGAATGACTCTTTAAATTACATGACCCAATATTTCCGTTTTAGGCATTATACAAATGTTATTAAATCCATTACAAATGTTCTTAAATCCATCCATTTTCATTTTTAACAAATGTATTTTCTTAAGATTATTATTTTAGGCCGAAGCTACTCCGCAAATATTCACTTATTTTCAAATATATTGTAACTTTCATAGTATATTGTATCAAGAAAGACTTTTGCAAAGAAGCTTACTATAATTTAAAATATCCATGAATCTTTCCAACATCATTTGTTTCCCTAAAACCAACCGCAAAACTAAATCTCAAAAAATACCCTACCTCAACAAAATAAAAAAAGGCATCAATCGAAAAGAAGCAATATTTTTTTCTTTAAAAAGGAACAACTGAAGAAACTAACCAATCGAAATCAATCTAAAATAACAGTCCGCCTTTTTCGTGTTGCCAGAATCGAAGAGGTAACTTTCAAACAAAGATCGGAAAGACACAGAAGATAGAGGGACAATTCTTAATTAAGGGAAAAGGGGAAAGAGTGCCACTTTGGGGTCTTTTCGCTCTTTCTAAGGGAGGGCATTTGGACTTTAATGATATTGGAAGGTCCCAAGAGTCTCATTTCATTAAGGACTTGTTGTGGAAAAGAAAAAAAGTATTGCGGTTGTTTTTGTGGTTCATTTTTTTTTTACTTTAGTTCTTCTTTCTGTTCCGAAAGTGGGGCGTTTAAATGGTCGTTTTGTTTTAATCCGATAATCATAGAGTGAAGAGAGATTTTCGGTGTTCCGATACGATTTGCTTCAAAGTAAATTGTTTGTACTAGATTTTGGAGATTTTTCCAGGCGTTAATATAAAAGGGTAGACTTTTTTTATTAGACTTTTATTTTGGTTTTTTTTCTTGAGAAATAAGCTTTTATATTAGTACTTTCTTTAGGGTTCAGTGCGTCTATTTTTTGTCGACATGCAAACCCTACATTTAACGAAACATTGAATTACCCACTTGCTGAAACTACTAATTCTATAAATATAATATCACATTATTTGGCGATATTTTCTATAAAGCTATTTTTGTTTAAATAAACCTTTCACTTAGCTGATACAAAACTTTTCTAAAATACATTTTTTACCATTATTCCTATTTGATTCACTTGCATGCAACTGAGATGCTTACATTTGAAGAGTACACGGGAAGAACCGATTGATTTCTTTAGAGTTTTCCGTAATTGTCTCTGCTTGGCGGACATTGGCGACCGGAAACCGGTTTTTTTCTATGGTTCTTCTAACGCGGTACAAACGCGTGACTCGTTCCACTCAACTCCGGCGTGAATCAGGGTTGCCTCGGAAGATAAACAAAGCGAGTTACTGGCTTCTTTGCACCCATTGTAGGCGATTTCTTGCTATCATCCCCAAAGGGGCTGTTAAGGAAAGCCTTGTGATCATGTTCCTTGAAATCAATCGGTTCTTCCCGTGTACTCTTTAACTGTTTTTTTTTTAAATTAAAGCGTCGTCTCTTGCAGATTATTTGGCTTGAAATTTTATTACAATATTTTTGCTGAAATCGCTGAGTAAAGTGATGCAAACTAGTCATAAATGCATTTTTGCAACCACTTCTAATAAATTAATATACATGCAACTGAGACGATTACGACCTTCTCTTAAAATCTAAAACATCTTGTAATGTTGGTAAATAACAATAAATGCTCTAATTAATTATTATAACGACGCAAAAAGTATCAGAACATTAAATTACCCCACAAATCTGAGTACAAACTCCCAATACCTTTCGGCAAAATTAATCAAATATTTGATACCATATTTATGATGATTAAAAATGTTATTGCGACCAAACACAAACCTCCAATACGTTCGATCCCTTGGGATCGTAGGTGTAGCTGAACCCTACATTTATTGTAGTCACGGAACGAAGCAATAAATGCATTTAAAAGAGGTGCACAGCTCTCTCTTCGGGTCGCTTTCTGGCCAACTGCCACACAGCATTTCAGGGAAGATCAAAATGCTGGAGTAGGCTTTTAACCATTTTCGTTTTATTCGGTTTCTGTATAATTTTTGACTTACCTACTCTATCAGAATTCGAAAGGTAGCTTTTCTTTAAAATGTTTTTGGTTAGTTTAGTTTTTTAGAGAAATTTTCAAAATATGAAAGTATATGAATTCAGAGTTTTTTTTAATATATTGTATCATTTATATCATCTTCAATTTTATTCAGACGCTTTTGGTCTTATATCAATACACTATTAAAAAGTAGGTGCGTGTCGTAATGTGTAAAATCATCTGTATTACTTTGATAAAATACCTTAACAAAGATATAATAGGCAAGCAGTTGTAATTATGATTACAATTAACTATAAATTTATGAAACCGTAAATTTAATTTTGTCTGTAAAAAAGGCAAGTCAATGTATTTTTCTGAAAAATTACAAGTACGTGTCACTTTATACGCTCAACTCAAGTGTTCATGTTATCTAAATAATTAACAAATGTTTTGAGCAACCAGCATCTAAGCAAGAAGTTGGTATTTACAAAAATTATAAAGTAAAGCATTCTTGGAAAACTCATTTTCGAATTACAAAACATCAGTCATTAAAGGCAAGAAATGACAACAAACCTTTGGAGTGGTTGTCATCTACGCCGTAAATCAGCCTCATTGTAAAGGGCTTGTTTTACGTAGTACAGAGAGAAAACAAAACAACCAATGAAATATTGAGTACTGAGAGCATGACATCATAAAAAACATTCCTATTGAATAAAATAAATATTTTGAAATTTATCTTTTTAAATTAAAATTAGTCTTCTTAAAAAATTTAGCAGCATTTAGAATGTTTGAAATAACCAAATTGTAATGTAACACAAAATATCAAGAGAATGTACATTAAAGCGTCAACTAATGATTTGAAAAATAAGTTTCAAATTCCATCCGTATTTGCTGGGGAAAATGCAGCTCCTAGCATCGTCTATTTCCATTAGCATACTATTTCGTACAGACGTACGATTCTAGCATTTCTATTTCGTGTGAAATCAAATAATATTTTCACTGGTGAGTATAGCAAGTAAATTCTTTGACTCTGCTCATAAATATTCAATCTTTAAAAAGAAGTTAAACAATACAAATTGTATGCTGATACAAATGTTTGCATAAAGTAATACACTTAGTTTAAGAATGAAATATATGTAAATGGATGTAGTGCTGAAATATAATGTTGCATAAAATAAAATTGCGCTGGAAATTGAATAGTTTAAACACGTTTAAAACTTTATAGAAGTAGAAATACTATACTTCTTCTGCCCATTAAGGAACTTGGCTAAAGAAAAAGAGCTCTAAATATTTGTTGTTTTTACTATTTTCTACAGAATGTTACATAAATATTTTAAGGATAAAATTCTTGTAAATGAGTGTTGTTGATGAAAAGCAATGTGTTTTTTGTAAAACTACGCTTGCAATTGAACATTTTAAACACGGTACCTTAACTTGGTTAGTAACTTAAATTTGGTAGATAACTCAATCATAAATTAAAAATCATTTGGACTGTTATTTTTTAATCATTCAGAATATAATAATTACAATCATTCAGAATTGTTCATTCAAGTCATCAAAAATTACCACCCGCTCAAGTATTCACGCCATATTCCCACATTGGCACTCGTCCACCACAAAAAATCGCCAAGCGTTAATCCCAACCCATCCCTCCCAATATCAAAAAGTTCGCCAAAAGCTAAAACAAGAAACTTTACTGTCAACGAAGTGGCTAAGACGTATCGGCAACCTGCTTTCGAGATTAAGGAAGTTGATCACAAAGAGTGATCCATACTCTCGGACCCATAAAATTGCAGGATTACGATGAAATGAATCGTAATCGTCCACTGTCACTAGTGGTTGAAGTTGTTGGGAGGAAGGGGTTTAGGGATACAAAGTGTGGAGATTTTCGGGAAAGTTTAGGGGGGTATTTTCGGAAAAGGGTTTTATTTTGGATTACTTTTTGCTATTTAGATAGGACTAATTGTAGTATTAACTAATTATAGTTTTGAAAATTACTAATTGTAATTTCTAATTACTATTTGTAAAATTTCCGTTAGTCTTACTTTTGTCCTGCAAGAGCAATAAATGTGTTTGAAGAGGAGATAAAGTTAAAATATATTTCTAAAAAAAGTTTTAAAATATTTAAAATAGGGTCTCATAAAAGTTGCAGAATTTCTTTGCATTTCATGTAGGAAGATATTTCCAATATTTGTCATTTTCAAAAGTATACGTAACATGCTTATTTTTAGCGGCAATTATACGAAAAAATATTTTGTGATAACTTTATGTACCACTCTAATAGCCCACAAAAAGTATTATATTATTTCGACATCTTTCCAATATTGTGTCGACTTTGCGATATGGAATCAACAATACAAAACGATCATAGAATATTTTAATCTTCCCGGGTTCTTCATTTAATAGGATTCTATAATTGAACTAAAAATATTATTCACAAGTAGATGAATAGAAATCGCTGCTCAAATATTCAATATAAAAACAATTTTGTTGAAATCTCCCAAACAGCGTTTCTGTAAATGTTGTTTCACCTTGCATACACATTTACCGCAGAAAAGCAAGATTTCAGCGTCGTCTTCTTAGAGAATTCAAATTAAATGCTTATTGAACTTTCACCTTTTAAAACCCGAGCAATATCCTACTCGTATATTCTTAATCTAAACATACTTTTCATACAAATATATTCTAAAAAGTGTGTTTTGCGAAGAATTAAAAAAAAATTATGTTTATAGTTACTTAGGGACACGTCTAAAACTCTAAAAATACAATTTTTTTGTGCTATAAATGCAGAAAAAAAGGCAGTATCACTTATTTGTAGTTAGTATTTTAAGTTAACATTGTTTTTAATGCAAAATGAATTTAAAATTAACTACTAAGAGAAATTTTTGAAAAGTTTAAATTAAAATTATAATAATTAAAAATTAAAGTAATTTTTTTAAGAACTCCAATATCGTATTGACTTCATTTTTTATAGAAATAAATGACTGATACCTGTAATAAATAGCCGAAAACTGATATTTGGATTATTCTTCTATCGGACCAAGTCAATTTTAGAACTAATTAACGTGTTAATTGTTTGTAGGAATTTTTAAAAAGAGTCTTCAAATGGAAACGCAAGGTCGCAAGAGGTTAAAGTATCGTTATATAATATACTAAAAGTATTCTGCGTATTTATTCACAATATAAAAGTACTAGCTTATTACAAATGAATTAAGTACAAAACCACAGTTCCATTTAAATGTGAAAGTTTCAAAACCACACTTAAATTTTCAATGCAAAGTATTCACTGAAAGTCGTCGATAAGAGTTTCTGTAAATGCTGTTTCACTACGTACGTTCATTTACTGCAGAAAAACACACTTTCAGTGCCGCCTGTACTATGATTAAAAGCATCTAACAACCATACCATTTTGAATATCGTTCGAATGATGAATTAAAAAAGCAATTTACGCGTTAATGTAG
Organism: Hylyphantes graminicola; assembly: GCA_023701765.1. Lineage (NCBI taxonomy): Eukaryota > Metazoa > Arthropoda > Arachnida > Araneae > Linyphiidae > Hylyphantes > Hylyphantes graminicola. Next base: position 57,167,113 of record CM043115.1, on the reverse strand, counting down.
AATTCCATGAAATTCCAATTATCCGAACTTTAGAATTCGGTAAAGCTCCGATTATCCGTTTACAATAAACTTCAATTATCCGCAAATTTAGAATACAGTAAAACACGTATTATCCGAAGTTTGATTACAATTGTAATATTCTACTTCGTCCATTTATTCACCCACATAAATATACTATTACTACTGCTATTATTACTACTATTATTGTTACTACAACAATTTTTTCTGGATAAATTGATTATTAGAGGTATATATTCCGGATTGTGTACTTGACCGCTTATAAGCATAAGTCAAATAAGACAGACACAGAATGAATTTTTACTGTCGCAGAGAAAGGAGTACACCCAGGGCTAAGACGGGAATCCAACCCGCACCCGTTACAGTGCACAGACTGCTAGAATAATGGTCCGAACCACTCGACCATCCAGGCCCTTTTAACTAGAATTTTTTATTCTTTTTAATGAAGACTGCCTCCAATCAATTCGAATAGTTGGAGCTCTACTGCAGTTGATTTCACGGAACCTGTGCCAGTTAATTTCCAGATTTTTGCTCGATATATAAAAATCAAAACAAGGTATAATTCCTTTCAAAATTATTTAATTTGCTTTTAAGTCCTATTTATGCTCTCCGCATAGCAAATTAAGAAAAAATATTTTAACAAAAGCCAGTTTGACTATAAGATACATTCTTTCGACTGAAAATAAATCTAAATAACAAACGCTCACTTCAAAACGAATTCATATTTGACTTTTCCACTATCCGAACCTACAAAGTGAACGTTATTGCATTTTAAAACCCGAAAATATGAAAATTTTCTCCAAGCGGAGGAAGTCAACGCTCCTTGCAAAATAACACAAATGCTCGATTGATGGCTCTGTAAACCTACGAAAAAGGGTAGAGAATTCAGCTGAGTTTTTTTTGGATTGACGAAATTGTAAGCGATACACTTTAGTTTTTTTAATAAGTTTGTTTTTTAAAAATAAGTAATATAATGAGTTGTTTTTGTACTTGGAAAATATAGTTCTTTGAAGTTTTCAAAATTTTTAAAGATTTTTGAAAAGCAGTTTCCCATTTTTGCAGCCAAAATGCAATACATTTAGGATATTAGTAGGTATTAAATTCAACTAAAATGAAAACGTTAACTTTTTATTTAACCCTTTATGCATATTTATAAAATAATTTTTCAAATAAAGTAAATATTATTTAAAATGAAAATATACTTCCATGCAAAAGAGGCAAGAAAAGAATATCCAAGATAAATTACTTAAATTTAAAAATTTAAAATTGTATATCCCAACTACTTTGAATAACTATAAATGTTACATGAATCTGTAAAATGAATAGCAACCCCTCGTTATATTGCGCTTCAACAAAAGCCCGGGAAACAAGCAAAGAACCGCGATATAACCGAATGTACGATTCAACGAGCTACATGATAAAATTATAGTTTTGATTTATTTATCCTCACAGCGAAGTTTTTAAACTAAAGCACTGTACATATGTATTTGAAAGATAAAACTAAATCAAATTAAATAACATAACTACCCTAAAAAAAGTAAAAAATTTAGAAAGAACTTATTATTAATTACCTTAAACATTAGACATTGTTGTATCGGTAATAAACTATACATATTTCACTTATTTTCTGGTTAAAAAAAACCATCTAAAGTTAACTGCTTTGATATTTCTCGTAAAAAAAGTTTTATTACAAATGTCATAGAACGAAAGTTTATTAACTGCATCTTGCCAAAAAAGATGAATTGAAAAAAAAATACGGTGAAATTTGGAAATCTGATACAAGGCGCGATATATCCGAATACGTGATGTAGCTGGGCGCAACATAGCGAGGGGTTACTAACAATGAAAAAAAGAATATTTCGAGTGTCTGCATTTCTTAAGTGTTTAGTAAAACACATGTTCATAACAACGCTAATTCAAGCATAATATTGATAAAATATTTTTTATAAATGTTAGTAACATCTTTTGCACATCAAAGCAGCGATTTTGATATGGAATTGCATGGAATGCGCATAAGTGTTGTGTCAGCACTAGACTAGGCGGTTAATCTAACTGTTTGTTATTTTTTACCTGGAGTTCATGATTGAAAAGGATCATCATGTTCTTCAACTTCGTTCTTTGGTATTTCTTTTCTTATTTTTCTGTTCAATCATATTAGTTAGAATTAACTTCTCAACAAACAATAGTAATATGTTGTAAAGTTAAGCTCGGTTAAAACAATATTGCTTCAACTCAATGTTCTATATATACTGGGGTATGGTAGGCACGCATATATTTCAGCTTGTGTGCTTGTTCAGAGAACCACTTATAAGCTTTCGTCAAGTGGGACAGACACAGAAAGAGTTTTTACAAGCACAAGAGACACACAAAAAAAAAGGACAACGCAAACACATAGACAAATAACAACGTTTTATTTACAGTCACAAACATCCGTGCCTGACTGGGATTCGAACCCGAGCCCAGCAGCTTCCAAGGCTAGCATTCTAACAATTGCACCAGGCGGCATACTGAGGTGGCCTGACCAGATTTGTTTCAGTGATTAACTTTTCGACTATGATATCATTAATAAATTGTCCCAGTTGAAATTTTATTAACGATTTTTCTTTGAAAATGTATAAAAACAAAGCTTGTTTGCCAATTTGTTTATCCATAGATAGTTAAATAAGAAAATTTCATATGTAAAGCGAAATACAGTACGTCTAGTCTCTCTCTGCTGCTGCTAGTAATATTATTGTTAGAAGATATGCTTTTTACATCAACCTATTCAACTAAATTGAATAATTGGGTTGGTTTTTCTCTAACGAAATAATTTTTTACTTACCTTTATCCATTTTAATTAGCTATATTGGGCTCTAAACTTCATTATGTTTATCTAGAGAACCAAAACTAAGCTGCAGATTCTGTAGATATTAACAAAAAACAAATGTACCATACAAAATTACTTTTAAAATTAAATACAGGAAATTAAGGAGTATCGTAAGAAAAACGTAAATGTAAAATAACTGTTCCCTAAGAAGAGAAAAATTTTAAGGGAATTCAATTTCTCTACGCCACAATCCACACCGAAGGCGTTATGTTATTCTTTAATCAAGAAAAGACCGCACGTTTGATTTCTACTCCCAATATCTCTGCCTGTCTGTCTATCCGCACGTCAAGAAGGAATGTGATATATTTACGAAATATAACTTTTGATGTAGTGGGTGGTGGTTTATATGGAGTTTTGGAAGGACATTTGTCATGGGTTTTATGAAAAGTGTTCATATTTTGGAAATGTATCATCGGTGACAGGTTATATTAAACTGTTTATATTGGAATAAGGGTGCTTTTTGTTTGGCAATAAGTAATGACTACTTGTTTTTTAATTGAAAAAAAAGGTAGTATTATTTTGAAATCTTATTATCTCTCAAAGTATTTATTTTTATATCATGCAGTTATTCACCAAGTATGAAAATACTAATAGCTTATAAGCTCAAAAATTTTTAAACGAAATCTATATCACGATATTTAATTAATATATTTTTTTTAAGTTAAAAAAAGAATCTTCATTTTACGTACCATTGTATTGTACTTATAGGGATAGAAAAATTGCATAATAGATTGGTAATTGATGTCATAACTTTGCAACAACCAAAAATTCGACGGATCGAACCAAATTTGGACAAGGGGTACGGACTGATGGAAGGCTGCCGTTTTTAGCATTCAATAATTTTTAAACAGTTAAAAAATACTCTTTCGAACTAAAAGAAATTAGATAAAAAAAAAGTTCAAAGATTCCCATGCACGAGCTTTTTCTTTCAGCAAAAATGTAGAAGGGAAAATACTCCAATGTTCTTGTCAAATTTTGCTATTAGAGATTCAAATTACCTTTTAAACTTTTTCGATATTTGTTTGTTTTTTGTTGGTGAGATTACTATTTTGTCTAAATTTAAAACTAGTATAACAATATGCCTTAAACGAATTTAATTATTAGCCATAAAAATTTAGTGTGAATCTTAATATTATAATAATATATTTCGAATAATTTTTCACGCAAGGCTTTTCAAAACTCCTAGATTCACAAAATATAGAATCTATCACAATATTCCAATCCCAAAACTTCTTTTATCATACTTTAAATTGTATTGCCACCACAAACGATGAAAATTTAATAATTCTTTCGTGAAACAGACTCATTTTTTAGAACGAACCATTGTTGTGGAATTGGCGCGCATTTTTCACAATAGGTTGCGCGTAAAAACCGCTCCCCAATTTATTGTACAGTAGTTACTTTTGGTGGTTTGACAAAATTTTTATTAACATTTTATTCAAAAATATATTTTACATTTGAATAGACATCATTAATCTCATAATACAGTTTTATATTGTATCTCAAACAATATTAATCAAAGTTTGGTAACTTTGAATTCTGTTAATTCTTTTTTATTTTAACTTATTTTAAAGGCCGCAAAATTGAGCTTCAAAATGTGTAAATGGGGCAAGATAAGGATAAAGTATATTTAATTGTTGTCCATAACTTAAGTACAATGCGCATAAGTTTAGATAACTAGAATCTATGCGTAATTCACTTTTAAAAATACATAGAATAAAGTTACTTTAGCAGTTAGAGATTCTTCTATGAATTTTCTTGCTGAAAAACTGACACAATGTCCAAAGTAATTTATCTAGAGGGTTTGATCTATTCGTTGGATACTTCATCCAATAATGAAGTTTAGCTTTATTATTTTATTTTTAAAATCAAATAAAAATTTGGAGAAACTTCTAAAACCAAAACATTCTTTCATTATATTCAATATTTTCTTAATTACAGTTTCCAATGAAAAATGATGAGCACCTGATGACTTAGCCCAAGCCCAAGTACTTCCACCGCCCTGTACTTTCTTCCTGCTAACTAAGAATTTACAGCGGTTTAAGTGGATTTAAGTACTCTCACTAATTTACTCTTAATATATATACTCTTAATATATAGAAATCCAATAATATATAGAAAACCAGCATTCTTCAGCCTACAGGCACGTGAACCGATAGGCAGGCATGACAAAAGCAGTAACGTGGATAGTATAAAACGCTTGTGATCATCCCATTCCTTGGCGTTCTTGTTTACTTTATAGCATAATAAATATTTTTTTCGTTTCCTTATTTGATTTCAAACGAACTTTTTCTTCAAAATACAGCACAAAATCGAATATCTAAAAAATACTGAACTTCCGCATTGAATTCACGATGCCAAACATCCCTACATTTCATTTACTTTGAGGAATGTAAGTTTTGCAAATAGGCCCTTTATTATATGAGTTACAAGTGTGTCGAACTATACTGTACAAGACTGAAGAGTCATTAGCCGGGGACACCTCTTCTGATGTTTCATCTCATTAATATTTAACCCTCTGTCTGGGGAAAGGGCATCTCCAAACGCACAAGAAAAGAAAACTCCGGACGTCTCTTCTCCCATTCTTATTTAATTTAATTGGGAGCTTCGACAATTACATTTGGATCACTCCTAATGTAAAATAGGTTCAAATTCATTTGGGCATTTCCCTTCAGGCTTCTTCTTTTAATATTTTAGTAAAAGAAGAAGTTTGTGGGGAAATGTCGCCCTAGACTTGACCACTTTTTGCATATAGTCTTTCATTTGACTTCGATCTATCAAAGTTTGAACTAAAGTTTTAAGGGAACATGTCAATGGGATTTTGTTGAATTTGAATAGTATTTGTGATTTCAAAGGAAAACGTGTAGATGGAGGATCGGACGGGGTTTCGATGGCTAGCGGGGTACGAGATTAGAAAGTGTCACCAATTACGCGTTTGCCTTTAAACAACGCCTGTGTTTTATGTAGTATTGGCAAAACTGATTGAAAGTTTATAAATTTTGATTATTTTACCGCATGTGAGTCCAGGGTTCTTTGGTAGTAAAGTGTGTTTGCAAAACATTTACCATGGATTTTGATAAACGCAATTTAAGCTTCTTAATATTCATAAGTATTTTATGAATTATACGTTTTAAAAATTTTAACTAAATTAAAAATATAACTTTTTCAAATAAAAAAGTTCGTATATTCACCTAAAAATATTTTTCGCGCAATAATAATCAATTCTAGTTGTCCGATTGTCAGCAAAAATTTAACTATAACAAGTGTGAAATTATTTAAATTAAAAACAAAATTAAAAAAACACTCAGCCGGAGTCACATAAATAAAAAAAAACTTACGAGCGACAAGTCAAACTCACAAATATAAAAAAAATCAACTCTCCCACTGATTTTCAATTTTAAAATTAAATTAAAATTCACCCACTCCTTTAAAAACCGATTTTAAACTACATTTCTCCCACAAAACCACGCTGACCGGATCCCCACTAAGGCGTGATTACAAATGCATTAGTGTTCAACAGAGTTCTATTAATTGGGGGTCCCTTGGGGGTCAGTTGTCCCCCCATGGGGTAAGGGCGGAGCCTATGACTCAGCCCCCCCCCCTTGAAAAGGCCGCCCTAGACGGGCCCTCAATAGCATTAAGGCCCTCTGATGAAAATCAGGAATCGCTTAGGTTAATTGAGTTGTACCCGCTGCTGAGCGTGATTTTTTCTTGTGGAGATTGGGTTTTTATGGTTTCTAGGATTGTGTTTGTGAGGTTTTATATTTATGGGTTTGTTGTATATTAGAATTGCTCAATATTGAGTTGTACTAAAATACAATACGCACACTGAAGTCGATGAAGATAGTACTTTTGGCTTGCTAGTGAATGCTTTTTTAACTAGTTAAAAGGATATTTATTGCCCAATTAGTGTGCCAAATTCAAAGAGCCCTCTGGCCAATAGCGATCATTTGTATATTCACCAAAATATTGAATTTATTGGACAAAATATCAAGAGAATATTCGATATATAATATGTCCAGTCCTTATTAAATGAATTTAAGTCGAAATAAGCATTGGCCAATCGAAACTTTGGATTTTCATTAATTTCTACATTTCTACTAATCGGAAAAGTTAGCTTCTTTCATATACTCTAGTTTTTAGCTTCCGCACTACGTTTAAAACGTAAAAATGTAAGGTATTATAATTGTTAATTGTAGTTCATTTATTTTATTTTATGGATAAAGTTTTGTCTGTGGCAACATTGTTTTGTGAAAGATGAATCAGTTTTTCGAAAAAGTTTTAACTCTCTTGCTGTAACGGTTTTTTACTTGTGCCGGCTGTTTCATCTATTTTTAGAGAAATAAATTATCAGAGTTTTCTGTGAAAAGAACTGTTTTTTGTAGTACATTGTACTTACAATAATCGTTCAGTCCATCTGTCTGTCTTCCTGCTTTTCTGTCCGTCACCCACATTCATAGCAAAAACTCTTAATTCCATGGGTAAGTGCGATACGTCAAAAAAAAAAAAAGGTCAGCGTATTGAAATTGGAATACATTGAAAATCTCAGAAAAAATTCGAATTCGAAGTACTTTAATTATTTAAAAAAAAACAGCAAAATTTTATGCTCATTTAAAAAGCAGACGAAGCCTTTTTTATTAGAGTTAAAACACCATCGCTTAGTAATTTTAATTATTTTGTGTTGGCACCAAGCGCCCAATATTTTTAATTGTAATTTACTCGCATTCTTTAATCGCAGCGAACCCATGCTAGACGAAAAAATCTGTAATAGTTCAAAGAAAAACAAATTCTTCCTATTCTCAAGACACATCAACCATCTAACCTTTAATTTGAAGCTCACTATACTCCCGTACTTAATAAATAAAAAAATCTTTGTTTTCTTTTTTAATTGTAAAAAAAGCTTAATTAATTTTCAACGTACTCCCGTACGTAATAAATAAAAAAATCTTTATTTTCTTTTTTATTTGTAAAAAAAGCTTAATTAATTTTCAATACATTTTATAATTCAGATTTTATTAAATTTTAAGTAATAAATTTTAAAAATACAATCACCTACAGAAAAATCGAATAACAAAATGGAAAGCAATCAACAAAACAGCACGTAATCTCATCAAGTATTAAAATTTCATTTTAGAAACACACGACCAAACTAGGAAATGTTTCGAAAAGGAAAAAAATATAACGATGTTTCTCTATTTCCTATGAAAAGAAATTGATATTATATATTTATCATAGAAACTCTCTTTTCTGCAATTGCAAATTTATAATTTAAAAGTCTGTTTCGTACAATGCGTGAATTGACAATAGCATTTATGCTTCGCGCAAAATTGCTGCTAGGAGTCACTTTATAATTTATGTACTTGGAAGCGAGAAGCTATAAGTTCGAAACATCCTCGCTTGATGGAACACATTTGATATTATGTTTCAAAGTTAAAGTGATGGAAGTCGATATCTAGCATAAACTGTTTTTCGTTCTGAAGTTCTTATTTTGTTGTTAACTTTGTAATCTATTTCATCTACTAAGTTGTTGGAAAGATAAGGAATAAGTCAGAAGTAAACTTCAGTCATTACTGTTCTGAAGTATTTATTTATTAAATTTAAAATATTTATTTATCTTATTGTAGGTATGGGAACCGTGATCGTAGTGGAACGTTATTAGAACGTAGTGTTTCAATAATTAATAAGTAAGGAATAAGAAGGCCTTGAGAAAATAAAATGGGTTGATTCGATTGTTTGCGATCAAGATCTGCTATGTAGTAAAATAACAGGAACAATGAAAAATTACCTATGTCTAAACTACATTACTATAAATTTGCAAAAAAAAAAGTTACAGCCATTATTTAACTAGGTAATGTATATGAAAATTTAATCAAAGATTCTTTATAACAATAAAAAATATTCGAATATTCTTTTTTTACAACTCTAGCGATAGCTATTTCGAAGTTATAAATGCTTGTACACTTTTTTAAGATTTGATTGATTATTTTTTACTTATTTTTAAAATTAACTTGGTTAGATACCGGACAGTGTGCAAGTCATTTGAACAAAAAATATACATATTTTTGACAAATCGAGCACTATTTAGTTTATTTCCTTAAAAATGCAAGAAAACCAGACTATCATGTTTTATTTTGATTACATGCAACTGTGAAATCTGTTTAGAATGTTATTGTTCATGAAAAAATCTACTTAGGATAGACATAAATAGGTAAAATGATACAAAAACTGCAATAAAAATTTTATTTTCAGCAAAAAGAAATTATAAGAAATAAGAAGGAACGATCATACGTAACTCAGGTATTGCTTGAAAGTATAGGGATGAAATACAATTATAACTGTACAGGGTGTCCGTAAAAGAGTGTCCGAGTTTCAAATTGTAATAGTATCAGCTGTAATCATTCGACTTTTAAGGTTGAAGGTGACAAATAAATAATAACTCCTATAGTTTCAGATAAGCGCTACCAAATGATACACAACCTTGAAAGATAGAATTGCACTGACTGTTGCTTCCATTACTACGGACTTGCTGCAAACAGTATGGGAAGAATTGCATTTTCGTTTGGGTGTGTACCGTATCACTAAAGGCGCACACTTTGAGCACTCATAGGAAAAACTAGGTTAGTTTTCCTTCAATTTCAAGTATGATTTATTATATTTAGTATAAAATAAACTCCTGTAATACATCATTAAAAGTCGGATATTCTCTTACGGACTCTTGGTAGACACTGAATGAATCCGGTTTCAATCCCCAGATAAGCCATGGATATTTGTGCTGTTCTGAGTACATGCATAGAATGTGCTTGTTAAATACTATATGGGTTAGGTAATTTTTTTTTGGTCATAGTGCTGTTACCTTGAGTGAAGGTTGTCTGAAGAAAACTATTCCTCCAGCAGCGTGTCTAAATTGGAGTTGGCACCCTCTTGAAGTAGAAGTCAGACTTCCACCCTCATAGGACTCAAGGTTTTGTGCCTATAGAAGCTACTTCACCCCTCTTTCCAAACTATATAAATTTATGTTTGAAAAATATCCGAAATCCTATCCAAAAATTTCTCTTCGCATATTTTGTTTGCATTTTAAAGCAAACAAATTGAACTCAAGACCTTTCAGTGGGCTCTCTTTCATCGGGCCATACATTAGAAAAACTCTTTCTATGAAATCTCATATGCATCCGAAATACACATGCAAACTCACAGTCCCTTAAAGCCCCCAACGCGTGCTCTCAAAGCTTCAAATCCTATTGCTGCATCAAAATATTGAGACGCGCCGAAATTGGTACGAAATGTGATCCCACTGAAACATCAGAAAGGTCTCAAGGAATAGAATGGTCTGAAGTTGGCGAGATAAGTGGATACGTAAAAAGTTGAGTAAGTTTTGTTCTGACTCAATTTTTGGCAAAACTCATAGAGTGTTCTCTTTACCACACTTTAAATTATTATGTAAAGAGCGAAGCCAAAAACAACGTTGCGTAGAGCAATCAACAAGGAAGTAAACGAACTTAACAAGTCATGAGGAGAGATTAAGATCGTTGCTGCCAACAGGGTGAGGTGGCGGACCTTGACGGAGGCCCTATGGTCAGTGTTGGAGAGAAAGAGGTATAAAACAAAACAAAAACAAAATCATGTTGATGCTTTAAAACTAATGAAAGAGGTGTGGAAGAAGCTAGAGCTGATGGATCACACATAGTGAGTATTATCAAAAAATAATTCATAGAAAAAGCGACTTACTCAATTGTCGCCCTTTTTTGTAATTTATATTAATAATAATATTTATAATAATTTTATTGGACAAAAATAACAGACATTAATTTGAGGGGAAAACAAATACAAAAGCAATACTACAGTAGTCAGAACACCAAGGGTCACAAGGACCATATTGGCGAACATAAAAAAATATATGATGTCAATTGACAAACATAAAAAAGAGCAAAGGTTAAATCGCAATTATCACTTATTTTGTAATTCATTTCTGAATATTTGAAAAAAGGTACTTTTCAATTTCGCGGGTGCAAATCCAGCCGAACAAAGTCTTTGGCGACAAACAGATATTTAAACTATAAAGCACAGTATGCACAGTTGAAGATCCACATCAAACACAGTTAATTGTTACCGTTCGAAATATTCCGTTTAGCAGTGGTTGCATATTTTGACAACTTAATCGCTTGAGTCTGTGAAACGTAAAAATACAGGAAAACACAAAAAAAATTAAAGAGCTTTTCTTTGCATTTTAATTATTATTTTCATTTCTTATTTATCAGATTACATTTGAATCCGTATTCATTTACTTATTTTATTTATCAACCTGTTTATATACTTTTCTAGCAGTCTGCGCGCTGTAACGGGTGCGGGTTCCATTCCCGCCTTCACCCTGGGTGTACTTTCCTTTCTCTGTGACAGTAAAAATTACACTGGTCAACAGTGGAAATGCGAATGAGATGAAAGTACCCAATTCTGAATGAGTTCGACGTTCTAAACACGAATATCACCTTAAAAAATGAAAGTTAGCTCTTGTTTTTGAGTTACGGTCGTTTTTTTTCATTGCATTGGATACAGCGAAATGCATGAGCGCACCAAACGCAAAATTAGTTAAAGTCAATTTTGTTTACAGAAAACCTTCGAATTTGTGCTCATACAGATTTTATTTTATATTATCAACCTGGGGGTGGGATGAAATGATAACTTTCAAGGTTTATGTAACCATATTAGCAGTTTAATAACCCTTCTAAGCAACGTAATTGTTCTCATCTCAAGAGGTGCAGAATAAAGAGTAATAATTTCCTTATATTTCGTACTTGGTTGTTTTAGAAGTTTTAGAATATCAAAAATTAGTGTTAATAATAAATCTATAACTGTAATGCCTTGTAAATGCATTAATAGAGCTAATAACTTCGGTTATATTTGCGGCAAAGTGCAATTTTTTTGCACTAAAAGAGCATCACTGCAAAAGTAAAGAAAACTTATCACTTGTATTTTGGTTGCAAGATTACAAGATTTGGTTACAAGACCATTATAAATTTCTGGGCTCCTTACGTATATAGTTAAACTTGTGTAGCAAATTTGTAACTTTGACTTCATCTGATGGAACAATAGATAATATCGTATGCTGGGAAGAAAAACGAATGCCATTGAATGGAACAAAACGGAATGTCATTTTATGATTCAGAGGGAACCAACAAATCAGATTATTGACTTATTTCTGCATCATCTCATCAGTTAAATGAGGTGTTATTTAGAAAAAGATAAAAGTTAAATAACCTAACATTCCTTCAAATCTACGTCCGGTTCAACACGACACTATTTAATAAAAAGTCTCCAATTTATCATCTCTTACCACCCCCCATGTTGATAATATAAAATAAAACCTGTATGAGCAAAAATTCGGAGGGTTTCTGTAATTAACTTTAATTAATTTTGTGTTAGGTGCGCCCATGCATTTGGCCGTATCCTACGCAATAAAAAAAAAGGACCGTAACTCAAAAACAAGAGCTAACTTTAATTTTTTAAGGTGATATTCGAGTTTAGCACGTTGAAATCATTCAGAATTGGGTACTTTCATCTCATTCGCAGAAAATTTTTGAAATTTTGTTGTCCAGTGTTATTTCTGTGTCTGTCTTACTTGACGAAGGTATATATAAGAGGGTCGCTCATCAAGCACACAAGCCGGAATATAGTTGTATCTACCCTGTACCCCTGTATAGTCATATTTATAATTAATGAGTGAAACACAAATTCAACTAACCATTCATAGATGTACAATTTCCTAATTTCTATTTTTAAAAAAAACACTATATGTTTACTATATTGATATAAGGTTTAAAATAAGTCTTTCAAACGGTGAGACAATATTATTTTGTAGTGGTATCAGCATTTATATCACCCGAAGTACTTTTTACGACTGTCCTCGAGACATAGAGTTGAAATAATGCAACCGGAAAAGGTATGAGGAATTTCAATTTCATTCCGTGTCCCCCTCGTCCCCCCACTTTTATCTAAGAAAATCCTGTTATAACGAGTAAACAAATACCCATGCCTGTCTTAGTTGGAAGAAAATATTAAGTTCCTTGTTCTAAAAGTGGTATTGGATTTCATGAAATTATGTCGTACTCCGACAAAAAGTATATGGAATTTGTTACATTTTTCTTACTTTTGTATTTCTAAGAGAAATTCAAATGTAAGGGTAGTAAAAATAGATTTGAGTAGTAAAATTTTGAAGTACTAGAGTAGTTCAAGTTTTAAATTACATATTTAGTAGCTTGTTTGTCAAAATAATGTCTCAGACTTGTAAAAAGGTAAATGACCTTTATAATTTTTTCAAATTTTTTTCCACGCTATTTAATATGTCATTATAACGACAAAGATTATTTAGAAAGATTTTTAGTTTAGTAATTCAGGAGAATGGTAACTCAATTTTTTGAAAGCATACGTCGGGGAAATGCAGTACCTAGATCCACCGTGTACCTTGGTTCAACTTAAATAACGAATGCAAATATAAATTATTTGGTTCTAAAGAATATATGAGTAAATGCCAATTCCATGTACCTTAATTGAAACTACTTTTAACCTGATGAGTTAGGTAATAAATTATTTTGGCGTGCGAAAAAGTAATATATTCATCATCTATCATAATATCAATAGGTAAAATATTTTTCATTGAACTCCAGTAAAAATCATATATGTAAGCTCTTTAATAAAATTAAAATTTATTTAAATTTGAGACTTGTTGCATAAAATTGCAAAAGATTTTACCTTGAACCAAATGCTAAAAAAACGCATTGCGCGCATCTAATGGACGAGAACCTGTGCCAAAATCTATTTACTAGGTAAATTAAGTATGACTAATTTAATGAAACAATAATTGTTTGAAATATTTTATGATTGAAATAACCAGCAGTGGAGAGACAGAAAATCCAATAAATTCAACATTACAAAATTGCACGACGAAACTGCTTTTTTAACCTTGTAGATAATTTACTAGCTTTTCAGTAGTTGACATCAATCCAATGAGAAGTGTTTGATTTAAATATACATGACTTTAATTTACAAAATTAAAATTACCATTGTTATAGATTTAAGGGGTTTCATATGCGTTATAATAAAACTCTCCCCGTAAACATTAAGTTTTTTGTGTGTGGTTATTTTAACTAACGTCAAAATATCATCTGCTGTATGTAGTCAATATATTTTTTATTTTAACTATCGTCACAATATCATCTGTTTTATGTAGTCAATATATTTAGGGGTTCACATTTCATCCTGTTATTGTTTTTTCTAAATACTAAAAACAATATTTTCACCTCCTAAACATCACCAAAACAAGCCTCATCCAAAAACATATCCCATTTCAAAACCGATATTTTATGTCCTCGAGAAAGATATTGTTGTCCGCCTATTCATGGATCTTTTTTTTTTTTTTTTTGAATGGGAGAAACAGGAAACACTAGATGTGTCGTCATTGGAGCTGAGGAAAACATGCTCTATTTGCTGAACAGGTATCAGTTCAGGTTATTTTAAGGCGTTGAGAGGTTTGTGGTACTCAGAGTCCAACCTTGTAAAACTTTAATACTCTAGTAGAGTTATTTTTTATTTATTAAATAAAGGAAGCCGTTTAATGACCTTAATTTATGTATAGTAGTAGGAATGGAGTTAATTGAACAAATAGTTTATTTTTGCAAAGAAAATCACACACCATGAGTTTAGAAAACTTTGGCCTTTAACGTTACTTAAAAATAAATTGGAGGAACTTTGTTTGTCAAACATATCGATATAATGCATAGCATTAATTTAAGAAACATTAAATTTGCAGGCGAAAGAAAAATTTAAACTGACTTTTTTTGTCCTAACATAGACTAATACAACTAGGTTTTTACTTGACTGTTTTACTACGTAATGTTTTAGGCAGAGTTGTTTTGGATGATTACAAAAATCTTAAAGAAATAAACGGATTTGGTAAATAGTTATTATGCGGAAAATCTTGGCTCGAAGTTACAATTTTAACAGTACAAAAAACAATACCTGAACCATAAGAATTTTGAAATACAGTATGACATATATATATCGTTCTACTAAAAACTAAATATTAAATATGATTTAAGTGCGCTTGAAAATTAGCAAATAAAATGTCTTAAATTGTTTCTATTTCAAACTTTTTTTAAAATTTTCAAAATCCCATGGTTTAATAAACTTTTAATAAACGTCCTGTGCAAGAAACCAGAGTGTTTTTTTCTTTCACTTCCATATCCGGCATCTTGTATTCTCCATTTTCCTTTTTTTTTGTCCCCGTCGTCTTGCCTTTGCTGTCATGGTTCGAGTGAAAAGACGTCGTCGTCGTCGCCTTGTGAATCGATCTGTGAAATGGCCCGTGCTCATTTTTCTCGGATATCTGTCCCATGTAGGAGGTTAACCGGGCGTGAATGGCACTGGGAGATAATTTAGGGGTGGAAGTTTTATTCGGCAATGAAAAAAAATTCAAAACTGGTCGTGTTAGATCGTTGGAACGGAATTCTTTGCTGGTTTGGTTTATAATAAGCACGACGTATGAAATTTAACATAATTTTATTGTTTTAATGAAACTAAAACTGGGTTTGAGTGGCAATGAGTGATAATTTAGGGTTGGATATTTTATTCGCGAGTGAAAAAATATTCACAAAACTGGCAGAGAGTCATGTTATATCGTTAGAACAGAACTCATTGCTGGTTTGACTTATAACTGGCATAAACTTAATGTATGAAATCTAATTTATTTGAATGGTATCTTAATTAATTTTTTCTTCCATTCAGCTTTTGTAATTATATTTTTGATATTATCCACCATGAAATGAATCTCTGTATAAACTGGAATTAATAATTAAATTTATATACTAGTTTATAATTTGTGTATATTTGTCCCATGTAGGAGGTTAACCGGGCGTGAATGGCACTGGGGGATAATTTAGGGGTGGAAGTTTTATTCGGCAATGAAAAAAAAAATTCAAAACTGGTCGTGTTAGATCGTTGGAACGGAATTCTTTGCTGGTTTGGTTTATAATAAGCACGACGTATGAAATTTAACACAATTTTATTGTTTTAATGAAACTAAAACTGGGTTTGAGTGGCAATGAGTGATAATTTAGGGTTGGATATTTTATTCGCGAGTGAAAAAATATTCACAAAACTGGCAGAGAGTCATGTTATATCGTTAGAACAGAACTCATTGCTGGTTTGGCTTATAACTGGCATAAACTTAATGTATGAAATCTAATTGATTTGAATGGTATCTTAATTAATTTTTTCTTCCATTCAGCTTTTGTAATTATATTTTTGATATTATCCACCATGAAATTAATCTCTGTATAGACTGGAATTAATAATTAAATTTATATACTAGTTCATAATTTGTGTATATTTGTCCCATGTAGGAGGCTAACCGGGCGTGAATGGCACTGGGGGATAATTTAGGGGTGGAAGTTTTATTCGGCAATGAAAAAAAAATTCAAAACTGGTCGTGTTAGATCGTTGGAACGGAATTCTTTGCTGGTTTGGTTTATAATAAGCACGACGTATGAAATTTAACATAATTTTATTGTTTTAATATAACTAAAACTGGGAATGAATGGCACTGGGGGGTAATTTAGGGTTGGATATTTTATTCGCCAGTGAAAAAATATTCACAAAACTGGCAGAGAGTCATGTTATATCGTTAGAACAGAACTCATTGCTGGGGGGGTTTGGATTTTAACTGGCATACATTTAATGTATGAAATCTAATTTATTTGAATGGTATTTTAATTAATTTTTTCTTCCATTCAGCTTTTGTAATTATATTTTTGATATTATCCACCATGAAATGAATCTCTGTATAGACTGGAATTAATAATTAAATTTATATACCAGTTCATAATTTGTGTATATTTGTTCCATGTAGGAGGCTAACCGGGCGTGAATGGCACTGGGGGATAATTTAGGGGTGGATGTTTTATTCGTCAGTGAAAAAAAAATTAAAACTGGCAGAGAGTCGTATTAGATCGCTGGAACGGAACTATTTGCTGATTCGGATTAATAATAAGCATAGGGGAAGGTGGGTTCCCTTGGACCTATTTTGACTTTTCAATTTTTAATTTCTTAATTACTTGCTAAAAGTGAATAAAAATATTTTTACTAAATACTTTATGTTGTTATATACAACATATATTTATTTTAACATGTTATTTAAATAATTTCAACTATTTAAAAAATAAATACAGAAAATTGTAATTAGGACCAAGGTACAACACCGGCGGTGTACCTTGGTCCAACCGGTAGAGTACCTTGGACCAATTATTAACTGGTAGAGAGACTCGATTTACAGTCCGAAAATCAATATTTATTAGCCACATGAAATTCAAAAATACATTTTACAAACCTACTCTTATTTCTTGCCAAGATTGTAGTAGTTGGTTATGTTAGGTTAATTGGCTTAGTAAGGAGTTTTATTGCCTTAGTTATTTTAAGCCCTTTTGGCTTTTTCAGCTGCAATGCTATCTTTCTCAGGTGTATCCGTTAAAATGCAGCATAAAATGAAACTGTTACTTCATGCCATAGAAAAACATTTGACTATCTTTCTGTCTTAAATTTGAAAAAAAAAACAACTCAAATATTTCCCCCTATGTTTATACAACTAGACCTAAACGAAAAAGGATGTTCTGCTTAGATATTTATTATAAAGAATATATTTTTAGATGAGCATGCAATAATTATTTTCTATATTATATCAATACGGTTAAAGTTTTATAGGCTTCCTTAAATCTAAATAATTAACTACAGAAAAATTATTTATCACACCATATAAAAATTTCTTACAAATTTCCATTCTTCTAGATTTACAAATCAGGGTTGCATACCAATAGCTTAAAATACCTAATTTTTCAAAAGGAAAAATTTACTTGAATTTTAAAAAGGTTTTCAACAATCTGAAGCATATAAGACCTAAAGTAGTGTACCTTGGACCAGTCCAAGGTACACCACTTGTATTAGGTTCGAGGTACACCACTTGGATATCAAAAACAAAATAGTTAATCACCAAGTTAAGGTTAGACTTAACTTAATTTCAAGCACACTGTTTTATAGCTAAAACTTTGCTTTATATGGCTTCAGGGAAGGACACAGCACCACTGACCAGGTGCTTTATTTTTGCCAGAGGATTAGAGATGCCCATAACAAAAAACCAACTCATCACACTGTTGCAGCGTTCTTGGACCTGTCCAAGGCCTTTGACCGAGTATGGATACAAAAACTTATTATTAAACTCTTTGACTCATTTGGAATTCGCGGTAACGCCCTTACTTGGATTTATGACTTCTTGAGAAATAGACTTTTCAAAGTTAAGTTTAACAACACTCTATCAAAGAACTTCAAATTGTCTCAAGGTGTCCCTCAGGGATCTGTCCTAAGCCCTACTCTATTTACTTTATTTATGGCTGGCCTTGAAGGGATCATTTCTAAGAGCTGCGAGGTGGGTTTGTTTGCGGATGATATTGTGATTTGGAACTCTGGCACTGACATTGAGAAACTGGAGACCAACATTAATTCAACCCTTGATGATGTTTTGATGTTTGCGGCTGAACATAAGTTATGCTTCAATACCTCCAAATCTTTTGCTTCCTTTTTTACAACTAACAGGAAGCTTTTTAATTACCAACCCAGAATCTATATGAATGACCAACCATTAACAGTTGATAAGAACCCCAGATACTTAGGTTTTGTGTTGGATAGCGAGCTTACCAGCAGTAAACACATCGATCATATTATCTTAAAGAGCAAAAAGCGCCTTAATATCCTTAAATATATCTCTGGGCGGGATTGGGGTGCAGATGCTGCTACCCTCAGAACTACATATATGACTCTTATTAGGCCTATCCTTGAATACGGCTCCGCAGTTTACTGCTGTGCTTCCAAAACAAATCTACAAAGACTTGAGAGGGTCCAGCTCAGTGCCGCCCGTATTATAACTGGACTTCGTAATAGTTGCCCTAGTGAAATTGCTCTTTTTGAGGCTGATTTACAACCTTTAAGTCTCAGAAGAAGCTCGGGCCTGACAAAGTACTTTTCTAAACTTGCCAGTTTTGGGACTCAAAATCGAACTTCTGAGTACATGCTGGGATGGAGTAGCAACCAAAGACTTCGAAGAAACAGCCCTCTTAGCTTAGCATTTTCTGCAAATTTGATCCAGAAGGACGTCTTACATCATAGCTTGAAACAGTGTCTAGACCCCTCGTTAGGCTTAAACCGAGTCTTCTTCCACACAAATCTTCCCACCAGGGTTAGCAAGAATTCCGCAAATCCTGCCTTTTTGAGACAATTGGCCCTTGAAATAATCCACAATATTCCTAAGGATTGTCCCGTAATATATACAGACGGAAGCAAAGATGAACAAGGCTGTACAGGCAGTGGAATTTTTATTTTATCCCAGTTAGGCAAGAAAATGATTAAGAGGAGAAATCCAGACCATTGTTCAGTTTTCAGGAGTGAACTGATCGCCATTAATGAGGGCATTGACTCAATTCTCTCCTTCCCTGGCTCATCTCCTGTCTGGATTCTGTCTGACAGCCAAAGCTCCATCCATTACCTTTCCAACTGGCTAAAGGTGCGAGATAGTACTGGTATGGCAATTATTAGCAAACTCAAACATCTTTCATCATTAAGAGAGGTTCATTTTCAATGGATACCTTCTCACGTAGACATTTATGGCAACGAGACGGCAGACTTACTGGCTAAAGAGGGTTGTAATGAACCGCTTTACACCTCCGATTTGTTGACCCACTCTGAGTTCTTTTCGAGGGCTATGAATCTTCATAATGCCTCTTGGAAAATTCCTCCAGTGCACCACTGGTACCAAGGTAAGCGACCCGGAGAGGCTTTATCCCTAAAGTGCTGCAGAAGCGACCAGACGGCCATTACAAGACTTAAAAGTGGACACATTAGATCTCTGTGTTACACGAATGGGAAGAAGACCTTTCCTATCTGCCCGAAGTGTTCCAACAAACAGGCGGCACCCGACCACATCCTGGACTGTCTGGGACTTTCCAGACACGATATTTATGAAAATCCAGTCATGGTTCTAGACTTTCTACGAGTGACAAACATTATAGACCTGGTTTAGCTCTGCTAAACCAAGGAGATAAGCAACAACAACAACAACAACTTTGCTTTATATTGCATAACCATCATTTCTGAATAAAGACTACATATTTGAGTATAAAAATACACTAAAGAATCTGACAAAAATTTACTTTTGAACTGTGAATTTAGTTTTTTGAAACCTCTTTAATAAATTGACCTTTTAAACAAACGGATAGGGCTTCAATGAGATCCTTGGTAGAAAATACTTTAACTGCATGTAGT
Source organism: Hylyphantes graminicola (assembly GCA_023701765.1). Lineage (NCBI taxonomy): Eukaryota > Metazoa > Arthropoda > Arachnida > Araneae > Linyphiidae > Hylyphantes > Hylyphantes graminicola. Next base: position 57,146,877 of record CM043115.1, on the reverse strand, counting down.
GTTGTTTCAATATATAAGCTAATCGAGCTAGAATCGGCATAGGTTCGAGGTACACATATGTCCAAGGCACACCACTTACCCCTAAGATTTTTTCATGCTTTTTTCTCATGAAATTGAATTTATTTTAAAAGTGTTTTAAATAAAATAATATAGTCGAGTACTTTTTCTTTCATTCAAATTTTGTAATTATATTTTTGATGTTGATCTCCATGTCATAAATTTGTGTGTATTGAACAATAATTCTTTTCTGCAAAGAGCGTAAATATATTTGTGATTGCTAAATTCATCACTAATATTTTTTTAAACATACAAAATTGAAGAACTTAGTGGAAAAAGGAGCAAAATGATGAAATCGAGAAAATGATATTTGAAGTTTTTCGCTTACACTGAGATACGTTAAAAACGACACTTAAGAAAGGTAAAAAGTATACTTAAGTTGATGTTTATAAAAATAATGAATTTTTTTATAACAAAATTAGTGAATAACATATCTATAGGCACAAAAATATTTCCTTTTTCAAAAATGTCACTTAGTCGTTCTTCCGTACTAAGCTCTTCAATTTGCACCGATACAATAAAACGTTGAAAATAATCCTTATACAGTAAAAGAGAAAGTTTCAAAATATTGCATTCCGAAATAAAAAGGATTATCTTTAAATAAAAGTTTACTTCTGCGAAGATAAGCTCCGAAAAGAAATTTTCCATTTACTAAATGGAGTCTTAAATTTCGAATTTTCGATAGGATAAGAGGATGAGGCTAAAATGTGTGTGAATTGCCTCGACTTTGCCAAATTGCTTCTGTATGTGCCAAGAACAAAGAAATAAACAGTTTCAAATATTTTATAAATGGAGGAAAGTAAACAATATTTTTAAAAAATCTATATTTCGTATTAAACAACTGCCCAATAAGTTATAGTTAATTAAATTTATAAGCTACATCTTTCTCGCTAGTGTGAAAATGATAAGTTTTCCTTGATGAATGTTAGCTTTTACTAGAATTTCTTTTTTGTTTAATTGCAAGCTAAAATAAAATGTAAAAAAAAATTAAAAACACATATATGCTTCATTTCTACGCATATATTTTTATAAGATTAAAAAACAACACCGTGTTCTTGAAAATTATCCAAGCGTTATGGGGTTGAAACATTAAGAAAAATCATGGCTACTTACTTAATTTTCCTCTCAAAGGAGAAAAACTTAAACTAAAACACCTTAATACAAACAAATTAGATGCCATGCCCGTGCAACGATGTTACCATATCTCCAAACGTTATAACTCAGCATCTCGCACTAAAATGAGTCGGTTTAGTACAAAAAAGAGTCACTGAATTGGGACAAAATTCTTCTTGATTTTTTTTCTACCAATGACCCATTTTCCCGTCATTTGCCGAAAATGGGGGGATACGTGCTTTCCAGATATTACATGCATATTATATGGAATATATCGTACAAATATCTATAAAGTTATAATACAGGGTGTCCTAAAAGTTCCCGTACTGACGATTCGTGAATTTTTTACACTCAAAACAACAACATTTAAAACAATGTTTTTATGCTAATGGTGTAAAGCACTTTCAACAGAACGTAAGAAAAATTTGGAACTTATATTTATAATAAATGATCAAATTGTCCACCCCTTTTAACGAAGCAAAGCTGAAGGCGTTTTGCGCATATTTTTAGAAACGCGTTTTAAGATGCTGGGAGTGACTTTTTGTATCCTTAGCATGATGGCATATTTCAGATCCACTATTAATTGTGGATTATCTTCATAAACTTTGTTCTTTAAATATCCCCACAGTAAAAAGTCAGGTATACTCAAATTAGGGGAACGAGGTGGCCCAAGATTTCTTGAGATGAGTCGATCGCCAAAAAAAATTTGAAGCATGTCCATGATTTCATTACTTGTATGGCATGTTGCACCGCCTTGTTGGATCCAAGAATTTCATTCATTCACTTCTAATAATGTAACAAATTGTTGGATAAGTTCTCTGTATACAGTTCCATCAACAGTTGACTCGAAAAACAGATTGCAATATCCTTCGTTGAGTTTCTTGCACAAAATCTGGTGTAACAATTTTCGGTCTGCCACTTCTGTGTTAATCTTCCACCGAACCTGATGTCGCACGAAATCTCTGGACGAGTTTATATAGAGTATCTTAACTCGGTATAGCATCAACTGGATATTTATGTCGCCAAAATTCTTTACATCTTTCATTATGATTTACATCCAAAATGAACCTCAACCAGCGCAATTCTCTGATGCGTGAAAAATCCTGTTGCAATGAAGAACAAAATGACATGGAATTCTAATACAGAACAACTTGAGCACGAAAAAAACCAAGCGATAAAGACAAAAGTATTGATGGAATAATAAACAGATGATAAAATTCAACATTTGAAAAATTAAACACTGATAATGATTTTTTAAAGTTGGAGTACGGGAACTTTTGGGACACCCTGTATTAACCACACTAATATCTACACTCTTAAAACAAAAGAGTGAAATCCACTCCAGTTGGAGAAGTGCATTTTCGACACCCTAAAGGCATGCATATTTTCTCAGACTGAGTTAAAATCACTCGTTTGGAGTGATCCTGTCGGAGGTTTAACACGCAAAGGATCCACTCCAAAAGGAGAAGTGCATTTTCCAGTCTGGAGGAGTGAAATCCACTCAGACTGAGTTAAATTAGGAGTGTATGTTTTAAGAGTGTATAATATTCTAATATTAGTTCTTTCTTAATAACTCTCAGACGCAGCGGAATTTGTTTTGACTTCTGATCAACTCTTCTCAAAATCATTAAAATTTCCGTCACTTTCAAATAACACCTCGTGGATGTGAGGTTCTGTGTGCTTTGGTGGCCTTTCTTGGCCCTCTTTAACAGTCGTAATGGCTTACGTTTGATACTTTGAATATTTAATATAAACTATTAAAGATCTGTGAACTTGCTATCTATCTCCTTTTTAGAATTAACTACAAAGCTACAAAAATAGTATACTCTCCTGTGAAGAAGATGCTATTCTACTTCATATATATTAAAAAAGTTATTGAAAATCGTTAAAAAGCTGTTTTTGATTGAAATAATTTTTTAAATGCTGCATACATAGCTTAAGTAGTTCACCAAAGACATCTTTGGGCGGTTTACGTTTAGAGAGATGAATCTAACCTTCCAAGAAAACTTTCTATATTGCACTCTCCTCAACAGGTACGCGCTTGCTACTTGTTACCACATCACAAAGAATAAAAGATCCAAATCCTCACCCCTCAAGCAACACAAAACAAAAAAAAAACAATCCTACAAACTGACCATAAGTACTTTTCAGTGTCACACAAAACAACGCTATACCTAGACAAAACCCTGCAAAGTGCAGTCAGTAATCAGATAGGTGAAGTACTTAGAAAAGTACCCCCTAGGATTATATGACGTAAGAGGGGGGCAGGGTTCTTGAAGAATGGCTTATTGACACCTATCTTGTTAAGGGCGACACGAATTTTCACTTTTCTCCCAGATTCTAAGAAAAGAAAAAGAAAAGGTAAAATAAGAATCGAAGTGGAGAGATCTTTTTCGATTCGTAGAAATATGAAGGTAGGGAGTCGAGTTGAGGAGATTTGCTGCTGCTGCTCTCTTCTGGTGACTTTTTCCTCTGCCTCTCTCTCTCTTTGGAGAAAAGATCGGAGTCGGTCGTTAAGATGCTGGAGGGAAGGACAGTGCTGAAAAGAAGCGCTTGTTCTTTTGGTACTTGTCATTTTATAAAGTTAAATGTAATTATTACGAACACAGAAAACCCAAATTGCTTTAAGTTAGAAGGCTATTACATTGTCGTCTAATAACGAAAAGTTTGGTGCAAGATTTCTAGAACTTTCTAACAGCCACCACTATTTGGAGTGTAATTATCCAATTTAGTGGTAAAATCATAAATTTGGTACACCACAAAAGTAGTAAATCAAATCTCCGAATTGTGGAGATTTGATTTACTACTATCTGTTTATTACTGTGGTAGTAGTTACATAGAACTACTTTACTGTTTACTACTATTGTATTAGTAGTAGGAACTTTCAGGATGGTGAAATTTTGCACTAAAATTTTGTACTATGCTCTTAAGAATAACTTACTTCAAAAAAAGTCTTCGAATAACGCTTTAAACTGGCATATTATGTTTCTCTCTTGGGTTTCTATTGAACAAGTTATCCTACATTAAACATCAAAGCATCTTTATGAGAACAATATGAATTTTACAAAACAATATAGTTGTATTTGAAGTATTGATGTTTGGTTATGGTTTGTTTGTTTCTGGTTTTGTTTGTAAACGAATCACTTTTTCCATAATAAAACAGCATCAATTGCATTTTATGAGTGAAAATATATACTACATAAAATATCCGTGATGGGATATCAGTAGTAAAGAACCGTTAAACAAGGTGCATTTTTCTTATGGTTGTTTTCGGTAGAGTTTTGTGCACCATGATAAGATAGTGAGGGCTTTTTATTTACAAGCCGTCAGTAATAATTGCATTTTAAAGTAAAGTGTTAGTTATTGTATACAGATAACTAACCTCCTTTTTGATCCTTATATTTTTTAAACAACTCGACCGTTTTAATTTATTATTTTAATTGATAATCTAAAAATTGTATTTGTTATTTTTTTAGTTTAAATATCCTATTACAATTTTTTATTTATTTAGTTTATTTATTGATAAAGTGATAGAAAAAATTACTATCACATTAATTGATAGATAATTAAAAATATATGACAAAAACTAGGCAAATCTGCTCTCGATAATAAACAGAAATAAACTTTCTAGTTTGAAGTGAGGAGCTGAAAGAAAATTCGAATTCAAATCGAAAAAGAAGTTATGGAAAGTTCGAAATACAAAAACTTCGAAAGAGAGGAAGAATATTTTTGTTCGTGATCAATTCTCTGAGGAGAGTATCGTCAATAACGTATAAATCATTTAGCATTTGAGAAAAATCGTTTTTTGCTACCTTGTCTTATCAAAAAAGATGCAGGAAGTTCTTTTTTATTGTTTGTTCAAAATCTCAAATGCACTATGCAGATTCTTTACCCTATTGTCTGAAGTATATGGAAAATTTTAAAGTGTCTCGGGTGAGAGCGATCTATTAAATATATCTTAAAGTAGTGCTGTTCAAAACACTATACAGACAGTTTGCAAGTATAACCGATTAAAAATTTATTATTTTAAATCTAATTTATTATATTAAATTAGTATTAATTAATAATTTATTATATTAAAGTAGTATTTTTAATCTAATTTATTAGTAGTAGTATACAGAACTAAAATAAGAATGAAATATATAATTACATTCAAATGCATATATATTCCATCAGTTAGCAACGTTACTTCATCTATAGGAGCAATATACATTCATACAAGCGACAAATATTACTAGTAACTTTGAATGTCCGGTAAATAATGAAATGAGTATATTCCCTAAAACATAAGTTAAGTTTTTTCCGATTTATTTTTCAATAGATGCGTTATTTTACGGAAATAAAAATAATGATTCAACCTTCTCTAGAAAAATTGTATTTTATGTTTCACTATATACGAGCTGTAGAATTAATTTTCTTTATTTTCAGAAACATGGACATAAATGCCATAAAGGAAATTAAATATTTTTCTCATTGCGCATTTTTCAATCCGTCAAAACCTAAATTGAAATACACAACTAATCATAATCCTATTCTGAGGTTCTCATTCACAACAAGCGACAAAAAAAAGTTTCATCTTAACTTTATTACATTACCAATTATTTCTTTTCCTCTTCATAATTTTAGAAATGATTTAAATTTCAACGGAACAAAGGGTATCAAAGAGTTGGTAACCCTCTCCCCCTCTTAAATTCCTCCATTGCAAAATGAATTCCATCATGACTCCTTTACTCCTTTGTATTAATTTCATTCTCTCCCCTTTAAGATTTCAGGAATCTGATGTGAGGTTACCAAAACTTATGTTTTCATCTTTCATCAAAATTTTGCCAAGCTTTGAAGGCCAGCCAAATGTCCCAAAAACTAGAAACTAGTGTGCTTTATTTTTCGAAAGAACTTTGGTAATGGCAAAAACAAATGAAGAAAGATGCAAAAAAAAAATCAGAGTGTAATTTATCAGAACCTAACTTTTACCAAGTTTTTTTAATCGTTTGGATTTAAACAAGTAATTTTCTTTATTTATTTACTTGGACACTGGACAGATCCATAGAACAACTAGTTCTATTTCATGTATTTTCTAAAATACAATAAAATATAATGTATAAAAAGCTGGAAAGAAATAACTACACTTTTACATAAAATTTAATTGTTAATACACTTTTAAAAAGATTTTTAAATGTTCCTTTTTCATTCTAAGAAATGAATAATTTTGACCGTTAGCAATTACAAGTATAGCAAAATTCGAACGGGTTAAAGTTCTTTGTTAAAAACACAAATCCCAAAAATTATTAGCGATGCCTCGCCAACACTGGCACCCCTTAACTCTCCCCCCACCGACACGTGGCATCGAATTCATTACAGGGATTTTGTCTGTCCTTCGGGGATCCTCGGGAGTGACAATAATTATCGGATTATAACAGCGCCAAAGGTGGGAGCATGTACCAGATGCTAAGCCTAATTAAAATATTTCGAATGCTAGGGAAGGCTGATGCGATAGAGCCATTCCTTGCCAGAAACGGGGTTTCCCCTTTGATGGGTTTATAATAGTCTCCAGGCTATTTTGGGGCGGATAGCATAAGAGTATGCGTCTCAGAAACAAAGTAATATCGTAAGTAGCTTTACAGGCTTTTAGGGAATATTGAATTAGTAAATGAACTTATTAATTGTACATAAAACGGTGCGCTAATATGTGGCCTTACATAATTACTTTAAAGGAATTAAAAGAGAGAGTTCTTAAAGATAAAAAGCCTTAATGGGTAAAATTGCTTAAAAACACAATGCTTAAAATGGATCGTAAGTGATAATTTGTTAAAGAAAAAAAAACTGAAAACCATACGAAGGTATTGAGGTAAGAACAAATAAAATATGAATTAATTACAAATAAAATATTAGTTAAGAACAAATAAAATATGAGTTATGAACAAATAATGTTTGACGATGAAGTTTAAAAACTTCATTTTTTGACTTCACGGGTCGAACACAGCTAATCTAAATTATTTTTTTTTTAATTTCTTAGTTTGGGTTGAATTTTTAGTTTAAGTCGGATTTAAGTTGCAGAGAGAGTGGCTGGCAGGGGTCTATTCTATAACAACTTGCAGGAACAAATAATCAAGAACAATATCGTCGTCACGCTTTACTTTTTTTTTTTTTTTTTTTTTTTTTGTAAATTTAAGTCATATATATTGGACATGTTCTAGGTCTTCAGTAAATCAAAGAAAACCCAGAAATGAAAGCTCATAGTAATTACGTCACCTGAAACAAGATAATTTAAGATAATTTCAAAAATATATACTTATGTTATAATATCTTCCGAATTCTGAAGATTATATACTGTAACAAATTATGATTGCTCTTTGCAAGCTACCTTCAGTCACCTGACCATCTCAGGAATAACTACAACCACTTCAAACACAAGCTATACTCTCTCTCGCACTGCCATAGCTTTTAGACCCCATAAATCAGAAACGATTGTCTAAACCTAGTCTTTCAACAGAAAGGTGCTATAGCATATTTGCCAGTTATCGTGTCACTTTTGCCATGACAGTAATGGCGCCTTCGTAGTAGAGTCTCAAAATTACGATTCGAATTTTCATTTAGAATTCTTCGATTTGCTTTGTGCAAGCTTTTCCATCTTTTTTTGTTGTTAATTTAAATAGCATAAAATGGGCCTGCTTCGTGCCTTGAGGGGTAATAAAAATGCACAAGAGAGCACCAATCAGAGAAAGTATCGAAGGAAAACCAGGAATTAAAAAATAGTTACGTCGTCTTAAACAAGCCAATTAAAGTAATTTTTTATAAAAAATATAGTTAGGTTATAGTATTTTCCTGATTTAACTTACGTTCAAGCATTATATCAAATTGTTATTAAACTTTGCAACTCTACCTTCAGTCAACTGACACTTTCAGAAACATCTACAACCGCTTCAAACACAAGCTACTCTCTCTCTCGCTCGCTCGCTCGCTCGCACTGCCATAGCTTTTAGACCCCATAAATCAGAAACGATTGTCTAAAACTCGTCTTTCAACAGAAAGGTGCTATAGCAGATTAGCCAGTTATCGTGTCACCTTTGTCATGACAGTAATGGCGTCTTCTGAAGCAGTCAGTGTCTCAAAATTACGGTTCGAATTTGCATTTGGAATTCTCAGATTGCGCTTTTGTAAACGAGAATTATTACCTGTCCTAAGGGGTAATTTATTGGTTCCTTGGATTTCGTATTAACCTATTGTTTGGGAGCTGTTGTTTGGTGGTAATGAATTCCGCCAATTGGCGACATTCGGGGTTAAGCTTTATTTAGGTGCTGGTTTATGTGTATTGGTGTTGGAATGCGGTTCAGCGCTCGAGATTTTCAATGATAATAATATAACAATAATAATAACTTTTATTATCACAAAAGCAATTTTTTAACCTCTTAAGGCCCGAGCGAAAGCCTTCAAGTATATTTTTAATATAAACATACTTTTCATAAAAATTTATGCTAAAACGTATGTTTTTTAAAGAAATTTAAAAAAAACAATGTTTATAGTTACTAAGGGAAGCGCCTTAAACTCTAAATATACACATTTTTTGCGCTATAAATTCAACCAAAAAGGAAGTATCACTTATTTGTAGTTAACAGATTATTTTAACATCATTTTTAATGCAAAATGCTTTTAAAATTATAACTACATACTAAAAGAACTTCTTGAAAAGTTTGAAAAAAAAACATTTTAAATAACTTTTTTTATGAACTCTAATATCGTTCAACTTCATTTTTTTAAATGATTTATAACTCTAATCAATGACTGAAAACTGATATTTAGATCATCTTCTATCGGACCAGGTCGATTTCGGAACAAATTAAAGCGTTATTGTTTGTGGGGAGGTTTTAAAAAACGTCCCCAACTGGGTACGCAAGGTCGCAAGAGGTTAAATCTAATGCTGTATATGTGTTAAGATAGTATTTAACTGTATATATATTGTACTATAATATATTGTACTTATAATATATTGTATATAATATATTGTACTGGTTAAAGTTGTATTTTAAAACTTGTCAGTGTAATTTTTCATTTTAAACTTTAAATCATTAAAGTTCTCTCTGGTGAATATTATTATTGACCCATACTAACTGCGAAAGACTCAAGTTTTCAAGTATAAAATATTTTAAAGGGAACATAATTTTTATGAAGATCTTTTCAACTGAGTAGATTTATTGAAAGCAAGTATTAAGTGTTTAAGTTTTTACCGAACAACTGAGAAAATACCATGCTTTAATATAAAAAAAAGAATATTTAATTGCACATACAAACTAAACTCTGTGGTGCGACATCCCATAGGATCAAATGCCTTTATTTAAGTTCTCCTGACCTAAGGCTCTGGAGTATGATTTATATGCCAGTTAGGTATTCAACCTCATGCGACACCCCCTGCAATTGCTGCTCATTAAAAATACAATGAGCCTCAAATCGTACGTATAAGTACTACCTAATAAATAAAGAACTGGTTCTTTATTTTAAAATTAGGCATCGACCTTATACTTAAATGAGGAAATGAATAGTGCGAATTAATCAGCGTTAAAAAGGGGTAGAGTTCATTGAAGAATTTCCCACCACAATTCTAGCTTTTGACATTTTAGCAAATGAATGAGCGTGGATGGAAATTGTCCTCATGGCTTAACCACCATTTACATAAAACAATTAGTATAAAGTTGTCAATTGTCACCGAGTTATACTTATATGGAGTGTAACTTCAATAGCAGCTCATGAGTTATGCATCAACTGTGAAAATCTTCACACTGTTATAATCGGGCGAAGCTGCCAACTTCGCCAAATTATGCCACTTATTATTTAAATTTCAAGTTACCTGTCACCCTCTTTTCCCCGAGCTCTGTCCTCCCACAAATTCGGGGGAATGGGCGAGCTGAATCGAGGGTCTCTAAAGTAAAGTGCATCAGTGTTAATCTAATGGGGGGGGAAACTTTTTTCTCTGCCACATTTTTCCGGCTGTATTGAGTTATTTTTGCAACTGTTTTTTTAATAATAAATCTGTATAACTTACAGGTCTCTATAATCCCACCCTTTAAAATTGCTTCGAATACTTTTTGTAAAATTATTTAATCAAAATTTAAAAAAAAATTCGAACTAATTTCAAAAAGTGGGATTGTTGGGACCTGTAAGTCAGCTACATTTGTCAAATAAAAAATCCATTTGTACAAATATTCAATGACTTAAAGTCGCAGTGCTTGGCGATCTTGCCCCCCACCAAGAAAGTCATAAGTCATAATATTCAATACAGCCGAAGAAATATGGCAGAGAAAATATTTTTTCTCCATTGGATTAACACTGATCCACTTTGCTTTGGAGACCCGCGATACAGCGTGCCCATTTCCCCTTAAGTACCGAACCAGAAGAGATTAGGGCATTCAGATAGAATTAGAGCATTATTAAAAGTCACTTAAGCCTGACACATAACAGGTTCATAGGTGCAATGTTAAATGGCTTGTAATCGGCTCTACTCTAAAGGTTTTAAGTATTTTTGAACTCAATCAATTTTTTCTCCAAAACACCCAAGTATAACAACCAATAAAACAAATGCAAAATAATCAAATATTCTAGGAGGAAAATAGACTAAGTCAAGCTGAACATGGCCATTAATGCTCTGACATACTCTATTGTATCATAGATTGCTTATTCAATCAGTATTAGAATAAGCCAGAACGCCCGCCACACATAATTATGCATGTAATTATTTAAATTCGGAATTCCCTAACACCTGTCGGCCGTCCCCCTTTACCTCAAATTTGCCCCCTCATTTAACACGCACTTAGGTATACAGAGAGGGAAGAGTTTTCAGAAATGTACTCGGTTGAGTTGAAAAGGCTGTAACTTACATTTGGTTGGCTTTCAGTCAAATCGTTGGTTAATCAAAGTTGAATAAACGAAGTACCAGGGCCTATACCTTGTCTATTCGGAATGCTCGCCTTGAAAGCATTTTCCCCGCATGTGGTTTTCTTCGAAACATCGTGAGCGTGTTTTTTCCCACCCTACATGGGTTCAAACTGTTCGATTGTTAACCTGACAACAAAACCTCAAGCGCGTTAGGTTCAGAAAAGCGATGCTCGCCCCGTTTCCTAGAAAACCAAGCGGACGGAAGGGGAAGAACATACTTTCGGGGCTCGCATTCTGGATGGACAAGGTATAATTTACTTTAAGGCTCTAGGTCCGGGCTCAGAGCTAATACATTTTATCTGCTCCAAATTGTAAAATATATTATGCTTTCGAAATACGAGAATTTTTTTAAAAAATTATGTGTCACCACTTTATTTTTGGATTGGCTTTGACTGAGACATTGACCAACTGTGATTGGTTTAATCACTGTTATAAGGACGCCTATAAAATGATGGCAAAAAGTATCAAATCATCACGCAACTAGCACCATCATTTCGGTTAACAACAAACAATTTCCAAAAGGGCCCCCAAAATATGTTGTGCCTATTGTCTTAGTTTCCTTACATCTGTCTGGCACTGCAAAGTATTAAGGCAGCAAGTGATATAGCAAACGGATCCCGCAATTTTAAATAGGGATTAGATGACGACCAAGAATCATGCGTCAAATGCAGCATAATACTCGGAAGTTGCGTTTGGTAACTATACATTTTATACGGTAGTGTCAAAGTCCACATTTTATGCAAATTCTCGTACATTTGAATGTTAACACTTTATCAAGTGTGTCCTCAAGTACCAGCAAATTAAATTGGGAAATACGTTAGTATGAAGAATGGAAGGCATTTAAATGTATGGAAAATGGACGTTTATCCCACCGCTAGTTAAAGTCCGGAAGAAATTATCTTTTGTTATACTTTTGTAAAAAAAAATTCATAAGTGACATCAAATATCTCCTGCATCATTCACAAAGAAACAATTAGGTAAATAAATTGTGCAACGAATTTTCTTTTAACTGAAAATCTGTATTATGTAAACGTACGAAGATAATAAATTTACGAAAACAGTGTATATACAAAGCAGCCTTGTTTCATCAGGAAAATATCATAATATTAATGTTGTTGTTGTTCGGATGGCTATAGATATTCCTTGCAAGATGGTTGCCAGAGCCTCCAAAGAGGTCACAACGTTAATCAATCATATGTACGAGTATTATTACAATAACAGCACTTCTTTTAATTCTTTTCTGTCCTTTGGTAAAAACATCATGTACAAACTTAAAAATCTTAAAACAATGTGTGAATTGCACATTAACCCTTTCAGTCCCAGTGATGCCATTTGACATCATCTTGTTTCTGATCATAATTAATAAAAATAATAGGGCTGACATCCATTGGGATAAATAACAAAAATATTTTCGAATAGAAAAAGTTTGAAAATTCGAATGATGTGCTTTTTGATATCATAAGTAGCTATAGACGATCAGAAAAAAAAATTCTAAAATAATTATGCCAAATTGTCATTGGGACTGAAAGGGTTAATTACAGTCCTGTGAAACCTAATGCCCCGAAATTATTCGAACATTCTTAAAAGTCACTTTCCTACAGCAGAAATCGACACCTCATTCCAGAACTTTCTCGAACCACTTCCTCAATTTCCAATTCTGCTTCCGGTTCTGCCGGATATTAAGTGTTGCCACAACCGGGGGGAAATTCATGATTATTCCGAAGCGAAGGTGTCGGCAAGGTGGACCAAGCCCCAATCAGAGCGCTTCAGACGAGAATTAACGAGGGGTGGTTCGAAGGGATCATCTGATTCTTTTGTTTGCATGAAATTTGATGGATATCGTCTATTAAACTGAGGGTGTTGTAAGGGAGGGGAGTGTGTAGAGTAATTAAAGTGTTCTAATATAGAGAGAAATTCGAGGCAGCTTGTCAAACAATGGCGTTTGAAAAGGGGTAGGAGGTAATATGGTGAATAGGATTGAAATGTTTAAGTTAATGATGGTGGGTTCTAATTTGTATTGAGACACATAATGTCAGTTCAAAAGGTAAACCTACGCTTAGCACTAGTTTTTATTATTATTATTGGAAATGTGTGAGTGTATAGATATTGACCTTGAATGAAATTCTTAATTTGTACTGAGACACCTAACGAGAGTTCAAAAGATAAACTTACTTTTAGCACTAGCTTTTTTAGTATTATTGGAAATGGGTGAGCATATAGACTTTGACCTCAAATGAAATTCCTAATTTGTACAGAGACACCTAACGGTAGTTCAAAAGATGAACTTACTTTTAGCACTATTTTTTTTAGCATTATTATTGGAAATGTGTGAGCATATAGATTTTGACCTCGAATGAAATTCCTAATTTGTACAGAGACACCTAACGGTAGTTCAAAAGATGAACTTACTTTTAGTACTATTTTTTTTTAGCATTATTACTGTTAATGTGAGAGCATATAGATTTTGACCTCGGATGAAATTCCTAATTTGTACAGAGACACCTAGCGGTAGTTCAAAAGATGAACTTACTTTTAGCACTAATTTTTTTTTAGCATTATTATTGGAAATGTGTGAGTGCATAGATTTTGACCTCGAATGAAATTCCTAATTTGTACAGAGACACCTAACGGTAGTTCAAAAGATGAACTTACTTTTAGCACTATTTTTTTTTAGTATTATTATTGTTAATGTGTGAGCATATAGATTTTGACCTCGAATGAAATTCCTAATTTGTACAGAGACACCTAACGGTAGTTCAAAAGATAAACCTACTTTTAGCACTATTTTTTTTAGCATTATTGGAAATGTGTAAGTGTATAGATATTGAAAACGAATGAAATTCCTAATTTGTACTGAGACATCTAACGGCAGTTCAAAAGATAAACTTACGCTTAGCACTAGTTTTTTTAGTATTATTAAAAATGTGTGAGTATATAGATTTTGACCTCGAATGAAATTCCTAATTTGTACTGAGACATCTAACGGCAGTTTAAAAGATAAACTTACGCTTAGCACTAGTTTTTTTTAGTATTATTGAAAATGTGTGAGTGTATCGATATTGATCTCGAATGAAATTCCTAATTTGTATTGAGACACCTAACGTTAGTTTAAAAGATAAACTTATACTTAGGGGTAGTTTTTTTTTATTATTATTGGAAATGTGTAAGTGTATGAAATTCGACCTCAAATGAAATTCATTCAATCTTAAAAAAGTAAAAAAAGAAACATTAAAACCTAAAGTTATTTGAAATATTGGATTGGGCGAATACATAACAACATTTATACGTTTATACTATCTATAAAATATTACTTGAGTTTCAACAATATTTCATTAAATTTGTTATTTTCTTGTAATATTCAAATTTTGAACTAATTACCTTTTTTTCGGTTTTAGTTAATAAAGAAAATATGCATTTCGAAATGAGTAAAACCAACTTCTGAAAGTGGTAAGTTAGTTTTATTTAAATAACAAAAAATATTATTTATTTATCTTTGTATAATTCTGTATTCCTGCTCCATTATCATTATTTTTCTCTCCATGTTATTCATCGCATTTTATGGTGAAATTACCTTATTAAAAATCATAAAATAATGAAACTTGTATAAAAATCTCTTTTCTCGGATATTTTTTATTAAAATAATACCTTTATTGACAATAAAATTTACATTTTGTCCATAAATATATATTTATAATTTTTATATAGCTGTGGTAACAGAAAAAAGGCATTTTAAGTGATGCCAAAACATTTATATTTTTAATGTACTGATACGAGTCTAATATCAAATACAAACAGATGTTTCCCTCAACACGCTGATACATCATTAAAAACCGCATAACCTGCCCCTTTTACAGAATCAGATTTCCCCTTATGTTTTATTACTCATACCACCAACCCGAAACATAAACTAATTGAACGCAAAATTATTTTTCACCTGCTATTCACACAAAAAAATTAAACATCAAAGCTTTCTTTAGAATATGTTTTTCAAAGTTGCTTTGCTATTGTATGTGTTCAAAATTAGACAAAAATAAGTTTTTATTTCAAAGAGTAGTCAAATCGTTATTTTTTCGGAGAAGCAACCGGTAATATTCTTACGATAAAAGTTTCCCACCTAGCTATACATGTATTTTTTTCACATTTATGTTAAAAAAAACTATTTAAATTAAAATTGTGTTAACGAGTGTTTACTTTTTAACTTTTCAATCCACTGAGGGATATAGACACATCCATCGGTAAAAGAGATTGTCCTTTCTTTTAACAACACACATAATTTATATAATTTCCTTATTTTCATTAATTATTCAAGTAACAACAAAAAATTTGAAAAACAATAACAGAAAACCCTTTTTATTGAAATATTATTTATTTTTCTCCATGCTTCATTCACTCTTCTAAGGCTTACAAATGTATGATATTCGTCTGAAGATACTCAGATTTTATTTCATTAACAATTAAGGAATTATTATAAGTGACAAATACTCGTACACGTGAAAATGAGCTGAGTTGGCACCCAGATCTATTAAAAATGGTGATTGCAAACCGTAAGTGATATACTTAACTTAAAATTTATGAAAAATTGGAAACTTGTTAGCATTAGAGAAGTTAGAAATATGTTCAATGTTCATTGACAGATATAGGGTAAGGTGGGGTAAGTGGGCCATTGGGGCAAGTGGGCCACCCTGGCATTTCCCGAATTATGGACGTAAAAAAAATCTGTTACAATATTTTTACGTATTTACCCCAATAGATGCAGGAAACATTATGGCATAATTTTCATTTAAGTATGTAACACGGTACAATAATTTTTGTGAAATTTTTTAAAATTGCATCTTTTCGTAATTCACGCCATCATACTATTTTTTTTTATTTATTTCCAGACGGTTCATGATACAAAACAAAATGTTATATATTTTGAAAGTGTATAAAACATAGTATCTTTTTGTAGTGTCATGTACTTGTGATGTTGATAAGGTTAAAAGAAAATTGGGGTGGCCCCACTTGCCCCAACTCTTTAATATACTTTTAAAAAAAGTTATATTCACTGATTCATAGGGATAGTCATATTCACTATTCATAGTCCCCACTTGCTCCATCATATCTCTACCAGTTATGTGTAAAAAGATATTAGGAGGGTGGCCCACTTACCCCACCTTGCGGGGCAAGTGGGCCACTCGGATGACCAAAAAGAAAAACATATTTTTTAAATTTATTTTTTGCCAATTTGTGTTCAGGTTGTCATGGGTACAGTAATAGCATATGAGAGAATGTACCACAAAAAAAATAAGTTTTAGGCCGATTATATCCAGTGGTATGAGAGTCTAAAGTCGAATTATGCCAAAAAGGTGGCCCACTTACCCCACCTTACCCTATCTCAATTTATTTTGAAAATGTAACTTTGCATGTTCCTCCACTAAGCTCTTCAATTACCCACACAATTGTTATAAATTCTAAACATATATAAATTTTCAATAGATAATTCTTAGAAAGTCTTTAAGAAAATATTTTAAAACCGCTCATACAATACTTAAAACCATAAAAAAGAACAATTTCGGAAAGCCACAACTTCTATAAAACTACCACATAATATCGTTTTCCATGCTCTATCCCTCTGGGACGAGATTTTGTTTCAGTAGAGGGGGAGTGTTGTAGCGTTTATCGTCTGCAAAAGACGTCTGAGAAATGCGGTTGCAGTGAAGCGTAGAAGGGGCTTGTCAGCAACAGGGGATGTGGGATAGACCCGCTGGGGGTGACGTCATCAGAATCGTCTGAAAGGGAGAAACAACAATACACGCCCATGGTTAATGATATGTAGTGAAATATTACATATAATGTGACATGGTTAGTGAAGGATAAAAACTATGGGAATTACGGTTTTCTAAATTGCTAGAATGCAACCTTAATTGTTGTTTGATATTTTTGTAATGGTACTAAACTAGCAAAAAAACTAAACTCCTCGGCGTAGTTAAGTTCTGCTGTCCCCATTTCAGATTGCGTGAACAAGGTCTCTGGAGTGTTAGGCATATGTGCCTGTTAAGTGGTCAACCTCACGCGGAACCCCCAGTGTTAGGTTCAAAAGCATGCTTGGTCCACATTTTTATCAACCCACTCAAGGGATGAAAATATGATTTAACCTCGGTAAATTCCAGGGGTCGATCCCCGGACCTGTGGCATGGCAATGTGAAAGCATTATGTAATGGTACAACACATTTTTTATTTTTCTCCTGGTTGGTAAGTTTCTTTAGGTCTTCGATTCAAACGAGGCCTTTTATGCTGCCTTCGTGTAAATTGAAAATGCAGTTAAAATCTAAAGAATCACTAAAAAAAATAAATTTCTCTTACTTTAATAATCACAAAAATCGTTTTACAAGGTGCACTTGAATGCAAATCGAATATTTTGTTTTACTGAATAGTATGGCACACAATATTTAATGAAACACCCAGACGGACAAAAAGTATAAAGGAAAGGTCTCTGATCTCGTACCTCTTTAACAAAAAAAATTGAAATTCTGATGAGAAAAGAGCTATAGTTCAAAGAAATGATGGAAAAGTCGGTTTATAGAATACGAAATTCGTCACAAAGGCAATATCCACAATTTCCGTTTATCAAATCCGTTTTTACGACAGAGGTTTTCGCCTTCTTATTAATTTATCAGTTTACTTTTACATGTAAAATCCAATCTTACAGTGCTAGATGAATTGAAAAAATATGATAAATGGCAGATTTGGAAACATCGTCTTAAATCATAAGTTATCATTTTTGAATATGAATAACTGCTACATTATATCACCTAAATATCATTACAATCTTTCCTAAGCATTATTCCTAGAACATTACATAATATATTCATAAGATACACTTTATGAAACACTTATCTTACTATACAGCTCCGATCCAAACTTTTTCTTTCTTATAAAATCCATAGCAACACCACACTGTAAAAGATATGATGCATTCTATCTTTACTCTAAGCAAACGTTCATTTCAATATCAGATATTAATATCGCTCACTGTGCATTAGAATATCCGTGTCATTAGACGCGAGATATTTGCATTTACATTGAAGAAAAACTTTTTGGTATTCATAGAGGTTTGGACGCTGCTGGTTAGTGTGAAAGGCTGCGTCTAGATTTGGCGAAAGTTCTTTTGTGTGATAGTTTTGGAGATAAATTTTTCTTGTACACTTTGTTTCTAATGACAAATTAAACCCAATTCCAAATTAAACCCAATAGTTTACTATCTTAAAACAAAAGAGTGAAATCTACTCCTTTAGAAGAAGTGCATTTTCGACACTGGAAAGGAGTGAAAATTTACTCAGACTGAGTTAAAATCAATCTTTTGGAGTAATCCTGTCGGTGGTTTAACAAAGCAAAGGAATAAAATCCACTCCTATTGGGGAAGTGCATTTTCAACACTGGAATGGAGTGAAAACTTACTCAGACTAAGTTGAAATCGCTCGTTTGTTTTAAGAGTGTATACTCTTGAAAATTCTGGAAACTTCATATAGTATATCTTTTTATTTCAAATTATTATTATAGCTTTGAAAACGGGCGTAGAACGCACCTAAATATATTCTAAACGTTAGCGTGATCTAACTTTTAAAAATCCCATTTTTTTAATGTATTCGATGCTTACACCAAAGCATGTTTTTTTAAATCAAGTATTCTTGTATTTCAGTCAGTATTATAGTTAAATACTACAAAAATTAATCAAACTTAAATAGTGACAACAATGAGATTCGAATGCAAATTTATATCATCACTTCGCCACTTTAATAATCTTGTCACTTAAATTTGAAAATCATCACCATGAAGTTTGTGTGTCAATTTCATTTCGATTTAATATGATAGAAGTTCCAAGTGAACAACAGCATTGACTGATGTATAAAGATGAAACACAACAATAACAATAAACGTAATGTAGCCGTGCCGATGTTAAATAAAAATTGACTAAAAGAAATTAAGGACTCATTGGCGATGAAACTTTTGGCGAAAGTTGGCGGCCATCATCAATGATAAGCGCGAAAATGCTCAAGTTTCTCCCATAAAACGGCCGCAAATGAATGACGGAAAAAAACAAATGAACGAAATTCCCAGTGGGGCGATTGAAAAGATGATAAGTGTTTGTTTTTATGACCATGACGAGGTCGTCTTCTCACTCGGTTTTCTACCGGGGGTCATTATGACTTGGTCGTCCTGTCGGCAGTCAGGTGACTTTGGAAGCTGTTTTGCTTTTAGCGAGAGTCAATAATAACTTAGGAAGAAAAGTTTTTTGGTATCTTTCAAGGTAAACGGATCGATCTGGGCCCGAGTAGTTTTCTGGGATAAACTGGTCTGGTTGATAGTTTGGGAGTATAAGACTAATGAGCTATTTATATTGATAGTTTATTTTTTTTACATTCATTTATGTAATATGAAATGGAGATTTTGAGTTTTCTTCTTTTGTTAGTTTTGAAGGGAACTGATTGTAAAGAAGTTAGTTTTGAACATTTGTCCGTCAATCAGGCCATCTATCCGTCAATCAAACTTAAACCACAGTATAGTTTCAACTGAAAAATCTACGGATTTTAAATTTGGTACTTGTATTGCTAGTTCCTGTTGGACTGAATAAGGTTTTTTGGGAAAATTGCGCATGTGCAAAAGGTAGCTGCTATAGGACTTTTCATAGTTTAAAAACTTTTGCAATGGCCTTATAGAGTATATAATTACCTTCAAATATATTGATTTATTGAATGTTAATTGGAAATCATGTAGTGTTGCGGACCCCTAGTTTTACTTTAAAATTACTTCGAGGGCAAAAAAGGCTTTGAATTAATGCCAATGTATAGCAGTAAATAATGTATTGGAGGGGGGAAAAAAGCAAAATTCGTAAATAATATTGATTAATATTGCTAGTCTCTTCAGAGGAACACAGTGTGAAGTTTGTAGTGCCTTTTTTTAAATTCTAAATTTCTTTTAGTGGTCTATCATAATTTTACAGCGAGTCAATAAAAACATTTTTTTTTCTTCTTGAAAAACTCTATGAATTTATGAATGAATACACGAAGGCAAGAGTGTATGAACACTTTCGACGTATACTTTACAAAAAAATATATATACTTTTGAAACATAAAAATGTGATGCCCAAATACCCTTAGAAAATACCCCTCTACAAAAACTACCAAACCGGGATGTTTTGCGACACGATATTTGCTGATTCGCCTACACATCCTTTTGTATATCGTCTAGAGGAGCAAAAGGGGATAGACAAACAAAGCAATAGATGCAATCGTCTGTTTTATTCATGGGGCCCGTTATTTTTCCGTTTTCGGTGGCAATCCCTTTTCGACCGTTTTTGTGGATATCAGTAGTGACGTCACGGGATAATAGACCAGGGAAAATGCAGATAAAAAGGACAAATGGTGGTCTATCGTGGAGATGAAGAGAATGAGGATTGGTTGACTAGTAAACATTGGATGAGATACTTGTTTTTATTTTGCTCTTACCAAGAAGTATATTTAATGCAATGAAACGCTTTATAAAATTAGAAATGAACAACATAAATTTAACTTTGGTAATTTATAAATATTCGTCATAGTGGTCATTCATGAAATCGATAAACATTTATAAACGATAATTTAATTGCTGTTAAGATATTTTGATTGATTACTTTCGTCCCCAAATAAAAGACTCTCACAATATGATTCTAAATTTTGAAAAATATCAGTGTATTATATCATCAAGTAAATATTTGCCTGATAATCAGGTAAAACTCATAAATCAAAACTCAACCTTAACCAAAAAAAAATCGGACCCATTTCTGTTTAGAAAAACTTACGTGTTCTAAAAAAAGGCTCTGATATTGAAAAAGAAGAAAGGCACATTAAGATAATTCCAAGGCCTGTGTATTGTTGTGGTAGAGACTATGAATTTTTCATTAGATATCAATTGTTCGACTTCTCACATAAATTGCCCGTATAGAGCGTATCATTAATGATACACTGATAATTTTATCGGGAATCATATATTAAACATTCTTATGATTTATTCGAAGTCTAACAAACAATTAGTGAAAATCCTGGAAAGTGTGGCTAAAAAGATATTATATTCTTGGATACGCAGATTTAAATTCTGATTAGGATGTTAACGCTATATCAGAAATGAATAACAGATTGTTCAACAGCATTTTATGGCATGTTTTAAAAAAAAGAGAAGGAATATTTAATATATTATTTTTTAAGGCCATGAGTCCAAAGCACACACACACACAGTAAGAGCCATTCTAAATAAGTCCGAGGAAATAGCTTCACAGTTTATTTAAATCAATGTAAACTAGACCAGAAGAATATTTACAACCATGGAAATTTATTCATTTGAATACGAATGTTTTATATTATTTATGAAAGAAAAAAAATATTTTCCATTTCGTGGCCTTAAGCCATAAAGTCGCCAAAAATTCATAATTGCTGTCAAGCGTAATATTTCGAATGGCAACCCCCCCCCCCCCCTTAAACTGTATACTGTGGTCCTTTAACTGCTTTTAACTGTGGCCACCAAATGGAATATCCAATGGAAAGCTCAAAATGTTTATAGACCAGGATAGCCTGGTCGGTAAGGTCTTGGACTGGCTTCCCTTAGGTTGCGAGTTCGAATCGCGCTACCTTCCGAAGACCCGTGTACGATAACGGTGACTGGTGCACGTTAAATCCGCCGTGGTCATAAAGTCCTCCAAGTTCGCATACCAAATCAATACCTCTGGGGGTGACAAGTCAATTCTGGGGATCCTCTAGTTGCTTCTGTCTCTAAAAATTAGATGGATCCATTTATGTGTGTGTTGTGTTTGTCTTACTTGACGAAGGCTTATAAACGGGTCTCTGACCAAGCTCACAAACCTGAATATTTATGTCAACCAACCAAACAACTGTTAGGGTAGGGTAGGGTTGATACATATATATTCCGGCTTGTGTGCTTGATCACCAAATGTTTATACAGAGTTAGTTTAACTGTGTATACTGCGTTTTCTCGCCAAAAAAATTCCATTTAGCGAGATTTACGCTAGCTTAATGGAAAAGTACTAAAAATATAAATAGCAGATACAGTATAACTTAAAAATCTTTAAGTTAATGCATATGAATATCACATAATGATAACTAAGGAGAAAAACTCTTTTCCCCCCTAGACAATAACCACACTACCCAGATCTATAAACAGGTTTGACCATCAATGCAGGAGCATTAAAAGTTGCAATAAACGCTATGGGTGTGGTTCATATGACATAATACCCACATATAAAAAAACTTTTGTAACTACTGCTACTTTATTATTAATGAATTATAATACATTTACTACCAGCATTTTGTTAAATTATAACTTTTTGAGTGCAGAGTATTAGCTATTAAACAGTAGATGTAGTAAGGAGTAAAAATAGTGAGGTAATTTTATGATAACACATAAACAAAGCTAAATGTCGCTAATTTTTAAAATTGGATTCAATAAATTTTTTGCTACGATAATTTTTTGTTCAGCTCATACTTTCTAAATTCTAATTAAAATAGCTAATGATTTAAAGAATTTCCCTTTAGAGGGAGTTCATTAATGAAAATATTAATCTCTTGTCATTTTGGCATTTTTCTTTTCAATGAAAAATTATTGTGTAATTGATTTATCAGAGTTTGAGTTTTAGCTTTTTTAATATGTCCAAGCCACGGTTTTAAAAGCACTGCACTTATTTAAAATGTTAATCAGCTTGTATTTCAAAATCCGCAAGAGAATACATAAGCTAGAAATTTTCCTACTTAATTGCTGCAAATATTTTTAAATACTAATTCGTTTCTCCTATTGTATTAGTAGCATTCCAATTTTTTTTCTTTCTTTATAAGTATGTTGAAAAGATATAAAAATCGTTTACAATCTTGTATTCTACCAAAGACCTTAATCGTATCCAAGTTACATGTTTCCAGAAATGCTTTTTCTTAGGCTGGCAAATAAAAAAATAGATATGAAAATGGTTTTATATCGGACTGGTCGCATCCCCATAAGGCAATAAATGTTCTTTGAAAAGATTAGTGATTCTATCTATCTTTTATTCTCATATACACTTCTCAAAACAATTTTGGAAACCCATGGTTTAAACCCTTTACCCAATGTTTCCCTTTGAAATCATCAGCGCTATTTTTTCTCACTCATCAAGTTGAACTCGCACTTATTTATCTATAGATGGAAGAATCATGTCTTTTGAAGATCTAAATAATGTTTGACTGATAAAAATAAAGGAAAGACGAAGGAAAGAATAAATAAAAAAAAACATTGTAGCTTACTCTTTTTCTTTTTATTCGAAATATTTAAAAAATGAAAATTAATGCAGACATGGTGGAAAATCTTTTCTTTTTAAAGTCTGCTTCAGATACCTACATTTTATACGACTATCAGTATGTTTGTCTATCATAACTATAAGAATTTCTGCAAACATTAAAATAACAGGAATGTTGGCAACTTTAGCTCAAACTTCTTGTTTCTATTTTGTGTGCAAATTAACATAAGAACAAATAACTTGATATTCATTTATTCCACATCTCTCCATACTCCCACCCATGAGGGGGAAGGGACGGACGGACGTACAGACATCTTCAGCGGACGATTCGTCTTTTTCACAATGGGAACAGTTTCGCCGCTAAGAGCTTCAATTACGATTCGACACTCGGAAGTGACGTATGGGAAAAGGGGAAAAGAAATGAGGAGAAATCCCTCCTTCTTAAGGGGAAAAAATAGAGAAAGAAGATAAAAAGGGAAAGTTGGGGAAATTGCGGGAGAGCGAAAGAATTGGTTAAATTTTCTTGTGGTGAGTAAAGTGGATTTGGGAAGTTCCAGTTTTCGGGGGATTTTCTGAAGAGAGTAAAGTTTAAAAATAGACTATAATCAAACCTCGGTTGTCCGATTTGTCCTCGTTTGGTCAGATGAAAAACATCGGCTGAAAAGGGAAGATATCGCAAATTGAAGGGGATACAGTACATTGAAATTAGCAAAATTACGCTTTTTCATTTTATTGTAATTAATGACAAATGACAGTGATTGCGCCCTCTAGAAGGGAAGGGCTTAGGCTATTATAGCCCATTACCCCGCTCGCCAGAAGAGACATTCACAAGAGACACACAAAGAAGGACGCCACAAACACATAGACAAATAACAACATTTATTGACAAACACAAACATCCATGCCTTTACCGGGATTCGAACCCGAGCCCAGCAGCTCCAAAGGCTAGTATACATACCATTGCGCCAGTAGACCGGCTTTATTGTAAGGAAGCATAATATAGCTTATAATATACAATTCACAGTAAGCCAGATAAGAAAATTCCTATTACCAAAAAAGTTACGATTAATTAGTTTCAATCGCTTTGTATTCTCGTAATATTAAAAGAAAACTTACGAATGAATGTTTTTAACTTAAAGAAATGAAGATAATGCTTCAAATATTTGTTTCTGTACTCTATAAAATATGCATAATAATACAATTATCTTCTTAATTTAATCAATGCTAATCATGCTGAAAATGAGACAGTATTGTAACTCTTATATATGAATCGGTGAGTGCAAAAACCACTTCAGTAAAAAAAAATCCGAAAACTCGTTTTCAATGAAAATAAGCGTAGAAAGGCAAGATCCGTGTTGGGTGCAAAAAATACGTTAGTCTGTTGAGTAGTTCCGTAAATACAGGACGCTTGTTTCGAGTGTTTAGTAGAAACAGAGGAGAACAGAAACAGAGGAGAAGTTATTACGTTTTTTCACCCTCCTGAAAAATTTGAAATTTCTGACTGACGTTGATTCTGCACTCACCACTTGCCGAAGCAAGTTTTCTAATTTTATCAACATTCTTAAAAAAGTATTTTTTAATTTTAAATATTCTATGTAATTAAAGAAGTATTGATATTCTATTATTAAATTTTGCATTATAAGGTTTTACTACAATCCGTATTTATAAATAAAAGACTTTCAATTAAAATCAGTCATTAGTTAGTTACACTTTTGTAAAACAAGATTTTGAACTGAACTATTTTAGTTATCATAAATAGAAAACAAAAAGCTAAAATATTCATAAAAAATTGGTAATAGATAACAAAAACAAATTAAAGAAAACCCATATTTTACTCCCATTGAACAAAAAAAAGCACGAAATACTTTTCAAGAAAGAATAATTTTTTAAGATGATAAAAAGTAAGAGCAAAATATTGTTATTGTTTTCCCACCAAAATGCACGATATTTAAATGATAGTAAAAACAAACACTGGTGTAAAAATGTTGCTACGAAAAAATGATATATGAACTTAGAAAAAACAATATTAAAAGAGATTACAAATGAATTCCCGATGCATTTGAATAACAAAAGAACATATAAAAAATGTAAAAAACAGAACTCCGTAGCGTGACAAAACTAAAGACAAACGACTTTTCTTAATTCTTTTGACAAAAATGTAAATGACATTTTTGAAAGAATGTTTTTTTTTTTTACCGTCACAATTTAATATGATTATTTAATCATAAACAAACTTTTGATAGTTGGTAAGACAAAAAAAGCTTTAAATAACTAATTTAATTAGTCAACATAGTCCTCCATTTAATTCTCATTTATTCTAAGCATCATTACTTTTGGGGATTCTTATTGACTTAGAGGGCAGTTAATTGACACCAAATTGCTTCGTAATGTGAAAGAAAGGATTCGCCAAATCTCGAAAACGCTATTAGTAGTCATGACTCGGTTTAGGACAAGTTGATATTGAGTGATTCGAATTTTATCCAACTTCTGTCAAATCCCAGTTTAGTACTTCGTCAAACCAAAATCTACTTCGCAAGTACAGTTACAGTCAACAACAGAAACTGATACTACGCGCCTTTTTTTTTTCGGTTTCGCTACCTTTTTCCCAATTCGATTAGGGATTTAACGCAAACTCTTTGAAGTAAATAGTAATGAAGATTTTTCGCGTGAAAATATTAAATATAAATAAGAACGGGAAGATGGAACGAGCGAGGGGAATTTGTTATCTTTCGGTGCCATTGTTTAACTTGGGGACGGGAGTTTTCTTTTTGTGTTCCGAAATGTTGAATAAAACGAAAGTTTTAATTTATGATTTCCTTTGTATTTTTTGCTGTTGTTCTCTTGGGAAAATTGTAAATAGGATTTTCCGAGAACAGACGTACGCATATTAATGTGCTTCAAATATGCTTGGTGTTATAAATTTTTAATAGCCCGTTATGTTGTTTTATGTTTCAAAGAAATAGTTTCTTACGAACCTGTCGTAACATTTGGAAACGTTTAATCGCAATGCTACAAATTCATAGTGTTCACAACTTTAACAAAAAAAAATTATGAAGTTAAAGATAGCCAAATATTCGATTATCTTATTTTTTGTTTTTCGTAAACGTCGCAGCATTACCTAAACTATAAAATTATGAGACTATTCGAGAAAAAATAACAATGCTTTGTAACTATGAACTGTCGCATTAAGAAAATTCATTCTGGCTGAATAAAGTGAACCACAAGCAAATACATAACAGCAGTCCCGTATGCAAGAAAATTTAATTCCCAACAAATTGTCAAATATTTTCAGTTATAATAATTAGATTCGAATAGGGGACTTCCAGCTCGCATTTAGTGACATTTTATTAAATAAAAGTAACGAAGCACCGAATTCATTAGGAAAAAAGTTTCAACCCCCTAATAAAAACCTTCCATGTGTGGAATTAATAGTATCCAAACCAAATACATTACAAGAAGAATCATATTTTCACTCCAATCAATTCCACGAAACACAAAAATACGACAACTAAATAAGAAAAAATCGAAAAACCATTTTTATACAAGAAAGAGAGAGAAATATCACCCCACTCTGGCATTTTCAGAAGTGGCCGACAGATTAATAACTGCAATCCGTCTTGGGGTACAATAGCCACTCTTCGGTAGCCACTCTTCTATTGTCCGTTACACTTTCGCCGCTTGTGTAGATTTCCGACATTCAATTCTGTCTTGGACAGTTTCTCCCCTCTGTCTTGTTGTAATTTTCCCCTCTTTTTATTTTTTGGTGTTTGAGATTATTTGTTTTTGTGTTATGCTAAAGGTCAGATAATATTTAGTTAGTATTTATATCAGTGCCTATCAGCTTGGATACAAAACTGGAGCTTTTACTCCTTACGTAGAATCAAGTTAATACTATCATTTCATCCCTGAACATTAGTATTTAGAAAAAT
The DNA here is from genome assembly GCA_023701765.1 of Hylyphantes graminicola. Classification (NCBI taxonomy): domain Eukaryota; kingdom Metazoa; phylum Arthropoda; class Arachnida; order Araneae; family Linyphiidae; genus Hylyphantes; species Hylyphantes graminicola. Next base: position 57,119,565 of record CM043115.1, on the reverse strand, counting down.
TTCGCAAGTTTTATTTTCACATAATACTTTACAATTGAACTGCAGCGAAAATCTTCAAATAATTGTTTCATTTCAATCATTTTTTTTTAAATATTTTTTCAAAAGCGTTTTTTAAATAATGCATAGAAACCTTTAATTTACAAAGTGGAAGTGGCCGACAGATTAATAACTGCAATCCGTCTTGGGCTACAATAGCCACTCTTCGGTCGCCACTCCTCTATTGTCCGTTACACTTTCGCCGCTTGTGTAGATTTCCGACATTCAATTCTGTCTCGGACAGTTTCTCCCCTCTGACTTGTTGTAATTTTCTCCTCTTTTGGAAATTATATCTTTTGGTGTTCTAAGATGATTTGTTTTTGTGTTATGCTAAAGGTCAGATCCTATTTAGTTTGTATTTGTATCGGTGTCACGTTATATTATTTCTATACATTGCTTGGCTACAAAACTGGAGCTATTACTCCTTACGTAGATCCAGTTAATACTATCATTTCATCCCTGAGCATTAGTATTTTGAAAAATTTCGTAAATTTTACTTTCACATAATACTTTACAATTGGACTGCAACGAAAATCTTAAAATAATTGTTTTATTTCAATTATTATTTTTTATTTTTAAAATATTTTTTGTAAAACGTTTTTTAAATAATGTAGAGAAACCATTAATTTATAAACTGGAAGTGGCCGACAGATTAATGACTGCAATCCGTCTTGGCCTACAATAGCCACTCTTCGGTCGCCACTCCTCTATTGTCCGTTACACTTTCGCCGCTTGCGTAGATTTCCGACATTCAATTCTGTCTTGGACAGTTTCTCCCCTCTGACTTGTTGTAATTTTTCCCTCTTTTAGGGATGTTATTTTTTGTGTTACGTTAAAGGTCAGTTACTTTTTTTTAAACTAAATAGTATTTGTAACAGTGCTTTGCAATATTACTTTCAATACATTGATTTCGAATGCAAATACTGTCGTTTTTACTCGTTACATAAAATACAGTTTATACTAACATTTTATCCCTAAATATCAATTTTCGGAAAAATGGCGGAAGGTTTTTTTTCATATAACAATTTACAATTACCCGACGAGAATCCTCAAATTATTATTATATTTTATTCAATAACTTAAAAGAATCAAGTTTCTTATCTCGAAAAAAACCAGTGAAACTCATTACCATGCATGTGTATGAATTTTTATGATTTTAAGTTTCTTATTGACGGGCGAACAAAAATATGAAATATAGTCAAAATAGATCGCAACTTTATCATTAATATACAGTATATTTACCATAGATACTCATTTTTAAAATCCTTTGTATTTTTTTCGTAGTTACTTTATCAGACCAAAGAGTGTTTACTTACAAACTAACAGTAATCTGTAACATAAGAAAGACAAATACTATACAAAATACCATTTCACAATAAATTACCCAATCCAAAAAAGCATGCAAATCGTTCATAAAAATGCAAAAACCGAGAGAAAACCTCACGAAAATATGAAACTAAATCTTCTACAAGTCCATAACATTTTACTGCTATTTTTTTCTAAAGTGGAGAATAATATTTTTGAAAAAGGTACATGAAAAGAACCAGAGTTTTTGTTTCTTAGAAAATATGTCGCGAAATACAAACGTTACTAAATGTCGATACAACCAGAGGACCCAATAAACTCGTATCACAAACCAAACTAATTTTAATTTTGAATTAAAAACTAGAATTAGATTTATTGGTTACGTATTCTGCTTTATTAAAGCATAGTTTATGAAACTTTTATAATATTGAAAAATTAGAATGATTGTATTTAAGGGTTTTATAGTACTTTAAAATTATGTTTATAGTGTGTATTAGCGAAATTAACGTTTTTAAGCCTTTATTTTGTGGTTTTTCTTTTTTAAATTCTGATAGTCGTTTTTAAATATCACTTTTTAATTAGTCAAACATAGAAATATAACTTAAATTACTTTTCAAAAAGAAAAATGTAAATGATTATATTATTTTCAAAAATGAAAAATAACTTAATATATTACACTTACCATAAACTCTAGCATATTATCTAAAAAATATCAAACAGATTGCCATATAATCTAAACAGTAATCATATAAATTAATTTAACTCAAATTTACTCAATAAAAAAATCATACACAATATAGACACTTTTCAATAATTCAAAACGTCAAACATTGCTATTCCATTTAATTTTAAAGTAGGCATGGATTCTAATCTGACAGCAATGTTTCGAGTTTAACGTTCATATTCCCCCTTCATTTCAGTTCAAAATGAGAAAACGAGGACATATATTTTGATCCATTGATTCATATCCATGCGATACAGAATGGATAAAGATACATTATTGTATTTTTGTGATGATGGAAGTCAGGTAAACATAGTTCTCCATCACGGCATCTTGTTTGTTTGGACGTATATCTGAATTTGTAATCTATTTTCAATTGGAAAGAATCAAAACATATAAAATCGAAATGTATAAAAAGGGTCATGTCTGTAGGGACATTTCCAACCACGCACCTTTGTTTTGTTTTTTTAGTAGAAGAAAAAGCCTGTAAGAAAATTTTCCTGAGGAAATATATATTTTTTTAGATTTAGTTATTTATATGTGGTGAACTTTGAAGACAAGTTTGGTTATTGCAATATTTATTTCAATTATTTTGTTTTGTTTGTAGGCTTTACTCATTATTTTATGATATGTTATTGGGAATTTAATTTCCGATCAATACAAATATTTACAAAAATGTATTACATGCTCACAATTGTGAAAAGAAATCAAAAATGAGTTTTGAATATAGTTTGATTGAAAAATATTTGCTTAAAGAAAATTAAACAACTTTAGGTGAAACAGATATTAATAAAATAGCATTGCACAAATTTTTTTCCAGTAAAATGCTTGTAAAACTAGAAAATAAAAATGCTTTTGTTTACTAACATTTCAACCTTTAATGTACATTTTCTAAAAGTAAATTTTGATATAATTAAACAAAATAACACATAATCAGATTCCTATCAACATCAAAAAGCTGTGAAATGTCAAAATTCACAAAAATGTCAAGTACAGAGAAAAATTTCCGTAAGCGCGTATTCTACAAGTAATGAGAAATGAGTAAGTCTCCAACGGATTTTATCATGTTTTTACATTAAGTTATTAAAACTTCTAATAGAATTACAACACTAAGTAACAAATGAAACATAAGATATAATTTTAATTTGATTGTGTAGTTGTATATTTGAACAAATTTGTTTTGTTTATTTTGCCGTAGAAATTGGATGCCTAAAGAATGTAACATTTTAAAAAAAAAGTCATAAACGCATTAGTAACTATATAAAAATATTTATCTTGAGCATATAACATTTATCCTTTTTTATCTAATTTTTTAATTCAATTTTTGAGTGTTAAATAGTGATATTTAATTAACTTTTAACTTGGCACATAAAATTGAATAACGTAGTTTTCATGCATAGTTCAGCACTTATTTAAAGAAGTAGGAAAACGGAAAATAATTTAATAATATAAAACGTTTTATAACATAGAGATGCATCCCAGCGATAAAAATAAAAATAAACGCTTGACCAAGACATACTATCAACTTTGAAATGTTTGAATATACAAACTACAATATTTTTGTTTAAAAAAATACACTAAAAGACATTTTATAACAATGGAATAGTGAAGAATTCTACAAATTATTCATATTTTCGCAGAGTCAATATGAAGTATCAATAAACCTATAATAATAAAATACAGTTTTTCCAAATATTTTAGTGAAACGATACAGTTGAATAAACATGCTTTAGTGTGAAACAGTATATATTTTTATTGTGGTATAAAGTTTTCCTAGTAGAATATTTTAAAACAATATTGCCTTATGAAATGTTGACACTAAGTGCTGAAAATTTATTACAAAACTGAAGTATTATGCACTAGACAAATTTTAATGCATCTTTATACATAAACCAGACAATATAAGAGTATATTACGATGAATGAAATGACAATGCATTCAATACATCAATATAACATACTAATCTTTAACATATTAAAAATGGTTTAATAGAACAATAAAATTAATTCAAAATGTAATAGAAAAATATTTATGAAATATCATGCATGATTAAATGGATATTAATATTATAGTTTTATACATTCATTACTAATAAAATAATCCTCGTTTTTAATTGAAGAATAACATATAATTTTAAAATTAAGTAAATTACTAATTCCAAAAATATCTTCTCAAGTAACCATAACTAAATCAAGCGCAAATATTCTAAAAAATGTAACACTAAGTTTTTTTAGTAACTACCTATCAATCCATTAACGTTTTAAATAATAATGCAATATCAGAATTTTTTTATTATCTGGTAAAAATTCTTCAAATACAAAATAATAAACAGGAAGGCAACAGTTATCATCTGAAATGTTTAATAAATTCAAGCGAAATATACTTCTTAATTAGTACTAAAATTTCGCATTTCTTTCCGAAATGATGCCTTTTTAAATTTGCCTTGAGCAATAAACGCACTAATACTTCAAACGCAAGTGGCAACATGTAAAATATTCAAGACTTTCGGCTAAGAATTTGTCTCAGTGTATTTCCCTAATTTTACTAATTGCGTTTTGGCAATGGTTCGTATTTTTCAAAACCTCACATTTCTCTTCTAATTAGACGATTTTTTAAAAAATAAAATTTTATTAAAAATTCTGCTTATAATTGAGTTTTAGTTACGAAACGAAGTAAATAGAGTTCCATGAGTAAGCGAATTTTAATTATTAGGTAAACAGAAAGTTGGTCAATTAAAATTAATTGCAATGTTTTATTAAAATTCTGGAACTATACACCGTTATTTTTTCATGCATTTGTCTTTTAGAAAAATAATGGAAGATATTCCAAATATGTTTATTATGAATAAAATTTCTTAATTAGAATTTCAGGCACAAAATTATTAATATTAATAAATTTCACGTCCGTTAAATATTATATTTAGAGAAATTTATTTCTTTATTTTAATCAATAAATCACTCTTACAGATTTATACTTAATATTTACTACACTTTTGCTCACGACAAAATACATTTTTGTATTTAAATGTGTTGTTTAAAATAAGTTAATTCAATTCATCATCTAATATTTTTTTACTATTTATTCCGAGTTTTTAATACCAAGTACAACAAAATTAAACCTGTTTTGGAAAATAATACAATCTTAGAAAATAATAACGACATTATTACGATGAAAACATTGTTAATGGTTGCCCGATGCTTGCAATAAAATTAAATTTTCAACTTTCAAAGCTTTTAAAAGCATAGATAGCAAAATTTTATTAAATATTTTCTTATTTTGCCATACGAATACAAAAGTAAAACACAAAAAATAATCATTTCTTGTATCAATAACTTAACAATAAATAACCTCTATTTTAAAACAAAAGTGTATAAAATATTAAAGATAACACTATATCCATTTGATTTGATAAATTATTAAATTACGAATTTAATTATATGAAAAAAGCACTCAGTCTAAAAAAAACTCAATTATTGCAAGCTAATGCTTTTTTGATAACAACTTAATTAGCTTTTTATAAAAAGATCGTATTAATGTATATTTATAAATAATAAAACTAGTTATTCAAACAGTTCATACCCTAAAATACACCAGGGAATACAAAGTAAATCCACGTTTAAGATTATTAAACGGAGTGTATTAATTATTTATGAAATTTTCTAAATTAAAAAGCATATAAGTTTTTTTTTTTTAATTTCCTAGGAATTTTAATATTCTTACCCTTTAAAACAAAATCGTATTTTCGTGAAAAAAACAACTTGTTTTAATGTTGAATTGATGTTTTATTTTTTATTACTTTTTTGAATTTCCTAGAAATTTAATTTTTTTTTTTTACCTTTTAATACAAAATCGTATTTTCTTCTAAATAGTAACTTGTTTTGATATTGAATTGATATTTTACTTTTATTCATTCGAATTAAATATTTTAGGTACTCAATATTTGTCTGCTTTAAAATGAATTAATTATATTGAATGAATTATTATAGAATTAACCATAATTTTAAAAATTGAATTTCACTGAAATCCTAAATTTTCCATTAAATTTATGTTAATAAAATTTCTCTACTATTCTCCAATATCTCTACCAATCAGTCAAGTCCCGTGTTTGTCATAAATTAATAAATTCCGATCAAGTATTCCAGAACTACAACCCCTGAAAAAAATCAAGACAAATAGCTAAACCGTAGGCTGTCGTCCTTCTTTTTATATATTATCGTCTGAAAATAATAGATGGGTCGTCATGTAAGGGAGCTTAGTGATCTGATTAATCATTCTCGACCATGACAAAAGGACCAAGAAACAAAGATCTGAGCTGAAAACGACGATGATTAAACGTAAAAAAACGTTATATATAATGCTGTTGTCTTTTAAAAACGATGTATGGGATTCTTAAGTTAAGTTTTTAAGCTATTTTTGGCACAATATTGGCTTATATCAAGTCAAGAAGTATCATTCTTGAATTCCATCGGTGGTAGTATGACACGGTATAAGCTCCTCCCACTACTTTGGATTACCAATCGAGATCTTGTTTTCATTTGTGAGAAACTTTGGTCACTCAAGATGTTAAATATGCCATTAAATTGGGTATAATATTTAAAGCAGTGAACGCTCTATGCACATTTGGAATTGAATTTAAAATTGAAATCGAATGTTTTACAAAAACCACCAAATAACGTTTAAACGTTCAATCATCCTAAGTTGGTTTAAGACGTTTCATAGATAACAATTTTTAGTTTTAACTGTTAGCAGGAAAATCTTGTACTTCATTTATAATACCTTTCAAAAATCAATCAAACAAAGATTCGACGAAATGCAACCCAAAAAAACAAAGATTAGACGAAATGTAACAAAAAAAAACAAATATTAAACAAAATGCAACCAAAAAACATTAATTAAAAGTAAAAAAGGAAATCACCAGAAAATCCAAATATTTTGTAGCAGTAACTTAAAAAATATATGTGTGCTAGAATTTAAATTAATACAAAAATAGACATTTTTGAAGACTCCTACATGTTTTGATTCTCTCCCTCCTTTTAATTCGACTACTTTAATGAAACTTCTTTAAATAGGTCTTGACGATATTTTAGCTTCGATTTTTGGTTACTTAAAGTCATGTAATAGCTTACCATATCTTAGATTTGCAAAATAAGATTTTGCCTTATCTTCTTTCTATTCCCAAAAAATTGGTTATCTTAATGCAAGTTAAAAGCCACTACGGTCCTTGACAATTTTTCAAGTCACACCGAGATAATTAGAAAATCCAATTAATATTAACCCCCATATACTCATCCTAATTATTTTACATCCATTCATTTCAATATTTTTACTAAAACACATTTTTAATAATTCATTCAAATATAAACTAATTTACCAAATTTACTTAGCATTGCACTCCGAAATAAATTCATCACCATACGAATGAATAGCGAATATTTTTTTATCCCATAACTCAATCAAATAAACCGAAGATGTTTCAACTCTCGTGACAATCTTCTTGAAATGAAAAGATCCATTTAATCTACTACGATTTCCCATTTAGTTTCTCAAAAACTATCTTCGGATAGATGAAATGGTAATGGAAGCGAACACAAATTAATGAAATTTATTATGGAGAGAAGGAGTATTTTCTTTTCCTGATCAAGGGGCTCCAAACTACGGATCAATGTTTAAAAGAAGGCTATGAAGTTTTAGGTAAACTAGAAAACTGAACACAAAAATATTTTAATCAATAAATGCAATTATAAAAAATTTAAATATTGCCTTAAATGCAACAATACATGTTTAAATATTTGGGAAATTTCATGCAAAATTATCCCTTCTGTAGTGTAATTCACGTTTGTAAAAAGTGACTATCACTGCAACTTTTAACATTAAATGAAAAAATGCGGAATAGTTGATCTACACTTATTATAACTAAATAAGGTAGTATACTTTATTTAATTTGTTTTCTTTTAAAATTTAAAAAAGCTTTTAATCTTATCTTGAACCGTGACTTACACTACAGTTACATGGAATAAGCCATTATATTAAATGCAACTATAACATTTTAATGGAATACTATACGGAACTATGCACATTTTAAAATTGTACTAAATGCACCTGTAAAAAATTTAATATTGCATTAAATGCAACTGTAAAAATTTAAATATTGTGTTTAATGCAACTATTAAATTCAATACACATTCTTAAAAATTCGACATTTGGTTCACCAAAAATATAGTTCCTAGCAGCTGCAACCGCAATTTGGTGAAATGTTTCACCATAGTTTCTGAATTCGGTTGAACCATTTTCATATTTTAGAAACAAAAAAACCTGAGAAAAGGTCCAACCAAATAGGAAATATATGGTGAAACAATTCACCACACAGTCATGACAGCGGCTAGGAAGTAAATTTTTTTGTGAAACCAAGCGCCAAATTACTAACACTATAGAAAAGTATGAATTTAATTCGAATTCCGCCTTTAAATAACGTCCTACGGGCAAATGCATTTATAACGTTTGATAAATTCAAAACAAATGTAAACATTAGAATAAACCAAAATACATTTGCGCAATTTGGTAAAGTATAAGTGACACCTGTTTAACGAAATAAGACATCACATGTGCACCTTTTCATGCGAATAAATTTTGACTTCGCAAATATTTGACTTTTTAAAGCACATGCTTTATTTTGAGGTATTTGTTGTGCAATTTACAGCACCACATCATTCATCATTCCTGTAACCTTTAACATTTCACCATTCGTTAGACTTAAGATACATTTGAATTTTCAGAGACAAACAACTTAACGTCTTATTTTTTATTTAATTCTACGTGAGACACAATTTGTGCATCGTAAGCAGCTTTGGGAATTGCAGCGAAATGTATTCTATGATACTGATGTCAGTTGTACGTCTTATTTGTTTATTCTCAGGGAAATATTTTAAATCGTTACTTTTTATATCGTAGAAATATTTGTGCATAACTTATGAATTGTCTACTTTTTCAGCTTAGGAGTAACTTATTTATTTTTCGTAACCTTTAACATTTTATGATCCGACTCCCAAGTAAAAAATCTAGAGACTCTTGTTCTATAGCTCCTGGTAAATATTTGCGCAAACCTGCTTGCTTAGTTAATGAGAAATTTAGGTAGATAGATTGAATCAAGAAAGATTAAGATAAAATTATATTTTGCATACATAAAAAAACATCTAAACTTAAAAAATTGTGTGTACACTGTATCTAATTTATTTTCTATTCGTTGAGATGATTATATTTAGGTGATGAACATGTTTTTGATTGAAAAAAAGGTTTGCATAATAAATGAAAATTAAATCCTCCGGATTAAAAAAGATATCAAAATATTATTTTCTAAAATACTGAGATTATTGATCTTTTATAAAAATGAACCTTAGTTTAAAAAATACATTTTTTAGAAATACGGAAGTAGTTATATAAATTTAATGTGTTAAATTAATTCAGAAAATTACTATTAAATTTTTACGATACTAAGACACATTTTTTAAGGAAAACTAAAATAAGACAAACGAAATTGGAAATAAGGTTTATGGCAAACTAAAATTACTCTTTAAAAAATGACACAACCGTCTAAATAATTGTGTGGGTTTTTTAACTATTTTTTTTCATTATGGGCTCAGGAAAAATCCTGTTTTAAATACTTCTATACGAATTGTAAGAAAAAATTGTCCAACATATGTTTATTGTGTGATAAGAAACAATACCTGTTTCGGTTATTTGTCATAAAAAGCTTTCATTAATGATAAAAATAATCTAAATGCCTAACAAAATGACGCTATATACAGTATACACTTACCTAATCCCTATCAATCACCCCCTGACAGTAGGAAATTACAAAAAATAAACATAAAAGCATAAAAGGCGACACTTCAGGGAAGACTATTTAACTGGAAAAAAGCATTCTAAATACAATTTTCTATTCTCTCACACGTTTCGACGCTAAAAAGAGATGAAAAATGACTCAAGATAAAAAAAAAAAAGGAATTGGACACAAGAAAAAACGGAGAAAAAGAAACAATATGAAAAATTATAACACTCTAAGCGGAAACAGGGGAAATTTCCAAAGCTTCCCCATTTACAGTTCAGTCGCTGCTGTAAATGTCCAATCGCAGAATTTCCCGTACATAATCGAAGAAGTGTTGGAACAAGGAAAACGTTTTTCAAAGTTAAAGAAATAACATTGTTATTTACCTGTTGCTATTTACCTGCTGACACGTTAACTGTCACAACATAAAAATATCCAAACTGAAAAATCCAGACCAAGTTCAGCTTTTTGGCTCTGTAACCACGCAGATTGTGTTAACTCTATAGTAATGCTGTAATTGGTGAAGCATAAAAGACTGACAAACAAAATTTGAAGGAGATAATTAATTCACAAACTCTTTTGGTAGTGAAACGTGTAAGACAAACCTAGGACAAAAGCTATCATATGAGAATTGCAAATTTTTATCTAACTAAGTTTTGGATAATTAAGTTCTAACTTTTAAAAATGCAATCAAAAGTTAAACTATACACCTTAGAATTAACACTTTCATTTTTGACGATTCATGAAGCCTCAAGCCTCATTTCGTTAATTTTGAGGATTGTTTCGTCAAACTATCACGTGACTTTTGAGTAAACGCGAATCCTCACTTTTACGATCGTGATTTCACGATTCTGTATCTTGATTTTGAGGAAACTGAATCTCATTGTTGTTCTCACATGTTAAAAAATAACGAAATATTTCTTTAGATTAGACGACATTCAAATCCTCATAAAAATGACGATTCAAATTTCCTCACTTTGAGGAAACGAAAACTCGGAGCATTTGCCAGTAACTGAATCGTCAAAATTAAGGAAAATTTCGTCGTTTTTGAGCATTCATTTTTGAGAGTGTAGTAGTCGTATTGGTCAGGATTTCAATACATTTTTCTCTTAATCTTTCTTCGTTTGCTATTATAAATTCTCCATTATAAATTCTTATTAACCAAATTTACGTAATGACAGTGACAAATGACAATGAATGCGCCCTCTGGAAGGAAAGAGCATAGGCTTTATAGCCCATTACCCTACTCGCCAGAAGCGACACAGTCACAAGAGACACACAAAGAAAGAACGACACAAACGCATAGACAAATAACAACATTTATTGACCAACATTTATTGACAAACACAAACATCCATGCCTCACCGGGATTCGAGCACGAACCCAGAAGCTCCAAAGGCTAGCTCCCTAACCTTTGTGCTGCCGGGTCTGCCAAATTTACTTTAACTATACATTTAATGAACATTTCAAAATAACCTAAATAACAAAAAAAAAGCAAAAACAAGACTACTGTTCTCAAACATGACGACAAATACCTTCCTCTATAAAAAAAACGCTCCTGAGGAAGGTTGTGATATTCTGCCGGAACATTCTTCAATGTTTATGATTTCATGCAGGAAATGAAGTTGTATGGTTGGTAGGAAACCATTTTAGGGGCTATAGTTTTTTTTAGGACTACACTCCTTGATAAAAGTTGATTACTTTCTTTTCTATGGTATGGAGTTTTGCAAAGTGTGAAGTGATGAGAAAGTGATAAATCTGAAGGTGAATTCTATAGTTATGGGGTACAAAAGTGATGTTTGTTGCTTTGGGAAAGTGTCAGCCTATTTTAGTTATTCATTTTGTTTCTAGTTTACTCCTCTTCTAACAATGTCTTCAGTGTTGTTAGTTTAATCATTGATTGTTCACTGCTAAAAATTTTGTTCTGGTTTTAGAAAAAGAAATGGTTTTTAGTCGCTGCAACGGCTGTATAGTGAACTGTTTCGCAATATTTTTGGAATACGATTGAACCATTTTTCTGGTTTTGGTTTCAGAAATTTAAAAATTACTTCAACCTAAAACGGAATATAGATTGATGCTTTTCACTACTCAGACGTTGCAGCTAATAAACACATTTTTTTTTGTGAAACTATTTACTTTTAACATTGCAGAATCATTTTTATTCTAAAGCCATTGATTTCTTATCCTTTTCAAGCTTTAAGTATTTCATAACAAAAATTAGTTTCAATTGTTGAAAGGGAGTCACTGTTATTTAGATGAACTTCCTTACATCTCATTTTCTGTAACATCTAACTAGCTATAAGGCACCTAGATCATCGGCATTTTATTAAAATTGTGTTGAGAAAACTTTTCAAAGTTATATGAATGTCTGCCATTTTATATACATAAAAAGGACTTGCATCGTCTAACATTCAAATGGCTTGTTTTTAAGTACACTGTTAAACATTTGGCGCAGGATTGCACCGGAATTCTGGAACTTTTGGCTGCAAGCACTATTCGGATTGTGGATTCACCACTTTTACGGTGCATCAAATTTATAGTTTTACCACAATATTTTTTTATTTCACGCTCCAAATAGGGGTGGCAGCTAGAAAGTTCCAGAATTCCGGTGCAATCCTGCGCCAAAATTTTTAACAGTGTAGAGTTTATAGTTTTGTAAATCATTCCTAGATTTCAGTGTTGGCATCTGTGATTAGTTTTTTGACGCAGTTCTCTCCACCCACTGCATTTGTAACTAAACAAGACGTTATACCCATTCGTGTGAAACTTTTGTCACTCAAGACGTGAAACCTGCTTATTATAAAGAAAAATTGCAATATAATTATCTAAACTAATTATAAAAGAAATAAATATCACTTGCTTTTATAAATTATTTACAAAGCATTAAAGATAAAATACTCATATTTTGACGTATGCTCTTGCAGCATTTTTGAAAGACCGACAAAAGTGTAGTCCATACTTTCCAAAATTGCACTTCCGAATTCTACATTACGCCATGCATCAAGAGCATATTTTGAACGTCTAGAAGCTTCTAAAACTGAACTCTAAACATTGAATACATCATTTCTAAAAACGTTTTGGCCATCTTTGAGAGAAATGGTAGTGGATTTCTGAAATTCTGCAAATCCTTACTATCTTTGAAAACGGAAAGTAGACTTTTGAGAAGTAGTTTATTTGCTTTCTGTTTTGAAAGCCAAAAACATACAATTCCAGTTTTTTTGCGTTTTAGATGCTTTTAAAGTTGTAGTGTTTTTGAAATGGCATCGCTTATAGCTCCGTACTTCTATGACGTCATAGTCTGGTGATGTATATGTATTGGGCTGTTTGATATTTGGATGTTCTAACGCTGTATGGTAAGCTGGGGCAAAAGTGATAAAAAATGTAGTTGTTTCCTTTCGTGTTTTCATTGAATATTCACAAGTTTCTCAAATGTATTGTAATTCTGGAAATATCTTCTGGCCTTCCGAAGGTCTATATAGGCCTGTGCCAACGTTCAATTTACCTTCTATCAAGCGTATTTTATATTAGGTCGAGTAGAGTTATAAACTAATTTTTATAGTGCTTTCTTTTGGCTGAGAAGACCTTTTTCAGGCTTAGAAACAGCAAAAGAAATCACTAAATTGAACAATGAAATGTTAATTCCTATAGAAAAGAGGATACAATATACTGCACACTATAGGCAATCGTCTTTAATGAAAATATTTATATTCCTAAATAACCTAATAGTTCCGTTTCATGTATTAGAATCCCTAGATATCGAATTTACTACACTCATTGCCAACCTAAGTTGGGTAATTAGAAATATGCTATGGAGAAGATCCTTTTTTGCGGATGTAAAGAGTTCCATACATTATTTGTGAATCCATCCAGAAAACATGTTTAAAACATTAATTTTATTTAAAGTCTAACAGATTTGAATATCATTTGAGAAAATTTCGCAATTTCATCAGAATGAAAAGTGCATTTTGGTTAAATTGTATTCAGATCATTTTTTATGTAAATATTACCTTACAAGAGCTTCCAAATAGCGGACCAATCGCGCATCCCCCTGCCTTTTTAATATTTATTGTTTTTACCCAAGTTGTGTTGGCACGGAGTGTAAATTAGTATTATTGCGTCATATCAAGTCAAGCCATATATTCACAACCAATTGGAAATCCTAGAGAGTGATAAAAGAAAGCATCCTCTCCAAAACTACGAGTTGACATGACTCTGAAATTATAAGCACAAGTAAATATTGATTGACCCTGGTTTATGTAAACGCGGTTTTAGAGTCAGTTCTCCCAACAATCATCAGTATCGAACCCACACAAGACAAAAGCCGTACCGACTTCCACTAATTGCTAAATTCACACCCATGGTACCCTGTGGTTTTCACCCCTTCGTGCACGGCTGGGGCACTTCAAAGGGTCCCTTGACCACGCCCCAAAACTCACCGGAGTGTGAAATCAACCATTCCACAATTACCCCCACCCCTTTATTACAAATTCAAAGCGGTACCACAAGCCTACTGTTAGAACTATCCTTTATAGGTACATTCGAATAGGTCTTGTTGTCAAATTTGCGTTCAGGTAAGAGAGATGTATTTAATGTTCAGATCCCAACCAAGAAGTGCAGCAAGTGTTTTCAAAGTATTTTTCAATAATCAAGCATTCTTCAAATATAATTTCCCTTATTTATAGCTATCATTCCGATTTTTTACTATTTTTTTTTAATTCGAAAATCTACAAAAAAAATTCTATACATTCACTTTTAACTAAAGCACTATTACATCTTTTTATTTCCATTGTCACTCAGATTAATGTTTAAGTATTTATACCATTAAATCGTAAAAAAATCAAAATTAAACTAGCTCTCGATATATCTTAATAGCCCGAATAAGGTACGTATGTTTCCTCAACCTTTTATTCAGTAAGTCGATAAAAAAAAAGGATCAAGTTAGATTGGGGACATAGTGATCCGTTAATCTTCTGTAGTGAAATAGTTCTGTAGTGGCAATGAGTTTAGTTTTTTATAGTTGAATGTAATAAAACTGTTGAATTTTAATTAAAATATTTTTTTTAAAAAACATGTAACATGTTCCAAAATTTGCCTACCATTTTCAAAAGGAAGACCATAAGATGGCCGGTTAATTTCGGTACAAGCTGTACATATAAAATAAATATTTCTATATGTGCAATGCGAATTGTCATCAGTGTTATGCATAAACATACAAAACTGAAATTATTTATCTTACCCAAACACATAAATACATTTCTAAACATTTATTTTCCTTTTAAAAACACAAAACAACACCAACAAAAGATTAAATCACAAAGAAAAGCCCCGGGGTGGTTCTTGGAACAAGCCAAAAAGACAAACGATCCCCTAACACTCAGGGTAATTTGATTCGATATCTCCCACCCCCAGTGAAACAAACTCTCTTTTACACACCCGAGAGCGTTTCACTTTGTTTTATCGCCAATTCGTCTTGCCCATGGTATTGAACTAATACGAGAAAACTGTTTCGTCCCCTGCCCCCTTCTAGAAAGCTTATTTTCGAATCTCTGACAACGGCCGTGGGGTTGCTTGGAGATGTCATGAAGAAAAAAAAACGTAAGTAATCGTATTGATTTTGGTAACTCTTCTCGGTTGTATGTGTAAGTCCTGTCTTAAGCTTACACACTACGCTTAACCCTTTCTGTCTCAGTGATGCACTTAGCATCATCATGTTTCTGATCCTAATTTTAAAAAATATTAGGGCTGACATCTATTGGGATTAATAAAATATATTTTATAATCGAAAAAAGTTTGAAGAATGGAATGATGTGCTTTTTGATATTATAAATGTTTATAGACGATCAGAAAAAAAAATCTAAAATGGTGATGCCAAAGTGTCATTGGGACTGTAAGGGTTAGGGTTTAAAAAAAAAAGGGAAGCTGTACATATCCATGACTAAAGACTATGTATGTCAGACCCCAGTCCGGCACAAGCTTTCATAGCTCCAACTACAAATGCTACGGACAGGTGATATTCTTTTTAAGAATTTTATTTTTTAGTATTAAAATTCTTTTATATTTAATTCGTTAAAAAAACGTTCTCTAATTCTGCTAATATTTTGAAATAATTTTATTTTTTATTAGAGTTAAAAGCTGTGTTTTGTGCATTTATTGGATGCTCGAATTTCGTGTGGAGACAGTTCGAATAGACAGTTTCTGCTACGAACATCAACTGGTTTGATTAAACCCTTTCAATAAGCAAGATGGGATGTTTGTTTAACCACTGTTAAGGGAGACTGGATAGCCTACTGTCATCGAAGCAACGTCAAATGTTCTTATACCCCTCAAACAAATCATCCACGGCAACTAATTCGTCCCATCTAAGCAATACACTGTCTGACTTCACATCTGATTTCACAAAGCAATGAAATTGGCTTGTTTCAAGTGACGTATTCCCTCAATCTTTCATTCCATCTCTACATTCTATCAGTGCTCATATTGGTGGCTATGTTCCCACGTGACATTGGTTTACCTATCAAAGCTCGGGAAAGAATTGATTTTCATTCAGCTTTTTTGTTCAAGAAACATGCTCTTTGAACCTGCAATAAATGTACAATTACTTGATATCCAACTTTCAAAATTAGTTTCGTTTTTTAATACTTTTGACGTGTCTCCGGCGGTTGATATAAGAGTGATAAGACAATTTCTCCCCTGTACCATTAGAATAACACTCGAGCCATGGCTGTACTAAGGAGTTCGGAATTGACTTTGATCCCAACCCTGGTTTACCCTCTTCAGAATCTAGAGTTATAAGTTAGTCCCTCACCTTCACATTCATAATAGCTAATTTGAATTTATTCAAGATTAGTTAGTTATAATATTTACCATAGGACTCGTATGTACAAATGTAATTTTAATATTTTTCTAAATAAATAAACTCAATAATAATAATTGCTCCAAATAGCAATCTTAATTCATTCTATCTAAGTGATTGGTTAATTGAACAAATTTATTCAAGTTTAGACAACTCAAAATATCTTTTCAATATTTATCTAACAGTAAGGTAATATTGAATCAATGCCTTATTACTTTACTATTTTGCAAATTTTATGATTATTACAGAAAGTAATAATAAAAAATGATGTTTTTCGTTCTTTATTGACGAATACCATTCAGAAAAAGTGGGTTTTATCTTTTAACAAACTAATTAATTTTTCTTTGCAAAATTTTTAAGAAACTCTAAAAACACAATTCACATTACTCGCCAAATTGAAGATAAAGAGCCATTTCAAACAGAACTGTCGACAGCAACAGACATTTAAAGGATAGACCAGGGTGGCAGTGACTTCACTTCCCTCTGGCCTCTTCCCTTCGAAGATTCGAAAGTCGTACATCACCCCCGGGTAGATTTCAGCTGTTTAAGACTTCTGTATCTGGCAGCACAAAAGTAGAGATCAAAAGGAGTCAGAAAAAAACTCCGAACCTTGGATTCTGTTAAACTTTTTGTTTCTGCGGGACATTTTTTATTTTTTTTCTAGATTTTAGAATTCTTTATCTATTTTTTGATGTCTTGTTGTATTTCTAAATGCCCAGCAGTCAAACTCCGTGAGTGAAGTTTCACTTTTTTCCTGATATTAATTTTAGTGGAAGGATAGAGTTGGAATATCACGATTTGAGATGGTATTTTTATTTTATTTTTAAAGTATGTTTGAGGTGTGTTGTAATATAGTACCTTCAGGCGAATGTTTATTTTTTATAAATATACTTGTCTTTAAAAAAAACACTTTTCTCAAAGTTGCATAATTAAACGGATAAAAAAACATATGAAACATACAATGTAAACTATAAAATTCTTAGAATATGGAAAGATATCAGAGAAACTAATAAACGTGTAATGGTGAAACAAGAGGGAATTTTGTGCCGAAGCATCACCTCAACATAGAGACGATTGGCGTAGAAAAAATCAGTACTAAAGTTGCGATTTTTTTTATAATCATGGTTGCTGAGTTGATTCTAGCTGATAACTGCAAATATTTCGAATTTACTTTTGTAAGTGTCAAAAATAATATTATTAAGTAACCGAAAATTTGCGTAGTTGTTTATTGATAATTTAGTAATTTCTATCTAGAGGAATATTGTTTCTCTTCTAGATAGTGTGTGATAGAGCACGGTTTTTCTATCTCTATGCATTTAAGCTGGTTAGCAGACTTGAAACTCTTTCAGTCAATCTAGCAAAAATAACAAAGATTGTTTGATTCTGTTGATTCTTTTAGATTCCAAATTAAATATCCTAAAAATTTGAATTTATAAAACATTATGACTGAACGGGAAAATATAAAAATTAACATTCAACGAAAGCCAGATAAAGGACCTACAAACATCTCAACTATATATTACCCTTTATATGACATCATACATTTCTACAAAAAACTCTAAAACTACTATTTCAAGCGAATCTTAAATTTCCTAATTTACATCACATCTTTAAAATATTGTCACGTAGTTAGCAGGCATTAAGAAATGACGGGAACTTTAGACAGAGTAACGTTTATTAGCACAGAACTTATTCAACAACCCCGACTGGGGGAAAGCAGCTTGCTTATATAGGAAACAACGGCATTATGGGAGATAACCGAATTTGCATAAACATAGGAATAACAGAAAGCTGAATTTGCATAAGTTGATGAAATGGGTAAACAATAATTTGAATATCTAACATAATTAATAACACATAAAAGGTGAAGAAGAGCCGAGGCCCGAACCAGGAACTTCTTGTTACGACTCGGGCACTCTACCGAGTGTGCCAGCTGGACTACACCGTGGCATTACCCCCTCCTCCTGAAGAACAGCGACCCGCTGGAGTGCTTTTGAACGGCTTCTCGTAATTGGTCCGGTGTATACCCTTGAGGTATCGTTTGAATTGTTTGTCTTCTTACGTTGTATTTGTTGCGGCTCTTTCGAACTTTTAGGTGTGACCATAATTTTGTCAGAACCATCTCTGAAGTCCAATTGACTATCTGGGTCTTTGTACGGCTTCATGCGTAACACATGCACAACTTCTTTATAACCAATTTTGCGACGGGATGTTTCACAAGGTTCCACTTCATAAGTAACGTCCGACAATTTCTTTTTGACTCTGAAGGGTCCAAAATATCGTTTAAGCAGTTTTTCAGACAGACCTACTTTACGGATCGGCTTGAAAACCCAGACTAATTCGTCGATTTGATAATTTACTGGACGATGCTTCCCATTATAGCGGCTCTTGTCTTTAGCCTGTGATTTGCCGATGTGTATTCGGGCAAGTTGTCTAGCTTCTTCCGCATGCGCCACTAATCTACTAACGAACTCGCTGACCGGTTGGTTTGGATCACATGGAAGTATGGCGTCTAACGGAGTATCCACGTCACGCCCATGGACTAAGTAGAAGGGACTGAACCCAGTTGATTCCTGTTTGACTGAGTTATAGGCGAAAGTAACAAATGGTAGCACACTATCCCAGTTTTTCTGATCCACGTCTACGTACATTGCCAACATATCTGCAAGGGTCTTATTGAATCGCTCCGTTAAGCCATTCGTTTGCGGATGGTAAGCAGTAGTCAGTAAATGTGAAGTTTTGCACAAGTTATTTATTTCTCTGATAAGATTCGATAAGAATGCGCGACCTCTATCACTGATTATATCTCGAGGTGAGCCATGTTTTAAGATGACCTCCCCCACCAAAAATTTGGCGATTTCTAAGGCTTCACCTGTAGGCGTGGCTTTCGTTACTGTGAACTTGGTGAGATAGTCGGTACATACAATTACCCACTTGTTTCCTAGTGCGGATAACGGAAATCTCCCAAGGAGGTCAATTCCCACTTTTGCAAAAGGCTTAGTTGGAGGCTCGATTGGTTGGAGGTAACCAGGTGGGCGTTGCTTGGGGACCTTTCTTCGTTGGCATTCCCTGCAATGGGCCACGTAACGTCGTATAGTGCGATATATTCCAGGCCAATAGTATTTGCTTCTGACCCTGTCGTATGTCTTGGCAAAACCCAAATGTCCTGCAGTAGGAGCGTCGTGACAGCTCCGAAGGATATCATTCCGAAGATGACATGGAATCACCAAAAGCCATCTCCTTCCCAAGACGTCATAATTCTTTTTATATAGAATACCATTGATTGTTCTATAGTTTTTAGAATTTCCTGGCAAATCTTCGGCAATAGTCTTTAGTTTGCTGTCCTTTAATTGTTCCTTCCTAAAGTCTTCCATTGTGTTAAGGAAAGGAATTTCTTCATTATTATCGTCCTCAGGCTGGTTGACAGGGTTTCTAGACAGCCCATCTGCATCCATATGTTTCTTCCCACTTTTAAATAGGACAGTAATGTCATATTCCTGTAGCCGTAAGGACCACCTGGCTAACCTTCCTGAAGGATCTTTCAGATTCGCTAGCCAACATAAGGCATGATGATCTGTAATGACGGAAAAGGGGCGTCCAAAAAGGTATGGTCGAAACTTGTTAATTAACCAAACGACGGCCAAGCATTCCTTTTCTGATGTAGAGTAATTTTTTTCGGATGTTGACAACGATCTTGATGCGTACGCTATTGGTTTTTCAACTCCATTTTGTATTTGAACGAGTACACCACCGATTCCATACCCACTGGCATCTGTATGTATGCGGGTTTCAGCTGTGGGGTTAAAATAACCTAGTACAGGATCCCTTACCAAAAGACATTTGAGATGATTAAATGATCTTTGTTGATCGTCTCCCCAATCGAATTTTTGATTCTTTTTCAAAAGTTCATGCAATGGTTTGGCAATATCAGCAAAATTTTTAACAAAACGCCTGTAGTAAGAACAAATCCCCAAAAATCCTTTCAAATCCCGTGTACTCTTAGGAATAGGAAACTTCTCAATTGCTGAAACTTTTTCGGGATCAGGGTGAATCCCAGATTTATCGACTAAATGTCCCAAAATTGTTAATTCATTTTTACCGAACCTACATTTTTCATGGTTTAAAGTAAGCCCAGCGGATTGTATACATTCCAGTACTGTCCTTAATCTGAGTAAATGTTCCTCGAATGACCTTCCATAGACAATTATATCATCCAGATAACATAAACAAATATTCCATTTTAGACCTTTCAGTAAATTGTCCATCATTCGCTCAAATGTCGCTGGGGCATTACAAAGCCCAAACGGCATAACTCTAAACTGGTACAAGCCATCTGGCGTGACAAATGCCGTTTTTTCTTTGTCTTGTTCATCGACTTCGATCTGCCAATAGCCCGATTTAAGATCCATTGACGAATATACCGAAGCGCCAGAGAGACAATCTAACGCATCGTCGATGCGGGGTAAAGGGTAAACGTCCTTCTTTGTGAGTTTGTTAAGCTTCCTGAAATCGACGCAAAATCTCCAAGATCCATTTTTCTTCTTCACTAGCACTACAGGTGATGACCAAGGGCTTTCCGAAGGTTCGACGATTCCCTGTTTTAGCATCTTTTCGACTTCATTCTGGATGACTTCTCTTTCTACATGGGACACTCTGTATGGTCTTTGCCGGATGGGTAACGAGTCGCCCGTGTCGATTCTGTGCCTTACTGCACTCGCACTTTTTACTTCTTTCCCCTCAAAATCAAAAACATTTATAAACTCACTTAATAGTTTTAGCATCTCTTTCCGCTGTTCTTTATTGAGTTTGGCACTTAACATCGGATCTAGCTGTGTTTCCATTTCCTCAGAGACATTAGGAGGTTCCGGCTTCACTTTACCCACATTTTCGTTTAAAGACCATACCTGGCTTTCCTCTATTTCCGTCATTTGAGCAATACTCATCCCTGAGGGTATCAATAGTGGGAATGCAGTACCATTGGATACCCATAGTTGACCAGTTCCTCCACTAACAGTAATAACTGCTGAAGGAACACTAAATTCCAGTTTTCCATCAATTTTGGGGATAGTAGAGATTACAACATCTTTTTCGGCTTCTTTGCATTCAGCACTCGTAAAACGAAGACAATTACTTTTGGCCAGCACCATAACTTTCTTAATTGAGTGCGCTGGAATAACATTGTCTAGCGCAGCGCATAAAATGGTACTACTGTTACCATAATTACTTTCTTCCGACGTAGTAGCTTCACCTATTTCTATTTTTCCTAATCCACAATCGATGACGGCGTCAGTAGCTTTACAGAAATCCCAGCCCAAAATTAAGTTGTGGCTGCAGTTTGGAAACACTAAGAATTCAAACGGTTGTACTAGTCCATTTACATCCAACTTTAAAACACATTTTCCTATGGATTCCACTAGCCTTCCGCTAGCCGTCCTAAGAACAGGACCATGTTCCACAAACATTGGGGTCTTCATTTGGCGACGGAATACATCTGACACTACCGAGTAGTCGGCCCCAGAATCCACTAGAGCTTTAGTGTTAAGTCCATTAACGATAACGTCTAAAAAGTTTCTTTCCAGCTTGGCGGCAGTGTAATTCGGAGGGTTTTCTTCGAGAGCGGCCTCACCTCCCTCGTAGGTCGCAATTTCTAGTTTTCCTCGGCTGATCGGTATGGTGAGCGGCTAGAGCGGCGAACGGGAGAAAAGGATTGGCGGCGACCAGTTGAGCTTCCTCGAGGGTATGGCGAGCTGCGTCTTGGCATTCGACTATTTCGGTCTTCATTTCCATAATCGGAGACAGATTCGGCGTAGTAGGGGGAATTTGGATTTCGTGGCCGCCTGGAATTTGCATCAGAGAAGATTCTCCGTCTGTCTCTGCAATATCGGATCACATGGCCGGGGCGTCCACAGTGAAAGCAGATTGGCACATTTTCAGACGTGCGCCAAGTGTCAGTCGGTCTTTCAACAGGGGTAGTTGGCTGTCTTGGGGCTCTTGGTTGGGGCCGCCAATTATTTCTTTCGCGTCTTCTGTACGACGACTCGTTCCTGGTATTTGACTGTTCAAATGTAAGAGGAGCTAAAGTGTTATGCACCTCTTCTTTGATGATGGTGGCAAGGTCCTCCGATTCTTTTTGACATGATGAAATGTGAGGAAAAAATTTTCCTATCTCCTGATGAACAATTTCTCTGATCATGTCTAACAAGCTTTCATCCCTGGGAGATGAAATAGATGTTACATTTGGTAGTCTTTCAAAGTGATTGAGTCTCACAATGCGTTTTTTTCGCATATTCTCTGTTTGTCGGCATATTGATAGGACTTTTTCTACCGTTGTTACTTCTTTTATTAGCAGCACTTGGTACAAATCTTCCGATATTCCTTTCATAAGATGAGAAACTTTAAGTTCCTCGGTCATGGCTGGATCCACTATTCGGCATAATGAAATAACGTCCTGGATATAGGATTCTGATGTTTCACTTGCTTTTTGAGCTCTAGTACGCAGAGTTTCCTCTGCGTGACATCGTATGTCTTCAGTTTTACCAAACGTCTCTTTGAACAGGCTTTGGAAGGTGTCCCAGCTGTTGAAGACATCTTCGTTATTTTCGAACCACTGTCGGGCTGTATCTGTCAAGTAGAACACCGCATTGGCCAATCTAAAGGAATCGTCCCAACGATTGAAATCCGATATTCGAGTGTAATCCTTGAGCCACTTTTCTGGGTCTTGATTCCCAACTCCGGAGAATGTAACTGGATCTTTCGGTAACTGGTATGTGAAGATGGTAGGAGTCACTAAACCGGAGGGCTGTGAAGGTGGATGATTACTCAATGGCTTTTCGTCCGGCGTGCTCATTTTCCGCTCGGGGTACGTTAGGAATCCGAACTCTGGACTCAGGCCTTGAAGTCTGCGGCTTCTTCGGGGATCCGTTTCAGAGAACCAGCGCTTCCACCAAGAATGTCACGTAGTTAGCAGGTATTAAGAAATGACGGGAACTTTAGACAGAGTAACGTTTATTAGCACAGAACTTATTCAACAACCCCGACTGGGGGAAAGCAGCTTGCTTATATAGGAAACAACGGCATTATGGGAGATAACCGAATTTGCATAAACATAGGAATAACAGAAAGCTGAATTTGCATAAGTTGATGAAATGGGTAAACAATAATTTGAATTATCTAACATAATTAATAACACATAAAAGGTGAAGAAGAGCCGAGGCCCGAACCAGGAACTTCTTGTTACGACTCGGGCACTCTACCGAGTGTGCCAGCTGGACTACACCGTGGCAATATATTTAATATCATCTATCTCTTAATTTTACATCCCAACTGCGCAAGTTGGTCTCACAATCAGCTTACCTCAGCAAATATCTTTCGGACAGCTTTTCATCTTTCAAGTTTTCCCCGTTTACACGTCCTTAGAGACTATTTCCTTCTTCAGGAATATGTCTGAATTGCGGAAGTGGCGATAGATGGCAGCATCTGTCTGCCAACTATGTGTGTATTGTATCTGTCTTACTTGACGAAGGTTTATAAGCGGGTCTCTGACCAAACCCGCACACCTGAAAATTTATGTCAACCAACCAATCATCTGTTCTGCTCACCCATGCTTGCACCTAATTGGTCAATTGTACTTAACATGTCATTGGAATCTTCACCCTTCACTTCTGAAGAAACAACCAATCCTACTACACGCTCAAAAGTGTCTCGAAATGTGTAAATTAAATGTTAAAATTAAAGTAGTTCTCTATCGGCTTCTTTCATTAGATATACTTTAAGGAATGTATTGAAGTCTAAGCAGTATTTTAGAAGAATACGAGCAATTCAACAAACGAAAGATTTGGGGGCCCCATTTAAATTAGTGTGGGTAGGTACTACATAGGGGAGGTACGTGGGTAGGTACATATATATTCCGGCTTTAGTGCTTGATCAAAGACCGCTTATGAAGCCTTCGTCAAGTAAGACAGACACAGAAAGAATTTTTATTATCACAGAGACAGGAATATACACCCAGGGCGAAGGCGGGAATCGAACCCGCACCCATTAGAGTGAGCAGCTGCTAGCGTAAGGGTCCGAACCACTCGGCCTTCCTGTCCCCAAATTAATGTGTAATTGGCGTATTTGACAGTCAGACCCAGCGTGTTTTTTAATTAAGCGTTAATGAACCGTGATATAGCTTCAAAACAAAATTTAAAAAACTTTCTTACATCTCGCCACAGAAACTCTAATCGATTTCGATAGTCACACCTCATATGTAAAAAGTTCTTCAATATGAAAGTGATTTGTCCCCTGAAACTTCAGCGCCACACTCAAAACCCCCAGACACTATAAACAGAAAGAATTTTCTTCCCGCCATTTCTATTTGTCACCGAATCTCTAATTCGTTTTAGATGGATCGGAACGCATCTCACCCCCATTCAGTTTAGAACTCTTTTTCGGAACAACACGGGGACATTCGATTCCGCGCAATGAAAAATTCATCAAAATGCAGACTTTAAAAGTGTTCCATTTTTTGCACAAAAAGAATTCGAACATTCAAAAGTGAGATGATTACTTTTTAATGCTGATTTCTTCCCTTCTCCGGTTTTATGCCCGATAATAATTTGACATTTTCAAAAACTTTTAAAACCGATGTTTCGGAAAGGAGTTTTTTATTATTATTATTCCTGTTCGTTTCGATGATAGACAACATCGGCGCTGGCTGCTAAATGGCGATTTTTCCAAATTGATGGCTGTGATTTTTTTATTAGAGTTCCCTGCCTGATAACAAGTAACCAGCTGCTACCAAAACCGCGCGTTGAAAAGAGGCGGTGAAATTTTCTTCGCTTTAAAACGTTTGTTCGCTTATGTAAGCATTCAATAAAAAAAACTAATAAAAAGTACCAGGATAAAAAAATAATATAAAAAAGTAAGAGTACAAAAGTTATCGAACCATGTTAAGATATTGGTTAGTACTATAATCGGCCGGAATAGATTACTCTTACTGTAATGAACTACACAAACAAACATTCTAACTATAGTCATAAAATACGTTTAAAAAAGTTTAACCAGTCGAATATTTACAAAGAACATTTTATGCTGTAATTTTATAAAACAACAAAATCTTTTTCACAATAAAAAAAACAAAATTTTTTTCATACTAACAAAATAATCTTGCATCATAAAGCTTGTAGAGTAAAATATAGAGATATGCTATTTTGGAACTCATAAGCTTTTTTTAATAGAATGTTTTCGTTGAAAAATAAACTAGTTCTGAAAGAAAAACATCTAATAGCACCAAACATAAACAAAAACTAACAATTTCTCTCGAAATCTTTCTTTCTAAATATTGTTTTTAAGAGGTTTACCTTTTTCAGTAACTAAAGAAAATGTTCTTTTAAAACTATTGCAAAAAAAACCTGTAGTTGGTCATCCAAAATTGCTTAAATTTTGTCAGCGATTTATAGTGAAAAATGAAAGTACCATTTTCAAAAAAAAATTCCAAATATAAAGTATATTAGCATGTTTTAAAAAAATGTGCAGCGTTTCATCATTAAAATCTAACAAGATTTGCTTCTACTAATGGTCCCTAAAAAAACTATTTCTGGAATCCAGCGAACAAAGACTTCTGATAAGGATAATTATACAAAATTCATTTTATTTTGTTTTAAAAAAAAATTATTTTATAAGTTAAATTATTAATTTTTATTTTGAGTTGTAAAATTAGAAAAAAAATATGCACTTAAAAATGTTCCAGAAAATCAGTGCATAGTGTCAGGGATAAGAGCCTAAGTGATATTTTGAATATTTAAATTTATCTTTACAAAATATTGACAGTTATTACTTGAAAATACATTGAAAAAATATCGAAACTAATTATATAAAAAGTATTTTGATCAAAAAATAACACAAGTCTAATATAGCTTGCATAACGCCAAGAGCCCCAAATTATTCGCTTATGAGAAATCACCCATTTAATCTTCAAACTAAAATAACTCTTTTTGCTTGAGGATTTTTTTTTATTTTATGTATCTTGATATTTTAACCTTAAAATGATTAAAAGCTCTAGTAAGTTACTTAGCAGAAAATGCAGAAAAATATTTTTATAACTCTAATTCATATAGGAGACAAAACCAGTTATCTTTTTTTTATATTTTGGTTATTTTTTTACATTTAAGGGGACCGGGGAGGCAAAAAATGTCAAAAATATCGATTTTGGTATTTTAATAAAAAGTTATAGCTTGAACTTTTATCTTTAAGAACATATCTTACTTTTAACTATCCGAAAAGAATTCGAAATACAGTTGGAGTTTTCGTAAACACCGAAATCCGAAAATCGTCCGTTAAGTGGAAGTTATTATTTTCTTTACTTTTCTCCATAAGTGTTTTTAGTGGTTTGTCGTACATTCGAATTGTTCCTTGAGATTCAAAAACTTGTGTATTGCTTTGAAATTGTGGAAAATTGTTATTGATAATCTTTCAAACATAATTGTACATGGATTTTGAAATCTGTGATAACGTTTTTTAATATTTTACTCTGTTTTACTTTTAGCATATCACAAAAAAAAATCAAAATTGTCCAAGTAACATAAATTTTAAATTTTAATTAATTAACCAATGGGACAAATAAAATTCCATGGACAGTTTTGTTAATATATATTTAAATATCTTATATAAAAAAAATTAGACATTTTAGAAAAAAATTTAATCTCAAGGAGCATTTTGAAAAAAAAACTTTAAAATGTAATTTTTTTCTATTAAAAAAGCTGCATATTTTTCTTTATTATTTTGTATTTTCGTTAAATTTTATGTCCCTGAGCTATAAAAAAATTTCCACCCATTTCGGTCTGTAACTTTTTTAAAAAATTAATTTGCCTCCCCTCTCCCCTTAAAAGCTTATGTATCTTTTATTAATTTTTCATTTTTCAACATTATAATTACTTGACTTTTACTAGCATCAAATATTGATTAATTTTCTTTTTATAAATTCCAAAAAGAAATTTATGTCAGTGAAACAGTCATTCTTCTTTATTTCAAGAGAAAATCAAAAAAAAAACAAAAAACTTCGCAATATAACGTTGTAAAAATAAAACCTTCCATCGTTTAATGAAAGAATCGCTTTTAATTTTCGCAAATCAACAAATAACAGTTATAACCAATACCTCAATGTTAATATACATAAAAAATTTAGTTTACATAATATTTACGTTCTCAAAGAACGTAAATATTACGTAAACTCACCTGTTCTCAAGGAAACATACTTTACAATAACATGTTACTAAGTTTTCGAAAGTATGTATGTATCCTATTTGATAGAAAAAATACATAACTCAGATAAAATTTTAATTTCTTAACATTTTTGATGAACTAATATATATGATCTCATACCAATTTAAAATTCATTCGAAGTGCGCAAGTTATTTGTATGACACGTTTGACTAATTTTGATTAAGCCTGAAACTTTTATTTCACTTTTTATTTTTCATTTTACTAAATTAAATTAAAATCCCAATTAAAAAAATATTTATGTAAACTTCAAATGTACTTTCTTAACTGCAATTAATGTCTTCAAAATCTATCCGAGAATCCAAGTCTAACGAGAATCGTCGGAACAAGCGAACAAATTTAAAAATCAATCCATCAGCAGAGACCAACTCAACTCGGTGGTTGATTTATCGTTTTAAAAAGTCACCCAACTCCAGACCAAGAACTAATTACTGCTTAATCCAAGAGTTCCTTAAGGGATGTGGAAGAAATGAACATGACATTTTTAACCTTTATTCGCTTTATTCTTTACTGGTTTTTTACTTCTGAAATTAAAAAAATTTGAATTTAAGGTTAGTGATAAAAGTTCACTAAAACATTAATTTAGCTATACGAATTCAAGGAAATAAGTTCTGTGAAACAAAAGGTTAATTCTACAAATATGCTAAAATCATGCTTAGTTATACAAATTTACAAAAATTAAGTTTACATATACAAATTTATTGACCTTGAGTTTAGTGATACAAATTCTTATTTATATCACTAAACTTAAGGTCAATAAATTTGTATATGTAAACTTAACTTTGTAAATTTGTATCACTAAACATAATGACATTAAGTTTAAGGATGAGTTAATAGTAATCAATGGTGAGTTTTAGTATCTTTTTTGAACTGTTTCTTTGTAACGATTATACAATTCACTATTCTGTGAATAAACATAACACAAACCTCCACAAAAACAAAGTTTTTGGTGGGTTTTCCTTTTCTCGTAGACTCTAGTACCTATTAGTTAATAATATTAATTTAATGCAGATTGCTGCGAGTTCTTTTAGGAACCAAACTGGTAAAATAAATGGCCATGATCAAAACCACTTTCATATCTTTTAAACCCATTAACAGGAGGCCCTGTTTTTAAAGATATTCAAAAGCTAATTGTTAGAGAACTATTCTTTAGAACAAACCATAGTTTCGCCATTTGAAGGAAAACTGAAAACTATGCTTCAAACAAGTACAACGTCTTTTCAAATAGAATTTGGTCTGAAATAGGAGTAAATTCGAAGTTTAGAACTTTTCTAATCCACTGATATCCTGCATCGTTAATTATGGGTCCCCGAGGCCGAATGGCTAAAATTCCAATTGCGAAATAGCAATTTAAGTTAGATTTCTCAGACTAAATCACGTTAGCCAGCCTATAACAGAATTAGTGCATAGTACAAGTAATAAAAATGAAATGATCATTTCTTCAAAGAGATTCCCGAAACACTGAGACATACGGACTTAATTCTCAGTGGAGTTCAAAGTCGCGACTGCCATGTCGGACGATGTCGCTACAAGTTTCATTGGGTTCCGGCTCAGTTGCCTTCCTAGTCACTTGACCACATTTCAAAAGTAACAAGCGTCGTTCATATTTCAGTTAGCATTTACTATAGGTCATAATTCATATAAGCCCAGTGCATTATTATTGTAAAAATAATATCTGACAAAGTTTTGCTTTGCAATTTCAGCATTTTTAACTGGTATAAAATAACAATAACAGCAAACAATTTTGACGAAAAAAAAACATACGGTTATTTAATTATTGAGGTTTTAAAATACCCATAGTTAATAGAAAGCTGACGACATTATTTCTAAAGTTTAAAAATTAGTAATTAAACAACCTTATGACATTTTCCATTTAAATGCGTTTCGGCTTGTTGTTATTACCATTCCTATATCTGTTTTTTAAAAAATGCTTAAATTTAAGTATTATTCTTTTACAAATATTTCTATTCGAAAAACAATGTGTCTAGTTTATATCCTTTTTAAAATTCGGCGACATTTCAACAATTTTACAACTTTCGGCACACTTTGAATTTTGTGACCCAAAAATATCTTTTTTAAATTAATATCATACGGTTATTTAATTATTTAAATTTTAAAATACCCATAGTTAATAGAAGAGTGACGACATAATTTTTGAAGTTTAAAAATTAATAATTAAATAACCTTATGACATTTTCCATTTAAAGGCGTTTCGGTTTGTTGTTAATACCATTCGTATATATGTTTAACAAGTGCTTAAATTTAAGTATTCTTTTATAAATATTTCTATTCGAAAAACAATGCGTCTAGTTTACATACCTCTTAAAATTTGGCGACATGCTACAATTTTGCAACTTTCGGCACACTTTGAATTTTGTGACCCAAAAATATCTTCTTTAAACTAACGGCCGCCTAATACTGAGATAAACTGTATCGCAACTGAACGCCTACTTTGCGTATTCCGTGCCTTGTAATTTATTAATAACTGGCAAAGCACATAATTATCGAACAAAAAACAATATTTTTATGTTCAATAATTTCCTGGTAGTTTTCGGGAATTATTCATTCAACCATTAGTGTTATCTTTAGTGATTCTGTAGTGCTATCTGCAATCGTTATTATCCAATGTTAAAGGGGTCATAGGAGTCTTAAAAATGTGCAAAGTAGGTACAACAAAGCATAGTTTGATCTTTCATGTTATTTTTTAACTACTCAATATATAAGTATAATTATTTTATATGTAATTCTATAAGATTTATTTAATATAAAACAAATTTTAAAATTTATGAAACTTTAGCCAAAACTAAAATAAATGATATTAAACAGGAAGCTATTTGAGCACATTGTGATTAGGCTTGCGCGGCAAATTGTGAGGTCAAAATTGAAAAAATGACCAAGAAAATGACTTTATATTGTACAAATATGTACGAACAAAGACTTATACCTAAATTCTCAGCTCAATTTTAATTAGAAATTTTTTTTTTAATTAAAATCAAAATTTTAAAATTTTTATTAATTTTTTTAGAAAAAAGTTCTTAAAATAATTTCTAATTAAAATTGAGTTGATAATTTAGGTATAAGTCTTTGTTTGTACATATTTGTACAATATAAAGTCATTTTCTTGGTCATTTTTTTTTCAATTTTGACCTCACAATTTGCCGCGCAAGCCTAATCACAATGTGTTCAAATAGCTTCATGTTTAATATTATTTATTTTAGTTTTGGCTAAAGTTTCATAAATTTTAAAACTTGTTTTATAATAAATAAATCCTTTAGAGTTACATATAAAAAAATTATACTCATTTATTGAGTAGTTAAACAATGACATGAAAGATCAAACTATGCTTTGTAGTATCTTTTTTGCACATTTTTAAGACTCCTGTGACCCCTTAACTGATAAGAAAACCCTTTACTGGCGTAACAGTCGACTTAAAAGCGATATTGTAGTTAACAAGCCGGCAGTAGTTTCTGAAGCAGTGATTGTTAATGTGTGTTGAAGTATTACTTTTATTATAGTTAAAAGTGTAATACGATGTTATGAAGTCATTCATTTTAATGTGTTTGTAATGTAATAAGAGTTTACTGATTGAAAACTTTTTTGTTTAGATGAGTGTTGGTTAAGAAGTGTGAACCAAAGTTAATTAAGTAAAAATAAACAGGTAAGAGCATTTCTGTCATTTAATGTCATCAATAGTTTTTAATCTGGCTATTTTTATTGGTTTAACACGGAAAAAATAAATTCATAATTACAATTGTTTTTTTTTCAATTAAAATTAAAATTGATTCATATTTATTCGTTTATATACTTCTAAGTATGTTTTTTATGCAGACAGATTCTTTGTATTTTACTGTTTGACACTAGTCAACTGTATAATACTTTCAGATACATGAAATTTTAAATCACTCTGTATATTTACATGCCCGATATATATGCCCGATATTTTATTTTTAATAACTCGCAGGAAAAAAAAAACTTTAAATATCATAACCAGTTCTAAAATATTTCCAACAAGTAATTTCATTTAATATTTATTCGTCAATCAATATTTATGACAAGCAGTATTTCATTAAGTACGAAATGAAATGAAATTAGTTTCTTGTAAATACAATAAACTGAAAAATTCAATTGAGATAATTTTTAAAACAAGCTTAATTTTCGAAAGTTAAATTTTAAATTTTGTATTTAAAAGATAGTTACTAAAACAATATTGTTTGGGAAAACAATCGTTTAAGTTGAAATAATTATTCTATTTAATGAAATGTTACATATTTTTACATTATATCTTTGGTTTTATGAAACTAAAAAAATATATCAGAGAAAATATAAAGAAATTTACATATATGCGAATGCGAAATCAGAAAAAGACGTTTTATTTCTGAAACAATATTTTGTATTCTGAAAAAGTGACCAAGCCCTTAAAAAGATGTCTACAACAAATAAAGTTTTTTTTAAGCTACCAAATGGGGAAAATCCTGTAGCCCATTTCTTACCCCAAATAAGATTAGAAATATAAAATATTCCTTTTAAAAAATCACACACAACTTCCACCATTCATATTTTTATATTTCGCGCGAAATTCGAAAAGAACACATTTTAAGCACGTCATTTTCTTCAAACTTTTCGCGTGTGCAGATTCTACTATAAAAAAGAACACACTAAATTCGAGCACGTATGCTCGTTTCGGCCTTCTTTTTCTCGGCTTCTATTAAATTCAACCAGAAATAGGTTTTTAAAAAAGAAGTATTTTTCACCCCTTTAACATCAATAAACCCGAATGGATAAAGTTTGAAGGGCAGGAAGTGTTCTAACTGCGTTCTTTTTCTTCCTCATGTCATGTGACAGCTCTTTTTGAGAACCGACCTTTTTTTAGTACAATTTCCTTCAACTTAACTTGTGGGTATGAATTCAATCCCACTATCCAGCTCAATGAGATAACGATGTATTTATTTTAGATCGAATACTATAGTTATGAGCAGTATCCAAACGCTTCAATTAAATCAAACAACAACAAAAAATTCCTTCTGCGTCTGAATTTTGTACTGTATAGTTATCCTTTCATATAACATGGATCTTTTGTGGATAGTGTATCTAATAAATAAGTATTTCTACTTTTTATATCTCAAAATTTTGTGAAAATAGTATTAGAAAATATAGGCTTGTTTTAATCCAATTTATATATTACTTCAATTTGTCTTGGTTTTTAAACTAAATTCTCGGTGTTTTCGTACCGTACACAACACTAATAAATTAAGAAAAAACATGTTTCAAAATAAAAATTAATCATGGTATAAATAAAAATAAAAAGAAAGTCCTACTAAATACAAATTCCAAAAATGTTCTTGCTATTGGAAAAAATACAAAAAAGTAGAAAGCAGCTAGTTTATTACTTGTATAAAGCGACTTAGGACGGTCAAGGGTATTTCGAAAATCTTGCAAAAAAGTGTTTCAAAAGAATTGTGGTATACGACATTTTGTATTAAAACAAACAATAGCATAAACAATTCGTTAGAAAATAATGACAAAGGTTGTTTCTTGATTCACAACACTCACAAAAAATGTCTATTTTTATTTCTAAAAATCTAAAACTCCACAAAATTGAGGCGCCTCTCAGTAAATGCTAAATTTTATTGTTTTCAAAATTCTTTAAAACTCATACTTTTATAGTTGTATTATTTATAAACATAATTAATTAATATTTATAAATATATGGTTGTTTGTAATATATATTTACGTAAAAAGTATTTGCACATAAGTTTTAAATTATTATTGATATTTTGACAATATTTCAAAACATGTGTTAGAGGGATTTTTATTTTAAATTAACTTCAGAGACTTTCAGGTTATGAAGGACTGAATTTCGTCGACGTGAAAAGTGGGATGGGATTCACAATTACACTTCTTAAAAGTATGACGCCATCTTTCAGAGTCAAGTTGAGTTGTTTGTTTGCTTCTTCCGCTGCAGCGTGGAAATATCGCTAGCGGATGAGCCGTTAATCCTGAAGAAAAGGAGGGCAGTTTCTTTTATTTGAGTTCGAATTGAAATGAGCTGATTTGAATGCCACTTCGGCCGGAATTGGTGTTTGCAGAACTTTTCGGTGGAAAAAAGTTTCAATATCGAGTTCTTTTCAGAGAAAATGAAGAACTGAGATTCTTTATGAGAAGGTTCGAATAGAAATTGCATATAAATTCGGCATTGAATGCTTCTTATTTATAAGAAAGTACTGCATGTGTTAATTGAAATGGCCTTAAAATGCAATTTATTGAATATATAGTTTCAAAAAAATGCATTTATCTTATTGGCATTTTGACCACATTTTATACAAATACATTAGTTTCCGTCAGTTTTTTAATTATATATTTTCTTAAGTTTTGGGTTTCTTTATCAAACAACTTGGACTGATTAATACATAATATTATTTTCATAGCTTTATTACTTTCAATGGGGTTGTTTCAAGGAGGATCTGGCATCAGCTTCGAGGTCTCGTTTTTATTTTTCTCGAATTACTTTTGTTTTTTGGTTGACTGGTAGATATCTATTCAGTTTTGTGTGTGGACCAAGCACACTAACCAGAATATATGTCTACCAACCAACCGTTTAACCAAAACAAAATTAATTCGAGAAAAAATTAAAACAAGACCACGAAGCTGATGCCAGATCCTCCTTGAAACAACCTCATTATCTATTTCTTCTATAAATTTATTTTCTTGCCTAATAGCAAAAGAATTATAATTCCAATATGATCATTTTACTCGTTTGTATTACCTAAAATAAGAAATTTGACAAATGTTTAGGCAATTTCTTAGCAGTTTCAGTTTATATCTCTTGTTCAAAGCTGCCCTTTGTGAATTTAATCACGGAACCTTTGACATCTGACTTACATGAGAGAATCGCCTTATTCTATTAAGGAAAATAAAACCTTTACCTGAATTATCTTAACACAATAGTTATTTTTGTAACAAGTAGTAAATTTCTTTAAAACGAGAAGAATTATGTTTATTTGACACGCGAGGAACGAAATGAGTCAAATAATTTCCCCATATATCAAAAAGTTAAAAATTTACGCACGATATGTAGTTTTATATTTTTTATTACGCTCCCAAAATATTTTTAATATTGCATACATGATAATAATGTTACCTTACAGTTTCCCAAAGTTTAAAAACGTAATTTGAGTGATTTTTTTGTGTTACCACTTGTGCTTAAAAGTAACTTAAGCACTCTGCTTTTTAAAAAGCGTGACTTCATATATTACTAATGATATGAATAAGTTGGATTTTTTTAAAACTAATTTGTATTATTTTTTCCTCCACTGTCCCGGTTCAACTTTACCATCAAAATATTCTCTTCTAACCAACCAAATTCAAGGAAATAAGTTTAGTGATACAAATTCAGCGAAATTAAGTATAAGAATAAAAATGTCAGTATTGGGATCAAATTATAGTCAGCATTAAAATTTTTGATTAGGATGTTTAACTGCTTCTTTGAAAATTTCATTCAATAAATACTTCGATACATTTTTGGTTAATTTTTTATATTATTTTTTCTTTACTGTGTCAGTCAAACTTTACCCATCAAAATACTATTCTCTTCTAACCAACCAAACTCAAGGAAATAAGTTAAGTGATCCAAAAATTAAGTATATTGATATAAATTTCAGTATCGGAATCAATTTATAGTCAGCTTCAATAGGATGTTTAACTGTTTCTTCGTAATTTGCATTTAACAAATATTTCGATATATTTTTGGTTAATTTTTATATTCTTTTTTCTTTACTGTCTCTGTCAAACTTTACCCATCAAAATATTCCTAACCAACTTTCGTTTACCATTTCATCGATCTACCCACGGGTGTCATAATTCACAACTCCCCCCCCCCCCCTTAAGGGATCCCGATGACCCTGTTACGCGGTAACCGTGACGGGGCCTGATAAGGCGGGACAGGGGGCAGTTTATCAATTTTGTGGGGCGAATGTGATAAGAGGACTTATCTCTTGACCGCCCGTGTGTGGAGACATCAAGACGTTGGAGACGCTTAATCACGACGTTCTTCATGTGACAGTGTCTTTTGGAACTTTGTATCATTGGGACTTGAATATATTGTTGTATTATATATTCAACATATAAATTATTACAACAATATTATATTGAATATATTGTTGCCTATTGTGACGGTTCAAATATAAATAAGACCATTAATAATTACCACTATTGCCCAAAATATAAAACACATATTAAGGACAAATAGATTGACACCAAAGAGAAAAAAATTCTTCACGACGCTATAGTCTTCGAGAGCCTTCCGAAATATGGTATGGTATGGTATGGTACATATATATTCCAGCTTGTGTGCTTGTTCAGAGAACCGCTTATAAGCTTTCGTCAAGTGGGACAAACATAGAAAGAAATTTTACAGTCACAAAGAAATTAATAACACATAGACAAATAAAAACATTTATTGACAATCACAAACATCCATGTGTGCCCGGGATTCGAACCCGACCCCAGCAACTCCAAACAGAGCCTTCCGAAAGAACTGGAATTTTTTTTTAAGTATGGTTGTTTTCACTGTATAAATTTTAAATTCAATTTATCAGCAGGTGCCGCCCCGGTGGCTGAATGGTTAGTGTACTAGCCTTTGGAGCTGCTGGGGTCTGGTTCGAATCCCGGTCAGGCATGGATGTTTGTGACAGTCAATAAATGTTGTTATTTGTCTATGTGTTATTCATTTCTTTGTGACTGTAAAATTCTTTATGTGTCTGTCCCACTTGACGAAAGCTTATAAGCGGTTCTCTGAACAAGCACAGAAGCTGGAATATATATGTATCATACCATACCATCAGCAGGTTTACTATTCAAGCAGGGTCAAATGATCGGAAAGTTCTTAGTCGAATTTTGACTTTACCAATGTGAAGATTCAAAAATAGATTATGCTTATTCTACACGACAATATAGTCTTCAAGAGTTTTGTCTTTGATGCTTTTTGACGTCTAACCCCGTTTGTTGCATTGTAACTATGTTTAAACTGCATTCCCCCCACATTCTCCCCACACAATTTTGGTGCTAAAAATTACTTCTTATATGAAGCCTTAGGTACAAAAGAACGAAGCTCCATCAATTTGTCTGTATTTGTTTGGTGTCTGTATTTCCAATTATTTTGACAGGGCATTGTTACGTAAGTAAGTGAGTAGTCGAGATTTCTTTCTTTAAATGGGGAGAGGGATTAAATAATTACTAATTATGAAGGAATGTCTTTGAAAGTGCGCAGTGTACTTGTTTGGACTTTTATATAAAATTGGCTGATTTCATACGGCTTCCCTATTTTTTGCAAAGAATATTTATATTTCTTTAACCTCCATAATTTGAACTTTTTCTGGACATTAAACATCGTTGCCGAAACCATAATCCCCAATTTCAAAGTGAACTAAGTACTTTAAATCCAGCCACCAGAAATCTTTCTTTTCTACAGAAAAAAAAGACAAGTGAAAAATACTAAGAACAGAAAAAGAAGAAACAACTCAACTCAACCTATCAAGAAAATCGCTTGGAGAAAGAACTTTTTTACCCTGCGAGGGTTTTCGCGGGTTAAAAACACATCGAGAGCTATTCCTCTTCGTTCGCTTCGTCAACACCATGTTACTTGAACTCGATGAGAAAGCTCGTTAATTTTAGTGTTTTTTCTCAACTATTTGTGGCTACTTTTGGCGGCCGTCGGTTTCGCCAAAGGCTTGGCGTGGATGTATCAATTAGTTTGGATGTTTAGGTTTTATGGCGCAAGAGCATCTAAGTCCATACTGTGCCTGTTTCAATTAATAGGTTACAACATTTCATGGGTATTTTATCTGGTGTGAAAATTTGATTGACATAATTTGGCAACTAAATTTCACAAAGAACATAGCTTGATTTTGTAGCAATACCTTGATGTCATAACGGATTCTAAATGCATTTCGTGTGTAATGGATTATGTAGATTAATTCAAGTTGTTAAATGATAAACAGAAACATTTACATTTAAAAAAAAGGGTCTTTAAAATAATTAACAAAGGGGTTTTAGAACATCTATTATGAAAATAATCTTTAGAACGATATTAAGAGAAAGTACAAAAACTCATATTTCGACAACATTATTATGAGATAAAATATTAGATAATTTTCATATAAAGTGCCAAAAGTAAGCTCCTTTCAATCACTACTAAGTGTGTTTTGTTTAGCAAGAAGTATTCTGCAATATAGCAAAATAATATTAAAACCTTCTCTTATGGCATGTACACTTATATCTATAAATCAATATGTTAATATCTTACATAGTAAAAATGCTATACCATTTTGACATCCTTATAATATAATCCTGACATTACTATATTGGGTACATTTAGAAATAATCGTCCATTGTGTGCTAGACTTCATTTTAAATAATTTTCCAATTTGTTTTCTTTTAAAGTAGACAATTTTGACCCATAAAACTGACCACTTCCTTAACACTAAACCTAATAATAAAATTTTAAACTTAACTTATTTTAAAGGGTTACTTAAGGTGTTTTTTTTTTAGTTCAGACGACATTAAATGGTAGGATTTTGCACTTACGCTGGGCCCGGATGGCCGAGTGGTTTGGACCATTACCATTACGCTAGCTGTCTGCTCGCTGTAACGGGTGCAGGTTCAATTTCCGCCTTCACCCTGGGTGTACTTTTCTGTTTTTGTGGCAGTAAAAATTCTTTATGTGTCTGTCTTACTTGACGGGCAGGCTTATATAAGCGGGTCTCTGATCAAGCACACAAGCCGGAATACATATTTATCTCTCCTGTACCCCCTGTGCTCTTACGCCAAATTCACCCTCAACGCACTCTCAGAAATAACACTTTCATTTCTGACGATTCATGAATCCTCAAGTCTCATTTCGTTAATTTTGAGGATTGTTTCGTCAAACTATCACGTGACTTTTGAGTAAACGCGAATCCTCACTTTTACGATCGTGATTTGACGATTCTGTATCTTGATGTTGAGAAAACTGAATCTCATTGTTGTACTCACATGCTCAAAAATGACGAAATATTTCTTTGGATTAGACGACATTCCAATCCTCATAAAAAACGACGATTCAAATTTCCTCACTTTGAGGAAACGAAAACTCGGAGCATTTGCCAGTAACGGAATCATCAAAATTAAGGAAAATTTCGTCGTTTTTGAGCATTCATTTTTTAGAGTGCGGGCAGTTGCCACAATTTACATGACTTAGATGTACATGAGCGAAAAAAAAATGAATAAAAAAATTGTTTCATTTTCTTAATCTTCTTCTGCCGTGTCATTACATCAGAAAATTAAAGAAAATCGGAATCACATTGTCACCAAAATCGATAATATTCGAAGAAGAACATTAACAAAAAAATATCGAATTCTCGACTGCGAACTCGCTAACGACAGCAAGCTTCTAATGATTGTCGAACAGTCCCGAATTTTGTCGTCTGCTAAATAATTTCCCTCACTGTAACTGCAATCGAGAAGTAGCTATTTCGAACACTTTTCTCCATAACGCTAATAAAGCCTTTCTGATCGTACTTCTTACATAAAAATAAAAAAAATAAAGAAAGAAAAATGGCATAAAAGAACACTTTTAATCTCATCCAATTGCCGTGCTTGGAACGTATTATCAAATTTTTGTCCTTTTCTGTCTTCGTAAAATCGAATTACAGATTTTCTTCTTCGGACATTTTTTTTTATTCTTTTGCTTTTATAAGAATCTAATCTTAATAATTGAAGAGGTTTTTTTGCAGTTGTAAAAAGAAAGATGTGGCTGATATGGCTATTAGCTTTAGATTTTTTTTTAAATGGGCTAGCTGCCGCCATTAGCTTATAAGATTTGTGTTTTCATTAATTTTTGACATTGTATATTCTTGAGTTTTTATGTTCCTAAATTGGTTGCAGAACTGATAATTTTCTAGGCAAATATTTTCTTTTCTTTTAATTGAATAACTGAGGATTTTCTTTATTTTTTTTATCACTGCCAAAATTTTGTCAGTTTTGCTCATATATTCCATGATAAAATAAGTGACATAATATCCTCCTTTTGAAAATTTCAAACTCTAAAAACGCAAAAATTTCTATATTAAAAATTTATGATTGAGGAAACATTATAAGTGAACTTTTAAAAAACGTTTGATAAAAAAATTCTTTGTTCAGTTTGATGTTTTAATGTTTGATCTTTCCATTAAAGCATCAAAATCATTCTGCGGAATTTTAACACTAATTCCTTTCTTAAACTTTTTTTGAATTTCAAGTCATTAAATATAAAATAATTAAACCGTCACGTTTTATTCAGTATTTTTGTAAGGGGATACGGTACTCAAAAATTGATCAAAATATTGATTTTTCAATTTTTACTTCCTATTTTTCACAATAACTTTCTGGACGTTTACTGAAAGTTTCATAATGATATCTTTTGTAGAAAAAAAATTATTAAGTATTTTCTGGAGTCCTTTATATAAGTTTGAATGCGTATTTAGTCTGCTTTCAACCTGTTTTCTCTGTTACACGTTTTTCAAATCTTGTGTAAAACAAATTCCTAACCTGTTGGGTTTTTTTAATTGTTGAATTCTATAATTTGTCATTTTTGAGATTTTCAGTTATAAATGCATGTTATTTTTTAACTGTAATTCACATTTTAAAATCCATGCACAGTTCTTTAACAAATAATTCTAACAACAAACTATAACTTTGTGGAGTTATTCTCAAAATTGAAAGAGGAGTATCGTTTCAAAAAAAGTTTAAAATTTCGACCTTTTTTTTAAAAAAATGAAGAACTACATGAAAGTATTTGTTTTTATTGCTAAGAAATATTTGTTTAGAGTGAACTTTACATAAAACCACTATAATTTACAAGTTTATGTTAATATTTCTAGAAGTAATGTTTTGGGTACCGCATCCCCTTAATATTTAAAAAAAAAAAATTATAAAAATTGAAAAGGATTGCCCAAAAACTTAGTAAAAAACTGCTGAAATTTTACCTGGGTCTGCAATAAAGCATCAAAATATAATTATAATAACTCAGCAACAAAACTTCTACTACTACTTCTACTATACTACATATATATCCGGCTTGTGTGCTTGATAAGAGACCCGCTTATTAAGCCTTAGACGAGTAAGACACACACAGAAAGAACAGTTATTAACAGTCACAAATAAAGGAATAACACATCGACAAATAACGGCGTTTATTGATAAGCACAAACATCCATGCCCTACCGGGATTCGAACCAGAACCCAGCAGCTTTAAAGGCTAGCACACTAACCATTGAGCCGCCGGGTCGGGACAAAATGTCTATATAAGTCGTATGTAAACTTCCGTAGCTCGTTTCATTTTGCAGAACTACCCTTAAAAGTTGTCTGTCAGCTACCCTAGATTTTTTGAAAAAACTAAATATTACGGCCAACAGGTACTCGCAAATCGAGTACTGAATTTGAAGTCTTCAGCCCTCTTAGTTCGAGCTGTAGAGTGGTTTCAGACAGACAGAATGGCATTCTGTCGTACTGAACAAAGTTCAAAAACCAATTTACCGAATCGACACCCCTCGCAAAAAAAAATTAAAAATCTCAATTTTGCAGTTTTGTCCCATCGCAATATTTTGATTACCTCATATTTAGTTATCGCAC
Organism: Hylyphantes graminicola; assembly: GCA_023701765.1. Taxonomy (NCBI): domain Eukaryota; kingdom Metazoa; phylum Arthropoda; class Arachnida; order Araneae; family Linyphiidae; genus Hylyphantes; species Hylyphantes graminicola. Next base: position 57,077,925 of record CM043115.1, on the reverse strand, counting down.
AATTATTTTCGTTTCTCCAATTAAAAACTTTTATGAAATCAACTCAAAACTAAATACAAGTTTTTTAATCATAATTTTTTATCATTAACGTATGTCTTTATTTTTTAAATACCTGCATATAAAGTGAGAAACTTGTTTTTTTCCTCTATGCATATTCTGCCCTGTAAAACTTGTTTTACTTTTACATTCATTACCTGGCAGAAAAGATATGTTATCTGGTTTTCCGTGCAACGCTTACTAATTTCCCTATACATATTTTTCCTTTATGCATATTCTGCCCTGTAAAACTTGTTTTACCTTTACAATCATTACCTGGCAGAAAAACTATGTTATCTGGTTTCCCGTGCGACGCTTACTAATTCCCCTATGCATATTCTTCCTTTATGCATATTCTGCCCTGTAAAACTTGTTTTACCTTTACAATCATTACCTGGCAGAAAAACTATGTTATCTGGTTTCCCGTGCGACGCTTACTAATTCCCCTATGCATATTCTTCCTTTATGCCTATTCTGCCCTGTACAACTTGTTTTACCTTTACATTCATTACCTGGCAGAAAAACTATGTTATCTGGTTTTCCGTGCGACGCTTACTAATTCCCCTATGCATATTCTTCCTTATGCATATTTTTCCTTTATGCATATTCTGCCCTGTAAAACTTTTTTTACCTTTGCATTCATCACCTGGCAGAAAAACTATGCTATCTGGTTTCCCGTGCGACGCTTACTAATTCCCCTATACATATTCTTCCTTTATGCATATTTTTCCTTTATGCATATTTTGCCCTGTAAAACTTTTTTTACCTTTGCATTCATCACCTGGCAGAAAAACTATGCTATCTGGTTTCCCGTGCGACGCTCACTAATTCCCCTATGCATATTTTTCCTTTATGCATATTCTGCCCTATAAAACTTGTTTTACCTTTACATTCATTACCTGGCAGAAAAACTATGTTATCTGGTTTCCCGTGCGACGCTTACTAATTCCCTTATGCATATTCTTCCTTAATGCATATTTTTCCCTTATGCATATTCTGCCCTTTAATTTTTTTTTTTACCTTTGCATTCATTACCTGGCAGAAAAACTATGTTATCCGGTTTTCCGTGCGACGTTTACTAATTGTTACAGTTTTAATTTCTAGTTTTTTGGGAGGGGGGTAAAAAGTCTCTCTTAATAATTGGTACGGCAAAAATATAAGTAATTAATGTTCGGGGATATGTGAAACATGGTAAAGTGACGACGACGAAACGTGACTAAAAATTACCTCCGTGCAAGGAATAAGACTTTTCGCTTTGAAAATACTAAAATGCTCGAAGTTTCAAGATCTATACTCTTAAAACGGACGAGCGATTTTAACTCAGTCTGAGTTAATTTTCACTCCTCCAGTCTAAAAAAATGCACTTCTCCTACTGGAGTGGATCCTTTGTGTGTTAAACCTCCGACAGGATCACTCCAAACGAGTTATTTTAACTCAGTCTGAGTTAATATTCACTCCTTTCCAGTGTCGAAAATGCACTTCTTCTACTGAGGTGGAATTTCACTCTTTTGTTTTAGGAGTGTAGCGATTGAGGATCAAAGCAAATCTTTGATCTGTATAACAGTTAATATAAAATATTCAAATGCTTGATTTCTCTGCAATAAAATGAAATTAAAATTTTTAACTTCAAATGCACCTCCTGAATCAATCATAATTAATATGTAACTAAATTGGAATCGGGAATGACCACTTAAAATATAGCAATTAATCTAGAAAGCAATTTAAAATCATCGATTTTCATTAGTCTTAATTCAAATACAGCGAAATCCCCAACTAACCAATTAAAAAGTTGACGTCCACATTTTAATAAGTTATTAATTAAAACTAATCATAAAGTCAAAACTAACCAATTAAGCAGTTAATTAAAATATTTTAGGATGAGTCATAAATATTCAAATATTAATGTAACGTATTTCTCGTAAAGTAGAGTTATTTAAAAAGGTATTGATAATGATCTTGGGAATGGTAGCATAAAATTATTAGTTATTAAATTTTAATTAAACGTAAAGGCTACAAATATATGCGTTTAAAGTTCCGCCGTTTTGTATAAAACTACTTATTGTAATCGAGAAATAACATTTTTGTGGGGCCTAATATCATTAACTTGTCATTTATAACATAGTTATTGTAGTAAAAGCAGTATTTCCTTAGTTTCATCGATTGACATTTCTGCTGAAAATGAGCGCACTTTACAAATTTACAGGAAATTTACTTTTGTTTAAATTTGTTTTTATGAATATTTTTGGGGAATTTGCTATGTCTATAAATTCCTTAAGGGGACTGGGGAGGCAAAAAATGTCAAAAATATCGATTTTGATATTTTAATAAAAAGTTATAGCTTGAACTTTTACCTTTAAGAACATATCTTACTTTTAACGATCCAAAAAGAATTCGAAATACAGTTGGAGTTTTCGTAAACCCCGAAATCCGAAAATCGTACGTTAAGTGGAAGTTATTTCTTTCTTTACTTGCCTTTTTCTAAATGAGTGCTTTTAGTGGTTTGTCGTACATTCGAATTGTTCCTTGCGATTCAAAAATTTGTGTATTGCTTTGAAATTGTGAAAAAATGTTATTGATAATCTTTCAAACATAATTGTGCATGTATTTTGAAATCTGATAACATTTTACTCAGTTTTTACTTTTAGCATATAACGAAAAAAATCAAAAATTTCCAAGTAACATAAATTTTTCATTCTAATTAATTAACCAATAGGACAAATAAAAAATCCATGCACAGTTTTGTTAACATATATTTAAATATCTTATATGAAAATAGACATTTTAGAAGAAAATTGAATCGCAAGGAGCATTTTTAAAAACATTTTAAAAAAGTAATTTTTTTAAGTAAAAAAAACTATTGCATATTTTTCTTTTATTATTTTGTATTTTCTTTAAATTTTATGTCCCTAAGCTATAAAAAAAATTCCATCCATTTCGGTCTGTAACTTTTAAAAAAATTAATTTGCCTCCCCGGTCCCCTTAACCGCTTCAGTCCCAGTGATGACATTTGGCATCATCATGTTTCTGATCATAATTTTAAAAAAATAATAGGGCTGACATCTTTTGGGATTAGTAAAAAATATTTTCTAATAGGAAAAAGTATGAAGAATAGAATGATGTGCTTTTTGATGTCACAAATGGCTTTGGACGATCAGAAGAAAAAAATTAAAAAGTTTATGCCAAATCGTCATTGGGACTGAGAGTTAAAATGGTTAATAGGTATACGCTATTGTTGGTTATTCCTACCGAGCTAATGCGTTAGTATTGAAATCCCAACTCCTGGAAAAGTATTACTTTATGATGCATTTTACACCATATATGAGAATTGTCATAATAAGAAAATGAAAACGGATTAATTGCAACAAAAGTAGAATCTGGTTAGTTAATAATTAATTGATAAAGCAAAAAAATAGTGTCGCCATCTTTAGAATATTTTGAGTCTTTTTCTTGGCACTTTAGAGCTATGTTAATTAATATATTTCTTTTGAATGAATTGCAGAATTAATAATGCTTTTGAAAAATCAATCATAATTAGTAATTGCATTTAGAAAAAGTTGTAACAATGGTGATAAAAGTTACTTCAGACCATATGAAAAACAATGGATTTAACGTGCATAAATTATTTACAAACGCTTAATCATTGGGTATTTGTGACATGCATGCGTTGAAATTCATGAAAATCGGTAAGCTTATTGCAACAATTTTCCAAATAGGTATTACGTCAACATGGATCTTTGATAGTACACTTATATTCACTTTTAAAGAAAACATTTACTTTGACTTTTTGACAGTGTACTTACTTTCACTTTTTAATAATTCACTTACTTAACTTACTTTCAATTTTTGAAAGTGTACTTACTTACACTTTTTAATAATTCACTTACTTTCACTATTGATAGTGCACTTTCACTTTTTAATAATTCACTTACTTTCACTTTTTAAAAGTGCACCTACTTTAAATTTTTGATAGTACACTTACTTTCACTTCGTGATAGTGCACTTACTTTCACTTCGTGATAGTGCACTTACTTTCACTTCGTGAAAGTACACTTACTTTCACTTCGAGATAGTATACTAACTTTCACGAAAGTAGTACCGCCATCCCTTCATAAACGCTAGTCCCACAACTAAAGACGATCCCTTACCTACTGTATCAGATGTAGTACTACGCTATATATGTCACATATTTCATTCCTTTGACAGCATTATTGACATACATTGACCCTTCTCAGGAAATATCATTTCCGATATCGATATGCTTTGTCATTCGGAAATGAACATCTCAGACACTATACTCAATCGATTATGAGGATATCGGAACAGGAATCTTCATCATAATCGGCAATCTTACATCTAGTGTATTTATTGGAGCATTGTTCCAATACGGTAGATTACTAACAACTCATGTAGCTCACTCAGCATAGTAATTAATTCAGAACGAGATCACGTATTTAAGATACCTGTGCGTGAGAAAGCTTTGGCCCAAAGATAGGCATGGGCAGAATCGAGCATTTGAACCCGTTACCTGTTGCATGCCAGCCCAATACTAAACCGCCTGCTCTAAAATAATTAATCTATTGTGATTTCAAGTATCGGCTTGTTTCATTTGACGTATATCATTCTTGATTTCATTCGTAAATTTTCATTGTGGTTTCGGTGATATTGGTGGTAAGGCAGGGTAAGCTCCACCCATCACATTAATTAGCCAATAAAGCTTATATAACCAGCAAAACTTATTTTCATGCCTGTAGGCATGACACAAAAACAAAAATGGCCATCGGATATTTGTGGGTAATTCTATTAGAAAATAAGTACATGTATAGTCAAGAATTATTAATAACAATGCTCGGGCCGAGGTTTGCTCGATTATACGGTAATTAATATTAATTTTCTATTTAAACTTCTTTTATTGTTTCAGTACGTGGAAACAAAACAAAGAAAGAAAAATCTCTGCTTTCACTCTACAGAATCACAATAATTTTGCTTAGATAAACACATAATTAATTCACTTGCCTAAACATTTATCAAAAGACAAACTTGTCTCTGTTTCCTTTTAACATGCATAAATTCCCCCCGTTCTTTACTGTGGAAACCACAAAGTTCTTTGTTTCGGAATTCTGTCCGAAAAATAAGCCATTGTGTTGCGGCAACGGTCGGAAACTCCGGGACACAAAGAGTCGGCAGCGACGCGTATCGGCCAACTACCGAAGCTAACTTTTATGTGATCCTTTTCAATAAAGTTAATGTTCTGGAGTGAATCATCTGCATTTTAACTGTTAGAATCTTTGTCTCAAAAGAAAGATTTTAGGGTTATATGGTTCTATATGGAGAGCAATTGCAAGCAATCCAAATTAAAGAGACGTAATTTCCTGATAGGACTTATACTAATTATACAAAGAATCAAGACAAGATGGATTTTTGTCTTACATCACCTAAGGCATTTAGTGCCATGTTAGTGCCCTTTTATCCAATAGCAATCCACGATGCATTCACCACGTTGTTGGAAAACGCTGCCCTTTCACCAAGGATGGAACTTTATATATTTAGTGCTTTCTATTTAACATAAAGAGTATTAGATGAATAACTGTCAACGATTACACTAAATGGCGATTTAAATGGCAATGTTCACTTGTGATTGCTATCTCCCAGTGCAAAAATGAGTTTTTCATCTTTATTTTTTTAAAAATATATATTTTATATCGCACTAAATTCTAAATAGAAATCTTACTAATCATATTTTGGATGATTTGAATTTTTTTTTTCGAAATAAATTTCCGTAAATAAAATTTTCAATTAGCAAAAAAAAAAATTTAGTCTCAGCAGTATTAAGAGCATTATTAAACTTTTTTTAAAAAAATTCTGCCGTACACTTCAAAATACCACTTCTATTAACTGAATCGTTCAACTGTCTCCTTTTCAACAGAAAATATATTCCAAAAACACCCGTTTCTTGACTGGGAATCACAGTAAGTGAAAAACTAATTTACACTTTGAAAAAGAAAAAACACTGAAAAAATCAACTCACAAAGGAGTAAAACACGAAACAAAAAAAAAATTCCCTATTATTCAATAAAAGCATGGGTGGGAAAACACTAAATTATTATGTCTGCAATATTCAACAAAAGAGATGATACAGTAGACGCTCCATTCATTAAAAGTTCTTTTGTAACTCATTTCCTTACGCTATGTTCTCTTACATGAAGTTCAGAGGGAGGTGTATGTGTTTGGCGCGATTTTATGTGAAGCCGCTTAGGCGCGGGTACTTTTCGATTTCGCGGGCTTAAATCTCGCCAAACTGTATTTTTGGAGGCAAAGAATTTTTTTTTGGTGACAAAATGCAGTAAACAGATACACAATTGAAGGATCAAAATATACAAAGTTAAAGGAACATAGTAAACACAGTTAAAGGACCACAGTATACACAGTTGAAGGACCATACACTCTTAAAACAAACACTCCTAATTTAACTCAGTCTGAGTGGATTTCACTCCTCCAGACTGGAAAATGCACTTCTCCTTTTGGAGTGGATCCTTTGTGTGTTAAACCTCCGACAGGATCACTCCTAACGAGTGATTTTAACTCAGTCTGAGTAAATATGCATGCCTTTACGCTGTCGAAAATGCACTTCTCCAACTGGAGTGGATTTCACTCTTTTGTTTTAAGAGTGTAGTATACACAGTTAATGGAACACAGTACACACAGTTAATGGAACACAGTACACACAGTTAAAGGACCATAGTATACACAGTTAATGGAACACAGTACACACAGTTAAAGTACCACAGTTTGCACATTTAAACAACCCCATTATACTCTGTTAAAAACACAGTATACACAGTTAAAAAACACAGTATACACAGTTAAAAAACACGTACACGCATTCAAAGTTTACCATAAGAAGTATTCCGTTTAACGACGGTTGTACATATTTGGCCTCAACATTGTTACAATTAAAGGGGCTGTGGAGAGAGACTTGAATTGATATGTGTCTCAGTTCTGTCCTCACATGCAAAAAATAAAATTTAAATTGCGTAATTTAGCAATTTTTAAAAGCATACCGACATTGTTTTTGTAAGTGTAACGCTTACCCAACTTTCAATTACGACTAAATAAATCAATACATTAAGGTAATTATACACCTATGAGGCAATTTCAATACATTTAGAACCAAAAAAAAAATTTATGGCAGCTCTACATGCGCGATTTTCTACGAAATATTTTTATAAAATTTAAGAAGTACTAAGAACTCGTGTACCAAATTTAAAGTCAAGCTCTTTTAGTTCCATCTGTAGAGTGGTTTCAGACAGACAGACCAATGTTCAAAACCACTTTTTAAAACCAGAAACACCAAAATGTGTAGAAAACACAAAATATCCAGTTTTACACTCTTAAAACAAAAGAGTGAAATTCACTCCAATAGGATAAGTGCATTTTCGACACTGGAAAGGAATGAAAATTAACTCAGACTGAGTTAAATTCACTCGTTTGTTTTAAGAGTGTAATTTTCGACTCCCATCACAATACTTTCATTACCTTATAATATTTGTTTTAGTAATTGAAAGAAATATCTCTCTTAAAACAGTGAAAAATCCTTTATTAGTGGTTATTTGGGCTTACTTTTTAACAAATCAATGTCTTCCCATAGCAGTAAGCTTTCCGCTAAGTTTTTCACTAGAATGCACCTAAATTTCCTCTTACCCCGCCGATTCTCTGGTGACATGATTAAGTGGTCGTTTTTGAATATCTCTGTCATAATATTGATTCTGGCGTCATTTCGAAGACGATATCCATTCCTTTCTTTTGATTTCAAAAGCTAATGGATGCCTTATTTCACGCTCGACTCGGCATATAGGGAAAACGGCTTTTTGATGTATTGTACCAAGTGTGCCAATAAAACAAATTAGTGTTGGCTTTTGTCGATGAGACATGTTTAAGTTGGGATGATATAATTAGGAAATGGTATTTGTCTTGTTATATATTTGTGTCAAAGGAGGATTAAAAATGATTGAAAATGTCTGTTATAACCGTTAAATTCGTTATTGTATTGGTATACTTATGATTTGAACTAATAACTGTAGTGGGCATGTTTCAAGTCATGTATGGCAAAAATGCAAGAATGACATCGATGGTATTTGGAAATGGTAATGGTATTTGTTTTGTTATATATTTGTGTCAAAGGAGGATTAAAAATGATTGAAAGTGTTTGTTATAACCGTTAAATTCGTTATTGTAATGGTATACTTATGACCTGAATTAATGGCTGTAGTGGGCAAGTGTCAAGTTATGAGTATGGCAACAGAACTACAAGAATGACATTGATTCTTTTTCGAGCCTCGATTGGTAAATTAATGTCACGTGTGAAGCGAGCATCAATTGGAGCTATGATCGAAGGAAGCCAGGAAAGAAAGCTCGAAGGTAATGCGTCACCTGAAAAAGGCCATTTTTTTGTTTAAGTTGAGTCGTCCAAAATAAATTGTTTCGTATATTAGGTTTAAATAGGATTTATTTGCCTATTTTTGCTCTACACTACCTTTATAACAAAAACATTTAAAAAAATTGGCAAGGACTTTGTCCGTCCGATTGTTAGTCTCTCTGTCACCCACTCTCACAGACGAATTACGAATGCTACAGATAAGTGTGTTATGCCATGCAGTGCGTAAAAATTCAGCTCATCAAATCTACAAGAAACTAAAAATCTCTGAAAATAATTTGAATTCGAGGCATTTCAATATTTGGGTCAAAATGCCTTTACAGAGTAGTAAGGCTTGAATGTGTGTGCTATGGGTAGATCGTAGTATTTCTTGTATTTTGTGTTAAGTTTTTGAATTGTATAAAATTCCTACTTTTTTAATTATTGTCTATTGTAAAATGCACTGGTCCTGTTATGTGAAAAACATTCGTTTTTCTTACTAATATATATCTACTTTATTGAAACCTCTACATTAAAAAAAATATTACCACACAAAAGAATCTCTGTCCGAGACATAAAAAGAGTCCGGTCACTTTGGATCCCTACATCTGGCAATTCGGGGCGTGGCTTAATCAAGGAATGACGTCAATCAATATTTGATAGCCTCCAACACCTGCGGAAACACGTGTTTCTTCGGCACGAATTGACCGGTGGGGCGAGGGTAGGGCTCGTTTTTTGCGTGTTAAGGTATAAATTTATTAATAGTCTACAGGTAAGGGTGACCACGAATGGGTATAATAAATAAATTATAATGTTTTGGTGGTAATAGAGGTTTTTTTATTGTTTTTTGAGGATAATGATGACCAGGATACCCAGAACTACACGTAGTACTTTGATGTCAATGTGGATCATGTCAATATGATTCGTGATTTAATCATGTCAGAATGTTGGTGCGATCTCTAGACAAGCTAATCAGATTATATGGCAAAGCCTGAACAACCATTGGAAGTTTTTAAATGTTTCAAACTATGGCTAGAAGTTGCATAAAAATTTATATAATAAAATTTTCACATATACGAATGATGGATGAGATATAGCATCATTTTTTGCTTTAGTGAAACATTACTCCTTATTTTGTATATCCTCTTGCGACCTGACGTCCCCATTTTGGGGACATATTTTAAAACCTCCCTACACGCAATTAATGAGTTAATTAGTTCTGAAATTGACTTGGTCCGATAGAACAAGATCCAAATATCATTTTTCGCCTTTGGTTACAGGTATCAGTCATTTATTTCTATAAAAAAATGAAATAGAACGATTGTCAATACGATATTTAGAGTTCTTAAATAATTTAATCTAATTTTTTTTCAAACTTTTCAAAAAGTTCTTTTAGTAGTTAAGTTTAAAGGCATTTTGCATTAAAAGCAATTTTAAAACTATCTGTTAACTACAAATAAGTGATACGCTTTTTTTTTGTTGCATTTTTAGCACAAAAAATGTGTATTTTTAGAGCTTAATTCGTGTCCCTAAGTAACTATTAAACATACACTCTTAAAACAAAAGAGTGAAATCCACTCCAGTTGGAGAAGTGCATTTTCGACACCCTAAAGGCATGCATATTTTCTCAGACTGAGTTAAAATCACTCGTTTGGAGTGATCCTGTCGGAGGTTTAACACACAAAGGATCCACTCGAAAAGGAGAAGTGCATTTTCCAGTCTGGAGGAGTGAAATCCACTCAGGCTGAGGTAAATTGGGAGTGTTTGTTTTAAGAGTGTAGTTGTTGTTTTTATTTCTTTGAAAAACATACTTTTTAGCATACATTTGTATGAAAAGTATGTTTAGATTAGGAGTGTTGTGATCTGAAAACTTTTACACGAACGACGTCAGTGTAAAAAAGACAATAAGAACAATAGTTTAAACACCAGTAATTTTGTAGCAACTAAACTTAACTCCATGATCTTGATATACACTCTTAAAACGAACAAGCGATTTTAACTCAGTCTGATTGATTTTCATTCCTCCAGTCTGGAAAATGCACTTCTCCTTTTGGAGTGGATCCTTTGTTTGTTAAACCTCGGACAGGATCACTCCAAACGAGTGATTTTAACTCAGTCTAAGATAATAGTCACTCCTTTCCAGTGTCGAAAATGCACTTCTGCAACTGGAGTGGAATTCACTCTTTCGTTTAAAGAGTGTACATTTAATTCTCCCTGGTATTCTTAATCATTCTGTATTTCTGATCTCATTAAAGATGTTGTGCTAACAATCCGTCCTCCTCCTTTTCGAGTATGCTTCAAAGAATATACGCGTGTTATTTTATTCGGGTCTTAAGAGGTTAATGTGCTGCAACGACACCGTAGGCTTGTTTTTCCGGTGGCTCATTTTTATAAGGTGTCGTTCACTTCACTCGACCGTAGTATAAATGTGCAAAACGTTGGAGGCCTGTTGCCTCATTTTAAATTATGTTCACCAAACGAAAAATTCAATTCAATCCCATTCTTAAAAAAACCGGGTTTGGCGAACAAAGCCCTAACCCCTCTCTTTCTTCTCAACTCACCTAAGAAATTGAAAATATTTTTTCTCTTTTTAAAATTTATAAAAATCATAAAGGTAATTCAAAAAAATTCCCTTTTTTATTTGTACCCATTGTTCCCAAAAATTCTCCCGCTTCGTAGAACTCCAAAAGAATCTCTGTAAGTCCAGCTGTTGTCGAAAAGAACGAAAAAATTCTTTAAAAAAGGAACTCCTGATTTTCGATTTGTTAGACGCTTTAGAAATAAAATAATTAGTTGTAAAATTGATTAATATGTGATGCCGTGTGATTAAAATACTGTATCGATTAATCATCGATGAGGAAAAAACGAAACTTTTAACATTTTTAGAGGAATGATTTGGGAAAGTGCTCATATTTAAAACTATTGTGAAGAATTTTTGTCTGCAATTTCGGCCAATGAGTTCTAAGAATTCTAAAGAGTAGGGTAGAGACTGAACCTGGCAACAGCACAATGGACCAACACGGAGGCAATATAGGGCGGCATGTAGGGACCGATGGCCGAGTGGTTTCGATCGCAGGCCATAAATGTCAGCGCACTGTAACAGGTGCGTGTTCGATTCCCGCCTTTGCCCTTGGTGTAATTCCTTACTCATTATCAAAATTATAAATTAATTTGCACCTTTGATAATCTGTTCGGGCCCCGTAGTGAGTTATATATGACTGCCTATGGCAGCCATATATAACTCACTACGGGGTTTCGATCGCAGGCCATAACTGTCAGCGCACTGTAACAGGTGCGTGTTCGATTCCCGCCTTTGCCCTTGGTGTAATTCCTTACTCAGTATGGCAGCTCAGTAAGAGTCGTTCCTCTACCCTACTACAGAACTCTTGGATTTCGTCCCCAAACCATACTACAATGGTGTTGTTTCAGTTGACGAATTTCCTCCCAGCTTTCATTCTTGCTTTTCTCTCAATCGGCGATTGGTCCTCTTGTTCATCTGAATTTATTTTCATTTAGCATTTTCTTTTGCCACTCAAGTCCTGTAACATGATCATTAACTAAAAATCTTCACGATGCAGAACCTGACTTTTTCGGAGCAAAATATCTTCTTTCTAAAGTTCCCAAAGAAAATCGTACAAACGGCAAAAAAAATCATGATCCCATAACCTCGAAAATGGATCAATTTAATATTTTCGATTAAACTTGCTTCCCAAATTACATAAATTAAACGAAATATTTTTAATAAAAATCCGGTCCACTCATCCGGCATTATTCCTGCCAAAATACACATTTAACGTCAACATAACTTTCATTCCTTTTCCTATTGCAAACGTCACCAACACATAAACGTTGACTATGCTGGTGGGAAATGGGATCTTTTAAAAAGAACAGTTGTACTAAATTCCTGTTGTTTAAAGATACATGTTATATTTTTGTGCTCATTTTGGCGAAACTCCAGTTTAGGAAATCTATTGAGAGGATGAAAAATTCAATTCATCGTTAGAAGGGCACCAAATTCTTCGCTAAAGCGTTATTTAAAATCAAATCTCAAAGGGTTTACTTTGAAAATTTATTTTGAATTGCCTTTCTTCATTCAGCATACCTATCTTATTTTATCTCCATGAGAAAGAGGCATGAAATTTATTTGCCAAAAATCATCATTGAAATACATTTACAAGGTTACTATACTCCTTGCCAACCTAAGTTGAGTAAATAGAAATATGCTATGGAGAAGATTTGTCCGCGGATGTAAAGAGTTTCAGAAATTATTTGTGAATCCATCCAGAAAACATGTTTAAACCATTAATTTCGTTAAGTCCAATAGATTTGAATATTATTTGGAAAAATTTGGCAATTTCATCAGAATGAAAAGTGTATTTTAGTTAAGTTGTATTCAGATCATTTCGTATGTAAATATTAACTTACAAGAGTTTCCAGCTAACGGACCGACCGCGCTTTTCCCTCTGCCTTTGTACTATTTGTTTTTACCCAAGTTAGGTTGGCACGGAGTGTAAGAAATTTTTTAACCACCTAATACGTTTTAATCGAAAGAATGCGTTTGGTTTGGTACGTCAGGGTCTTACATCTTTTTAAAGCCTTTAACACCAAGGCACACCCACAACAGGAATGGGCTGGTTTAATATCGTTTAGTTAATTAAACCACTAGGCTTCTTTGAGTTAGATTTGGTGATGAGACTTATATACACTGAATATCGGCTTGTACGAAAGTTTACATAGTCACGCCTATCCAGTTTTATGCAAACGCTTCCTTTCACCTTTCAAGGCAGTATAGTACCAATACAGTTCCCTCTGGTACAAACCTATCTGTTTTCGTTCACACCTTTTACGTTCTAATGGCCCAGAGGTTAGTAGAGACAATTTATAGTGATTCAAGTATTTGGTGAAAGAAACAAAGAGTTGTCTTACTTAACATCCACAGTTACCGTGGCTAATTGAAGCGACTAATGATGATTGAGACATCCGCAGACCGCGACCAGCATTCATCCGAGCAGAAACATCTTCTCTCTCTTCGATATCAGAAACCCGTCAACTCCAATGCTGAATCAACGATCGGTGGCGTGTTTCTGAAATAAAAGCTACACTTGATCTTGCTCTAAATAAACCACTAATCATTAGTTTGGGTGATTTGAGGAAAACAAAGGATAGCCAAACGTCAACGACAATTCCGTTTTGGCAGGTTTTTGTTTGTTTTTGGCGGAATTTTCGCTTGTGTTTGGGAGAATAAGGAAATGTTTAATGGTTGTTCAATGGATATGAATTGATTTGTTTTGCCAGATTTTTTGTCTAGATTGACTATTAGTTTGATTATTCGATGTTAAAAGCTTATTAATTGAGCAAAGATTCGTATTGTCTCCATTAGAAGTTATTGCCCGTAAAGTTTTAATTGACGGCGCAGTAACTTAGTTACTACATGTTTTTGCTTTTTATTTTAAAATATTGTTCAGGAGTAATTTCCACAAAGACTGTGAACGTTCGTTTTATAATCCTCTATCCAAAATTAGCTTGCACCTTAATCAACAAAACGTTACTGAAAACATGAAAGTTTAAAAGTGGGTTTTCTTCTTCAACCAAAGAATACAGAACTCCATATTTCTTATTTAAAAAAAATGAATATAATACAAGGAAATAAAGATTTATTAATACCTCAAAAATGAATGCATTTGTAATTCTAGATAGACAATTTTGTCGAAATTGCATATGATTAAATTACATTTTTACTAATTATATCGACTGGTTTATACTCAAACCCAATAACAGTACCCTTCTAGAAAATTTACTAAATTTCAAGTAGCTTCGAAAAATCATTTCAAGAGCATAAACGTTACAAAAAGGAAAACAAATTTGTTAGACACTGCATAAACATATCAACCCTTAACTTTAAATCAATAGCCACTGTTAAACGCCATGAATTTTTCCAATGCCGAACCAAATCACTTGTATGACGAGTGAGTTTTAACAGAAACCTCATATTTAATGTCCAGTCTCTTACAAGTTTAAAAAAATTAAATACTTTCAACTCAACCATTTAAAATGGTGTATATTACTTCTAATAACAGTCGTATGCCATTTTTATAGCATAAACATAACAGGGGGGAGCAAACATTAGATTTTTTTTAAAAAATGGCTTTAACTTTACAAACGTAACAACTATCAACTATCTTATTTTCAATCCCATGACTACAAATCTTACATAGTCCTTTTTTAAAACCCATGACTCTACAATTGTTACAACCCTTAACTCTAAACCAATGACCAATGTCAAAAGCCATGACTTTCTACATTGGTTCTCTTATGACTAATGAGATCCTATAGTCAACCCCTAGAGAAACCCCTAGTTCCTGACTCTCTGGAACTTTGCAGTTTCCCCTCTAGAACGAAGCCCGGCCTGGCAAATGACACTTCAAACCCTCTACCAAAAACATGCATCAACACATCAATAATTAAATCCATTTAAACTAAATCATTCAACAAAATCTGCAAAACTTCAAATTACACTTTTTTGCCAGTTTTATAGCATAGCCATAGAAGCGAAAGCAAACTGTAGACATTAAAAAGCACGTTTCAACTTTACAAGCTTGACAACTATAAAATTTAAATCAATGACTACACAAATGTAACATAGCTACTTCAAAACCCATGAATCTACAAATGTTACAAACTCTAAACCAATGACCAATGTCAAAAGCCATGACTTTCCCCGATGGCCTCTTATGACTAATGAGACCCTACTGTCTACCCCTACACCCCTAGTTCCTGACTCTCTGGAACTTCCCAGTCTCCCCTTCAGAAAAAAGCCCGGCCTGGCAAATGACACTTCAACAATCCACCAGCCATTTAAAATGATGTACATTACTTTCAATAACAGTTTTATGCCATTTTTATAGCTTAAACATAACAGGGGAAAGCAAACATTAGAGTTTAAAAAAATGGCTCCAGCTTTACAAACTTAACAACTATCAACTATCTTATATTCAATCCAACGACTCTACACTCTTAAAACAAACGAGCGAGTTTAACTCAATCTGAGTAATTTTCACTCCTCCAGTCTTGAAAATGCGCTTCTCCTAAAGGAGTGGATCCTTTGTGTGTTAAACCTCCAACAGGATCACTCCAAACGAGTGATTTTAACTCAGTCTGAGTTAATATTCACTCTTTTCCAGTGTCGAAAATGCACTTCTCCAACTGGATTGGATTTCACTCTTTTGTTTTAAGAGTGTACAAATGTACATAGCCTTATTTTAAAGCCCATGACTATACAAATGTTACAACCCTTAACTCTAAACCAATGACCAATGTCAAAAGCCATGACTTTCCACAATGCCTCTTATGACTAATGAGACCCCCTAGAAGTCCCTAGTTCCTGACTCTCTGGAACTTTGCAGTCTCCCCTCTAGAACAAAGCCCGGCCTGGCAAATGACACTTCAACCATCCACTAAAAGCATGCATCAACACTTGAGCCGAAAATGCTCAACGTTGTTGAGATATGTAGTTATGGAGATCAAAGACGAGAGAGAAGGTGTCGTGTTTGTAACAATTGAAGTTTGGGAATATTGTGTTTGAATAATTCTCTGAGAGAAAATGCTAACACTTTTTTCATGCATTTGTTTTTAATTTTAATATAGTTAATTGTAATGTGCATTTAATTTAAATTTTGAAAAGGTTAAATGATATTTAGAATATTTTTAATTTAGTTTTGTTGAAGTGATTTAAAAAGATTCGGATAAGTGATAAATACTGATATGAGTTTCCCAAAAGTAATGGATTAACTTACTTCGATATAAGAAATTCATTAACTCATTTATATTTCCATTTTTAAAAAATTGAATAAAAAGAGTGAATTAAAATTGAATGAAAATAATGATTTAAAATTGAATAAAATAATGAATTCAAATTGAATGAAAATTGAATGAAAATAGTGAATAAAAATTGAATGAAAATAATGAATTAAAATTGAATGAAAATAATGAATTAAAATTGAATGAAAATAATGAATTAAAATTTAATGAAAATAATGAATTAAAATTGAATGAAAATAATGAATTAAAATTGAATGAAAATAATGAATTAAAATTTAATGAAAATAATGCATTAAAATTTAATGAAATAATAAATTAAAATTTAATGAAAATAATAAATTAAAATTGAATGAAAATAATGAATTAAAATTTAATGAAAATAATGAATATGAAATATGATTGAACACAAGAATTTTTTATGACGAAGCCAATCAATACTTTACTCTTGGAAGAATTATGAGAATTTATTCATTTAAATCTTTTTCCTAGGTTTACACAAATTATTTTAGTGTTTTCAACGACAGCGGTTAATTTTTAATATTGCCAACTTTCCTACCACCATTCTACTAACCCCATACAGTAGTACAACTTGCTTGATGTAACTCTTTGTATCAAATCCATTTGTGGATCTGTGGTTGAGGGTTGAAGTGTTTTGTTGTTTGGATGGAGGGAATGGATGATCAAAAGATTCGGTGAATTTCCTATCCCGCCCCCTCGTTGCCTAACAATGAAACGTCGTAAAAGGGGAGGAGGGGCTTGGAGATTGAAATCACATGCTGGTTGTACATCTGGCACGGGGGACTGCCTGAGTCAAATGGGTTGATAAAATGCACAAGTTTATATTGTAATTGAAAGAAAGAACCACACACGCAATTTCGTTTGGTTTACCAGAATACAGTAATTATCAGAAGCAATTGAGACTGGATTGAAATTTTATAATTTATTACCTGGGAATGAAAATATTAAATAATTAACTTTTTCCGAGCAAATGTAATATTTTAATTAATTAGTGTATATATGTTGAAATTAGAGAAAAAAAATAAGATCTTTTCATTGAATAGAAAGACAAAAAAAAATTTAAAAAAACAACGTTTGGATGGTTGAAGGGAGGGATCTGAGCTATATACAATTAGAGTTTGGGTAGTCGTAGTTCGGATAATAGAAATTGTGCTGAAATCATTATCTACTTTTGTGTCATAACATTAAAAGACAATTTTGCATTATGTGCCAAATAACTTTATGTTTTTGTTCTTTTACAGGTCATATGTGCCAGTTAGATTTCCGGCGAAAGAAGAGCATTGAAAATGTTACCCTGAAAAAAAAAGCAGTAGACGTTTTGCTAGACAAATAATTTCTCAATCAATCAGTCAAAGGACATAAAAATGTTGTAAAAATATTTTCAAATCAAGAAAATTATTCTAGTCAATCTAGTCCAATATTTAACAAAGATAAAAAAAAAACATCTAGTCAGAAGATAAATAAATAAAAGTTCGTTGCAAAGGTTTTCTTACAAAAAAATATAGAAATTAAATTCAGAGTTTTTAAATAAAAAAAAACTTGATTAATGTTTGGAGTTTTAAAAATACAGTTATCCTTTTTTGGACACACTTATGTGAAATTTCAAAGAGAAAAAGATATTTAAAACTCTGTCCCTCTTTTAGTTGTACAGTGAAAGTTAAAAAAAAAATTTAATTCTGAATATTGCTTGATCGACGCATAACTTTGATCTCCAGAATCTAACAAACCATTCATATATAGCCTCAACAAACTAACTATCACATTCACTCCTTGAAATGACTTAGAAATTGTACCAAGCATTATTAATTTATTTCTGAAATTAAACGAATGACTACTGCATTCTAAATTACAAGACCGGTATTGAGAAGAAAAATTCATCATAAAGAAACAATTTAATAATATCCTATATAAGTTATAAACTAACCCAAAGAAAATTACTAAAATGTAAGTTCCTGGAACATGCAGATGAATTTGAAGAATAAGCCAATAATTCATCAATCAAAGACGAATCAAATCCTGAATAAATGCTTAAACAAGGACAAATGAATATTCAATAAATTTCTAAACTGCACGGTTTATTCAGTATCTATAAAACATGGTATGAATTCCTTTAAATAATAACGAATCAAGAATATTATCAAAAATTTACCATTTATTATAAGTGATTGGAGAAGTAAATCACCAAAATTTATCGCCAAGTATTCGAAGATAGACGATGATGTTCTATATCACTCTATGCGTGATAGATACTTTTTAGTAAGATTTCGCAATAAGTGGTTTCAAAAAATATGCAGCTCCATTAACAAAAGTCAAGATCTCATAAAATGCAACAACTATAAACGACAACTTTGTTGAGTTGTAAAATCCATGTCCAGTAGCAAAGCACATTCCAGCATGGCGGACGGCAGGAGAAGGCCGGAAAACCTGCTTTCCGGAATCCGGAAAGTTCAGGATCCGGAACGGGAAAATCTCTGGAGTCCTTGCAGCGACTGCAGCAGCGGAGATGAAAATAATTCTCCGACGGCTATCAACAGTTTTAATTGGGACAAACCAGCAATGGAGGACAAGACTGTGGATTTTGGATGGTCTTCGACGCCAACTAAGGCCAATACAAGTAAGGTTTTATTTTTAAAAGAATTTGTTCAACTGTATGCACGATATATGAAGAGTATATGGGAAGAACTGCTTGATTTTTAGGAGTCTTCCCGTAATTGAATCGGTGAGTGCAGAAACCACTTCAGTCAAAAAAAATTCCGAAAACTCGTTTTCAATGAAAATAAGCGTAGAAAGGCGAGATGCGTGTTGGGTGCAAAAACTACGTTAGTCTGTTGAGTAGTTCCGTAAATACAGGACGTTTGTTTCGAGTGTTGAGTGCAGAAATAGAGGAGGAGTTATTACGTTTTTTCTCCCTCCTGAAAAATTTGAAATTTGTGACTGACGTTGTTTCTGCACTCACCGATTCAATTGTGTCTGCTTGGCGGACATTGGTGACAGGAAACCGGTTTTACTTTCGGTTCTTCATTCACGGTACAAACTTGTGACTCACGTCCACTGATCTCTGGCGTGAATCAGAGTTGCCGCGAATGAAAAACAAAGTGAGTAACCGGTTTCTTTTCACCAGTTTAGGCGATTTCTCGCTATCATCGCCAAAGAGGCCTTCTAAAAAAATCAAACGTTTTTTTCCCCTGTACTCTTCATATAAAAAAATTCCTAAAGAAAACAAATATATTTATCGTCAAAAGAGTTTATTTTATAAAAATGTACATGTTTCGGTGGGAAAACAAGAAAATTTCGAGAGAATTTACTATTTGCGACGATAATTACAGATTTTTTTTTCTTGAATCTTCTTATGGTTTTGTTTATTCATTTAAAATTTTGAAACTTTTTAAAGTTTATACCCTGTTTAAACTTTAACAAACATAAACAAATTTGCTTTGTCTGCAATTTCTCTAACTTTCAACTTTCTTAAAAGTGTTTTGATATCTAGAAAATTGCAGAAATGTACATGTAGATTTTAACTAAAGTTTTTTAAGATAATAAAAATAAATAACTCTAAATAAAAAAAATATTCTTTACGTTTTGCAATGCACCCTTTATTAAAAGAATATAAGCAAAGGGTAAGTTTGATTCTTTTAATTATTAAATGTTACCTAATGGAGATGTGCGCAAATAGCAATTCGAATGTAATGTAATGTAATCAATTCCGGCTGCCTATTTCAAGTCTCCTTTTGGAGCTTTAACGCAGCCAATTACGCTTCGTAATTTAGAACCCTGATCAAGTGACGAAGTCGACACCTGAGTGAGCACCCAGCGAAACTTCGAGCGACATCGTACGCTAACACCGTCGGGACTTTCGACTCCACAGATTTTTTGTATAGCGCAGTGTACTCGGGCACCCCGGTGAATTTTTTAGAGGATTTTTTCCACCAGCACGAATACGTCTATAGTATGGCTTGGACAAGGACAGAACCAAGAACCTTCTCGGTGTGAGGCTCGTCGCTTTCACCTCTGGGCCACCCGGGGGCCAGCAGTTCGAATAAACGGATAACCAGATGTAAGAGGGGAAAAAATTCGCCCCTGATACTAAAGTTATGTAAAATACGTAACTAAGAACTCAATCTTCGCTATTATTCATTAGTAATACGATTTTTAGCCGGTCCACTGGCGCAATGGTTAGTGTACTAGCCTTTGGAGCTGCTGGGCTCTGGTTCGAATCCCGGAAAAGGCATGGATGTTTGTCAATAAATGTTGTTATTTGTCTATGTGTTTGTGGCGTCCTTCTTTGTGTGTCTCTTGTGACTGTCTCTTCTGGCGAGCGGGGTAATGGGCTATATAGCCTACGCCCTTCCCTTCTAGAGCGCGCAATCACTGTCATTTGTCAATACGATTTTTAAATAAATATGCAACC
The DNA here is from genome assembly GCA_023701765.1 of Hylyphantes graminicola. Classification (NCBI taxonomy): domain Eukaryota; kingdom Metazoa; phylum Arthropoda; class Arachnida; order Araneae; family Linyphiidae; genus Hylyphantes; species Hylyphantes graminicola. The sequence continues at coordinate 57,057,235 of CM043115.1, read as the reverse complement.
TAATTAATATATCACATACTATGTGTTTTTTCCATGCAGAAAAATCTCTTTATTCACAAACAGAAGGCAGGCATAAGAAGAACGGAGAGAAATCTGGGAGTGGTTATGTCAATTTCGATACTGCTGACAAGAAATATTCCCAGAAATGCACAAAGTCGGAGTTGAACGATTCTACCAAACAGGTAACGAACACTTATGATCAATATTAATAAAAAAAATTGCAATTGTTCTCGAAATGCTGGTTTTAAATCGTTCCCTTAGTTAACACTCTAATGCATACACTCTAAAAAAATGAATGCTCGAAAACGACTAAATTTTCTTAATTTTGACGATTCCGTTACTGGCAATGCTCCGAGTTTTCGTATACTAGAAGTGAGGAAATTTGAATCGTCATTTTTTGAGGATTTGAATGTCGTCTAATCTAAAGAAATATTTCGTCATTTTTGAGCATGTGAGTATAACAATGAGATTCAGTTTCCTCAAAATCAAGATACAGAATCGTCAAATCACGATCGTAAAAGTGAGGATCGCGTTTAGTCAAAAGTCACGTGATATTTTGACGAAACAATCCTCAAAATTAACGAAATGAGGCTTGAGGATTCATGAATCGTTAAAAATGAAAGTGTTATTTCTGAGAGTGTTGCCGTTTAGCAACAAGTTAACATAATCCACTTTATTCTATTAAATTAGAGCTCCCTCTCGAAAAACTTGTGTTTTTTCATCTATAACATTCCATTTTAAAGTTTAAGTTACTAATAATTCTCATAGATGGCAGTAATAAAAGTGTATTAAAAATTAAAGAGTGAGGTTATTAACTGTTGAGAATTTACGTTTTTGGCAGTATTAAAAGTATAATAATATTGATACTAAATACAAAGAAATTGTCTTGAAAAATTAATTACAGTTAAAAAGGGTTATTTTGAAATATATTTAGCAGTTTTCTAGTCATTATTATCAAAATTGAAATTTTGTAGTTGGTTTCGTCATATGGAAAAATTTTAAAAATTGAAATTATTTAAATTCTATTGCAGTTAAAAAATTTCAGTATGTTTCCCATTATGTATGAGTATTAAAGATACACATATATTTTTTTGGGATGAAAATACAAATTCATGCATTAGAGGGTTAACCACCATTAGTTACCAAAAAAAAACTTATTTTAGATCTTACAACATCAGCCTTATTCTACTATGGAATATAAAGATACATCTATGACTTTTCTAGAGTACAATAATATATAACGAAATATTTTATTTCAAATTTTTTACCAATGATTTCAATGCCTAACAGTTTATATTTAGGTACTTTCTACAAGCTTTTAAGCTAGTCAGGGAAATAATCCTTTGATTCCTCAGTTTCCAATTCTGGAAGCTCAGTTCCTTTCAATTTCATTTCTATTTCAAGAGAATGAACGAAACATCGAGTGCACATTTCCAGTTATTTGGACAATTGAAGGAAAAATGTAGATTGCAAATAAATCTAATAGGATAAGTTATATATTTTAAAACTTACAATACTCTTTTACAATTCACTCTATTTTATTTTCCCAAGATATTGTACATTGACTACAAATGTTTAGTTGAATAAAATTTTGTATCGAACTGTTATTTAATCTTACAGTTTTTGTAGGTGTTTAGAAAGTTCTACCTCAGTAGTTGATTCTATAAGTTGTACTATAATATTAAAATAATACAAATTTGTGAATAACTTTGGATATGAAAAGTGTTCCTGAACTTTCTGTATAGTTATTTCAAATAAGAAAAATAATTCTATGACCCAGCTAACATAAAAACTGTCCCACAACGTTGACTTTTGAAAAAAGATGACCGAGAAAGACGGAATATATTCAGAAAAGTTTGTGAATATATTTTCCATATTATTATTTCATATCTCGAGCATAAAAAACAGCCTTTTCAAGTACTTTAAATAGAAAAATATCCGGAATATCTCTTAAGAGTTTTGTATAAATTGGATACTTTTTTTTGTACAAATCATCTATTAGGGTATTATCGCAAAAGTACTTATTTCGTTTACTAATTATTTCCTTGAAAAACATTTTTAAAAAAATATGCAGACATTAGTTCTTAGTACTTAAAGATTTCGAAAAACTCTTAGATAAATGCATTTGATTTAGTATATTGTAAGTTTGTTCAGTAAGTTAAAGTATATAACTGATCTATTAACTTATTTATTTACCAGTTATTTTATGTTAATGAATATGTGACTGAGGCCCAGTGGCGTAGTGGTAGTGCTTCGCATTGCCACGCCACAGGTCCGGGGATCGAATCCCGGACTGGGCAAGGTTAACCCATCCTTTCATCCCTTGAGTGGGTCGATAAAATGGGTACCAAGCATGCTTGGGAACTAAACACTGGTGGTTCCGCGTGAGGCTGACCACCTTACCGGGACATATGCCTAGCACTCCAGAGCCCTTGGTCACGAAAGCTGAAATGGGCACGGCAGGCCTTGGCCCAGTAATGGGCTGTTGCGCCGGGGAGTTTAGAATATGTTACTGATACCTAGTCTTGGTATTTAAATTTTCAATTGTGAACAATTTGTGAATTACTTGAAAACAGATTTTTTTGTAAACATTTAATGCTTTCAGTTTCGTCCATGTGATATCAGAACCAGAGATGACACTGTTATGAACAGGAGTTTAACTTCGTAAATTGTTCTCTCATTTGATAATAAAAATCAGAAGTGGAAGACTTTACTTGATAAAAATACCACTTCAATTTAACTACCCTCCATTTGAATTTTCTTATTCACATTTCGCATTCCCCAAAGCATAACTACACTGTAAAAAAAAACTTGTTTTTACAGTTAAAAACTGTCAACTTTGACGCCAGTTAATAACTGTTTAGTTTACAGTTTAAAACTGCAATTTTTTACAGTTTAAAATTGTAATTTTTTTTTACAGTTTAAAACTGTAGTTTTAACAGGGAGAAACTGTTAATTTAGCAGGGAAAAACTCTTAATTTAACAGTTTTTCCCTGCTAAAATAAAATACCTTTACTAGCCTTAGTGACCAAGTGATTACTTTATCGCAGGCGGCACAGTATTGGGCTCGCATGCAGGAGGTATAGATCTGGCCCGATTTTGATTCAGGAACCTCTTGTGTACGAGTCCAATACTGATCCGCCTGCGACAAAGTAATTACTGGTTGTGAGGGCCAGTATTGGGTATCTGTGCTTAATGATGATCTCAATCACGTGACTCTTTGCAGGTCTAATTTAACCGTTTTTCCCTGCTAAAAAACAGTTTCTACCTGTTAAAATATCAGTATTCCTGTAAAAATGACAGTTTTAAACAATAAAAAAATTATAGTTTTAAACTGTAAAATAAACAGTTATTAACTGGCGTCAAAGTTGACAGTTTTTAACTGTAAAACAACAGTTTTTTTACAGTGTAAGTTATAGGGTCATGCCCATATAAGTATTAGCACAAGTTGATGTTGAGTTACACTCGGGTTTTTTTTTCTACAGGAACTCGATCTGAAGCAAGGTTGTGGAAATATGACGTCAGAGAATATCTATCCTGACTTCAGTAAAATTCAATCTGATACGAAGCGAGATCCAAATCCATCGCCAGACGAAAGGTAACTTATGCAAATATCAGAATAAGGAACTTTTTGCGACAAAACACAGTATACGCAGTTGATAGAACAAAGTGTACACAGTTAAAGGTTATGAATGGAAACATTCTGTTTGGTGGCGGTTGTTCATTTTTGACGACTTGAGGGGCATTAACCCGTCTGAATACAGTAATTTTACTTTGCAATACACATTTAAAAACCTTAACTCGATCATCTATATGGATTTAAAAATTCAAAGCAGGTGGAATTTGTTTGACTATGTTCTGCAGAAACATGATATTTAAAAGTATTTTTTTCAAACGTTTAGTATGTTGACACTTTAAATTGAAGACTCACACAGTGAAAACATATATACACTTTCGCACATTCGCTTCTCCCCCAGAAAGATATTTCTCAAGTATCAAAGTAGGATAGTTATTTTAAGAGCCACTCGTACAACGTTAATTCAAATATCCCATGGGGCTATTTCAATTATGAGGAATTGCTTCACATTTCGCCGTATTATGACAATGTATATCCGAGTCTTTGTGTCAAATGTCACCACCAGTGGCGAACGGACGGCGTGAAATTCCACAGTTCCCGCACCAGAGAATTCCACAGGCATTTGAGGGCCCGGACTAAGAAGTGCATGGTCTTTTGTGATATCAGTTGTTTTCGATTACTGTTTTTTTTTTGTTTAGAAGAATGGTCCTCCATTTGTGTCTATTGTTGATTATTAGCTTCACTCTTAAAACAAACGAGCGATTTTAACTCAGTCTAAGTTAATTTTCACTAATTTCTCGTGTCGAAAATGCACTTCTCCTATAGGGTGGATTTCACTCTTTTGTTTTAAAAAGGGCATCTCATGGGCAAAATCTCGTGTTGTACAGTCCTGCACAAAGGTTTAGACACCCGACGGCAATTCATGAAAAAATCGTCTATGTAACTATTTTTCAGTATTTTTTTTTAAATATATATTCTTTAGACAGCATGAAAAATAAAAGGGTAAAAAAATTTTGCCAAAAAATATAAATAAATTTGACTTCCATCAACAAATTAAAAATGTCCATACTTTCCTGGCCACAAAAGTGTCGACACAAGTTTCAGTTTTATGCCAATTCTATACATGAAATGGTTTCGTCATCAAAGGGGAGGGTTTTTAAGTTGCTTTAAAGGGTTGAAGGTAATTTTCAATGCTTGGAACTATTCTGAAGTCAACTGAATTTTCGTATGAAGAGATTTTAAGGATATGGACATTAAAATTCAGAGGTAAATCTGTTTCTGATATTTCTACTAAATTTAAGCGTTCGAAACGAGGTATTTATAGAGTGTCAGCACGTGACGATCAACATCCGCCAAAATCGCGGGTCTGGAGACCTCAAATCACCAGAAAACGATAGGACAGACAGACAAATAAGAAAAGTCACTTCAGACAAACATTGCTCTTCAAATCAAATTAAAAGCCCAATTGTGGCTTAATTTTTACCAAAAACTATCAGGAGGTGAATCAATGAATCTGGATACTTGATAAAATCCAAGCTGATAGTGGAACCTAGCTTGCTATCTCATCATAAAGATTCAAGGCTGCAATGGGCTCAACAGCACATGTCTTACAGATATCTATTGCAGTCTTGCATCGTCACGATGAGATAGCAAGCTAGGTTGCGCTATTAACTTTGAATATTATCAAGTATCCAGATTCATTGATTCACCTCCTGATACATTTTGGGAAAAATTAAGCCGCAATTGGGATTTTAATTTGATTTGAAGAGCAATGTTTGTCTGAAGCCAATTTTCTTATTTGTCTGTCCTCTCGTTTTCTGGTGATTTGAGGTCTTCCAGACCGCGATTTTTGTGGATGTTGATCGCCACGTGCTGACACTCTATAAATACATTGTTTCGAACGCTTAAATTTAGTAGAAATATCATAAACATATTTACCTCTGAATTTTAATGTCCGTATCCTTATTTATATTTTTTTAAAAAATTTCACCCTATTATTTTTCATGCTGTCTAAAGAATATACTTTATTTTTTTTAAAAAAAACTACCAAAAAATAGTAATATGATTGACGATTTTTTCATGAATTGCGTCTGTGTCTAAACTTTTGTGTCGGACTGTAAATTCCCTGTATTAAAATAAAAAATTAGCTTTTTTTAAGAAATATTTATTAGGATTATGAAGAATTTTGTCTGGTAAAAAATTTAAAAGATAAAAGAAGACCAAAACGGAAAAACGCATTGCTTTTTAAGGTCTCTTTTAAAATTGTCGCTCTGCACAAGTGGCATAAATTAAAATTTTGGTTCGAGTTGTCTTTACAAAATTTAATCTCGGCATACTTTACCATCCACAGAGAGCTCTTAGATTCATTGTAATCTGCGCTTCAAAATTGGTAGCGAGAGTCGCCTAAATGGTGCCACAAAAAATGGCTCTCTGTTCTGGGGGATTTGCCAAGTCTGCAAAAGGCTTGACAGCCAATGTTGCTGCCCCATAAGAGAAAAAGAAAACGTTAGAGATCACAAGCTACGCTAAGGGGGCTGGGGAGCCCAGTCGGTTAGGCACTCGCCTAGCATGCGAAAGGTCCCAGGTCCGTTCCTCGCCAAAATAACTGCAGACCAAAAAGTGCAGCCAAAAATGTCCGACGAATAATACCCCGTGTAAGGGAGTGCAAGTTAAATATCCTTCAAAGTCCTAACGCTGGGTACGATGTCGCCCTTAACGGTTGCGTTGGGTGCCTATTCAGGTGTTGGTTCGTCACTTAACTGTGACTCTAAAATACGACGCCCGTCGCCAATAGCCTTCGTGTTGCTCTAGTGCGACGATAATTCAAACTAAACTAAATTTTATGTTAGAGATCACAAGCTACGCTAAACAGGGTGTTTTTTCCTTCGCATCTGCGGTTTAGGTCGAGGTTGTGTGCGGTGTAGCAGCAGTTTCCGTTAATCTCCGGCTTTTTTTTAGTGTTGCTGGCGTGGACATGAATGAGGACGACACATAATTGTGGGAACAGTGGCCATTTGATGGGCTTAGGATTTACATTTTGTAATCGGCGAGCCACCGAGCAGTTGAAAAGACAAGAATGCGCCGTTGTGGTCAATTAATTACGAATTTACTTATTAATAATAATCATAATTTTTTAAACTCCTTATTTCATAGTTCTTAAGTAATGCTTGGAAGTAACTAATGACAGTTTACAATTAATCAGGCATTACTTTTTTGGAATTGTGTTTCAATACCGAAATAATTAATTGTTAAATAATAAATATCAAATAACATATTGTATGAAAATTTATTAAATCAAATAAAAAATATAAAGTTGACTTACAGCAGTACATACAGGCGGTTCTGTCAGTGTGTGTAAAAAGTGTGAGACGAGAAAAAGAAGGTCGCCTTAAATTTACACTCCGTGTGCCAACCTAACTTGGTAAAACGAAGAGTAAAACGGCAGAGGAAAATATGCGATGTCTGTTAGTTGGATACTTTGTAAGGTCATATTTTTTAACATACAAAGGTATGAATACAAGTTTAACAAAAAATACACTTTTCATTCTGATTAAAAATTGAGAAATTGTCTTAAATAATATTCAATTCTGTTAGATCTTAAACGAAATTATTGTTTTGAAACGTGTTTTCTGGTGGATTAACAAATAATTTGTGAACTCTTTGCTTAAGCGGAAGGATCTATCCATAGCATATTTCTAGCTTACCCAACTTAGGTTGGCAACGGAGTGTAGGAGCATGTACTTCAACCCCATTCCTTTAAAAAAAAAAAGCGTATTTATTCTTTAAGATTGAGACAAGGGTCTTGTTTGCAAATTTTTAGTGAATATTTCTCCATTCTTGTTTTATTGGGGGTAATGAGATAAAAATAAGTGATGTAATTAAAAAATTTCACTTCATTTTTTATTTTAGTGTTGGTTTAAAAGAGATTTAAAGCTGTGTATTGCACATTAAACTGGAACTGATAGCATGTTAAAATGAGAATAACGTACAACTAAAACTATTAGTAGGTATTAAATATCTTTGTTTTAGTGCAAAAAAGCAGCTGTAAACATAAAAAAGTGGGGGGATGGATTTAAGTGATATTAGAAGTAAGGCGCAAGATGATTTTTTTAAAAAGTAGGGGGGAGGGAGCGTCACCGCGTCTATCCACATTTCTATAGTAGGTCTATCTAGAATGCGAGCCTCGAAAGTAATCTTCCTCCCTCATCCCCGCATGTGGTTTTCTTCGAACCGACGAAACCGTCACAGTAGTTTCGGTTTTTTCCCACCCTACTTGGGTTTGAATGTTCGGATTGTTAACCTCACAAGAGAACCTTAAACACGTTAGGTTTAGAAAAGTGATAATCCCCCCGTTTCCTAGAAAACCAAGCGAAGGTATGGGAGGAGAAAGTCTTTTCGAGGCTCGCATAGCAAATAGACAGACTATAGCACTGGGTACAGTCCCAATTTTCACAAGGACATGAACTTCACCCCGTTGATAACGGCAGTAGCAAAGTGATGCAACTTTAAAATTTCTAATAATTTTTCAGAGAAATATTTTAAATTCATTTCTCAAGAAATTGTCTTGGGTGAACGTGTAATGTTGCGCATATAGTTGTAAACCCATAAACTTACGTTTCCCACTTGAGTTCATAATGATGATCTCAAACAGTTGCTTTATAAGCTGCAATACTGCAGCCTAGATTTAGGAATTTTATACTACTTTATGTTGATAGCAGGGCCTGATTTCCGGCAGGGCAAACGGGGCAAGTGCTAAGGGCCCCCTATTTAAAGGGGGCCCCAAGTTTTGTTCATTAATATAGATCCTCAATAAAATTGCTCTTAATCTTAAATTTTTAATAGGAAGTTTGCAAAATATATTTATATATATATATATATATATATATATATAATTTATATATATATATTTATTTATATATGTTATTTATATATATATATATATATTTATATATTTATATATTTATAGTATATATATATATATTATTATATAGTATATATATAATATATATATATATATAGATTATATATATATATATATTATATATATATATTTATATATTTAGTTATTTATATATATATTTATATATATATATTATATTTATATTTATATATATATATATATTATATATTATATATGATATATATATATAAATTCATGAATATTTTTACTATAAATTGTGTTTTAAACTCATAGAAATGGGAACTCAGAAAATAGTGTTTGGGTGATTGAGCATGCATTCCAAGCTAATTACTATTATAGAGGTATATTTTATAGAGGCATATTTGGGGCCCCCCGAATTTTCTGCTGCACAGGGCCCCCAATAAAAAAAAAATAATGGTTTTTGGGTTTTTTTGTGTCGGCCCTGGTTGATAGTTATATACTCTATAGTTTGAAGTTCTTTAAAAAAATTTAAAGTAGGGTATTGACATGGTAGATATTTCCGTCCATCTTTTATACTTTATGTCCTCCTTACTGTCAGAAAACAATTTAGGGTTTTCTACGATTATTAGAGTAACTGAAAAAATATATTTTAGATCTTTAAAGAATTTCTTGTTACAAATGAAAACGTTTTAATATATTTTAGAAATGTATGGTAATTTCTTTTTCTAGAACTGATGAAGATATCGAAAAGGAGAAGGAAGAACTTCGAAATGTTGCCTGGTTTCAAGCAGGAATACCTCGGTAGATAATATAAATTTTGAATTTAAATTTTTTTTTAAAAAATTCAAGAGTGAAAAGTTATTTTATATACTGTGTAGAAATTATATAATTATGAAGTACTTTTGCACACTTTAGAAGTGAAAATATTTAGGTTGTGTAATGCCTTTTCAAGGAGACAGGAAACACCGGGGAGGAACAACACATAAAATTTTCATTTTAAATTCAAATAAGTTAAATGTCTATTTACAAAGAAACAACCCTAATAGCATACGTATCTGAATATAGGGCTCCAGGCTGTAGTTGGTAAGGATGATAGTTGAGTTTAATATAAATACAAATACAAAAATTGTCGACCAACAGCAGGTCAGAGGCCCAGCAACGTTGGTCCAAAATAAATGTAATTCCTCACCAGTTTCCAATGACTGTCGAGATTCTTCTTAAAATCTTTCACTTTCTTTGAATACACAACATATTCTGGTAAAGCATTCCACGCATTGACGAATCTAAAAATAATGTTTTATTACCTAACTTCTAAAGCATGATTTATTCAATGTCTGACCATGTTCTCTGGTCAGGCTATTTAAGGTAAAACCTAAGCCCTCCATGTCTCACTGTTTTATGAACTTGAATAATTGAATTAAATCACCCCTTGCTTGTTCTCCTATTTTCCAGGGAATACATGTTTAAAGATCTTAATCTATTACCATAATCAATACCCGATAAACCTTTAATCATTCTTGTAGCCCTACACTCTCAAAACAAACGAGTGATTTTAACTCAGTCTGAGTTAATTTTCACTGATTCCAGTGTCGAAAATGCAGTTCCCCTATAGGAGTCGATTTCACTTCTTTGCTTAGTTAAACCCACGACGGGATCACGATTTGAACTCCGCCTGAGTTAATCTTAATTCAGTCTTAGTTAATTTTTACTCCTATCCAGTGTCGAAAATGCACTTCCCCTATAGAAGTGGATTTCACTCTTTTGTTTTAAGAGTGTATGCTGAACTTGTTCAAGCAACTCTATATCTCTTGTGAGGACGAGATAAAGTTGCTGCCAGCTTCAAATGCCATCATTTCAAAACTCCGACTTTTAAAAACAACCTTATAATTCAAAAAGAAAATTTTATGTACACTCTTAAAACAAAAGAGTGAAATCCACTCCAGTTGGAGAAGTGCATTTTCGACATTGGAAAGGAATGCATATTAACTCAGACTGAGTTAAAATCACTCGTTTAGAGTCATCCTGTCGGAGGTTTAACACACAAAGGATCCACTCCAAAATGGGAAGTGCATTTTCCAGACTGGAGGAGTGAAAATTAATCAGACTGAGTTGAAATCGCTTGTTCGTTTTAAGAGTGTTCTAAAATGTAAAATATTTATTGGCGTGTTTTTTTCTCCTCAACCAGAGAGATAGCTCTGGAGGTGCTCTCCGAGCAACCGGAAGGGTCGTTCATCGTGCGGAGCAGCACCACAAAACCCAACTGCTACGCACTTTCGCTGCGGGTCCCCTCTTCCAAGAACCCCACGGGGATTGCACACTACCTCATTCTGCACACTGCTAAAGGCTACAAGATCAAGGTGAGAAAACAGTACACTATACCTTGTCTATTTACCAGGGATTGGAGCACTCTAAGAAATGAATGCTCAAAAACGACGAAATTTTCCTTGATTTTGACGATTCCGTTAGTGGCAAATGCTCCGAGTTTTCGTTTCCTCAAAGTGAGGAAATTTTTCATCATCATTTTTATGAGGATTTGAATGTCGTATAATCTAAAGAAATATTTCGTCATTTTTGAGCATGTGAGTACAACAATGAGATTCAGTTTCCCCAAAATCAAGATACAGAATCGTCAAATCACGATCGTAAAAGTGAGGATTCGCGTTTACTCAAAAGTCAAGTGATAGTTTGACGGACATTCCTCAAAATTAACGAAATGAGGCTTGAGGATTCATGAATCGTCAAAAATAAAAGTGTTATTTCTGAGAGTGAGTAACGTGTTACTTGTAACTGTTACTTTTTTTAGGTAACGATGAGTAAAGCCGTTAGATTTTTCAGAAAGTAACTGTAACTTAGTTACTTTTAGCTGTAACGAAGTAACTAAAAATTTCGTTACTTTTCCGTTACTTTTTGAAGGCTGTCTGATGCGAATTTTGAAATTCCACGCATAAGAAGAGAACATTTCTCATTCCAGAAATACGAATTTTATCTTGGGAGGGAAAAAGTAAAACATAATAGAATTGTCCACTTTACCTTTATGCCTGTAACTTTACTCTTCTAACGTATTATACTTTACCTTCTGCCAGTAACCGAACGAGAGTTTACTGGTGGACTCATATCGGATGATTATCAGGGTAAAGGATTAAATAAATTAACTATAAAACATGTAAATTTTAATTTCAGTATTTCGTTTATCGTGGTTTTCTTTGAAAATATATGGCTGAATTTCAATGTTTCTAAAAACTTGAAATTTCAAAAAGTAACTGCTATTAGTTACTTTTTGTAAAAGTAACTTTAAAGCGTTACTTTCATATTAAGTAACTGTAACAGAGTTACTTTTTTACCCAAGTAACTGCAACTGTAACGGAGTTACTTTTTAAAAGTTACTTTCCAATCCCGGCTATTTACTGCGATCCTCGAAAAAACGGGGAGAGCATCGCTTTTGAGGTTCTAAACTAACGCTTTTGAGGTTCTGTTGTGAGGTTAACAATCCGAACAGTTCAAACCCAAGTAGTGTGGGGGAAAAACACGCTCACGCCGTTTCGAAGAAAACTCCATGCGGGATGGGGGAGGAAAATGCATTCGAGGCTCACATTCAAGATAGACAAGGTATAAGAAACCAAAGACATAGGCAACCTAAGGTTCCTTGACAATTTTTTTTTTGTTTGTACTGAACCTTCACTCGATATTTAGATAAACAAAACTAAGACATTCTTTCAAAAATTTTAAAACCAACAACACTTTTAAAAGCCAAAATGTTTAAAAACAAGCTTTTTACTTGCATTTACTTTGCTGATGACTAATTACACTGCGCAAAACAATTACGGGAGCGCATGTTTCAACCCGTTCACTTCGAATGATTCCATTTGGAATCATCAGCTTGAGATTTTTTTTCTCAGTAAGTAATACTCGCACTTATTTCAAGTAAGTTTTATCAAATTCTAAAGTATACAAGGTGCTTCCCTAATTGTTTTGAACAGTATTGTATATTATTACCAAAAAAAATTACATTGTTTTTAAATCACTAAAGTCAGCAGTTATCACAATGAGCGATAAGGATGAATAAGGGAATTGTGAAACACGATTTGTAAAATTTTCTTAACTTATTTTAATCCTGCCAAAAAATCGTTTTATCTTCGAAAGGAACTAATCGATCGAAATATAAAATCGGATAATAATTAATAATAATAAAAACTAACTCCCCGGCACTACAGTAAATGCTGGACCGTGGCCTCTCCTACAATACGACTCCAAAGCCGCCTGCCTTTGGTCTTCGCTTCCCAGTTCTTAATTTTTATGTCCCTTAGATCTCTTTCCATATCATCTATCCATCTTTTTCTCGGTCTTCCTCTTCTTCTCTCTCCCCGGCATTGTCCCTTGAAAATTTTCTTTGTGCCTCTGCTATCGTCCATTCTCTCCACATGTCCCAGCCATTGAATTCTTCTAGTTTTTATGATGTTAATAATGTCTTTCTCTCCAAAAAGTATAGCCACTTCAAAATTGTATCGTCTTCTCGACACATCGCCTTCTTTGATTGGCCAAAATATGGCTCTTAAAATCTTTCTCTCCCAAGTTATTAACATCTTATCTTGCTTTTGATTCAAGATTTCATTAATAATAATAATCGATCGAAATCGAAAACTGCATAATAATTAATAATAATAATCGATCGAAATAGAAATGCAGATAATTATTTTGTCTTCTCTTCTTTCCACAGGGCTTCACCAAGGAGTTCTCCAGCCTGAGCGCCCTCATCACCCACCATTCTGTCATGCCAGAGCTACTCCCGTGCACCCTCAACCTCTGTCGTCCTTCCACCAGAGACGCCGAGAGTGAGTTCGAGGACACCGAGCAAAAGAAGTGTGACATCTTCTCGGACATCCACTGGCTGATGACAGACATCGAGCCAAAGATATCGTCGTTACTGCACGATGAAACGCCTTAGAAGACTTCCTTTTGTCTGAGAATGCTAATAAAATTGACAATGAAGTGATTGTACATATGTTTAAGACTGAAAGAAATTCCTTGGATACTACTGGGAACGGGACAATTACACAATTACTGTGATTTATATGAGGACACCGAACATTCATTAAGACGTACAACATCCACTCGTTGATGACAGACATCGAGCCTAAGATATCTTCGTTGCTGCATGATGAACGCCTTAGAATATTTCCTTTTGTCTGCAAATGCTAACAAACTTGACAATGAAGTGATTGTACATATGTTTAAGACTGAAAGAACTTCCTTGGATACTACTGGGAATTACTGTGATTTATATGAGGGCACCGAACATTCATTAAAACATGTAACATCCACTCTAACATCCACTGGCTGATGACAGACATCGAGCCTAAGATATCTTCGTTACGGCATGATGAAACGCCTTAGGAGATTTCCTTTTGTCTGCAAATGCTAAAAAAATTGACAATGAAGTGATTGTACATATGTTTAAGTACTGAAAGAAATTCCTTGGATACTACTGGGAACGGGACAATTACTGTGATTTATATGAGGACGCCGAGCATTCATTAGGACATGCAACATCCACTCGTTGATGACAGATATCGAGCCTAAGATATCCTCGTTACTGCATGATGAAACGCCTTAGAATGTTTCCTTTTGTCTGAGAATGCTAATTAAAATCACACTGAAGTGATTGTACATATGTTTAAGACTGAAAAAACTTTCTTGGATACTACTGGGAATTACTGTGATTTATTTATATGAGGCCACCGAACATTCATTAAGACATGCAAAATCCACTCGTTGATGACAGATATCGAGCCTAAGATATCTTCGTTACTGCATGATGAAACGCCTTAGATAGAATATTTCCTTTTGTCTGCAAATGCTAATAAAATTGACAATGAAGTGATTGCACATATGTTTAAGACTGAAAGAACTTCCTTGGATACTACTGGGAATTACTGTGATTTATATGAGGGCACCGAACATTCATTAAGACATGCAACATCCACTCGTTGATGACAGATATCGAGCCAAAGATAACCAAGTAATTGCATGGTGGTTGTCGGTTTCCCTTTTTCTGTTGCCAGAAGTTAAAGGATAGTTAAGCTTCTGGATTTTCTGTGATGGATGATAATGTTGATAAAATTATCGAGAGGAATGTCGCGGATACCGAGCAAAAGACGTATGACATCTTTTTGGACATCACTGGCCAATGACAGACATGGAGCCCAAGATATATCTACTTTACCGTTTGACGAAAAGCCATAAGATTCTTTTTGTGATATAAGAAGCTATTGCGGGAGCTTCTGGAATGCATGATAATGGTAAAAATTGTTCTGTAATGCATGATGATGCTAATTAAGTGGCCGAGAAGATGAATTTGATTCTGTGCAATCGACATTCATCTCATTCAGTGACATCTTCTCGGACATCCACTGTCGGATGACCGACATCGATTCATGGATATCTTCTTTACTGCATTGTTGAAACGCCAAGGATTCCTTTTTTTAAGAAGAATGTCAAGAACACCGAACAAAAGACGCAAGACATCTCTTTTATTGGACATCCAGTGGTTAAGACATACATTGAATCCAAGATATTATCTTTATTGCATGATGAATTCTGTATAAGGATTTCTTTGCCTGAAAATATTTGTATATTATTGATGAATGCATGCCAAGGTTGCATGCAACATAAGACTATGGTATAACTTCTTGGGGTTAAAGATTGTTCTCTGCAATGACTGCAACTTTTGAACAAAGGAATCGAGTGAACTTGTCTTACGAAAAGTAGGAATGAAATAAAGGGGAATGTATAAAAACTTCTGGATAAGATAAAAGCGGGAAAAATCGAATTTTTCTGAAGTTTCCAAATGAATACGAATTATTATTGGACACTTACACCTGGCGAAGTATAATTTAAGCCCAAGTTAACATCCTTCCTCATATTGTATAACGCAGAAGGGTTTCCCTTTTTTCAAGACTAAAGTTATTTGAAGCTGGACTTCTCTTCCCTATAACAAACTATGCACTGCAAGATGAAAGTCTTTGGGGATTTCTATTGCGATGCAAATATCAAAGAAAACATGAATAAAATGTACTGTTCTTCATCAAATATAAATAATCTGCTTGGTTGAAAAATGAAATGAGGAATTGTGATTTGGTGTATTTTGACTTGGTATGGTGACTATATGAGACACAGTCAGATGACCGCACGTCTGATACTTGTTAATACAAAATTCCAATGAACATTGGTTTGCTTATGCAATGTAAAAAGAAAATAGAGATATTTCAGTCACATTAAATTAAAACGTAAAGTTTTAAAACGCCGGACAATTCGGAAAAATAATTCGACTTGTTCTTCTTCAATTAAGCTCTAATACAAGTTAAAATACCTGGAGGCATTACAGTCGTGAAATTTTTTGAAAATGCAAAGATGACAATAACAGACCCTGAGTGTAAGCGTACTAAAATAACTGCTATAAGAACACTATCTTTTTAGAAATAAAAAATCTTGTCGTTCCTGAACTTTTTAAAGCCGTGATTTAATGGACTTTCGAAACAGAAATGAATCCGAACAAATAAGTAAAATTTTGTATAAAGCTAAATCCCCTAAAACTTTGTTTGTGGTTTACAGGCGCTTTGCAGTAATAAACCAACTGAGCAAAACTCAATATGGACAGAAATATGCATGGGATTTTCAGGAATAACTGCCACAAATCATGAAACTGTTTGCCTCAGATTAAATTATAAATACTTCTAAAATAGTTAAAATCCTAAAACTCTTTGCGATTTTTAAAAACAAAGGCAATTTTCAAAAGAACAATGCGCATGTTTGCGGAATAAAAACAATCTCTAAACACAATAACACATTATAAAGAGATGAGCGTGGTATGTTCTTAGATATGTCTGAAATTATAACGGATGCAAAATCAAAATAATTTGTGTTGCATAACAAGTGCAAGAATTCTAAAAAAAATAATGATTTTCATGTATCTTAGTGTGAAAATAACTGACTTGCCTATCCAAAAGCCACATTATTCAAAAGAGATGTATAAGGTGGAGGTTCATTTTTAAAATAAGTTTTTCAATTAATAATTCTTTAAGATTATATGAAATATAATCATATATGAAAAATGCTGTTCAATTCATAATTTAAAATGTAATTCTTTGTAATTCAGTTCTAGTCACAATGTAAAAAAAAAGTAAAATGTCCGAAAGTTATCGAAAGTGATATAAATGTTCATGTTATTTAAAGAAAAATTCCATATGAGTAAAAAGTTTTTTGTTGATGAAAACAATCTTGAAAATTGGAATTTTTAGATGTGTAATATTATGTAAAATAAAAATATCTCTAAATATTGCATGGATTTGTTATTTTCTCAATAAACTAACTTTCACCCCTTCAGTCCTAATGACAATTTGGCATCAACATTTTAGATTATTATTTCTTTTGTGTGTGATCGTACATAGCCATTTATGATATCAAAAAGCACATCATTCGATTCTTCAAACTTTTTCTGCAAGAAAACATTTTTTATTAATCTCAATAGATGTCAGCCCTATTATTTTCTTTTTTTTATTATGATCAGAAACATGATGATGCCAAATGGCATCACTGGGACTGAAAGGGTTAATAACCACACATAGTGATGGTTTAACTGCAATTAATTTTTTTTCACCTTAATATTATGCTGTTTTTTCGATCAGAGTAGTAGCCTCAATTGCACCATGGACATAAAAGATTATCTCATTTGGTTTTAAGCAACTTGCTTTAATACGCGATGTAGGAGTTACTTGAGCGCAATAATGCGCATATAAGAACACGAAATAATTATTTTCGTAAATCAAGATACTTGTCAAAAAAATAAATAACTGTAGGAGCTAAAATGCTGTGATTTTAATTCGGGATAATTTGTACGTGTTTTTAACTAAGCTATTCAAGACAATTTCAAAAATAATTCACCATACAGATCAAAAAATATAATATAAATCAATTTTAAGTAAATCAATAACAACCTATTACGTACATTTGTGGGGGCAGTTAGAAGTTGGAATTATATCCAGTAGATGGCACCACCAGAATAAAACGAAAGTGTTCGGATTGAAATTACGTCGCACTAGAGCGACACAAGCGTTATAGGAGACGAGCCTTTTAATTTATAACCGCGGTCAGGTGACGACTAGTGCAAGGATATTGCGTCCCAGCAATTTCTCTTTGAAAAACGCATCATACTTAAAGCTTTTTACAGACTTGGTACAAAAGAAGTGGAGTCCGAATTTGATTATTATAGGCCACATTTTCAGTGTTGCATACTATCATAATTTTTTGAAAATATTATATGTAAACAAGTAGGATTTAACAGAATCTGAAACTTAGGCCGCGTTAACACAATATTTATGCTCAATTTGGGGGGAAAAAAGGGGGCAAACACAGCATTTGGCCAATTTTAGCTTTTTACTTTATTACACTTTTTACACCAAAATACATCTATAAGATATACAAGGTAACTTTTATTTTAAAAAATGAAAGAACACATACAACACAGAAATCAACAATGCAAACTTTCGTCAGCATAAAGTAAAAGAAACTTCTCTTACGCATTCAAATATTTTGTACTTATTTGAGTTTATCATATTACTGCAAGCTCTGGTAATTGCAGAAATACACTTGTAACGACAATAACAAAATTATATAGTTAAAAAATATTTTTAACTAACAAAGCAACATTGTCAAATGATACTGCCTAAATGTAAAATTATATGAAACATTTAAAGGTATCCAAAAGTATAAATATTACTATTTTTTCCAAAAATAGATTTAAGGTATCCTAGAAGATCTGGTTGGGATGATGCACGGCCAACTTCAATAACAAGGCTAGAGTAGCTCTCCCAAACATGAGCGTAGACAAAATTTTTGACGTCACTATTCCTAATGCCGAAGATCAAGAAACTAGTTCGGACGCATTCGGAACCTTAAAAATGTGGTCAGCCGTGAACAAGTGGTTCCGAACAGATTTCGAGACAGGTTGGCTTCATCTTCGGAACAACGTCACTCGGAACTATGATGTCAACATTTCCGTCCCCGAGTGTGTTTGGGAGAGTTTCTTTGTCCTTAGTATTTTAGGCCGTGAATGATGTCACTAATAAACCAATACCAATGGTTTAATTGAAGTTATTTTACAGTATAAATGAATAGTCTTTAATGATCATTAGATAATATTATCTGCTTATTTGATTAATTCATTTTTAGAAAAATTTTATATCTTATTATAAATTATGATTTTAATAAAAAGTATTTCTTTTCCATGCTAAAATTACCTGATATAAAATATTGAGCTCAATTTTATCTAAAAATTTGACTGCGAAAAGTAGAAACACAATATGGATTTAGAAAATTATTATAACTGACATTTTAGTTAAACTTTCAAAAGGTACACAGTGACAATGAATGGTAAACAAAAATTCAAAATATACATTAAAATTTATAAACATAACTAATAAGGATTTAGTAAATTATAATTATAGAGACATAGTGAAAATAACCTGAATAAATTTAACCATAAAGAGTAACTGCAAAGCACAAACGAATGACCATACTTTTTAAGGGATATATTAGTCTAATACATGTCCATAAGTTAATCATTGCAAATGACATAAATACACAAAAAAATGACATTGTAATGCAACATAAACACATTTTCAATGCTTTTAACACTTTACCCACCGTCTGTCGATTATTCGAGGTTTGCTCTTCAGCGCTTACAGACCGGTCGTCGATAAATCAACTAATTGATCTTTCTGTTACATTTGGTTTGGTTAGGCCGTGCTCAGTCTAGATCCAAGACCGATCTGACTGAAGTTGTTAAAGTACTGTGGATCGCTCTAGATAAGAAGCGTCCAGTGGATTAGATGAGTCGGATCGAGTCAGGTTTAGTTTAGTTTTGAATTAGTGTTGCACTAGAGCTACACGATGGCTATTGAGAAACCGAGCAGTGAAAGAGAAGAGTATGTCCGAACAGCTACCGGTCAGTAAAGTGTTAATATTAATTCACACAATCCTACAGCAGTCACAAATTCATATCAAATGAGTGGTCTACAAGATGTCCCAAAAATAACAGAATAAGAAAACTATAGAACTGCCAATTTAAACTCTTAAATATTGAATTAATATCTGTAGATCATTAAAAAGGTAGGTGAGATGCAATTTCTTAGTTCTAAAGTTTAACAATAGATAGCAAATCAACAGCAGTGATTTGAAAAAAAAAATAGCTACACATTAAAATATATAAATGAATTAAATTGCAAAAAGGACATATTTGCCTTCTTAATGCGATTTTATTAAGGACTATTTTAAACTTTATTCCATTATTTTAAAATAAGGTAGTTAAATATGGAGACAACTACTAATTAACTTTATGCTTTAAACTTTAGATGTGTTGGAAGGTACATTACTTAATATTGAAAGTACTTTAGTTTTACAAATATATATATATATATATAAGTATAATTTAATCAATAAAAAACTTTATGAATCACATCTTTAACTTCAAAAATTCTTAAAGCTTGCTGTAATATGAATTTTTACAAATTTCACAATTTGCATTCAGAGAGAAAAAGTTAGCCAAAAAAAATTTTCAAAAAAAAATTACAGCAAAATTGACATTTACCAATACTGAAGTTGCTAATCACAATGAAATCAAAATAAATATATGACACGATGCAACATAAATATTTTCTACAGAAAAATCACAGTCTGAATATATATTTTCTTTTTCAATACATATATGTACAGTTATCATCAAAGTATAAATACAAAACATGCAAAATGTTTAGTACCAGAAATGAGAAATGTATAGGTTTAATTTTACCAGTCAAGTTATTTTGATTGTTACTGCAAAGTAGTTTCATTTGTTTAGAGGTTTTTTGAAACCCTTTTAGAAAGTAAAAAACTATTTCTTCAATCAAAAATAATCTTACAATAATATTTAGTAGTGTAATTTCACTTCTAATACAGTCATTGTGCAATATTAGCTTGGAGTTTTTAATGGTTATGTTTTCATCCATATTTGAATTTGGAGTTAAGGCCAATATTACGGGAAAAAATTTAAAACAACTATATTAACAACTAATTAAAAAATATCAATAACGAGGGAGTATTTCATCATTTATTTACAACCATTCTTGAACAGAAGTGGTGCGAGATAGATCAACTGATCAAAAATTTATTCTTACAAGTCTGAATTATAACTATAATCCAATGTAATGAATTTACCATGTCCATGAATATTCTTATTCAACATGCGCCAAAATGGCTGATCAAATGTATGGAAAATGCAATTTTGCAAAATTCAAAAGCAAGCAAATTAAATTGTAACAGTCTTACAAATTATACATATCCGCATATTTGGTACTAAATGCTTTACATAAACCCAAAGTTATATATTGAAATTTTTAAGTAACAAAAATAAATTTAAAGTAACCATCAGATATGAAAGTCCTTTGTGTACAATATCAGTGCATAACTATTTCAAATAAATATTATTTTGAATGTGATACTAATAGCTCACATTCACAATTTATTCACATACTAATAAGGAATTGTAGATATAAGTTAAATAAACATATATTTTAAATAAGTGACAAAATTTAACCCTTTCAGTCCCAATGAAAATTTGGCATCATCATTTTAGAAAAAATTTTCTGATCGTCTAGCCATTTATGATATCAAAAAGCACATCCTTCAATTCTTCAAACTTTTTTCCTATTACAAAATATATTTTATTAATCCCAATATATGTCAGACCCATTATTTTTTTTAATTATGATCAGAAACATGATGATGTCAAATGGCATCACTGGGACTGAAAGGTTTAACCACAACTTTAAAGCATTAAGACATATTAAAATTTAAGAACTTCAAAAACAGGATTGAATATAGTGAAAAACATCTCAATGATATTCCACCTAAAACATGCATATTATACACAGTCAAACCTTTTTAATGCAAACACAAATAAACCAAATTAGTGATATAATTACCTAAAATTTGTTCAGTGCACTGCCTGAAACACTTCTGAATCCTTCGGATGCATTCTGTAGGTCGTTTGAGAATTGCCTTAATGAAGTTTGACTGTTCAATTAAAAAAAAATCCCAATTATTCTGAGGAATTTTACATATTTCAATGCCAATAAAATAATTCAATATTTATGTTAAGTAAAAATATATATAGCAGTTTAAAGGTTATTGGAAGTATACAGTGTACATTATATTTCAATTGGCATATCTACAATTAATTTATAGTGTATTTAAATACCAATAGTGTTAAATTTTTACAATATTAAAGTGGTATAGTCCAGTATTAATTGAAAGAAAGTCTTATTGCAAATTATTGTTCATTACAGACGATGATAACAATTAAACATTTAGTACTATCTGGATAAATTAGAAAAGTAACTAAAAAAACTTATCAGTTTTAAGGATAACAACTTAAATTATCTCATTTATTAATATGAATGATTGTTTTTGAAAACCCTACCCCCTGATAGCAAGCATTCACAGACTAACATATAACAGAATACCAATATAAAAATGTATCAAAATCTAAACTAAATTTCTTAGAAAAAGAATCAGCATCCATTCAAGTTGATATTGAGATTTCAATGACAACTTTTCTTGCAGAACTTGTCTAGTCACAAGACTAGTTCTTATCAATCATTTCTACTTACTAAGTTACAGAACTAAAACTCTTGAATAAATCATAATAAAAAGAAAGCAGCGTATCAATTCATTTTTCAATAACTCCTTAATAAAGCTCAAGAAGGGCTCGAAAAAACAGGGAAATTTTGTCCTCAGGGAAATTTTGACCACCGAGGACGGGCGGTTTTTCGAACACTACTGTCAAGTATCAACAAGAACAACAAAAACAGGTATATTATCGAAGAAAGCCTGATGATACAAAATTAAATATTTAGTTGCATTATTTCAGAACATGCAGTTTAACGTCAGCTAGAAAAATATTCAACACAAAAATGACTATTTATGAATGACATCTGATATAAGCAGACACTTATTAACAAGTGTCAAGACTTTCACTAAATAATTACCATCTGTTACAAGGAAATCATAATACATTATTTATATAAAAACCTCCAGCATATTAATTTTTTTAAGTTATTTATTTCAATTGTCGCTTGGGAGATTTATACACTTAAACGAAGCTTTTTACTGCAATTTCAGTACTGAACTTTACTGAAACAATTATTTAGTTCATAACAAAATTACCAATTACAGAAAAAACTTTAGTCTTCCTTATCGGCCGGGTGTGGTACAACCTTGTCATCTTTATAAGCCTTATACACAAAAATCCCGAGGATAATATGGATAATTATCACACTGCAAGCTGTAGCGTAGATGTAGCTCTTCGATGTGGTGACATGAAGCCATGACTCTACAGCAAACTGGGTAACGAAGAAGGCGAAAATAGGCAGGGTTACCATCATGATGCTGTAGAACAGGAGAGAGAGCATAGGGTTGCTGGATTTGGCTGATGTGGCGGCCATTTTGAGGTTTGGCGTCTTTGTATAAAAAGAAAAAGCAAGAGGTTAGTACGTAGGACAGATGATTTGTAGCAATAAATGAAATAAATTTATTTGATTAGTTACAGTCCATACTCAATTATTTAAAAGGGCATATCACAAGAGCAAACATTCTCTAACTCCACCATATCTTCAACACAAAAGTTGGGTGTAATCTGCCGTCTGTTACGGAAGTTTTAATTAAACTTTGCTCAGTTTTCAAGCTCGAAATTTGAACTTGAAGAATCAAAGCTTTAAGAGCTGTAAGTAAATGCTTTACATATAATTGGATCACCTTTACTGTACGGTAACTATTGGCACGATTTTCAGATTTGGTGATAAATAGTTTTTTGTGGCAACCTGTCTGACTTCGACCGAAACCCATAACGGTCAGATAGGGTTGCCAGAAAACGTCATTGTTGTGAAGGGAGCATGACGTCAAAAGTCGCCAGAATACGGACTTTTGGCGCAATTTTGGAAAGTTCGCCAATAGTTACCGTACAGTAAATTTCTACCCATATAATTTTATGGTATTTGGGTCAATGAATAGGGCTTCAGCAAGCACCATAGGCATAGAGAGACTGGAAAAACGGTGAGTGTCGAAGAGGACAACCATGATGATGTGTGTTGTTAAGTACCACAGTTTCGTAAAAAAAATAAAGGTAATAGTTAATAGTTGAGGTGAAAAAGTAAATGTTTAAGTCAAGCTGGAGTTATTTGTCTTCATTTTCCAGTCTATTCAGTGAACTGTGCTTTCAGTTCATAACAGTAGCGAGTTAAACAGTAATGAAATCCTAGTAACTGGCCCGGCAACAAATTACAAAATTTGTGAAGTTTTTAACGAGAGATAACTAACTATTTACGGCAGGACATGTACACCAATAAAAAGAAGGGTGTGTTAAAATAATGTGGAACACATAGATGCAGATCGAGATTAGTTTTAAGGTTACAGAAAAAACCAGAAGCTAAAACGACGTTTTGAAAACATGATTATCGAGAAGCTGATAAGTATGAAAAGTCAAAGTCGGTCAGTGACAAGTATTTAACCAACTACAGCACCCAAAAAATAAATGTTGTGTTATACAGTTCTAAGCAAACTTTGAAATTTAACAATAACCACAAAACACTTATAATCATTCAATTGCTTGGCAATACTAAAGCCTATAAAATCCTTAAGTGTTAAGGCAATCCTCCTTATCTAACTATTATATGTTTATAAGGTTTTTGAGCTCATTATTTTAAAAAATCATTCAAAGCCTTGATTTTATTAAGTTGTTTTATAATACCATTGCAAATATAAAATAGTTTGAGTATTTAATCTTTAGCAAAAGAAACTAAAAAGCTTCATGTTTACATGCGAATACAAGTTTGTCTCTCAATTGTATCTTCGAAATTTAGGTTTATACAAATTTAGGAGGACAATTTTAAGAACGAATACTCACTTATTAAATTGACAAAATACAATAAATAATCAAATAAACGTATAAAAGCTTTACAAGTAAAAGAAAACGAGGCAAAACCGGAATCAAGATTTCAGGGAAAGAAACGGTGAATGCTCCTTCGCATCTTCGGAAAACCAATGACGTCAGAAAGACATAGGCGAATTGCAAAAATTGTGGCGCCATCTATCTGATCGATACTTAAGCAGAGACCGATTTGAAAATGTTCGATTTAAATGAAATATATATCCCTTTATTTACACCTACTCTCCAGTATTGGTTAATTTAAGAAAAATTTCACTGTGCAAATATTTTTTAAGTAAAATATTTCTAAACTAATTATATAAAATACTGGAATTTGTTTTCAATCAATAATTATTGTATTACATATTTAGAAAATATATATATCAAAATATAATGTAATGAGGGATTTTACTTAAAAGTACATTAAAAGTAATTTGAAGCATTTTACAAATTTCTCTTTGAAATCGATATTTTTTTTTAATTCTTCCATTTATTTGGAATAAAATGAATAAAAAAGTTTGCATATACAAAAAATAATTTATTTTAGTTATTTAATTTCTTTTTTAAAAATAAGAAAATGGAAATTGTACTAAAAAAATGAAGTTATAAAAGATTCATTAAATTTGAGTAGCATTGTGCCCGCATAGTGTAATACATTTTATTTCCTACAGCTAAATAAATTATTAAATGATTGAAAAGTCAGATAATTTTCAAGCAAAAAAGGTACACAAAACTTTAATTTAAAACTAATTTTATATTTTTTTACAGCGAAAATATTTTCATGATCTTTATGAAAAAATATTAACTGATCATGAAAAATACATATATTTTAGTAGATTCGTTAGTACAATAATAATATAAAATAATTATATGCACAATATGAAGATACAAAGAAAATTTCTTTAAAAAAAAGAAGGAATAACGTCAAATTGATGGCCTTGTAACAATTAAAATGAAACTTAATAATCTAAAAAATTTCAATGAGGCTAAAATTTAAGTTTATAATCTGGATATATATTTAGCTTGAAGTTGGTGAAAAAAAATATAAAATGTTACTATTTATGTATATTCATGATTAATTATATAAAATGGTATATAATACATATATTATATAAAATGCAGTATGTGTCATGTAATTAGACATAAAAAAAGCTTAGAATTAACGACAGTTCATACAATTGTATATCTCAATATCTCAATGTATCCCTTATATTTTAATTAATGGACACGTTAAACGCACGGAAAGAAACGACAGTTCATACAATTGTAAATGTAGTTCTCGTTACTAAAAGCAACTTCTATGATCTTTGCACGTTTTTTGTGGTACAAATTTGTTTCCTCACCTTTTTCATAGGGTCTTCTGCACACACAGTACACCTGTATCTGGATATCCTGCATTTTGTTTCTTTCCGTGCGTTTAACAGTTTCAGGAAATAGGGTAAAATGTCCATTAATTAAAATATAAGGGATATATTGAGATATTGAGATATACAATTGTATGAACTGTCGTTAATTCTAAGCTTTTTTTATGTCTAATTACATGACACATACTGCATTTTATATAATATATGTATTATATACCATTTTATATAATTAATCATGAATATACATAAATAGTAACATTTTATATTTTTTTTCACCAACTTCAAGCTTGATATATATCCAGATTATAAACTTAAATTTTAGCCTCATTGAAATTTTTTAGATTATTAAGTTTCATTTTAATTGTTACAATGCCATCAATTTGATGTTATTCCTTCCTTTTTTTAAAGAAATTTTCTTTGTATCTTCATATTGTGCATATAATTATTTTATATTATTATTGTACTAACGAATCTACTAAAATATATGTATTTTTCATGATCAGTTAATATTTTTTCATAAAGATCATGAAAATATTTTCGTTGTAAAAAAATATATAATTTGTTTTAAATTAAAGTTTTGTGTACCTTTTTTGCTTGAAAATTATCTGACTTTTCAATCATTTAATAATTTATTTAGCTGTAGGAAATAAAATGTATTACACTATGCGGGCACAATGCTACTCAAATTTAATGAATCTTTTATAACTTCATTTTTTTAGTACAATTTCCATTTTCTTATTTTTAAAAAAGAAATTAAATAACTAAAATAAATTATTTTTTGTATATGCAAACTGTTTTATTCATTTTATTCCAAATAAATGGAAGAATTAAAAAAAAATATCGATTTCAAAGAGAAATTTGTAAAATGCTTCAAATTACTTTTAATGTACTTTTAAGTAAAATCCTTCATTACATTATATTTTGATATATAT
The DNA here is from genome assembly GCA_023701765.1 of Hylyphantes graminicola. Lineage (NCBI taxonomy): Eukaryota > Metazoa > Arthropoda > Arachnida > Araneae > Linyphiidae > Hylyphantes > Hylyphantes graminicola. Next base: position 57,030,468 of record CM043115.1, on the reverse strand, counting down.
ATTTTCTAAATATGTAATACAATAATTATTGATTGAAAACAAATTCCAGTATTTTATATAATTAGTTTAGAAATATTTTACTTAAAAAATATTTGCACAGTGAAATTTTTCTTAAATTAACCAATACTGGAGAGTAGGTGTAAATAAAGGGATATATATTTCATTTAAATCGAACATTTTCAAATCGGTCTCTGCTTAAGTATCGATCAGATAGATGACGCCACAATTTTTGCAATTCGCCTATGTCTTTCTGACGTCATTGGTTTTCCGAAGATGCGAAGGAGCATTCACCGAAAGAAACAGACCAGACGATAAACACAACTGGTATTGCCACTAAGAGACTATACTTTAAGACTATCTCTTTAAAAATATAGATATTTTCATATAAATAAACTTTGAAATTTAATGACATTAACAGTTTTAAGAGGCTTTTATCTAAGTTAATTATATATTCTTTAGTACATTTTAAAAGGACATTATGAATAGATAAAATAATCCAAACTAGTAAGCTCTAAGGTTCTCAATTGGCTTGCTTCACATGACGTACATCTTCCACTTTTCATGCCTACACTTCTTTCAATCGGTGCTTCAATTGGTGCTTAATTCTCCCGTGACATTGATTCTAATTCACATAAAAAGGCCCCAGAAAAATTTTGACTACAAAAATCCCTCAAATGAAAAATTCGCCATTCAATCGCTATTTTCCTTTTTATACTATATAAAAGACCAATTTTTACTTATCTATCTTATACCAATTGTAAAGCAGCTGACTATGTCAAAATTGTAAATTGAGTAATTATACAAGTGAAATTACACATAAAACTAGAAATCCCTTTTTCGGAAAATCTCTTTCAATTTTGTCATGTTTTTTTTTCCCCTTATGAAAGAGCTCCTCGCTTTTGCACCTTTATATAAAAACACAATTTTTATTGAAATTAATTTTTGAAAGTTGCAAGATTTTTTTTTCCTTAATTAAATGTTCCATTTATTAATTTCTTTTTAAAAAAATAAAGTAACATTGATCTCGTGTAATTTGAATAGTTTAGTTGAAAAACACAAATGTCAATTTTTATTCTCATTTCTATATTAATTAAATATGATGTAAGAAATATGGGAATATGTCCTAAAATTACCTCTCTTTGAGCAAAACCTATCCCTGATAATATCGTTCATGAAAAATTTTCACGCATACATTTACAAATTAAAATAACTTAAATTTTACTTTTTTTGCTTCAAAATATGTAAGAAATCAATTTTGTAACAATCAGTCAATGTAACAATTAATTTTTTTCAAGATAATTTTAATTGTTACTAGAGGACGTGAAAAATAATTCAAAAAAAAAAAAAAATAGGGGGATACGCTTGTCATTCGATAGTATACTTTATTTGTTTTCAATAAAAAAAAATTAAAATCACAAATACACATCTGCGAACAACGTCACGATTTTACATTTTTTTTTTATCTTTTTGTGGTCAAACGTCAAAACGGAATCCGCGCAATACATTTTATCACCGTAAATAAACAAGGATAAAACAAAGAACAGCACCAAATATAGAAATCGTATTTGATATAGAACCATGAATCATAAATAAACACCTACTAGCCATAATCCCAACTTTTTACGCGCAAATGTGTATGAAACATTGACGCATGTTATGAAGATATTCGCGGCATTGGCTTTGATAGATACTATGCAGGGCCGTCGTGTGATCGGGGTTACAGCGGGGTGATTGATCACGGAGGGGAAAAAAGCATTTTTATTCATTAATTTTTCTTTAGTCAGTACGGTGGGTGTGGATTTTAATTCCATTTGAATCACATTAAAATCTAAAGGCATTTTAGTTATGAATTTTAGTTGTCATTAGATGGGCAACGTCGGGTTTACCACCATTTATATAACTAAATGAATATAAATTAAAAAATTAATCAATAATCAATACTTAATCAATAATCAATACTTAGAATATTAATAACACATTAAATTATTTGCCTTATATACATTACCTAATAACATCTAACGGACGACTTAATTATACAATAACTGATTAAATAAATTATAGACGTGACAATTAATGAAGATAACTCAATTTTCGATTGATTTAAATCAACTAATTAAGCATTAACTAATCTCCTGGAGGGGGGGGGGGGTAGGGTAACCACAGGACGGTCCCTAGGTGGAAATTTTGTCCATGGGAGGATATTTAATTATTAAATTAAAAAAATTATTTCAAATTTTAGATTTGCTCAGTTTAAACGATTAAGTTGGTACTAGATATCGCATTAAAAATAAAAATCTAGGCACAATTCATTTAAAACATAACATTTTGTAATTGTTTTGTAACAGACTTGACACTCAAAAGTTGAATGATAAGTTAAATTTTAATTACATATTTATTGGATCAGACGGAACGGTCGTTCCGCCCGCCAATCTCAAAATGACGCCAAGGGCAAACGGCAGTTATGTATATATACAGGAAATATTTCGCTATGTTAACATCGAAATCGATTTTATTTTTTACCAGCAAAACTAAACTTCCTAGAACAACTTAAAAAATACAGTAGAGAGGTTTCGTGGATTACTTTAAATAAAAAAAATTTGTCAGACGGAACGGTCGTTCCGCCCGCCAATCTCAAAATGACGCCAAGGGCAAACGGCAGTTATGTATATATACAGGAAATATTTCGCTATGTTAACATCGAAATCGATTTTATTTTTTACCAGCAAAACTAAACTTCCTAGAACAACTTAAAAAATACAGTAGAGAGGTTTCGTGGATTACTTTAAATAAAAAAAATTTGGTTATTCTAGAATAAAAAGCATCGGAGAAAAAAATTATGGAAATTTTCGAAAATGAAATCTTTCGAGCAGTTTTAGTCAAATTTTGACCTAATTTTTGCTGAGACCTACAACTATTACTAGACCATGAATCTCGAAGCAGTTTTTACTAAACGATTAAGATTCCCCCAATTCACATTCTGCGTAAGTTTGAAGTTTCAAAAATACTTCTTTCTATTTTTAATTAATTAAAATCTATATTACCTTTGGCGGTATGGTTGCACGATGAACAAGCCATCCTAGCGGCCATGTATATCCTAAAACGCGCAAAGGTTTGCTATATTTTCGGCGAAGAGCAGAGTAGCGCCGTTAACTATTGGAGGGATTATAACAGCTTGTAAAATATATGATTAACCAAATATCTAAATAAACAGATTGAAAAAAATGTCAAAATAAACGAAATGCATCATTTAAACTTTTTGGCATTTTTAATAGAAAACTTATGATTAACGCGAGTTAATGAATGGATGGACTAATTGATTTATGAATGTAAACAATCATATTTGAATATTTGGTTGCCATATTCAGTTACCAATACCATTAAAAAAATTAATTTTTTTTAATATAACGGCTTAAGGTTTTATAAACGTTAAAAAATTAGTTTTTTTTTTTTTTTTTTTTTAAGAATTGTACTTGGTTATTGTTTTTCGTTGAATAGACTTTATATTTTTTTAGTTTTAATAAAAGAAAATTGAAATAAATATGCCTTCAAAAGTGTATGAAACAAGGCATAACAGATGGTTGCGGTAAACAAAAAATAAAAACTGCGACTTCAGCTCGAAATGTGTTGAAAACAATGACCGGGGAAAAAACGTCATCTAAGCGGCACAGTGACTGAGAAGTTAAACGCGTCCACTTCGTGATCGCGGGTTCGAGCCCCGGCTGAGTCGTCGGATATTCTGGATGGGAAAATTCTTGGCGCGCATGTCAAATGCTTATGTGGCGTGTAAAAGATCCATGGAGGGCCCAGTTAGCCTGGGTTCTCTCGGAAAAACTAAATCTCGGCATCCACAGAGAGCACAGATTCATTGTAATCTGGGCGTCATTGGTAGCGAGAGTCGCCTAGATGGTGCCACAAAAAATGGCTTTCAGTTCTGGGGAATATGCTGAGTCTGCAAAGGCTTGTACGCCAGCGTTTCAGCACCATTAGAGAAAAAAAGTCACCTGGAAATTTATTTCTAGATGACGATGACGCTTTAATTTAATTTCATAGAAGTGCAGTTCACTTTCATCATTTACAATATTGATGCTGAACCATTTTAGCTTCCCTTCGGCATTGTTCCCGGTGGTTATACAACTTTCCATAAACATTGAAATTATGTATTCTATTTTGTAGTCATATTGCCTTTGTATCCATTGAACTAATTCATAAAACATGTTGGTAATCCTCCCTACCTTAAAAAGAATCTCATAAAATATATTTAAAAAAAAACTACTGATATCCACCAAAAAAAAAACTTCGTAAAAGTAAACAAACGCCAATCTAAAAAAAACCCCTATTTTAAAAAAAGTCATTATGAGAATTGTGGCTAAAAAAGCCGTGATATAAAATGAATGCCAATCTCTTGTGTAAAACTTCCTGGTCATAATAAATAGTATAATTTAAGTTTTGCTGCTATAAAAAAATTGCACTGTTTGAGGTTGGTGCCCATCTTGACCACCCTCTATACCTCTATATAAATGTATTGAGATCATACATTTGTTAAAGTTTTTTTAAAAGTATCCTTCGTTATTCTGATTTAGTAAAGGAAGTTCATTTGCGTGATTTAATTTTTTTTACGGGGATTAAGATGGGCACCAACCTCAAAGAGTGCAATTTTTTATAGCAGCAAAACTTAAATTATACTATTTATTATGACCAGGAAGTTTTACAAAAGAGATTGGCATTCATTTTATATCACGGCTTTTTTAGCCACAATTCTCATAATGACTTTTTTTAAAATAGGGGGTTTTTTTAGATTGGCGTTTGTTTACTTTTACGAAGTTTTTTTTTGGTGGATTAGTAATACTAAAAAATTTAACGATTTTTTTAATCAGTCATTGTTTTTTTTTATTAATTTTTGATAAAAAAAAATATAAAAACTTTGAATGTTGTCTTTTTCGTCAATTTTGGACAATCGGAGCCAATATTTTAATTTTTAAAAAGACTTTTGCTAAGCAGGGAGAAGAAATCTTGAATCGTCAATTATTTTTTGACGGCAATAGCAGGAGATTTGATATATTTTTAAATGTATAGTCAACCTGTAAAATGCGTTTTTTCTTAGTTTCCCTAGACTGTATTCACAAACTTTATTTTGTGATTTATTTAAAATTATTAAATATTATAAAATCTTTTCATATCATTCTGCAAAATAAAAGTCTAAGAAGAGATAGTCATGAATTATATATAGATATATTTTTTACTTTTATCCATTTTTTACATAAGACAGTTTATTTACAATGCCTTCATAGTATAGTTTTGACGCATATTTGCTAGTTGTGTATATCACAAGATATTCGGTTTCATCTACCACAAAATACGAAGAATAGAACGGAGGCATACATAGTGTTACCAGACGTCCGTACTTAGCAGGACACGTCCTTATTTAAAGGCTCTGTCCTGCTGTCCGTATTTATTTCTTAATTTTTTTTTAATCTTTTTAAAAAATCTCAAATGTGCGTATTTTTGAAAATTTAATTAATTTTGAAGATCTTTAAAGAAGTTTGTATCATTTCAAAGTGTAACACCAATTACTTGTTTAGTTTACTCCAAAACGTGTTTTATGCATTGCTATCTAAATTACAATAGTTAGCTACGTTGGTTCTGCTAAAAAAGTGCTAATAATAATGTTTAAATAATATAATGTACTAATGTTAAATGTGCTAATAATAAGGTATTGTCTCAATTTTAAATGTGTCCTGCTTTTTCTGTTTTCGTCCTGCTTTTCAAAAGTAAGTCTCCTGTTTTTTTTCATTTTTTTTTTTTGTTTTTTTTTTTTGACCTGGTAACCGTAGGCATACATATAGGTTTACCAAACGTCCGTATTTAGCAGTACACGTCCGTATTTCGCGGCTCTGTCCTGCCGTCCGTATTTGTTTTTTTAAAATTCCTGAATCTCCGTATTTTTGAAAATTCAACTGATTCTGAAGATCTTTAAAGACGCTTGTATGCATTTCAAAGTGTAATATTTTACTTGTTTAGTTTACTTCAAAACGTGTTTTATGTCTCAAAACATCGGTCCTTTCCTTGTCTTTTAGATATATAATGTATCCAAAGACATGGACTTCTTAAGAAAAATTGGTTCTAAGAAAAATATGCAAATAATGTTTAAATAATATAATAAAATCATGTTTAATGTGCTAATAATAAGGTTTTTTTCTCAATTTTAAATGTTTCCTGCTTTTTAAAAGTAAGTGTCCTGCTTTTTACTTTTTTGACCTGATAACCCTAGGCATACACAGTGTGTTCTTACGTCAAACATTCCCAAAAAAAAGAATCCAATTCCACAAAAAGTCGCCGAATCAACTCATGAAACACCGTCATTAAATGTATGTTTTGACTAGTAAATATATTAGTTATCTCAAACAGAGAAATAAGATAACGGAGTGTGATGTTATTATATTCCTCCGACGAAAAATCCTCGACGAAACAGTGGTGGCTGTTGAAACGAAAGCGACGACAGGAAGCTGATGTGTTCTTTCTGTTCTGTTCTAGCAGGAGCGCGGGACAATATCCCTGTTGAGGAAATAGATATTCGAAACAAAAAAGAAACAGCGGAAGCCATCCTTTTTCGTCTTCGCGAAGGCTCTTCATTTGGTGTTCTGTTCTGTGCTGCCTATTCCTGCATCCTGCCATGGCGAATGTTCGATAAAAATATGGGCTGAAAATCGGACACCACCCGAGTTTATTTTAATTTGCAAGCGATTAGTGTGCATGCTATGATTGATATTTATTGCTGCTTGAAGATTTGTTCTATATTTTCTTGCGGAAAATGTTCCGTTACATTATAGTGCATTTGCCTTATTAGGATATTTTACTCGTGGGAATATGACGTGACATTGTTTTGTCTGGATATATCTTTTGCAAGAATTGGATTTTATTTGCATACATAATTATAGGTAAGTGGATTTTAAATTTTATCCAAAGGATTTTGCATTTTTTTAAAAAAAATTTCAATTGCATTCAGAATTTGACGTTACTTAATCAAAAAATACAGATAAAAAGACATTTACTTATAAGAGGCGAATTGGATGGATTTTTATTATTGAAAAATAGACCTATACGAAGAATACCGCTCCGTTCTACCATGCCAAACGGGGTTTTAGTTCCGGTATTCCCATTGACAAAACACGATTCAATCATTCTAGTGTTAGATAAAATGAAGACCAAGCTAGCCCGGGAACTAAACAATGGGGAATTCGCGGCAACTGACAGCTGACTGGACACTTGCTGCAATGCACCTCATTGTGTCCCTTTCCGTAAGTTGAAATGGGCGCAACATGCCCTTTATTAGTTGTCGCGCCATTCAGTTTAGACGAGAGAAATTGGAGCTACATTACTTTCCCAGGGCCGGATCCGGATTAATAAGTGTAGGGGCCTGCTTGTAGGCGGTTGATTTTAACAGGGACCCGTTTCCTTTGCACACCCCCCCCCCCTCCACACACACGCGCACACTTTAAGAAACGTGGAGAAATGCTACACATTTTTTTTTCAGTGCATATCAGAACTCACATAAATAAGATCAGTAAAATCCAAATTTTTAAATAATTGTGTAACAGTGAGTTGTTAATTTAAATGTGTTCGGTAAAATTATTCACGTTGGTATGGTATGGTATGGTATGGTATGATACATATATATTCCAGCTTGTGTGCTTGTTCAGAGAACCGCTTATAAGCTTTCGTCAAGTGGGACAGACAGAGAAAGAAATTTTACAGTCACAAAGAAATGAATAACACATAGACAAATAACAACATTTATTGACTGTCACACACATCCATGCCTGACCGGGATTCGAACCCGACCTCAGCAGCTCCAAAGGCTAGTACACTAACCATTCGGCCACCGAGGCAGCATTATTCACGTTTTGAGCCCCTAGGAGGTATAAACCTAAAAATAAACAAAACTTCTTGGACATTTGACTTGCTACATGAAATTTATGTTTTTTACTTTGAAGAATGACAACTCTCTCAAGTACTTTTGTTAAATAGCAACCGAAAAATAAGAGGTGAATCGTAATTCTTTAAGCAATGGTATACATGTTCAATAGGTATTAAATCAAGATCTATTTAAAAAGTAACAATTTCGAATAAAAATAAATGTCTTAACTTAACAATCCTCACTTACAAGTATTTTTGCTACAACCACCTAATCACGAAATTTACAACCACTTTTACAGCTTTTTTATTGAGACATCTCGTAGTGGTGCCACTTGATTTGTCATTCTTGAGCTAATAATACAGCCTACAAAGTTAACGCATCAGATTTCAACGGAAACAAAGACTCCATTCTTGAGTTCTAAGATGCAGCAAGTCATTACACTAGCAATCCTCGCTAATTTAATCTAGTGTGTTTCGGCTGGGAAAATAATTTTCTCATAGTCGCCACTCTGTATGATTTTGAGTTAGGGTCACTAGATATGGGCTCTACTTTAGTAGACAGAGTCGTGACAACCCAAGTTCACCAAGGTCGTTATTCTGATGTATAGCTTTTTCTTTTCTGTCCGAGAAGGAACTTTGCTGGCACTTGTTTATCTCGGGCCGTGAAAGGAAACTTTCACCAATCGTTTTTATTTAAAAAGATATGAATTTTTCAATATTAATAAAATTTTGGTTGGTTTTGGTGCAGAAAATTTCCAATTTTTTTTCAAAAAATCTTTCGTTGCGTAACTGTGTGGCAAAATTAGTTTAAACAAAAGAAACGCGACTTTTTTTTTAATTTAATGCTTTTTCAAATAATTATTTTTAACTTTCCTATAAAAAAAATCAAATCTATTAATAAATCCAAATAATGCATAGGTTTCTTATCAGCATTTTAAAAATTAACCGGGTGATGGACTTTAATTCATTAATACAGTTTTGTTGTTTTTTTAATTTATTGTTATTACTTTTGTGATTGACAACAAACGAAAGATTTTTTTATATGACGACAGATTTAAAGCATTCATAAACTTTCTAGAAAAGCTTGAGGCTCAAAATTTATTTTGACCTTTCAATTTTACTAATATGGAGAAAAAAATTTACCAATATAATAATTTAATTCATTTTCATTCTAAATCATTTTATTACTAAAATATACTGCTCATTTCAAACGAATAAATATTGATAAGGATCCTTCATTAATAGATAAAGCCGTTAAAACTACATCAGGAGCTTATGAGATTATTATTCAAAGTGCATAAAAAATAAGAATATTTTCATTTCAAGTTGTAAAATCCGTTTTAAAAATAACTTTATTCGATGAAATAAAAACGCTAATATATGACGAGATGCATTAAAATATCAGGTGACATATACTTTTGGCTTATATGAGATTTTTGGGCGCTGCGACATATGGTACAGTTTTATATGAAAATATGATTTTGAAATCCTTATGTTTTATTTACCTCCATGTTTGTTATTTATAAAAAATTAATTAAATTCAAAAAGTTTAAAATATAGTAATCGGGAGATATGAGATATATTTCAATTTCTTTAACTTCGACTTTTTTAGTATACTACAAATTACACTTTTCTTTGTTTATAAAAATATCTTTAAAAATAAACTTACTCTTGCGTTTTATGATGAATTTGAAGGTTAAAACAGGATAATTTTTAAAAGAAAGTAAATCCGCCGTTATACTCTTTCCGCTTAGATGGAAGAAATCGATTAAAATATCCGGTTTTACAGAAGAAAAAATATATTGCTAATGCCAACTAAAATAAGTGTGTACTAGGTGTTATTTTTATTGAATATCTTAAGAAGTGCCTTACTCAATAAATGTTGGCATTTCAAAAACATTGAATCAACAATCAGCTAAATTTTTAATCCTAAAACACAAAATAGTAAAAAAAAATAGGGATTTATAAAAAATATATATATTCGGTAAAAAGAAGTTATAGTATTTTTTAAATAAAGACGAAAATTTTGTCCTAACATACACTGTTCAGTGCAGCTGCTTCTAGCGATAATCATTAAGGTATCCGTTTTAGACTACCAACATCCCTTTAATTTGTAAGGTCAAAATATATTTGAATGACGTCACCCGCTGTTTAATTAAAGAACTGTCTCATTCCATTAGATATCGTGTGTGTGTTTCGCTAGTGTACTCTATCAAAACAAAAATCCTGAAGCGGTAAAATATAAGACCATTTAAATATAGTATGCTGCGAGCATATTGAATTCTATAGTTGAAAATACCTTAAAAAATTATTGTATTACACTACGCGAACCTTTATTCTGTCTCATTAATTATATATTGTTTCTAATAAATGTAACATTGAGAAATATTTCATCTTAAACTCAGACAAATATATAGTTCTTATTGAAATAGGAATACAATGGAAATACTGTATGGTAAAAAAAATAATAAAAACATTACAAAAATTTATTTACCAGTAAAAGACATTATTATTATGAAAAACACTTTCAACAAGTCTAAACAAGCATAAGGATGATGAATTTACACTTTTTGTTGTGTGCAATCAAATCATACTTGAGTAGGATATACAAATGAGAACTGTTTGTCTCCATCACATGAATCTGACAACCTTTAAATGGCTTCACAAAAAAAAAATCAACTATCTTCATCTTCTTCTAACCTCCATGCTGACTTTTTCATTTATCGTTACCTTTTTCAATAACTTTCAGAACATTTTTTTAATGCCATATTTAACTTCTTGAGTGGAGTGGCAGTCCCGGGCCTGAAAATAAGGTATCCCTCAGCTTTTCTAGTCCTCGTTTAGCCTGCCATTTCATTCCACAACTCACCGCAACCAGCAGTGAAATGGAGGAGTGAAAGCGGTGATTACATCACTCGAAACATGACAATTCTGGAATTCGTAGAAAAAGTTAAGAAAGTGGCATACCGAATTATGAAAGTTTTATAAATTTATAATCCTTATTATTTTAAAGATAAAAAAATTTACAAAAAAACTATTTTTATACATTTTAATTCGATAAATTCTATAGTATTGTTGCACATTTCTTGGTTCTTTCTGAGGCAAACACTTTCGAACCGTTAGCATTCTTGTTAGTGTGCAACTTTTTTATTTGAAACAAACCAAACACTCGATGTGTTCACTCCATCTTCAAACTCGTTCTAGAATCTGGCAACGCTCTTGCGTTTGTTTTTGCGGAAGTGCAGCTCAGTGACTTTTCTTTCCATTTTTTTGTTTATTCAAAAAATTCAATATTTTAAATTTTAGTTTCGTTTCTCACACAAAAAAAATTCCGCCCAGTACTTATCCATCTGTAGGAGATGAGGGATTTCCGAGGATCCAAAACAAGGTAAATATTCTCGTAAACTGATATTAATTCGCTAAAGAATAACCAAATTTGGGTATCCCCACCTTTAAGTTCTGTTATGGTTCGTTGGTTTTCGCGTCTTGCTTTCCGAACAATGGGTTCTTGAAGCATAAAATAAATGAAAGTACAATATTGTGTACGGCCACCCCTCTGTTTGATTTGTTAGCAATTTAGCTCGCCACTTAAATTTCGGCTTGCGAAAACAGCAATGCTCGGCCAAGCAATAGGTAATTCTCTTTTGTGCTTTAATTTTAAATAAATAGTATTAAAATTCTTGGTTAATCAATAAATATATTGCTGTATTATATTTATTTGAATAGTTTTAATTGTTTATAGACGTTTGACGGCTAAACAAAGGTTTTGACATTTTGACAGCTCGTGTTACCTTATGGTGTTTTTGTTTACCTACGATTTAAATAACATATGTGTGCTTTTGGAAGCATTATTGTTTACTATTGTTTGAATTTTAATTCAGTTAAAGCGAAGGTGCATTTATTAGAAAAGTTTTGTTTCTTGTTTTGTGAAGCATATGTCAGTTAAGCTGGTTGTTTACTATAGTGTCAAACAGCTGTTATGCTATTTATCAAACATTTGCTCTTAAGTTTCTTAGCATATACAGATTGCATTTAAACTTTTATGCATTGCATTTTTTTATATTTATATTATTATGATAAAAACTTGTTTAAAAATATTTTTTTAAATGTTCAAGTAAGATAAAGAATATATGTGTTTGGAAGAATACTTCTTGCATAGAAAGTACTTTTTAGCCATTAGTTTCAGATTAAAACTACATTACATAGTTATTTATAATATCCTGAAATTATTTTATATGGAATATCAAAATAATACTTATTAATTCTGCTGATGCCAAGATGCATGAAACTCAATTTTTCAAGTCATTAAGCTCTTTTTTTCCGTATCAAGAACAACACCACACATAAGTAATAATCTAGTATATATCCATTTCGAAGGCCCAGGCGATGAAGTCGCCAAAAATGTTCAACCACCGCAAAATTTAATATCTTTAATGGTAACTTTTAACTATTTTATCACCAAAAAATTAAATTTTAGGAAGTTCAGCGCCCCTTATATGGAAAAGTACCTAATAACCTTTTCTGTAGTCAAATTTGTCTTGCTGGTGCTCTATAACATTTCTAAAACCTGATCGATTGTCCTATGCAGTTGAATCTCGTTAATATGAAATTTTGCTTAAGACTGACTGAAAGCATTCCCTCAGTCTATATAGCTTTGAACTAACTGAAAGAAATATCTTAACGTGAAATCGCTTTCGTCAAAATCCTGCTTAACCCAAACAAAAAATTCAGAATTTAATTTTTCCTCCTTAGTAATTTGATGAACAAATTAAACATTAAAAAGAGTGTCAAACAAACATTATACAACAGTTTTTTTCTTTTTTTACTTCTAAAAAAAATCATGAGATCTAAAATGATTCATTCGTTTTAATTTATTGATGTTCCTTAAAAAAAATTCAAAATTTTTCTATAGTATGTACTACTCTAAATGTACTTTAATAAGGGAATTTATAGTTGTATGCATGTACTATTAGTGTATTACATTATAAAAATTAGAATAAGTTTAGATGTTGCTTTTTTAAAATTATTCCTGTGTTCAAAGTAAAACTGACGGTTAATACCTATGCAATTCCGTACACAAAATGATCTCGGTGTTCCATTGGAGTTCGCATTAACAAGGTTTGACTATAACAACAAACATTTGCATCATAATTATTCGAAAATTAAAAAATTCCCTATATTGCACTGTACGTGGAAAAGTTACCTATCACACAAATATGACTTTTTGAGTTCTAAATGCTATAATATTCAAAATTGAAATATCTAGCGATTAAAGCAAAATTAAATACATTGTTAGAATAATTGGAATGGGTAAGTGAATAGTTATTGTTTCTACATTAAAATGCAATGGAAAAAATAAACTTCGGACCATTTTTTAAAAAACTAGTATTTTTGCTATATATCTCTTTTCGTCGTACAGTGTCATGTATAAAGCATTGTTTATAAAAGTTTAACAGTTTAGCAAACGTTCATGTTTGTGTATAGAACTTTGTTGTCACTGTAGTGTACTAAACAGGGTTCGTTGATTAAAATCAACTTGATTTAAATCAATGGATTTTTTAAAAAAAATCATTTTAAATCAATGATTTTTTAAAAATTTAGTTTAAACCAATTTTTAAAATTAATATTTTAATTATGACATCATGATAAAAAAAAAAGCTTATGAATTTACATATATCATTCAATTTTTAACATGACAATGCCAGAATGCCACTGATAAATTGCCAAAGTACCACTGTAAAATTTTCAAACATAATGATCACATAATGAAATAATAGACTAATCATTCAAACACAAGGCTATCAATTTATCAAGTATTGTTAGTAGTTTTTTGTTAATCAAGTATTTACTATTAAGTTAATTAATAAAGCACTGTTTTAGTAATATTTTGTAAGTGACATATTTTATGCATCTGATTTGGAAGATTTTTTTCTTCAATAAACCTGCAATTGAAAATTTCGAATTTTCAGTATTGGTATACATTTTTAATTTTTAAATTATGGTATTATACATATAATTAGGCTTACATGTTAAGTAATTTTAGTAAAACAAATTGTCTGGTACTATGTATTAAAAAATTAAACATTTGATGAAAATCTCATTTAAATAAAAAAAATCTGATTAATTTGGTTTTTAAAAAAAAATCACGAACCCTGGTATTAATTCGTGTGTTTAACTACCAGCCGTCCACCTAGCTTTGTATAAGAGTTAGTTAGATGGCCGTAGTTCCGGGGTCTGTAAATGAGTACTAACGTTTAAAAAAAAAATTAGTAAAAGATATTTAAATAGTAGCAAACATTTAATAATTAAAAATATATATAGCAGCTCTCTTTACGAAGTTCTTGGGTTGCATTTTAGACCGTCAAAACACATTTTAACCAAGACACTGGATAGACCAAGACAAGTGGTCAAAATTATGTTTTTAACTGCAACTGCTGTTTTTGTATATTTGATTAAAAATAGTTAATATAATAACTGTGAATTAAAATGTGCAAAATTTAAATTCTGAAAATGCTGGGAAAACATAACAAAACCTCAACTTGTCAAACATGCAATTCCTAGCCTATATTTTTTAACTGCAACTAGTAGTTTCAAAAAGATTAAGGTAATCGATATAAAATTTGTTGAATTATCTAATGATTATATTATAACTTTGAATGAACTGTCATGCCAGCTCTTCATCAATTAAATGATAATTTTTTAAAGTTCTGATATATCCGAAATAAATAAGAATAGTTTGAAATTAGAGACATCCACAAAACTTGTTGCATATATTCGTTTTTTTTTTATTTCAATGCCAATTGCATAAATGAGCCTCTAAAATCATTAAAACCTTATTAAATCTTGGTGTTATTTAATGTATGTGTCATTTTATTTGGTGTTTAATTGTTATGAGATATTTATTTTGCACAAAATAAATTGAATAGTAAATTTCAGTGGTGGAAATGATATTGACCGGGGTGGATAAAACCAGTCAAAACCACGTGTTTAAACCCCCATGTTTAGAACTGACACAACGCTGCTGAGAACAGCACCTTAAGAGCTGCTCAAATGTCAACCAAAAACGGTCTTAAGCTCTTTTGTGTGTGCTAAGATTAACTTCCTTTCAATTTCATTGCCTAATTTTTTTTGTTTAAGCAGTAGACCTTAAGTTATATATCGTTTCTAAGTTACTGTCATACAAAATTGTTTTAAATTATCACTGGGGATATTTTTTTTATATACCATAGTACATACTAAATCTTCAAGATTGGTTTCCTGCATTGCAAAGTAGATATTTAACATTAATTTTCTCTGTGACAAAGGTTTAAAAAAAGATCTTGCTATTCACATAAACATTGCAGCATATGACAATAGGTATAAAAGTGGACATGAAAATTTTGTGATTGTTTGGACTTTGACAAGCTCTTTATCCATGAGTGCGCAGTTAGTCTTAGTTAGTACTCTAAATGGTGGATCTGATAAGAATATACAAATGTCTGAAAATTGTGTTTTACTAAATGTAATGATTTTTAAATTGTTGTTTAAATATGTCCATGCTTTATTTTTAAAGTTATTTTACGCCATTATTTTACTAAAGCTGCTGATAAAACAATCATTATTTTTGGGCTTAATTTTAAATAAATGCATACCTTTAAAATTAGTCAATGTGCTTAATTCCTTTTGTTAAACATTTGTTTATTTTCTTTACAGTGAAAATTGCTATGGAAAGCTCTAAAGTCAGTTTAGAGTCTTCTGAGGAACTTCCTGAAAATGAGGATATAAAGGTATGTCTAACTTTATACGTAGAGAGACTAACTTAAAAAATTTGTAATTTCAGTTAGTTTCGTAATTATAAATCTTAAAATGTAAGGCAATTCAGATGTCAGCCTTTTCACTTAACCACTCCTAAAAATTCCCAAATTGTAAGGCCAATACTGTCATTGGCAGGTAAACTGCAGTAATTGCAACATTGAATTGCATCATTTTTGCTCTGAAGTATTCAGTCTTTTAGTATAATTTGTTATAGTTTAGAGTAATTAAGGTCTTGCAACAATGGTCCAAGTCATAAGTCTAGATACTGCAGTTTACCTGCCCACCACGGGATAGCCCTTGTGTTGCTCTAGAGCAGTGGTTCCCAACCTGGGGGCGATCGCCCCCAAGTGGGCGATTTGTGTTATCAAGGGGGCGATAAATAGTTTGGGGGCGATAGGGGGGCGATGAGTATTCAAAGGGGAAAAATTAAAATATACTGTACAGCAAAACCATTCTAATTTTTTTTGATCATCGTGACAAGAGTTGAATATTTGACCAAGTTAGAAATTGCTGATTCTATTGTCCATCCATTCCCTTTTGAATCTGTGGGTTGTAGATAACCTTGAAAACTCTTTGCAGATGGAGTTTGACGATCTGAAGTATGACAGTGAGGCGAAACTCATTTCAAGCAGAGAGGTTATGAGTTAGAATGCATGAAACTTATTTACACTGATTCTTATCTGTGGTAAAAAGCTGAACTATGTCTTATCTTGTTCCGTCAATATATATTTAGTTAAAAAAAAA
The DNA here is from genome assembly GCA_023701765.1 of Hylyphantes graminicola. Classification (NCBI taxonomy): domain Eukaryota; kingdom Metazoa; phylum Arthropoda; class Arachnida; order Araneae; family Linyphiidae; genus Hylyphantes; species Hylyphantes graminicola. The sequence continues at coordinate 57,014,016 of CM043115.1, read as the reverse complement.
GAGTTAGTTCTGTTATCCAGCTCCTCACCAAACAAAGAAATCAATGGGATATTTGTCTCAAAGACTTGCGTATGAGCTTGAAAAATAATAATTGATATAAAAAAAGTGAAGAAAAAAGTTTTCAACATTCATTTTTTTTTTCTTTAATTTTTATTGTCAACTCTCTTAAATTTTCCAGAATTGAGTTTAAAGATATTGGTTAATTATTTTACCTTCATTCTTTGAAAAAATCTTAATAAAAATAGAAAAAAATAAACTTTTTCCCGATTTTATTTAAGAGTAACCGGATAAAGCTGCTTTGGTTGTTTTTATATATGGTAGTAAGTGTTTGAAATTATAAAATGGCTTTATTAGTTATACTTCAACTCAAATTTTAATTGGACAAATTATAAAAATTAAAGGGGGGCGATATGTGTTATTCAACTTAAAGAAGGGGGCGATGTTACAGAAAAGGTTGGGAACCACTGCTCTAGAGTGTACATTAAATTGACCTTCAGTCCTTCATAGTTTCAAAGATCCTTGATCTTTCAAATTTGTTACAGTGACCTAAAGCTTGATTTTATTAAACACAAAAATGTTTGTGAGAAGTATAGTGATGTAGGATTTTGCAAAGACACAATAAATGAAATATTTGAATAATTATCTATCTTAAATTTCAAACTTTTACCACTTTGCTCTGTTTTTCAAGAATCCAGATTTTTATTGTATTGCATTATGATGCACAAATAAGGCATCAAATTATTATTATTATTATTTAATCTTTGAATTGTACTTTAAATTATTCTGGTGTTATCTTTACATTTTAGAGGTTTTTTCTTTAAATCATAGATGTTGAGATACAGGTTAAAAAAAAGCTTATTTTGTAACTGTTAGTGGGCCTCTAACTCCCTTACCTTTTGGAAAGATAGTTACAGAAGTATTTTGTATTTTGCATTAATTTTTTTTTACATTTTTATTTGGTAGTCAATTTTATGCTTTTATAATTAAAAAAAAGTAATTGGTTATATTATAAATAAATAATAATTATAAAATATCTTTTTACGATTTTTTTTAAATGTGTTTTGTTGATGTGTATCAGCCATTTTAAATTTTGGTGTATAGTCAAACTTTTCGAGGGCAACTTCTATCTGTTTTAGGACCGTTAAATAGATCGCTAAGTGAAGTGGAGCAATTTGTACTTATAAACAGTGGATTACATAAAATGTCATAACTTTTTAAAAATTTTTTTTATCCAAAACTCCATAGTAAGTCGCCATATTTTTGACCTCTTTACGCCTGATCAAAATCCTTTTTATTTTAACAGAGGTTCGTTGAAATTGATAGTTAAAGTTAAGAGTTATATCAATGTTCATTATTCATTTGTTTAAAAAAAAACCCAATGATTTTCAATAATACTAAAATACAACTAAAAATAGTTTTTCCTCTGTTTATTACTTATTTTCTTAAATATGTTATTCGCTGCGTATGATGTCGCCCTTAACGGTTGCGTTGCTGCCTACTCAGGTGTCGGCTCGTCACTTGATTGTGGTTCTAAAATACGACACCCGTCGCCAATAGCCCTCGTTTAGCTCCAGTGCGACGATAATTCAAACTTAACCTAAACCTCATAAATGTTATTAAAATTAAACTTCTAAAAAATGGGTTAATAAGAATTTTAGTATTCAAATTTTTCTTCGTGCATTTTCGTAACATCCATGCAATTAAAATAACTCTTGTGTGTTCAGTCTCCCGGAACTTCGGCTCAAAAGAAAAGAAACTCTCCATTTTAATTTCCATATGCAGCTGATTCATTCATTCAACATTTGCAAAATGGCGAATCCAAAGAAAAAACAATAAAAAAAACTTATTTCACCCGTGATTCGTCACGAATGCCGGAATGTAACGTCGTCGAAATAGCTGCATAAAATAAAAATTGACTTCTACTTTAATTGCTTTTAATAGTATTAATGGGAGCTTTATTGCGAGATCCCTTGCGACAGAGTGAATGACCTTTTGAAAAGGTTGTTGTGCAGTGTTCAACCTACAAAACGTGTTTCGGTTTAAAATGTGTGAATGGCGGAAATTTTCAAGGCTGGTTTTTTCCGACTTAAATTATTCCGGCGACGTATTAAATGTTCTTAAAATAAGGTTTTTAAAAACAAAATATTATTTTTGTGTCCGTGTGAGTGAGAAGAATTCTAATTTTCTGGAACATCTCCCACTACGTGTATGACGTTTTTCAGTTTTTTTTTAATTCCATCATACTCTCTCAAAAAATTTAAACTTTTTTTAATGCTATGGTCCGTTTATCGGTTACGCCATTCGAATTGCAAATGCTGCAGTCAACTTTGATACAAGGGCTAGGGAGCCCAGTCGGTTAGGCACTTGCCTAGCATGCGAAAGGTCCCAGGTTCGAGTCCGGGCATCTCCAAAATAACTGCCGACCTATAAACGGCCCGTGCAGCCAAATATGTCCGATAATTCCCCGTGTAAGGGAGTGGGCGTTAAATATCCTTCAAAGTCCTAACGCTGCGTACGATGTCGCCCTTACCGGTTGCGTTGGGTTATGCCTATTCAAGTGCCGGCTCGTCACTTGACTGTGGTTCTAAAATACGACGCCCGTCGCCAATAGCCCTCGTGTAGCTCAGTGCGACGATATTTCAAACCTAAGTAACAATCTAACTGATACATACCTCAAAAAATTCTGCGCATCAAATATTGAAAATCGAATTAGAAGATCTTCAAATGGCTTGTTTCAAGTGCAGCTTTTATTCCTGTAATTCTGAAACTCGGTATTTTGATCAAAAATAGTTAAATTTTTCCTCTTTAAAGGTCATATAATTAAATGCTGTGTTTGTGACGCTTTTTTTACGCATGAATTTTGTGTGGAGCAGTTCTAAGTGGCAGTTTCTGTTACAAACCTACTTGTTTTTAAACATCTACTCAAACACATCTTCAACTAAAGAACCCGACGCTTTTGCCTTTTCAATTAAGTCTAATGTTACCGGAAGTCGGGTTTCCAAACAAAACAGAAGTCTTCTTTCCATGTTAATCCAATGGAGAAAAAAAAATTGTCGGAACCGAATTTTGAAATATAATTTTATGGATTTTTTATAAACTTTTTAATGAAGTGTGTCCTGCGAATCGGGAATCGTGGAAGATCTACTTATACTGCTCTCATAATTTGAAATTTTTAATATAGTTTCCCTTTATTGCCTGTGTGCTACGTCACGTGGCTTAGTTTTTCGTATTTGATTATTATTTTTTTAATTAATATTTTCAAAACATATTTGCCGAGCCTTAACAGGGATTTGACGTCATCCGTTGGTAAACCTGAAATTCCGTTAAAAAAAGCCGTTAAAAATATTACTAAATAAATTTTATCAACATTTTCTAAATTCTGTCATTTTCTTATCTCTATTATTTGATCATTAAATTCTTTAAATATTAGTTTCAAAGTTTTCATTTGTTATTGTTTGCTTTTGAATTCCGCTTACAACTCGATTTTCGAAATTTTTGATTTTTCCTAAAATGAAACAAATTTTCTGTTTAGTTAACGAGTTTCCAGCAAGGCGGGACCATGCAGCTAGTGATAAATATAGCTGGTGTCTCTTGTGCCACTTTTTGAAATTGGTTTGAATATTTCATTAACAAACTATGTATTAAAAATTTGGGAAAAAATCGAACTACCGTTAAAAAATTAAATTGCAGATACATTTAAGCTAGCTATACACAAACAAACATTTCTAAAATTTTTCAATATAGTTAAATTTGGTTCCCAAAATTAATTTTGCCCATTGGATTAACACGGTGAGAAGCATTCGGTTTAGGGACCCGACTTCAAAATCTCATCATCCTTTAGTCAAATTACGTTATTAGCATTTATTTCCGCTACCAAGAGACGTCTAAAGTCACTTTTTTTTGGCTGAATAATAACCCAACTGTTCTACTGTGTTGGTAAAGCGATAAAAAAAAATATGTTATTTTTTAGTTAAAATTTTAATGCCTTAATTGCAAACTATTTTCTTCATAATTTTTTGTTTTACGTAGAGCATGTTATACAATAACTTTATCCCGATTTATAAAATGTATCCTTTTTTTATTTCCGTCTAAATTTCGGAAAGTCCCATAAATAAAACTAATATTCCATGCTTCATTTAAAGCTAAAATTTAAAATCCCAGTTTTTCGTGGATTTCGGGACTTGTATTTTACACTCCGTGCCAACCTAACTTGGGTAAAAACAAAGAGTAAAAGGGCAGAGGGGAAAGTGCAATTGGTTCGTTAGTTTTAAACTCTTGTAAGGAAAAAAAATACAAAATGATCTGAATACAAACCATTATACACTTTTCATTCCGATAAAATTGCCAAATTTTCTAAAATATTATTCAAATATGTTAGACTTTAAATGAAATTAATGTTTTAAACATGTTTTCTGGATGGATTCACATATTATTTATGGACTCTTTACATACACGGAAGGATCTTCTCTATTGCATATTTCTATTACCCAACTTAGGTTGGCAAGGAGTGTGGAAATAGCTTCCACGTTTAATAATCAATGTTAAAACATCATTTCATCGTTACTGAACTGACCATACCAAACATCAAGGACAATTATTGAAGCCAAATCCATAGATCCATTTTAGTCTTGGTCCAGTCCACCAAACAATCATGTAGAGTGCATCACGGTCATTTCACTAATCAATCAATTTTTTTTAGTGTTCTTTTATTTTTGCGGCCTACTCTTGCTTCCGCGGCACCGCCCTTGCGTGGGCCCTGGTTTTAGGCACTGCCGTATTATTTTACATGACATCAAGCAATCAACACAATGTATTCCGCATTCCAATTCTATGTTTCTGAAATTCAATTGAAACGGTCGGTGGTAGATTTTATCGAGCCGTAAGACACTTCTTTGACTTAAGACTTTGAAATGTCATTTTAATCAAAGTAGCATGCACGCGCAATTTATGAAACCGCTAATGACTTTTGTCGTCTTGTCATCTGGTTGTTGTCCGATTTTTTAAAAATTTGTTTTATGGGCGATTTTTCCTTTATTTTGAACTCAATGAATCTGTAATTTATAGTACAAATGCAAAGCGTCGACTATCGAGAGGTGATCGCTAGATATCGTGGGCTAATTATTATTATTATATGGAAGTGTAACATTTCATATTTAACCCATTAAAGAGACAGTTGTCATGACAAATGTTTAGTGAAAAGTTTGTTTAATTTATTTAAATAAAAATGTAAATGGAAGACAAGTGTATATGAATAACTAAACCAGGATGAATTTGTTTTTAAAATGAACATGGAATTTAAAAAACTTTTGTTATTTATTCAAGGAAGTTTGGTCTAAAACTTCGCGGTCACCTGTACAGAGCAACCTTCAAGCTGTCCCATATTTTGCGGTACAACGTTACTCCATAAACTGCTTTATTTATACCAAAATTCACATGGATCATTTGAGTTCTGAAATAAGTAGGGGAGAGTGGCTCACCCTGGGACACTTTTTTATCTTCTAATTTTATCATTTTTTAATATTGAACAATTATTATTATAATTTTACAGGGTTTCTTTTAACCTTTACCCACATTATTAAATAGCTTTCGATGACATTTCCATCATAAATTAAAAAAAAAAATCTTTAGTAAACTTGTACCTTGTCCTTGTCCCAGGGGGGGGGGGGGGGGGGACAGTCAAAAATATACTTGAAAATTTCAATAATAAAATTACAGTGCACTTGGAATTGTTTTTTCAGCAAAAGAAAAGTATTTTAAATGTAAAGATAACTATTTTCAATTAATATTTTCTAAATTTGGTTACAAAGCAGCATTTTATTGAGAGTTAGATGCAAACAAATTGTGACGAACCATCGAAAACCATTGTGAAGCCTAATCCTAATGAGTTTCTAAAGGAAAAAAATAATGCCTTTTAATAAACACAGGTTGTGTATAATAGATAAAAATGTTTTAAACACAATATCTTTTTGTTAAAATATTTTAAATAAAAGTTTTAGATAGGTATATCTTATGTCCCAAGGTGCACCATATACCCATTATAAAATTTTTGGAATGTTATGCTGTTAGGCTTAGCACAAGAACTGATACTATACCTCAGTTTTATAGAGAAAGCTCTAAATTTTAATAAACTGTACCTTTTACTTCAAAATATTTTCATTAAAATTCCACTTTTTACTTATCAAACTTTTACATGAAAGTTACTAGACAGGTTTGCAAAATAATAATCTTAATAAGTTCTTAACTGCTTCATCAAGGAAAACAAAACACATATGAAAAATAGATCATGCTGCTATTTATCAGCATCTGCAAGAGCTAAGATTTAATTTAAAATTTAGTTCAAAAAATAAAGCTGTCCCGAGGTGTACTGTGTCCCAAGGTGAGCCACTCTCCCCTAAACATTTGATACATACTTTCTGATTAACTTGCAGTTATTGAGTGTTTAACATAATGGACCATGTCAACGTTATAGATACGGCTGCTGGTTGTTTCTTTCTACCTGACCACGGCAGAGTACCCCACTTCGACTTACGTGAAATTAAGTCTAACATTTCAATAGTTAAAAAATCACGACACCAGCTCTTGACCTGATTTTCGTTTAGGCCCCGACCCCCAAATTTCATTTTTTTTTAATGCTAAATGCTTTGAACCTTTTTTTATTTTTGGGCCCACTTTTTTAAGCTCGACTTTGACTTAGACACTGACTCGACGTGATTGCTCTGATCAATGTAATCAGGAAAATGATCAAAGCAATATAATACATCACCCAACTAACATTATCATTAAGGGCAATCATACAAAAAAAAATCATTTTCGTAAGTGGCCCCCAAGATCTGTTACGCTTCTAGTCTATGTTTCCCGTGATCCTGACAAGGACACGCTTGGCCCGATCCTCCACAAGGACCTTAAGCCCCTAAATTTTAGTTTCTTTTATGAAAAATTTTGTGGTTCACCCTTTTTTTAGATTGAATTTGACTTAGACATTGACCTAATATCAATATAGTTAGTGTTATAAGTAAGCTGTTAGCTCTTTCCTTACTGAAACGGCCCACGACGGCCGAACGACTAAGGATTCGATAATGTTATTCCTATCAAATATTACGAGGAAGCAAAAATCATTCGTAAGGAAACGGTTAAAATAGTAGAAAACTCTAACACATTGACCAACTTCAAGTATCATTACCGTGCGATCAAATGCAAAAGTCTCCGTAAATTGGCCCCCAAAATCTGTTGCGCTTTTAGCCTGTGTTTTTCTGGATCAAGCCGAGGACACCCGATGCAATTGTATAAGCCACACTTGGCACCTCTTTGCCGAGTTTCCGTAAAGGGGGCCCCCAAAATCGTTTAAATCCGTTTTTAGCCTGTGTTTTTCTTGATCAAGACGAGGATACCTGATACATTGTTATAAGCCACACTTGACACCTCCTTGTCTCTATTCCAGAACCCTAATGACCTGTTCGAGCTGCTGGAGCGGCTGTCTTCTGGTCGCCTCGATGACCAGCGATGTGCTCTTCCGCTGCTGCTACAGGTGAGCCCGCGCATTTTAATTACCCCACTTCTTCGCGGATCGCAGCCAAGCATTGCCTGGTTTCCTTTCAGCCACCCTTTTCTTAGTTCGAGAAGTTACGATTGGTGATTAAGACCAACCTAAATGAAACAAAAAAAATCCTTCAATAGAAAACTCTTCTTGTATATTAAATTAGTTAGTATTATATTATGTATTAGTCTAGCCTAGTGACCTGACTAGATGTTTCAGTAATTAGCTTTTTGACTATGAAATCATCATTAAATTTTGATAAATCTTATTTTGTTTACGTTGTTTTTGTTTGAAAAAACTATAAAAAAATAAAAATGGGATCTTTTCAATTTTTATTGCTCATGTAGTTGAGTAACAAACTAAACTGTGAAAAACTGACTAAAAATGCAGTACGTCCTGTCACCCTCGTCCAAGTACTGACGCTTTCTACGATTTCACGTACGTATTGGCGTACACGTACGATTGGCGTACATGGTACCCGTTCAGATGTTGGACTCGTCACTTCACTGCGGATCCAAATTACGAATCCGTTGCTATTAAAACTCGCTCGTTTTTATTGCCTCACTTCTTCGCAGATCGCAGTCAAGCATGTCTGGCCTTCTTTCGATATTTTTTTTAATATTGGTTATTCAGACAAATAAGCAAGAGTGTGACTCTTAAAAAAATATATATGATGAATCGTTGAAGCTATTAATTTAGGTTAAGATAATAATGAAAGCATTTTAGGACGATTTAACAGACGACTGTTTATGATGAGACTGGGTTTTCATCTTGTTTATGTGTTGCAAACCACTGTTGCTTGCAAGATTTAAAAAAAAATGACCATGTGTCGACAGTAGCGCAGTTTGGTTTGGACCTGTTTAGGTTAGTTAAAACTGTATCGGGGGTCAATCCTTATGATGCTGCTGCTGTAATGTTACATCGGTGCCATCTCGGACTCGCCACTTGACTTCAGATCAAAGTTACGAACCCGTAAACCAACAGCTCTTGCGCATCTTAATTGCCCACTTCGCAGATCGCAGCCAAGCATATACCTGATGGCTTCCTCTTTACTTTTTTTCTTGGTTGTGTTGAGAAGTTACAATTGATGGCCAACCTACTAATTTCTTTGTGTCATCCCCGTAGTGTTTGTGTTCCCCTTTCTCGTCTACCATAGATCACTCCGCCGACCCACAAAAGTGTGATGTCCGAGTTTCTTATCATTGAAAAGTATCAAATTATAATCGATATCCTTTGTTTTATCAAATTGAAGCTCGTGTTATTCTTGTGTATTCATATCCTGGCTATTAAAAAGTCTGAATAGTTGCTGTAGCTCTTGTTCAAAACATTTATCACAACCTTCTAGCATTTATGCCTCCTAGCTGCATTTTTCTAAAACTATACTCGTAAACTGTTCGTCAGTTTAATGAAAAAATATTTTTAAATGTCGCGAATTTTTTAAAAGAAAAACTAAAGGAAAATTTGAGTGTCTTTGTCGTAAGATCTAGCAGTTCTATACCTTCACGAAACTTTTAAACTAGTTATAAATAGTTAAGAGTAATGGCCAAACATCAAAAGGGAAGATTTTCTCTTGGAACTCTTCCAGTTTTCGAAAATTGAAAGAAACCGCCTACTCACCAATAATTAATATTAATCTTTTTTTTATTAAAAAAAAAAAGAATATTTAGGATGCTAATTTCTTTTGAGATAACCTCGAACCATCTTAGTGAAATGTGGGGTTTTTTTTGGTTAGTTGGCATTGACTGGAACCACACTATGACATAATTTTTTACCAATTACTTTTAATAATAATAGAACAACACTAAATGTGTAATTTTCTCGTAAATATATAATTCCCACTGTTTTGCAGTAACATGTATTGCTGGTTAACATAAGTAATTTTATGCCTGCCAAAGATGTTTTATACACGGTGCAACATTTCGTCCTAAATTCACAAAATATTGCACCCAGTGTGCCTCTGGCCTTAGTCAAATCAACGACGGATGCTGCTTCATCCAAGCGATCAAGAAGAAACTCTTATGATGGAGACCTTCTTCCTTTATCTTATCTTTTTTGTGCCTATTTAGAAGTACAATTGATGACCAACCTAGTAATTTTATTGTCCATCCGAGGTGTTGTTCCCCTTTACTTGCGCGTAGATCGTTGTGCTATAAAAGCCCTGATAGGAAAGTAATGCCCAAGCGTGGAACACCCAAGTTATATGAATGAGTTTCTTATCACAGGAAGTAATCGATCAAATAACAATTAAAATCCATATTTGACAAATTGAGTTCGCGTGCGTTGGTTTAATGGTTATGAGGCTGGAGCGAGCGGTTCATTGAGTTACTGTTAAAATCCTCGATGGTTGCGTTTAACTATCACTATTGTTAAGTCTACTATGAGAGTATGTGCAGCTTAAACTATTGAAAAGCTAACACGTTCGATACGGAAGATATTTGTTACACTTTTTTCATTATTGGTGCGGTAGTAGTTAAAATTCAAAAGTTTACTTCGTCCTGCTTCTTTTGCTTTACATCAGTTTGTAGCTCGTGTGCAAGTTACTACAACTTCATGAAGATAAAATTTTATATATTTGTGTTTAAAAAACATTTCCATCGCTCATGGTTGAATTATTCAAAATCCTAAAGCTGGAACCCCAAATTAAAATATAGTTAATAGTGGTTTTTAACTAGTATTTCCAAGCAGTAAAATAGAGGATTTACTCAAGTATCACACTTTACGTTAGCTAACAGCTAAACTAAGAAAATGGAATACTCGACATTTAATTATCTTAATGCTTTTTCCAACGGTCCAACAAAATATATTTTTAAATGTAACCCGTAAAAGTCAAATCTCTAATTGCTTGTGTTCGTCAAATCTCCGTTTAAAATCGCATTGGGCAGAAAATAACCCCCATTTAATTACAGATTTAAGGTTCATTAGACACGCTCTACCCGGCAATTAGCGCATCTTGCCCATCAATATCACAAAGCTCCTCCACGACGTGACTTTTATCGCTTTTGACCCAGAGCTATACTGGCCTAAGTCCAGTGTCACCGTCTTTATGTCCACTCTATAAAAGATTTCGTAATCTTGCGTCTAAACACGTCTTTAGAAGTTTTTCGACTCCCTAATCAGACTTAACCCTTTCAGTCCCAGTGATGCCATTTGGCATCATCATGTTTCTGATCATAATTAAAAAGTATAATGAGGCTGACATCTATTGGGATCAATAAAAAATAGTTTTTAATAGAAAAAAGTTTGAAGAATCGAATGATGTTTGTGATATCATTAATTTCTTTAGACGATCAGATTTTTTTTTCTAAAATACTAATGCCAAATTGCCATTGGGACTGAAAGTTAAAGACATGGTTTCGACAACAAACAAAACTTATTTTATTTAAAGTCGTATTTTCAATCGTCGACGACTATACCAAATGATACTTACGAAAATCGTTTGAGCTTACCTAATTATTTTGACCAGTATCATTTAGAAGGATATTTGACCAGTATATATTTTTTATAAGGGGTGCTTCGCGGTTAGTGGTAGTGCCCAGTATTTTCAAAACACTTAAATTGGCTCCTAGCCTACGGGATGAATAATTTTAATTTTAATAATGTATCAGATTTCGAAGAAAAAATGTTACGTGAGGTTTTCAAGATTCCATAAGAAAAGGCATTCCATTGAGTTTAGTGGATCAGTCCAAAATTCTGTAAAATTTAAATCCAATGCTTGTCTATTTTCTTGCTTTGTATAACTTTTGTTACAAATCAAAGGTGAAGGAGCTTTTTAAACACATCCAAAATATCTTCCAATATCCTTCCATAAATTTTCCTCTGTCCTATGCCACAGCAAACTAAAACTCCGCTTTTTAGACTTACGTTACTGTGCTTCTGAAGGGTCACAAACTATTCAATTAAAAAGAAATCCTTCGTCGCATAATGACCACTGGCTTTTAAAAAAAAATCCTTCCAATCTGCATCCCATTTTGAAAACAGGAATAAGTCAAGAGTGGTAAGTAAGTGTGTCGTCGAGCACAGGTACGTTGGGGGAAGAGTGGGGGCAGATCGCAAAATGGGCCAATTGAATCCTTCGCTTCAGTGCAGCTTGCGGGTTTGAATGTTCGGGTTATTTAACAGATATCAGTTAGTATCTGTTGCTGGTATTGTGTTGATCTATGGTTGTTTCGTGGGTGCTAGCTAAGCAGGGGCCTGATCTTCCATAAGGCCCGGGCTTATTGCCCCAAATTTAGGGGTCCCATATTTTCAAGCTAAATTGTGTGTGGTCTGCCCCATGAAACTTCCAGTAAATTGTGCTATTTTTGAGGCTCCACATTATTTTAAGCTAGGAAATAAAGCATTAAAATCGACAGAGGCATTGAAATGTTAAATGAATGATTATTTTAAATTTTTTAAGCTTTAGCTTAAAATTTTGATTTATAACATGGACTATTATAATAACAAACATACGCATAAGTTCCCTTACGGGAGCCAGGATAAGACAAAGAGGTCTGTATCCGATGGCTCCTAGTGGTCTAGTATGACGTTATCCAACAAAAAAAAAACCGTTCTTGTTATAGAGATGAGCTATGAGATTAATAAAAATTGACTTGCTATTTTTTTTGTGTGTGAGTCGCCTCAACGGGATCAGGAAACACGATATAATGTCACATGGGCGTTAAACCGCAGACTTTGGAATAATTGCACCAAATTAAAATAGTGACTTTCCTATAGCTGGAGGAATGTAATCAGGTCTATTTTTTAAGTCGATCTTTAGAGGAGTACTTCGTCGTTTCCGGCTTCCTACAAACACCTGAGCTGGCACCCAGCGGAACTTCGAGCGACATCGTACGCTGACGCCGTCTGGACTTTGGACTCCACAAATTTAACGAGCACGTCTGTCGCAGTGTACTCGAGCCCATCCGTCACGAGTTGGATTTTTCTACTCTTTCCAGGGGGCCCAGTCGGTTAGGCACTCGCCTTAGCTATGCGAAAAGGGTCCCTGGTTTCGGGTCCGGCCATCGACCAAAATAACTGCCGACCTAATAAACGGCCCGCTGCAGCCAAAAATGGCCGGACGAAGAATACCCGTGTAAGGGATTGTGCACATTAAATAAATATCCTTCCAAAGTCCTAACGCTGCCCTTACGATGTCGCCCTTAACGGTTTGCGTTGAGGTGCCTATTCAGGTGTCGGTCGTTTCAGTTTGACTGCGTTCTGAAAAAAGACGCCTGTCGCCAATAGCCCATCGTGTTAGCTTCTAGTTTGGGTTGTTTAGTGGTGCGACGATAATTCAAACCAAACCTACGTCTTTCCTGTGCAGATATCCGATTTATAAAGATGACTGGTGGTGGACTGGCAGTAGGTGGGATTCGAACCCCACGGCACCGCACTCCTGAGCACTTCTTAGGCATCGCCTTGGGATTCAACCGTCTCAGAAGGTTGAATCCTAGGCTGATGCCTTAAACCATCGGAAACACAGACGGGCCTAAGTCGATCTTAGCTTTTGAATGTTAAAATTGTTCAGTCAGATCAGTAGAATATAGTCAAATCTCGTTAATTTTCACGAGCGCACTAATTAGTCCAGAATAAACAAAATAGCGTTCGAACTAACAATAGTCTCGCATTATCCGAGTTCGTATTAGTTCGATACCACATTTGGAAAGAACCTGTCAAACCACACAACCTACGTTATTTACCTATCATCCGCAGCGCAGGTGTGTTACGTGGCTCTCGATCTCTTCTCCCCTCCTCCACCCGATACACCTGTGGCCTTGGGAAAAACGAGCAGAACAGTTCTCGAATTCGAATCTTCCAAAGGGGGGCTTCTTCCCCAATGGAGATGGGAACCTCCATGCAAGAAATTAGTGGACGAAAAATAATAATGGATCAAGAAGATCGCGGGCCAAAAAGAAATAAATAATAACAACGTTTCATTTACATGATGGGTTTCCAACTCTCTCCAGTAGGATTATTTTGCCTCTTCTTATCTGATGGTAAGTTGCATTATTTGAAAAATCGTTGCTTTCTTGCATTCCAAGTGGCATTGTTTACATGCTTCGTGATTGTTTTGGTTTTTCCTTTTTGTTTTGTTGGTGTGGGGTGGTGCACTGTTGAGAATAGTTGTTGGAAATGGATTATGGGGTTTTGTTTTTTTGTTTTTGGGCAAACAGGAAATGTCTAGTTATGGTTGTGGGATGTCAGTTTTTATTTCTGGTTTCCTTTTTGGGTGGTGATAAATGGTAGTGTGCAAAACTGGGAAAATGCTCAGTGATCATTGGACTTAATTAGTTTTTATTATTTTTTTAATATGTAATTCAATTTTGCTATATCTTTATGATTAAACAATAGAATATAAACCTAACCACCTACTGAAAATGATTTTTAATTTGGATAAATTTATTACAAATAAATTGATGTGAAATTAAATCCCATATGTGTTAAAAATTTTCCTGAAAAATATCTCAATAAAAACTTCTGTGTTGAATTTTTTTTAATTCTAATTAAAATTAAAATTGTGCACTAACTATTATTCTGAAAAGTTAAAGATTGCTTGTCTATGAATAGCTATTGACCTTGGACATTAAGATGCTTATTCCTCTTTTCATTACCAAATTTTTTTGGAAACATGATTTTTCTAGTTATTGGAGTATTTGTTATAAAGTTTAATCAAAACAGCTATTAATGACCCACAGAATACAACATTTGACAGAATTTTAAACTTACTAAAATTTTGCCTAATATTTACAGGCCACCTTTTTTATCGGTGTTTTTGAAAAGGTTGAAAAACCTCAAACCTTTTGAAAACCTCCTATGGAGGTTTTCAAAAGGGGACAATTTTAAAACGGAAAATTTCTTGTAACATTTTTCAATATTACTCACTTTTTGTCAAACGTTACATTAAGAAAAACCAAATAAAATCTCCTATTTTTTTCTTGCAAACAGAAGAAATAATTATAAACCATTGAGGAAATTTATTCTTTTGTTATTCAGCTTTACATAACTAAAACTGTCAATAGCAATATATTATTTCCAATTTAAGATGCACATAGCCAGCGATACAATTCCCGGATTAACACACAATTGCAGTACAATTACTTTACTTTAGTAATGTTCAAATTTACTCTTTATGACAGTTGGACCAGTAATATTTTTGTTAATTAAATACAAAGTTAAAATTGGTAGGTTTTTAAAAAAGATAATATTGATGTTTTTTGGGACTGTTACTAAAATATTTTTATTATTATGGAAAATAAGTATTTTTTCTATATTAAAATATACATCTTACAATATTCAAATGTTTTTGGCAGTTTGGGCAGGGTATGGGACCGATTACAATAGTTAAAGTAGCAAAGAAAGCTGTATCGTACAGGACCAAAGTGCTTTTACCGCCCGTTTTATCAATCTTGAACATATTTTTAACCACATACCTGTTAGTTTCCATAATGAAAAAGCTTTACCTACTCAATTAATCCACAAAATAAATACATAATGTTATTGCCAAACTATCCTGAAAATAAAATAGAATGAACTAATTATTATTTTAATAAAGTTATATTTTTGAAGATTTTTTTTTAAAAATCCACTTTTCTTTCCTTTGAAATTGAAAATCTTTGTTGTTTTGTGTATTTAAACTTGTGCCTAAGTCCAAAACAAGACTGATATGTAGGCCTTGCAGTCATATGTTTAGATGTAAGCAAGGTTAAGATGTCTTATGTGGAAAATAGATTTCATCGTGTTGCGATATTAAACCATAAACTTTTATTAATGACTATTAAGTTGATATGTTTAATATATTAGTAGCCTGCCACAAGCAAGATAATAAAATAATCTTTTAACTCTCCTTTTACTTTTTCCCTCTTTACATCAGATTATACAACAAAGTATTTAAGTATAATCGCATCAGTTCTTACATGTTGAACTTTTTTTCTTAGAGTCCTGGTCCTCAACCGAAAATGAAGAAAGAAAATGATTTTCATGGAAGAGGTAAATAGTTTACCTATAGTTTTGTTTTTTATAACAATTTTAATTTATAAAATAAAAGCTTAAATACTGTCGCCCCCAGTCTGGTGTATAGTGGGAAAGTACCCTCGCTTGCCCAAGCTGAGAAGAAGGTGGGCCCTGAATCGAATCCTGGGTTAATGGCATAGATATTTGTGTTGTCCTGAGTACATGTGTGTGAAGAACATGCTCGTTAAATCTGTGGGTCCCAAAGTCCTGTGGTCGGTCCATTTCATTGTGCAGTTCACCATGAGAATGAAGGTCGTCTGGAAAAAAATTGTTCCTCCCGTCCAGCGACATGCCTATAAATTAAGGAGGTGGCGTCATCTTGAAGTAGAAGTCAGACATCCACCTTCTCATGGGTACTCAAAGCTTTGTGCAACGGATGCTACCAGCAACCCTCTTGCCTTCCAAGCTACGGCCTGGAGGCACAAAGACAACAACACAATAGCTTAAAACTGCTTTAGATATCGGGCAATATCTTATATTGAGAAAATGTGCTTGGTAATCAAAAGAGTGTGCCAAGGTGTGTGTCTTGTGTTTTTTTTATATTACCATCAAGTCAATTTTTTCTTTATTTGATTTAATTAACAATTACAAATGTTCGGATTTGCATCAAGTCTGAAATTGTTTGTGCCCTAAACTATTCATTTATGCACTGTAGTCTGAATGGTTAGCATTTTGCTAACATGCCACAAGCACAGAGTTCAAACCCCATAGTTAATGTTTAGTGTTACTCATTAAGGTTTTTACCTGTCATCCTTTTATTGGGTCGATAAGTGATACCAAACTAGCTTGATAACGAAACATTGGGGGTCCACTTGAGTCTGACCAACCGACTCTGATATCTGTTGCTGAGTACTATTCGAACAATGGTTTCATGAGCTGAAACTAGCACAGGACAGCCTTGAAATGGTCTGGTCCCATAATTGTGTCTGCTTGGCGGACATTGGCGACTGGAAACTGGTTTTTCTTTTGGTTCTTTATTCGCGGGTACAAACGTGTGACTGGTATCCACTGATCTCTGATGTGAATCAGGGTTGCCGCGAAAGATAAACGAATGCGAGTAACCGGTTTCTTTACACCAGTTTAGGCAATTTCTCGCTATCATCCCCAAAGAGGCCATTAAGGAAAGCCTTCTACGAAATAAAGCGGTTCTTTCCCTGTACTCTTCAATTTTTATCAATATTTTAAAGTATGGCTGTTGACTTCAAACATTTTGATTTCAGATGCTGAAAAGGCCCGGACCCTACCCTCTCGTTGTGCTGCCCCCTGGTGGTGGTTACTGGATTGACGGCATCCACCACAGCTACCCTTCGGACAGCCTAGGAAATCCCATCCTGCCCAAGTAAGTATGAATTTGTTCCCAAGATTGAACGAGATGAAACTGCTCAACTATATAGGAAATTCTACTATGGAAGGCAAGTGACATTTTAGCCTATTTTGCGTGCCACGTAAAACCTGGGTCTTAAAACCAATAACTTCTAGGGAAAAGCCTGCATTGTGGTATTTTTTTTAGGAATGTGTCGGACGAAAAGCATAGAATTACACTCCTTGCCAACTTAAGTTGGGTCAATAGAAATATGCTATGGAGAAGATCCTTCCGGGGGATGTAAAGAGTTCCATAAATTATTTGTGAATCCATCTAGACGAACAACATGTTTAAAACATTAACTTTCGTTTAAGGTATAACAGATTTGAATGTTATTTGTGAGATTTTGCAATTTTATCAGAATGAAAAGTGTATTTTGGTTAAATTGTATTCAGATCATTTTATATGTACAATGTACATAATACCTTACAAGAGTTTCCAACTAACGGACCAACCGTGCTTTTCCACCTGCCTTTTTACTCTTTGTTTTTACCCAAGTTAGGTTGGTACAGAGTGTAGATTTGTTTTTGCACTAATTTTAGCTAGTTGAATTTTTACATTTAATGATATTTTGACAGAATCTTGGATTGACTTTCTCAACCTTCTGTCTCGGTATTCCTTGGGTGGGCTTGTTCTTTAGGAGGTGTTGGTCAAACCCACTTTTTGTCTCTAAACTGTAGAATTATGGGAGAAGACCAGGTTATAAATACATAAATGCGTTGCTTGTGATCTGAAATAAAATTAAGATTTTGTTTATCAAGGTCTTATTTTATCATATAATACTATACATATATATTTTTAAATGAGATATTGATTAATTTTTTTCATAGATTTCTTTTTGTGCCTCAGTGCATTCTACAAAGATAAAATTAGCGTGTATTGCTCCCAAAATCTTTAAAAACAGTCTTGAAATGTGTGAGAGTAGTTGACAAACTTACTACAATAATTAGTTGAATAAATGTCATCAGTTTTAGATAGATATTTATGTTTTTAGAATTCTTCTTTGTATTTCTTCACTATTAAATACAAGGTTCGTACGCTTTCTGAGATTCCTGAAAAACTACTGCATTTCATTTTTTGTTTCTAAGGGTCCATATGACTCCTGAAATTTGCCTCTCATCTCCTGATATTTTCCCTTTCTTTGACATTTTTCTATTGTATTTTATTTGCGGGTTAAGAGTGA
Organism: Hylyphantes graminicola; assembly: GCA_023701765.1. Classification (NCBI taxonomy): domain Eukaryota; kingdom Metazoa; phylum Arthropoda; class Arachnida; order Araneae; family Linyphiidae; genus Hylyphantes; species Hylyphantes graminicola. The sequence continues at coordinate 56,995,947 of CM043115.1, read as the reverse complement.
TACCCCGAATATTCGGTTAGTATTCGGTCACTTTAGCCGAGTATTCAATTTGGCCAAATAGCTTTACTATTCGACCGAATAGTGAAATTTAATTTTTTTCAAATTTCTAAGACTAAGACTTTGGCCCAATATTCGGTATTCGGTATTCGGCCTAAATTTGGTATTCGGTGCATCCTACTAGCTACTGTCCCAGAATGCAGCACGCAACTCTTTTTTCTTCTTTTTTGAAGAAGTTTTTTTTTCTCTGTTTCATCATTTGAAGGGCAGTGAAGTCACTAGACTTTTGTGATAGCAAAAATATTCAGTTTTATTACTTGTTACCCTCTTGAACTTACATTGTTGCACTCGTTAGAAACTCCTGAATTTTACTATCTTAAATAGAGTAAGAGCCCTGTAAATAATGGTAAAGTAAGGTTGTCCTGGAGGAGTCTCCAACAGAAGGCCTTGGCTCACCCTGAGCTGCCGTGCCAAATATGAGGATGCTGAAGTCATTACTGTTGCGCTGAAGCTAAGTACCTGCCCAAAATTAGTTCAAACAACTCTATTGCGAGGTTGCAAGCATTGGCTATTTGTAGCTAGATTGTCAGTTCTAAAATCACCAAATGTAATTGCAATCAATTCAGTTTAGTTGGTCTGTGCCAATAATAAATATTAATCTTTGATTATACTAGTTTATTTGTTTAAAATGAGTTAAATTTTGAAGGAAATATTACACAATACAATAAATATACAAACTTCAACTAATTTCGAATCACAAACAACCTGTTTCTTCATGCATGTGTAATATTGAGTTATTGGCGTATTTGGTGATTATCTACATATGGCGCAATATCAAAAGCAACCTTTTTTTTCTGGTTCTTAATTGGCAGTTTGCATAGTTTTATTCATGTATATGTTTATAATATTTTCAGGAACACTTCAATTTTATCGCCCTGGATGACAATTGGGGTGCCCTGGTCATGTCGCTCAAAGTAGACGTTGTCTCTAGTCAAGAACAACTTAGAGTTCTAATCAGGTGAGACATTTCATAACACTTGTATGACTGATCATTGGTTGAATTGTAATATTAAACTGTAAAAATTTAGAGTCTCAGAATTGAAATTTTTGAATTACTGTATAGATCTTGTTTATTTATTATTATTGTGTGGTTAAACATAGAAGTAATTTTTACTAAATAATACTCCTGTATTACAAATTGTATTTTTTAATATAGAAATATTCATGCTTAAATATTTGTAAATCTTTAAGCCGCAACTAAAGTATTAAAGTAAACTTCTTGCTGTGTCTGTTGCCCAAAAATCTTTGTAGTTTCTCACAAAAATATTATTTTTTGCCACATACTTTATTTGTTAAGGATCGCATGATAAAGTCTGATACACGGTAAATGTGTTTAGTTTATAATTTAATGTTGTTCCATTTTACTAAATGAACTTTTTTTTTCTTTATTGTGCATTTAATATGTAGTAATTTAGTTCATTATTATCATAGTGATTATTATGTGGGATTTCATTTTCTTTCATTCTAGAACCAAAGATGGACTTTTACACGATGTATTTCATGTGAATCATGCAACTATAAGTTCTTTAAGCCCTGTACAAATTTCAAAGGTGATCTAAATTTTCTATTCACCTTTGAACTTTTCAGTTTTGTTTTCTGTTTCAATTTTAGGGTTTCTTTTTAACTAGCTATTTTTTTTTTCAGATTATGTGTGAAGATATTGTAACTGAAAAATTCACACCAGTTTTGTTTCCACGTGTAAGTGTGACATTTACCAATTAGTTTTTTCTTTTAGAAATCTTTAAAATCCTACAATTTTTAAAATGTACATTGTTACTTTTTCAGGCTTCTGAACTGCTGTTGGCATATGATGAGCATGTCCTAGTCAAAACATTCAAATTTGGTGTTATTTATCAAAAGTTTGGCCAAGTAAGTGTTAATATTTTTGATGATATTATGCATTATCTTTACAAAATATTTATAAATTATTTAAAATACAAAAATAAACACTATTTCAAATATTTGTCTTTTTTTTAATGCGTATCTAGTGTTGTTTTATTCTTGCATTCTTTTTAGGGGTAACTGGTAAGTCTGAAAAAACTTAAGTTTATAATTATTATTCAATATATTTTTAAATCGTTTTATAATTGAACTTAATATTTTAAATATAATTTAAAAAATTACTTACACTGGCATATTGTTTATTTTATAACTCACCTTTACTTGCTACTAGCTGAGTAATTTAATTGTGCGTTGAAATATGTGTTTGTAAATACAGTTTGTAACTTGGGTAATTGTACTTTTATAGACTAACGAAGAAGAACTCTTTGGAAACAGAAAACACAGCCCAGCTATGGAAGAATTTCTCGATTTACTGGGAAATAGAATAAAATTAAAATAAAAGACTTCAAAGGGTAATAAAATTGTATATTAAGCTAACTATCTACTCTTAGTATCATGGTCCGTAATCATGGTCTTATAATTTGTTCATTTCAATTTATATTTGAAATGTAGCTGCTTAAAACTTATTTTTTTCCAAAGATACTTAGTACTGAATTCATATAAAATTATTTTGAATAATTCAAAAATTTATTAACTTATGAATCATTTTGTCAGGATTTCAGTACAGCTTTTTTTTAAAACAGGGTGGTAACACAACCTGGAAATCAGGGAATTCTCTGGGAACTTTCTAATTCTGGAAATATCATGGAATATTTCAAATTTTGCAAAATATCAGGGAATTTTTTCCATTTTGGATTACTTAAATAGCGGGTTTAGGTTCTTGGGATCACTACTAACGGACACTTAATAAAAAATATTCTGGTTGATCCGATTTGCCTGAAGGACCAATTTTAGACGAAGGCTAAATCTCTCTCACGAATCATGTTATAACATGATTCTCTGGTCACATGATTCCTCTAAACTCAGATTTTCGGAAATGTATAAAAGTTGGATAGTCTGTATGTCTGGATTAAATTTTCTGTATTGTGTGTATTGCATATTTTCTAAGTAATTGTAAAATCAGGGATTTTTTTGTGAAAGTATCAGGGAAATATCAGGGAACTTTTTTTCAAGGATTTTGTAACCACCCTGAAAAAATATTATTTGTCTAATTTTAATTACACTCTTTCCGTAAGCCAAACTGTCATATTTTTTTGTGTGCTTTCACTTAGACATTAATGCTCATTGAAAATTACTCTTGTTGCATTTGTTCTAATAGAGTAATGAGTGATTCATTTGTTTGATCTTTAAAAAACTATGCATTTGGTATAAATTTTCACACATAGTTGTTTTTTGTTTTATATAAAAGCTTTAGTTATTGAAGATTTAAAGATTTTGAATTTTAATTTATCATTTACAATATAATTTTCTCATATATTTGACTTTTTAAATGCTTGACTAAATTTATTTTCAAAACAACTCTTAAATATTACATTTTTCAATGATGAGTTACAATTAAACAAGTTGAAAATTTTATCAGAAAAAATAATCATATTTACTGCAATTTTTGATCGATTAAATAAATAATTTCAGGTTTCGAGGTGGACTTGATGCACATTATGGTCAAACAGGAGACGACTCAGTATATACTCAGTACCAAGATAGTGAAATCATGTTTCACGTTTCCACACTACTACCCTACACCGAAGGAGATTCACAACAGGTATGAAAACTTCTTTTTATGTAATTAAATTACTTTTGATGGATTAAAAGTATTGTCTGTTTAAAAATATGCTTTCAAAAAGAAATACAGTGAAAACTCTACGACCGACCACCTCCATTAAACGACCACCTCGACTTACGACCAATTTTTCATGGCACTGATTATTCCTCGTATGTGTTCGATGTTAAAAGCCACTCTGGCAGAGACCAGATCTCATTCCCCAAACGACCGGTTTCAAATCCCATTTCATGATAAATTATCTTTTTCCAGCACTTGTCAATTGGTGAATTTACAACAAATCAAGAAAAAAGTTTTTTTCTTACTTTAAAAAGGTTTAATTAGTACATACTAGTTTGTTAAAATAAGTTAGTGTAGTATTTTTTTTTTTACATATGTACTACAATTTGTTCAAAAGTAAGTTAGTATAATTTTGTGTATATTATTTTCGTCTTAATAAATCTAATGATAAATAGATTTTTGTAATGGTTAATATTTTGTAAAATGATATTTCAATTTTCGTGCCTACCTATTCACTTTTGTACTTTATGATCGACCAACCTCCATTTACGAATTTCCGATTTATTAGAGAATGGGAGGATGGTCACTCTTAGAGGTTTTACTGTACAAGAAGTTTTTGTTGAAGTGACAGGCTTTTTAAGGGTTACCTACTTTTTGCAAACATTTGTAATAATTTGATTAGAAAAATTGTTGAGTATAGTATAATTTGGGTTTTATTGTTTTTAAAATTAATTTAGAAATTTTCATTGAGGATGACCAAATTTTAGGGTTATCTACTTGTTGCAAACATTTGTATTAATTTTATCGAACAGTTGTGAATGTAATTTAAAAAGTATAAAGCATTAAAAATATGTATTTTAAGAAAATTATTTACTGAAATTAAAGAAATACATTTTACAAAAATTAAAGAAATATATTTTACAAAAATTAAATAAATATATTTTACAGAAATTGAAAAAATATATTTTACAGAAATTAAAGAAAGGTTTTAGTTTTATGGAAATTTTGAACATTGATCTTTTACTAGCTATGTTCATTTTTCCAGCTTCAAAGAAAGCGGCACATAGGCAATGACATAGTGGCCATCGTTTTCCAAGACTCCAACACCCCCTTCGTACCTTCCATGATCGCTTCCCATTTCCTGCACTCGTACATTGTCGTCCAGGTAGTGGACCCCCTTACGCCCAACGTAGCGTAAGTCCACTCGAATTATTATATTTGCTGATATAGTCCTTCTGATTACAATGCAAGCTTCATAAGCACTTTCTGGGGCTGGGGAGCCCAGTCGGTTAAGCACTCGCTTAGCATGCGGAAGGTCCCAGGTTCGGGTCCAGGCATCGCCAAAATAGCTGCCGACCTATAAACGGCCCGTGCAGCCAAAAATGTCCAACGAATAATACCCCGTGTAAGGGAGTGCACGTTAAATATCCTTCAAAAGTCCTAACACTGGGTACGATGTCGCCCTTAACGGTTGCGTTGGGTGCCTATTCAGGTGTCGGCTCGTCACCTGACTGTGGTTTTAAAATACGACGCCCGTCGTCAATAGCCCTCGTGTAGCTCTAGTGCAACGATAATTCAAACCAAACCATAAGCACTTTCTTCCCTTCTTGTGTGGTTTTCTAGGAGATGTTCGTGAGCGTCGTTGTTCAAACCTATCTTGTCTCTGCTATGAGGTTAATCGCAGTTGCCTAAAAAGTGAAGTGGGGGTAGTAAACTGCCTCTTTCTATCAATTTCCATGGAAGCCACCCAAGGATGGAAAAAGAGGGGACGAAAGTGCTTTCAAAGCTTGTGTTGTAATCAGATATATTATGAAAGAATTTATGGCATTAGTATGATAATTGTGTAGCTTGGATTTGTCATTATATTTCTCCAAGTCAGAACAATATCATATTAATACTTAACTTCATCCAATTCAAATTTGTAAACAATTCTTTGCTGATCTCATTTAAAATTCATGCCAGAAGTTAATTTTCTTTAATAATGTTTTATTGTGTCGTTTCTGCCAGCTCTTTATTGCTAATCAAATTTTGAAAAAAAAAAGTCCTTAAAAAAGTTATATTGTGCCATCGTCAATTAAATTATCAAAGAAATTACTGTATAGGGTAGATTATGCTATGTACATTGATTTTTGTGAGCTATAAGAAAATGTTCAAAAGTGCAAACAAAGTACAGCAGCTAGCAAAATTATAAATTGTACAAAACAAATTTAGTACTGAACCAATTGAAGGGTCTATATAGTTGCAAAGCTCAACTATCCAAAGTCTAACTAAGGTATAGGGTGCGGTCTATTCTTTGGCAACTTTTAATCATTGAATTGAATTTAGTTCCCAACAAACATGTCGCACCCTATACCTTAGTCATACTCTGACTGTGGTTCTAAAATACGACGCCCTCGTGTAGCTCCAGTGCGGCGATAATTCAAAACCAAACCAAACCTTTGTCATACTTTAGCGGACACAAGTTTCACATCTAGGCCCTTCAATTATGATTGCTTTGTAAAAAAAAAATTGTTTTTGTTTGTCAATTAGGTAGTTTTTGAAAAAGATTAAAATATATCAGGATAAAAGTAATTTTGTGTCAGAATCAATTAACACTGTTTTGTGTTTTGCTGGATCTTGAAGAACAGTATAATTTTCCAGGTACAAAGTTTCTGTCACTGCCCGAGACGGTGTACCAGTGTTTGGCCCGAGCCTTCCTAACCCTGCAGTATTTAGAAAAACCGACGAGTTCAGAGAATTTCTACTGACAAAGCTGATCAATGCAGAAATTGCCTGTTACAAAGCTGAGAAGTTTTCCAAGCTGGAGGTGAGTTTCTTTTAATGTGTGTTAGGGTTTGTACCCCAGGATTAATTTGCCTTATTTTTGGATGTCTTTGATAAGAAAGTTTTAGTATGGTTTTTAGGGTTATTTTAAAGTGCATTTTTGTTTTACAGGAATTAATCTATTGTAAGTTAACCAAGTTCTGTTTTGAAACTCAATCCTAAAAAAATATTTGAATTGTGCTCATAATAAATGAAAATCATTATTTTTTTCCAAGATTTTTTTGCCAAAAATGGATAGTGTTAATTGGCTATTGTTTAATTTACAAACTGTTATAATATTTTACATAGTAAATACAGTTGATTCCGTGCCTCAGTGTTTATAACAACAAATTGTGCTATCAGGTCTTTGTTGGCTGCTCATAAATTTTAATTTGCTTTCTTCTGCTTATTACCAACATTTATGCTCCTTTTTGTTTTTTTGTTAAACAAAGTATAAACTTTTCTCCTTTATTCCGTTGTATTTTGTGATGGATTATAAAAATAGAAAATTATTTTGGCATTTTTTTATTGCATGTTTCAAGCACTTGTGTTATGTATACAAGACCCAAATAGGTAACAAATCTATGAAATTATTTTCTTTTCTTCTCCACTTTTTCCATTGCTATGACGACTGCTCTTCCTTTGCTGAATTGTTTCTCTAACCTTTATGCTATCATAAAGATTTAGCATAAAACCCATATTTCCAGAAACTCGCATGAACATCACTCTTCAAATATGGACTGAATATGTTAGACCTTGAACCTACTTTTATGAATTAGAGTATAGCTTATTTTTATTAATGTCCTATTTTGTGTTTATAACTGAAGAAAAAGAAAATAATTTCATAGATTTCTTGCTTATCCAGGTTCTTGTGATTATAAAAAATTAACTGCTTGAAATTAACTATGACAAAACGTGAAACCATTCATTCTAGAAACGCACACGAACGTCCCTTCTCCAATCACTGTACGACGAAGTCCGTGTTAAAACCCAGGAGTTCTGTGGGGTGGTTGGCGACAGCGGAAAGGCAGAGCTGAACGGCAACAACAATAACAGTAGCAGATTCTTAGACTCTGTCCGAAAGGCCATTACTAGCAGAGTCCGAAGCAGCTCCGTGGAGACAAACTTGGCCAACTCTGTCATGAATAAGAGGTCTTCATCCAGTACTTCGAATAGCAGTTTGTCGTCGATCATAGCTGGGGAAGTGCCTCAGAATGTAAGTGATATTTTTTCTGTATAGTTTGGGGAGCTCAGATGGTAAAGCCTTGCATGCGAAAGGTGCTAAGCTCGTGCCCGGGCAAAGTAAAAACAAATGAGGACCTGTAAATGGTCTGAGCAGCCAAAACATCTGCTGAATAGTACCCCGTGTGTGTAGTGAAATTTATGTTAAATATGCTCTAAAGCCCTGATGCAGCCCTTAAAATTTGTGTTAATTGATCATGCTTCTAAATGGGGTTGTTTCACAGAGGATCTGGCAATAGCTAAATGGTGTTGTTTTTATTACTCTCTAACTACTTTTGTTTTAGTTAAGTTGGCCAGCACACAAACCTGATTATCTCTACCAGCCAACTAACCAAAACAAAAGTAAATAGAGAGCAGAGACATTTAGAGAGTAAGGAAAACAAGACCGTACAGCTATTGCCAGATCATCCGTGAAACAACCCCATTGTGATGCCCTGTCACCAATAGCCCTCCTGTAGCTCTAGTGTGAGGTTGACTCATCAAGTGAAACTATTATAATTTCTTTACATTTTATGTGTTTAAGTTCTTACATAGATTGCCCGATCTTTTCTTTGTTACGTTTCTACTTAATTCGTTCATAATAAAAATGTCCTTGTTTTATTTATAATAAACTGATATTGCTCTTTTATAGATACCAAAGGTTCCAAAGGAAACATTACTCAAAATTTCATCACCAAATTCACCAGCTAGAAAGTAATTTTACTTGTTTGTACTACTTATCTAATTAACATTAAATTTATGGTAGTAACTCTTAAAACTACTCATATTTGTTAAGTGAAATCAAAATGTATATTTGTAAAAAGTATATACAATCTTAGTTTCATAAAAGTAGTTTCTCATGTTAAAATTTCTTATAATGTTACATTCTTAAGATCTTTTAATTTTTTTGCCTGTTTGAAATTTTTTAGCTATGCACAAATATTGTTTGAATTCTATGTAACTCAAAACATAACGCAATAATATTTATTTATCGTGGTTATCAAAACCATCGAACTGAGGTAAGAATAACTAGGAGCACCATTCAAACCTTGCAAGACAAAGTGGTACGAAAATAAACCATGTGATGAAGTACAAAAATGTAATACAGAGAGATTAATATTAACTTGGTTTAAGCTTAATATGCTTAAAATCATGATGTGTTCATAAAATTTATTGTTCTTTAAATCATTAATAGAAATTTAACTTTTCAGTTTTTTTCACGAACTACATGAAATATATTTAATACAATTTTTAGCCAAAATACATTTTTAAAAAATGTCAGCAACAAGTTATTTCCTTTTTCAGATTCTCCTAAACTTTTTTCAATACCCTTAATTTCCCTTTCAGCCGAGAATTCCGCAACAGAAGCCTGGATTCCTTAAATTCCGGTGGCACGCCCCTTTGGGTTCGAACCAATAGCAGCCCGGGAACTCCGGTTTCAAGCCCGGACACCCCGCCCCCTCCACACTTCAAGCCACGCCCATCAGAGTCTGATTCGTCCAGCGTGAATAGCCTGGAACTGGAACAAGTACATAATGGAAGTGCGGACATTACAATGGATTCCACGTTTAGTACCAGTGGTGAGACGAATTCCTCGCACTGTTCACAGTGTACGGATAATGAAGGTTAGTTACTAATATAGTAGTGTTTCTGAATTTTATTGTTTGTTCTAAGATTGATGTTGTTTGAAGTTACGTTTTTTACCAACTCGGATGTTTACTCCCTCACCTGACCACTGTTTAAAATTTTGTGCCAGACTTGGCTGTGTGATCAGAATTGAGACAAGTGGCTAGAAATAGCCTGATGGAAATATTCAATGCCCAAAGATTCATGTTTTGTTCTTAAAATACCCTTGTTTATAAAACTATTTCAGGAATCTAAAATGCTCTTAATTTTGTTCTCAATCCTAAACAAAACTAGATTTTGCTCATGAGAAAGAGCCTTTTTTATTGAATTATTAAATGTATTATTAAGAGCAGTTTAATCAAAATAATTTGTAATCAAATTATTTCATTTGCCACTGAAATCAATGAATCACTGATCCTTGATTGAATTCAAAATCTTTTTTTTATTACAAAACACATATCAAAAAGCAGCAAGGCAGAGAAAATTTTTAGGATAAATCACTTTTGAATGACTCATTGCCGACTTGCCATTTAATTGTTTTGAAAATAGAATGAAAAACAAAATTCTCCATCAGTCAATAGGTTTTATTTAAAGGCAGAGGATAAATTTCAAATTTGGCAACTTTTGACATCATTTGGTGAAAAAAATATTTAAATAAATAAAAATATTTTAAAAAATTCTCTAAGAGGCATTTTTATATCATAATAGTAGTTTTTTTTAATGTTATAAACTTGGAGTTATTTAAAAAATTAAACAAAATGTATTGTAACATTAAGTTCTTTAGGCAACTCCTGAATGTTTACAGAGTTATTAACAAGTTGTAACAAGAGTTTGACTGTATTTGTAAGTTTTGTACTCGTTTTCATTGATAAATTTTTATTTGTTAGTAATAGTAAGGCAGACCGAAGTTTTAAAGCAAGAAGTCAGTAAACTAAAAAGTGACAAGCTGGACTTGTTGAAGCACAATTTGGTAAGCATTGTATATTATTTAATTGCTCTGATATTTTCAATCTCAGTTTGAGTTATTTTGGTCACATATCTATATTACTTAGAAATGCAGAAAATATGTATTGACTGATTAAAGGTATTTTTATTAGTATGGAATTCGAAAGATTGGCATTCATGATAAAGGACCTAATTAGGTCCTCCTAAATATATCTGTAAATTGACAAACACGGGGCAATAGTAAAATCCCGAAATTGTGGGGGTCTTAAAATTTGGAACTGATGATTGAAGGATTAAAAAATTCTAAAGCTTAAGTTATAGACAGAATGTCCAGCTATCATATGTTGACAGAACTTCTAAAATTTTCCAACTCCAACTATTATAAAATTATCATGCTCCAGTGATTCTATGTTTTGAATGATGAATGATTCTATGTGTTGATTCTATGTGTTGAATATGTGTAACTAATGCAAATGTTAATAGTATATTTCCTTTATATTTACATTAATCTGTAGATGGCAGCACCACTATAACTGTCAACTGGGCGTGACTTGGCATTATATTTCTTGTAACTTGTGTTGGTATCACTTCTTATAAAACTACCTGTGTGAGAAGTCATGTGTCCTAGAGTTCTTACTTACAATTATTTAAGATGATTTAAATTTATTAATTTATTCTTAAATAGAATTTTTACTTAATTTTCCAGCACTATAATCAGGAAAAAAAATTGGTTCATAATGGCAAAAATTCTGGAGATTTAACTACTGTAGAGGGCTAAAGTTTGTGGATAAATTTTTTAAAAAAAAGCAGCTGTAGTGCTTTCAATAAAAAAGATTTCTCAAATGCGCATAGTTAATGTGCTCCTAGTTTTTTCAATTGGTAGCACAGGTTGCTCCTAAATTTCTAAAACTCATTTCCTCAAATCAGAATCTGATTAAACACACTTTCAATTGTTATTGATAACAATCAATTCAATTACAGGCTTGCCAGCGAGAGATCAAGAAACTGAAAGAGAAGGAAGTGAAACTGACGACCGACCTGTCCCTGGCCAAACGTGAGATGACCTACCTTCACGTTCAATTGGCCGAAATGAGCACCGGAGACCGGTACACCACCATATAACGGTGTACTTCCGTTCACCCATTTTTCAAAGTATTTTTGTGATATATTTGGTGTTCTGACATGCTGTTGATAACAAACCCTCATTTGCTCTGCAGGACTTTCCGGTGATCAATTCTTTTTTCCTCTCTGTTTTGTTTATGACATAGTCCTTGCGACTTTTGCAGATTGATATTGTGGTGTGGATGATTGCTACTGGGTGACTACAATTGAAACGGTTTCAGAAGGGGTGATGACGGGGTCACACAGGGTTCCCGTGCCCCTTGAGAACAACTTAAATTTGATAATGGATTTAATGGCTCTGAAAGGCCAATAAATTTCTTCTAAGAAACAAAAATATTCTAATTTTAATAAAAATAGCTTAAAAAGCCCAATTTAAATCAACTTATTTCCCATTCATTTATTAGCGGTGGGGGGAGCACTAGACTAATTTTTAAGATGTAACCAATATGTGGGATTTGAAAGACAATTATAAATTGACATATTCTATATTTACTTTGAGTGATGGCCGTATATGGCATAACTTTTTTATGTGGCCCTGAAAAGCCCTTAATTTTTTTACGAAGTTTTGAGTGGGAACTTTGAATTAGATAACTTGAATTCAGTTCTTTCTAAGAAAACTCAAGTTAATGTTTTTCCGAAATATGTGAACTTGCCTTGTTATTGAATGAAATGTTATTATTTCCCCCTTATTATTGACTTATCTAGTTTTAAAAATTCAAAATAGCACCTGTGCATTGGTCTCCAACAGTTACCTAGTGCTAAGATCCTTTGGACTAAACCTACTGAAGTTTTTCTTTGCAGTTACTTATATTCAGCTAAGTTTGTAGTTGCCCAGTTGTAGGTCATTCAACCGCATGATACATTTCATCCTTAAAATTTTCTAGGCACTGGTTAAGTTTGGAAAAAAATAGTTTAACTTCTTAATGTCTGTGCTAAACACTGCAAATGCAGTAAATCCTCTGTTATTGCTTTGCCTGCTAGGTGTTACAAACGTAAAATAGCATGCTTCCATGTAAAGCCACTACACTAATGTATATGTTTATAAGTTTTAGAAAAAATTGTTATTTTTTGAATTAAAATTTAAAATAATGTTAGGTACTACACTGTGTTCTCAATACGTACTAAAACCACTATTTAAAACACCTTTTTCAAGGTCCTAGTAGTTTACTACTAGGACCTTTTACCCTTGTATACAATACTTTCAATAGGTCTGATGATTCTTATGCGTATTAGTGCATCTTTGAGATTACAAAGTGATTTTTTTTTTTGTATATTATACTGTTAGCAGAATATTTTAATTATGTTTTATTGTTGTGTTGTTTTTCTATGACGGAAGCACTATAAAATTAAACTGATTATTTCTTTGAATTTAATATTAATAATCTTGTTTTCCTACTTGTTATTGTGTTGCAACATATAATTCCTTGACTGGTTAAAGTAATTGGTAAATTCAAACTTACAATTTGACCTTACAGGTCAAAATTATCCTAGTTATTACATTTTTGTTGTGTAGAGATAATAGGAGTTTGAAACTATATCGTTCGTTAAAGTATTCAATATTCACTGTATTTAAACTATGAATATAAATTAAGTTTGTGAAGATGAATTTTTTCATTTAATGGTACTTAGTAATAACAACCCTACAAAACTTTTCTTTTACCTTATTTTATAACTTTAATTAACTTGTATTGATTTTGAAACTATCTAAGTTTTGTTAATTAAATTTTTCTATTACCTTTTTTAAAAAGCAATTTGTCCAAAATAAGTAAAAGATGGAATTATGTTAATACTGAGAGATTTTCGAAATAAAACTTAATAATGTTTTTTTAAACACTTTTTTAAGCTTGAATAAACATGTTATGTGTTTTAAAACACCCTTTTATACTGCTGAATCATGACAAAAACCTTATTCCATCATTTATGTGACATGCATTTTACTTATCTATTTTTTTACAGTAATTCTTTGGGTTTTTTTTTAACTTTTCTATAGTCAGTTTATATTTGTGCTGTAAAGACTTACGAAAGCAAATAGAAAGCAATTTAGTAATTTATTTTTAATACAGATTGTACAAATTGGTTTATTAAATATATGTTTGTGTAGCTTTATTATTTTATCAAGTAAAATATTTTATGTTTGTTATCTGATATTTAGCAATAATGACAGCAATAATTCAAATTTATGTTTCTTATATTCATTGTGTTTATTTAGGTATTTAATACCGCAAAACAAGTTACAACTCAGGAAGTAGTTTAGTTTTTGAAGAGTGGCTTAACACAAGCCATTACTTCATCGTGTTTATATTTACATTTTCTTTTTGGTATTGCCAATGATGTGTTTGCACTTTTTATGAAAACTTCCCTACCAAAACACAGTTGCTAAGCATTGAATATTTATTTATAATTATATTGAACCCTTCAAACATTGTATTATAATTACAGTGAAGTAATTCAAACTTAAAGTTTTTTTTTTCTGGTAATGTTGATATTTCCATTCAAACTTTTATTTCATTGCTAAAAACTCAAATATAGCATTAGTGTTTGCATATTTTATTCCTGATGTATGTTAGCCACTAGGATAAAATAATTAAGTAACTTACAAAACAGTTTTGTATTAAAAAAAATTAATATTTAATCAAGAATAAAGTACAACATTGAAGAATAAAATTTAAATCAGCATTTGAAGCATTTAATTTTTGCATACTAATTTTTAGTTTATATGTATGTAGCTTCTACCAATAATTTGTGTTTGAATTTCAACTGTTTTACGATTAGAATGTGTTTATGCTACGCTCTGCTTTTCGATTAATATTTTAATCTCTGTTTTTCATTATGTTTTAAGTAGTGTATTTCTACTAATGCATGAAATGATTACTGATTATGTAAATATATTAATACATAAAAATGTATCTCTATTGCTTTTTTTTAAAGAAATATTCTTTGTTATTTATTTTCGAATCTGTTAAGTTCTATTTGATGTAGTGCAATATGTATAAAACATTTGTTTATTTATATTAGAAAATGTGTTGAATAGATATTGCATGATAAAACTATATTTTATTCTGTAAAAATTTACACATTTCTTTGATGATAAAAATAAGCATGGTTAATGTGTGCATTAAAAACTGATTTTTTAAAAATTCGATTAATTAATACTTTAATAATAAATCTTAGTAATTAATCAATGTCTTTATTAAAAACTTATGTTTTTGTATGACATTGGTTATTTGTTTATTATTCATATATACTTATTTGCCAAATTATAAAAATTTGTTTCACCTACGATGGAAAAAAAATTTATTCTTTAAACAAGGATAAATTTGGTCCAAGCATAAAAGCCTTCTACCAATGTAAAACTAGTAGGTCAGGGTAATATTGACACTGATTTGGAAAAAATTCCAATTCAATTTGTTAATTTTATCAAAAAATTTTTTAATTAAATATAAATTTTTTGTTATTATGAAAGGTTAATTGAACTAATCTTGTTAAAGGTTCCCGGAAAAAAAAACTTTCTAGTGTGTTCCAACTGTGTCAACCAATGTATACACATAAACTCATCACTGCCCTATTTCCAGTGGATATATATTCACAATATAGGATCCTATTACTATTCCAATTCTTGTATATTTCTTAAATAAATCTATAAGAAGTGAAAGCTATTAGCAGGGTTGCCACGGTCCTTGAAAAGTGCTTGAAAAAAATACATTGATTTTCAAGGTCTTGAAAGTGCTTGAAAAATATTATCAGCCTTTAAAAGTCCTCAATTTTTTTGCTAAGAGATAACTTGGTTGAGTTTTCTTTAATTGTGTCGTCAAATATAAACAAATTTCAAATGTAGTCTTCCAAGAAGGCAGAACAAGTGATTTTGGATTTTTTTAATAACTAAATATTTATTTTATAACACATATTTAAGCTCCTTGAATTTTAGAGAGCTCTCATTTGTTTTCTTAATAATTTTTTATTTAAACTTTTGTAAGATTTAGGAGTTGCATGTTCAAATATACTGTCCTTGAAAATTGCGAAATATATCCTTAAAAAGTCCTTATATAGTCCTTGATTTTTTTTTACCAAAAAGTGTGGCAACCCTGTATTAGAAACAAACAATATATGTGACAAGTTGCATTTTAAAATTACCTATGCATTGGGCATTAATTATGATCTAATGCATTTCCTGCCAAGTCGGTTGTATAATCTACAAGTCTTCTTCAAAGTATAGGAACTATATAACTTATTTGACTAGTATTTTTAAAGAAATGGTTGTAAGCATATTTAACTCTAAGTATTCAAATTTTACTTACTTACACGATATTGTTACAATAGAGATCTAACTATTTGCCTTGCATTTGAAAGACAATTCTCTATCCAGGGGTCTGTCCAGAAGAAAATTGGGTCCGTTTTCGGACCCTTCACAAAATTCAATTCTGCAAAAACGGACCCTTCACAAAATTTAAAAGGGGGAAAAGGGACCCTTCACAAAATTCAAAAGGGGGAAAAGGGACCCTTCACAAAATTAAACTAAGTGAAAATGGATTTTTCACAAAATTCCCACCCTAAACAAAAGAAAATCCAAGTAGAACATCACAAGAACAAATTTTATTTATATCCCGAATTGCTTGAAATTACTAACTTTGGCAACTATTATACCTTCAAGTATAGCTTCTGTTGAGAGGCTTTTTTCCCGAATGAACCTCATTTGTTCTGAATTGAGAAGTACATTGAAACAAGACACTTTAGATAGACATTTGAGAATCGTTTTGAATGGCCCGGATACGATGATCAATGTTCTTGCATTGTTGATATTTTTAAATCTAATGGTGCCAGAAGGATAAAGTTGTAAATGTTTCATTTGTATTTTATTTACCCAACTTTTTTTTAAAGTAAATGTGCACTCTAATATTGTGGAAATTTGCATTCAAATAATTAAATACTATAATAAAATGAAATTTGGCATTTTGAAAAACTGTTTTGTCTACTAAGGAGTCCTGTTTAATAGAAAACCTTCAAAATTTGCAAATTTTTATAGGGAAAGCAAAAATGATAAAATAAGAAAATCAAATTCTTTTTGTATTTTAAAGGTTTCTTGTTGAACGAGAGCTTTTGTTCTTAATTTTCACAAAATTACCCTATATTAAAAAAAATTCACAAAATTAGCATATGCTCAAAATTCTAAAAAAAAAATTCACAAAAAAGGGACCCTGTAAAAATTTCCTGGACAGACCCCTGCTATCACTGTATCTTGCTCCTTATCTGCTTATTATATTTTTTTTATTTTTCCAAAAATGCAAACTTTTATTTTGTCAAGGATGAAATATGAATAATCTCATTTAAAATTCAATTGCATTTTGATTATCATAGTAAAATGTTTTTGAAAATTTATTAACTTTATTCTTTTAATGTTAGAAAAGACATATTGACTATATTTTATGTGAATATTAGTTCAAGTTAAAGTAGTACTAGAAGGCATACTTTAACTCTAAGAGTTGTCAATTTTCCAGTTATTATCTTTTTTAGATAAATATATTAATATTTATACTGTAATATAACATTTCTAGTTTTTTTTGTTCTCTTGTTGTCAACTCTATATGTGTTTATGAAGTCTATTGGACAAGATCTGATGGTTAAAATTGACAAAACAAAATATTTACGATTTTTTTCAATATTGATATAATGGAACTGACTAAAGAAATATGAAGTTAAAAATGGTGTTTTTTTAAAAAAGTTTTTTAAAATGTAGCGCAAAACAATCAACACAGAACAAAAGAATGATATAATTACTATAATATGCTGTTCAAATAATTTTTTTATAACAAATTTAAAAATTATACATTTTTTTTTATTCCTCATACATTTAACAGCTAGCAAACACCAAAATAAAATTTTGAAGAGTAAGTTGATAAATTAAAATTGTTATTCAGAATAAATCTTGCATCTACACACAACAACCAAATTATTAAACTGCAAGTTGTTGCAACATCTATCTTAAATCATTTGTTTATTCTAACCATTAGCATTTGACGGATAGACTATCAAGTATATAGTATATAAATGGCGTCCTTACTAATGGTCAGCAACTAATTGTCTGTTCCCATATTGCTGTTAGTAAAGGTTAAGTACATATTACTTGGCACTTTCAAATTATATAGTATTATACATTATAGTACAAAATCAACAAAAGAAAATATTTTTAAATGTTTATGTATTGCACTGCATACATTTTGATTTCTAGCCAATACTATTGACACTGTCCGAAAGATATAAATTGTTTTATTCTGTTACATTAATAATTATGTTGCTTTAATTTGTACTGTTACTTGTTGTAAAGGCTTAGTTACTTTAAGGGGGAATCTCTGCGCTGAATTGGGGATCTCCAAACTCAAGTGCCTCAATCTTAATGTAATGGGGGAAAAAACAGATTTTCTGCCACATTTCTCTGGTTGTTGTGTTTATTTTTACAAAATGTTTTTTTTATATAATAAATGTAGATAACTTACAGGTCTCTATAATCCCACTTTTTTAAATTGCTTTGTATACTTTTTGTAAAATTATTTATTCAAAAATTTCAAAAAATCTCGCACCAATTTCAAAAAGTGGGATTGTCGGGACCTGTAAGTCAGCTAAATTTTTCACATAAAAAAATCCTTTCTGAAAAATATTCAATACAACCGCAGAAATGTGACAGAGAAAATAGTTTTTCTCCATTAAATGAACACTAATGTGCTTTGCTTTAGATACCCCCAGTCCAGCGCACCCATTCCCCCTTAATAGTTATGTATATGTTGCTTTAATTTTTGTACTGTTTCTTGTAGTAAATGCAAAGTTACTTTAAGCTTAAAATTTTACTTGATTTCTAATGTTCTTTAGCCATTAAATTTAACTTTTTATTTAATATTTTCCTTGATATGTTTTGAAGAATTATGATAGGCTCAAAATTGCAGTGTTGTTTGTAAAAAAATATTTTGGAGTATACAATAAAGCCAAAATACCATGTCCCATTTTTAGAAACAGTATCCTGTACTTAACCTTTTACTCAAAGTAACCACACTCTATGTATCAAAGTATATTGAAAAAAAAAAGTACTTTATAGGCCACAAACCAAGCTTGCTCAAATACCAAAATGTGCATATTTACATACAATCCAAACCTATTCATATTATTGTTTGTACTAGCGAAATTTTTATAAATGTTGAGAGAACTGTCGTTGCTGTAGCACAATATATTTTCTTAGGTATCGAGAAGAGCAGAAAAGTTTTATTTTGATGTTAGGAGTCAAAATAAGATTTAGCTTTTGTTGTGGATAGAAACTGCGTGCGTTATCGCGCACTTATATATATATGATATATTGATGTTAAAATCTTCCAGTGGTGATTCATTAGTATTATTGTACATATAGAGCTTCACATGTACAGTATTTTGTTAGTGTGTTGAAGGTTGTATTTTGTATAAATGTGTAGTTGATTTTGTATCCTTCATTATTGCCTATAATAAATATTTCTCACCTATAACCGGTATTATGTATTTCTTTTAACCTATCAATCTGTAAAATTACTGAGCTAAAACAATTTTTCGCTGATAATCTCCATTGACAACGTATTTAATTACAAAAAAAAATTAATTTAATATTTTTTTTGCTAATTCTTCCTGCCAAAAAATATTTTTGTTCATTGTTGCATTTATTGCCTATTTAAAATATAATGCCTAACATTTTAAATTTTATAATTAATTGCAATTTAATAATAGATATTCACTGTTGTGCATACTTGATGGAAGAAAAACAATACTGAATATAGTAAAAAAAAAAAAAAAGAAAAGCTATTATTAGCTTTGAAAGGAGAATAGACAAAAAGGATTATGTTATTACAACTTTTTCCCAATAAACCTCAAAACGACTAATTTTTAGGAAGTTTTTTTTTATTATGTTAATTTTATTGTTTTGCAAGTTAATTGCTAAATTTCAATTTAGTCTTTTCTATCACTATATATATATATATATATATATATATATATATATATATATATATATATATATATATATATATATATATATATATATATTACAGTATTTTAATTTGATATAAAACAGTACTTTAATTTGAATGAAAATAAAGTATATTCCTTCTGTACATAGCTTTAGTGGTTTTTTTTGTGTGTAATTTTATGCAGTGGTATTTATAGACGGAAGTGTAACAATGAAGACCAGTTAAAGTTTCTATTTTAAAATAAACTAAATTTTCTGCCCTTGGTCCAGGGACCTGAAAACAAGTTAAATTTTTCTACCCCTGTACCTGCTAGGAAGAATACAAGATCATTTAACTTGACATTTTAGGTCCCTTTCTTTTTAAGATGCCGAGTCCTTTTTTCCCCTAGGGGGGACAAGTTGAAAATCTGTTGGGAGCCCTAGGACTTGATGAGTTTTTTTTTAAATCATAAAATGAGTTCTATATAGTTTACAGATTTTTGTAAGATACCTTTGGAAAGGAAATTGTATGAACTATAATATCTTTAAACCGGTAAAAAGTCACCGTTATTTCAAAATACAAAAGCTTATGGTAATGTCATCCTGAGACTAATTGACTAAACTATTTTTTATTATTCAAACGAGCTTTTTGTAATAAATTGCTTGAATATATGTAATATTTTATTTTTGTTCCTTAATTAACTTTCTATAATGCGCAATATTTATAATTGTGCTATCAATGTAATTGAAGAGCATTGCAGAAAGGCACGTAATAACAGGTTCGCATTACCTAAAAATTTTTTTAAAAAAATCTTTGTAAGAAATCTTGCATCCCTTTTACTTAATAGCACCCAATGTTTCATTATTACTTTTTACAATGCACAGTAGTATGCTTTTTGTTCGTTACCTAAACGTCTGTGGTTTGTGTGCTAAAGACTACTATAAAACTTAATTGATTGTATCTAGATGCTGATATTGAGCCTGTTCTTTGCAATTCTTTCCTTCTGTGACGTCACCGCATTGTGCTACAAGATTTTACGATTAGGTTGTTTAGAATACATAATTTTTTTTAGTATAGAAAGGGTTCTTTTTACTGAGTTCTGCTGTTCGATATTGGCACAATACAAGAAGAACGAAAAACGAAACTGTTACGTGCGATGGGATACTTTTTAGCTGCTTCGTTCGAATTTTTTTAAGCATAATGAAGTGAAACTAGGATTACCACATGCAAGAAAATCATGAGTTTTATGAAAGGTAAGGAAAATATCTTCTTCAAAATTTTATGGATACGTTTGTGAAAATAAGTATTTCAAAAATATTTTCTAGAAAGTACCTATGTAAATAAAACTACACAAATTACACATGTGCTTTGAGTTCTCATTCATGTCAATGTGAGCTTGATATTTTCAAATCCTTTGCATTGTAAATTAACTCTTTCATCAACAGTTATAGTCATTTAAAGGTGGTTATTTGAAGGCGTCAAAGTATTTATTTAGTTAGTCATTAGAACCTAAAATTTAATATTTATAGAAAATGTACCATGATACCTAAAATGTAATAATAGAAAAAAAATCACGGCGATACCAATCCAAACGGCCACATGCTGTAACTGTTGAAGTGTTTTTAAATTTTTTTCTTTAAAAAAGTAAAGTAATTCGAATCAGTCACTTAGACAACTATCACTTAATTTATACCATACAGGGCTGGTTGCCAGTTCAAAGAGTTGCACTTGAAAACCATTTTATTTAGTCAAAATGCTGATTGAAACATTGTAATATCGTGTGGTAAATTCCCTATTTGGAGAACTTTTAACGGGTCTGAAAGTAATACAGGAAATTCTATTTCAGAAAACATTACATAACTGCAGTTTAAAATTACAGACGAAGTCACCAATGGCCCTAGTGTAGCTCTAGTGAGATTTTGCTTATAATTAAAAAAAAAGATATTCTTTGACAACTTCGAAATTACTTCCTTTGCCCACTATTGTTACAAATAATCTATTGAATTCATGCGAATATTTCTTGGCGACCGAATTTTGTCGTCACGGCATATCGTCCTACGGTTTACAATATTTTAGTCAAGCGGCAAAGGCACTTATCTATCATTTTTTTTACTTATGGTGAGTCCCAAAAAGAAGAAAAAACCTCAACGTTAGGTTTCAGACAGGCTGGCTGACCAATATTCGAAAGCTATTTTTTAGGAATCAGCACCTTTCAAAGCATCTAGAAAACAGAAAATATTCATTTCGGATTTTCAATCTCATTTCAAACTTCTTTACTTTATATTTCATATTAGATACTAGTTAAAAGTAACAACATTGAAAAATGAAGTTTAAGTTATTAAAAAATTATTCAAATTCGTATATCATAATTTGTACAAAATTCTTTAACGACATGCATGTATTTTTTAATGATACTCAAATTAAAATACGACACAAAAAAAGTCTAGAAGTGTGATTTTCAAAGCCGCCCCGGTGGCACACTCGTTAGGATTCTAGTCTTTGGAGCTGCTGGGGTCGGGTTCGGATCCCGGTCATGCATGGATGTTTGTGACGGTCAATAAATATTGTTATTTGTTTAGTTTAGTTTAGTTTGAATTATCGTCGCACTAGAGCTACACGAGGGCTATTGGCGACGGGCGTCGTATTTAAGAACCACAGTCAAGTGACGAGCCAACACCTGAATAGGCACCCAACGCAACCGTTAAGGGCAACATCGTACGCAGCGTCAGGACTTTGAAGGATATTTAACGTGCACTCCCTTACACGGGGTATTATTAGTCGGACATTTTTGGCTGCACGGGCCGTTTATAGGTCGGCAGCTATTTTGGCGATGCCCGGACCCGAACCTGGGACCTTCCGCATGCTAAGCGAGTGCTTAACCGACTGGGCTCCCCAGCCCATTGTTGTTATTTGTCTATGTGTTTGTGTCGTCTCTTTCTTTGTGTGTCTCTTGTGCTTGTGTCATTTCTGGGGCTTAGTACAATAGACTTAAAGTCGCAGTGCTTGGCGATCTTGCCCCCCACCAAGAAAGTCATAAGTGATTTTCAAAAATATCCAATTTCAATATTGCCCGAAATATTCGGTTGCGTTCCATTCTTATAGTTCAAGATCACGGTCATTACAACGGTGTCCAGAAATCTTACATTTTACTTTCGTTTTTCCTGTTGTTACCATAACAACGCGACACTTTTGAAATCACGCAAACCAGTCTCACTAGAGGTCATCTACTATGTTTAAATATTTCCAAACACCCCCAATATAATGTCTATATTTCAATATTCATAAATAGCAATTATCCGCTTAATCTTTGTGGGAACGTATTGTCTTTTTTGAAGACCTTGGGATCGAGGATGTTAAAGATATACCTATATGTTCTCATATCTGATTTTTTTTTTCAAAATTCTTATTACTCTCAATTAGTAGCCTAAAATGAAATAGAACACTCTTAAAACAAACACTCCTAATTTAACTCAGTCTGAGTGGATTTCACTCCTCCAGATTGGAAAATGCACTTCTCCTTTTGGAGTGGATCCTTTGTGTGTTAAACCTCCGACAGGATCACTCCAAACGAGTGATTTTAACTCAGTCTGAGTAAATATGCATGCCTTTACGGTGTCGAAAATGCACTTCTCCAACTGGAGTGGATTTCACTCTTTTGTTTTAAGAGTGAAGGTAATGGAATTATTGCGAGATAGTCACCAATTTGAATTGGTGATTTGGTGTTTTCTACACGTTTTGGAGGGTGCTGATTTGGAAAAAGTGGTTTTTGATCACTGTTCTCCAAGTTCGAATTTGGTATAGTAGATCCTAGTATGTACCTGTCAGGCGTCATTATACGTTTTCGAGAATGACAAAAATGACAGTGATTGCGCCCTCTAGAAGGGAGAGTGTAGGCTTTATAGCCCATTACCCAGCTCGCCAGAAGAGACAGTCACAAGAGACACACAAAGAAGGACGACACAAACACTTAGACAAATAACAACATTTATTGACAAGCACAAACATCCATGCCTTCACCGGGATTCGAACCCTAGTACACTAACCATTGCGGCGACGGGCCGGCACGTTTTCGAGAAAGTTTAAAAAGGTTCGTTCGCACATGAGCAAAGGTTTGCTGCCATAGAACTTTTTTTTTTTGTTTTAAAGGTATTGAAATTGCTTTACAGGGTTCCTAATTACCTTTAAACACATTTATTTACTTTGTTTTAAGGTAGTTTGCTTGCACGGTGTGATATAAGACACCTGTCTGTTACATGGTTTAACAGTCTGATCGACTTACAGCTTCCGCACGCGCGTGTGTGAAACCATAACCTTCAGATTTTCTGCAATCTTATAAGCTTTGATTCTTCCGCTTATAAGCTTTCGTCATGTGAGACAGACACAGAAAGTTTTTACAAGCACAAGAGACAAACAAAGAAAGGACAACACAAACACAGCCAAATAAAAACATTTATTGACGGTCACAAAGATCCATGCCTAGCCGGGATTCGAACCCGACCCCAGCAGCTCCAAAGGCTAGCATCCTAACGATTGCGCCACCGGGGCGGCAGATTCTACATGTCGAGTTCCTTGAGAAAAGAACAAAATAAGCTAACAACTGTTATTAAAAAATTATGTGTTTCACATCCTTGTAGTTCTAGTGCCTATTATAGTGGAACAATCAGGAAATCTGATATCTATGATCACTGGTGACATTTTCTCCCAAAAGGTTAAATGCTAACGAGCATGCACAATTTGTATTTGAGGATTTTCGACAAGTAGGTAGTTTATTTCAGAAACACTTGAAATTGTCCAATTAATTTAACACTGTAGCCCAAGCTTGACGTGTTTGGTTGGTTGGTTGGTAGACATATTTTCTGGCTTGTATGCTTGGTCGCAAGGACCCGCTTATAAACCATCGTCAAGTAGGACAACACAAGACACACATACACAAATGACAGATGCTGCCATCTGTCGCCACCTCCACAATTTAGACATGTCCCTGACCTGAAGGGGAGGGAAATTTTCTCCAGGGGCCTGTGCCCGTGGGAAACTGCCCAATGACCGCCCACAGGAATTTCGGACTCAACAGATTTAACGAGCACGTACTCCGCATATACTCGGTAGGTCTTTAGTGGCACCGGGATTCGATCTCTCGACCTTCCGATCTCGAGACCGATATCTTGACCACAGGGCTCCCTATGACGTGTTTATGAAGTGCAATACAAGATTCAAATGTTTATGTATTCTGTTTTTTTTCCTCCTACGCACGCATTGATCTATACATCGCTCGAGGTGATATAGTTATAAATGGATATAATATTTTAAAACAGAGTGTAGTTATTTCGGAAAAAGGAAATAGAAATACATGCTAACTTGAGCTAAAAACCAAAAGAGCCCAATAGTTATTATTTTTCTCCTTCTGATCATCTACTAGCCCCCAATGATAAAAGTTATGCAAAAATGCACTATTTTTTTTACTACTAACCTCCAAAAGAAATATGCATATACAACATACGAAAAGACTCTGATAAAATGGGTAACCTTTTTTAAAAGTAGGATTGGCTCAATTTGATCGAATGACCTCTTGTTGTCAAATTTGCATTAAAATTTACCTGTACAATAAATGGATTTACATTAATGTTCCGAAGATAGTGGCACATCTGTTCATAATATTTCATAGATGGAAGCCTGATGCTTCTGTTTGTATAAATGTTATATAGATGGCAGCACCAACAAATCTGCTACTGGAGTTTCAGTGACATGGTAAATTTTCATAGATGGCAGCACCAACAAATAGTGCAAGTTTTAATATGCAACCAAAATTTATAGATGGCAGCACCAACTAAATAAGTTCTGTTAACTTTAAGTAAATGCTTTGCATTTTCGCTCATTAATATCTAGAAAATAGCCATTCTCAAATGTAACCGAACAAATGCATTCTTGTATACGAAAGTTATAAATAAGTGCGGGATATTTTTCAGGTCGAATCTTTCCGTTACTATTTATCATCCTCTTTCCCCTAAAAACAGAAGCTTGCACCCTGCATGTGGAGAACGTGAACTGCACTGGAAAAGAATTGACAAACGTACATTACACGTAAGTGAGAACTCCCCCGCCTTTGGGGGCCGCTGAACTTAAGCTTTAATGATGAATACGATTAAAAAGTATATACAATGGTAATTTTTTTTTGTTTCCAGATAAAAACTTTAAGTTTTTTTTAAAGAATACTATAAAAAGTTTACAAGATAGGAAATTTTATTTTGGTGCCCGCAGATATCCCATATCCCAAACTTAAAGTAAAAAATGTTTTCGGAACATAAGTTTTTGAAAATGTGGGGATATTTGTAACAGAATGAGTGTAAAAAAAAAGTTGATTTGGGAGCACCTTCAGATTTTGAGGAGGAAGACCAGGCTTCCCCGGCCTATTCGGTGATCGGGCCCTGACCAGAACACTCGTACTCGTGAACCCGCTTTTAACACATCGACCATGGGAAACCTATAAATTTTTAAACTAACGAAAATGTACATTTTAAAAAAATAGTACAGAGCTTATCTTTCCTTCATACCAGATGTTATTCGAGCTCAAGAGAGAAGGACTGTCCTTGCACTTTCGAAAACCCTTTTCAAAGCGAGCTCGGCTGGTACAAGATGTGCAAAAGCAAAGGCCTTCTGTCCATTGCAAAGAAAAGGATTCACAAAAGGCAAATATCGAGTAAGTCAAAAATTCAAAGAGTCTCACCCATTTTCGAAAGACATACATCTAAAGTTAAATTGCATACATGAATAATTAAAATGCATGTAAATATAAGAACTATTAAAATGCGGATATGAACAAATGAAGAAGATAGGTCAGAAGAATATATTCAGGACAAATTAAGTTAAACGAAATAGAATGTAAAAAAACTTATATTTGACGTTTTTATTCGAAAACGAAAGTGTTAATGGTATTTACTAAGTTGTCGCTCATGGGTTAAGAAAAGATAAGCCTTGCACTTTTTAAAAAAACCTGTTGTGTTCTATGTTGTTAACTTTTTTCTCAATGTGTATTAAAAAAATGAAATCTATGTTTATGGTTCCAGGATACAACAACTGCGGTACATTGCAGCCTCCTAGACCGGGAAAAGCATCTTGTTTTGTAACACCAGGAAGAATGTAATATTCTGAAACTATTCTATACTAAGAACTATGCATTTTTCTCTTATTTTATATATTTTCGATGTCAAAAGAACAGTTAAAATTTTTTAGAAAAATGACGAGAATTACTTTTTTATATTTAATATGATTTAAATGAATTGCTGATAACATTCTTCTAAAAATAACAAAATCCAACGTTCAAAATCAACAGTAAATATTGTTATAAGTATGAAATTGAAGTTAAAAGTTTTGTGTTGAAACGGTTACTTAATTCCCAAATTATTAGAATAATGATATGACTGTGATCCGACTGTGTGTATTTAGAAATTTGATCAATGATGGATTGATTGCAATTCCATTGCTATTTCAGAACATGCATTGGAACGTGTGAAGCTGGGTTTAGATTCGTTGACAGAATCAAAGAACACTCATACTCATGCCGATACTCGGAAGGCATCTGGCTACCAAAGTCAGTATTTCCTGCTTGTGAACGTAAGTCATGTGCTCAACTTTGAAAAAAAAAAAATTACACGCCGTCGGCTAACCTATTAAAAAAACAATGCGTCCTGTTTTGGTTTTAAGTCATGCAAGAACCCAGCGCAGATGAATTTAAATAACCAAGTATCTTTTACTTAAAACCAACAACTTACGTTAGTTTTATGACCTGATACTAGTAGTGTAGTGATCAATTTCAAAGGATATAACCTGTTTTACATTGGTAGGACTGACAGGGCGAAATCCGTTTCGATTAACTCTACCTTATCCCTGAAGATAGAGGGCAGCACCAAATATATTTAGGTGCACCTACGTGAAACCGCCCTTCATGAGTTCATATTTTCTACTTGTTAAGCCCATTTCACACCTTGTCACAACTACTTGCAACTCCCGTAGGACACCGTGCATTAAAAAGTTGCACTCAGTTCGTGAGATTTTTTCCTGCAAGCACGAAAAAATCGCAGTTGCATGTACCCTTAGCCAATCAGAACTCAGGATTTCCTTAGCTGCATTTTGGCGAACTAGACTTCGCCAACTGGTTGTTTATTTACTTTTTAGGACGCCAACTTTCCCCCGTTTGCAAAAATCTGCGCAATTAAAAATGGATATTAAATGGATGGCAAAGATGAAAATTGATCTAATTAAGGAAGTTCGGAAACATAAATTTCTGTTTGATGCAAACAATGCCCATAGTTTGATTAAAGTTTGCTTTCAAAAAGATGAAACTTGCCAAATTTCGAGATGAATAATTTTTTGTGGAAGCCCGAAAATCCAGGTTACCACAAGTTGCGAGTTGCAAATAGCTGTGCAGGTGTGAAATGGGCTTTATGATGCGTTACCTGGTCTAAAAAAAGATTTACTATAGATGTACAAAATAAGTTATTTAATGAATACGTTTTACAAAATGTAGTACATTTTATCTAATGTGAAAATTTACGGAAAATATGTAATTCAAAAATTAATCTAGGTCGTGAAAAGCGTCTAGTTGTATAGCGCCATATTTAAAGCCTATCAAAATACTTATTTAATATAATACTTTAGCTTCTTATAAATTAGCTTCGAATGTTTTATTTCTCCATTAATATTGATACAAGTGAGCATCTAAAAATATGTACCGTGTCTTACAGCGGCATGCATTCCACCTTGCAACAATGGCGGCAACTGCACGGCTCCAAATTTTTGTTCATGTTCCAATGACTACAGGGGAGGGGTTTGCCAATATGGTAAGATCTCTTCTGCACTTATTACTGAACGATACACATATGGCCTATGGGAGATTAAGGTAGGCGAATACCCAAAATTCCACCAAATTCTAACATTTTTACTATTACTTTAATCTTTTCCAAATTTGGTATAGTGATTTCAAATATAATGAATAATACTATTTAGGCATTTTTTTAAATTTAATTATATTTTTTTTTTATTTTAAACGGTGTTTTTCTACTAAAGAAAGAGGTTTACGCTAACAAGTCTACCACATTGAATTTTCATCCTATAAACATTAATTATGTGTTAAATTCTTCGTTTTGAACTGATGCATGCAATGACCCCCTAGAATTACATACAAATTACAAGAAAAGAAGTTATTAAGAAAAATTTCATAAATTAACCACAAAAAAATGATTTTTTTCGATTTACTTACACTTGGACATTTAAAAAAAAAAAACTTATATATTTACACCAGATGTTAGAGGTTCATGGCACAGATATATATTGCAATAGCATCTGTAAAAAATTTGATGTAAATTAATGTAAAACTTTTTATACTAGAACTGTTGGCGTAAACCCCTTTTTTTAGGTGAAAAACACCGTTTAAAATAAATCAATTATATTTAAATTGAAAAAATTGCCTAAAAAATCATTGTTCATTATATTTGAAATCACTATGCCAAATTTGGAAAAGATTAAAGTAATAGTAAACATTTTAGAATTTTGGGTATTCGCTTACCTTAAGGTTTTAACGTGTAAATTCTCCAGTAGGTTTTTTGAAATTTATTCTAAAAACAGAACATTTAACAACTGCCCCTGTTTTCAGGGCCCGACCACCGAAGCCGTGAAGCCAACCGTCCAGTTCCGACTTACCCTACTCGGAATTTTCAAACTTCTCCAAAATCAAATCCAGGCAATTTGTTTTCTTATTCTTTTCACTTAAAAATTTCATGTTTTATGTGTATTTGCAATTTTCAACACAGAATCCATAATAGTTTGATGTTTGTTTGGCCCATAAAAATTCATTGTTAGTGACGAAATGTAACAAAATGTAAAAATTAGTTATGTTTTAGTAGCTAACTTTGAAAATCGGGTTGGATCAGATCCAAAGGCTGGCTCGGCTGAAGTAAGAATCGGGCCCTGCCTGTTTGGTTTCGAGGATAAGAATATTTGTATTTGTTTTACTGTGAGTGTGTGGTCCAATGGCCTCCAAATTATAGGATTTCGGTTCCACCCGATTCCATTTTTCTTTGATTTTTGTGACAAAAATTCGATTTTTTAAAAACTTTAATGGAATTTTTAAGAATTTTCTTTTATCTAGTTTTTGTTTTATTATTTTTTTGTTTTAATTTTGAACATGCTGGATATCATTCTCGTCATGCTGAACATTAGTGGAAGGTCTGCAAATAAAGTGGTCCTCTACCCAAGACGCCTTAGACCAAAAACTTAATATCTTAACTAAATGAACGCATCAATTAAATCGTTTTACATCTTTTCAACAGCCCTGAAACTGTGCGGACTGTCCAGAAACCGCATGGCAAGCTCGTGGACTTGCAGTCACGGCAGGCATGCCACAACGTGCTCCATATCCTGCCACGCACCAGGAACCCGGGAGGCCGAAACCGATGCCTACACACACGTTTGCAACAGGGAAGGTGTGTGGGATCCGCCCCTGCCACGCTGCGTACAGGGTATGTTAGAGAATGTGTCTGTCCACAAGCAATAATAAAATAACTTGTACCTTTCCATTTTTGAACACTCAAGAATTTAAAGCTTACACCAAAACCGTGCTTAAGTTTGCAGCAGAGAAATGTATTAGGCGTAGGAATCTGCGTAAACAACGCTGCTGGCGCCGAAATTTCGCGTGCTCCTATTGGCTGCTCCTTCGACCCTGATATTCGTGCGCCCTGTTACGTCAAAATCGAAGGAAAAAAATTATTAAAATAACACTCTAACTGAAGCTAAACTAATAAAAATAATAAATTTATGTCTTGAAATAACAAATAAATTTGTTTATTGACTGTGAAATACCTTTTTGTATTAGGTTCTCGCACTCAAAAATGAGAACTATTTACCCTTTTTCTCGTAAAACATTTGTATTCTGCAAACTTAAGGTCGGTTTTTGTGTAGTAAATAATTTGTGTCAAAAAGAAAAGGAAGGGTATTTTTATAGCTAATCCCAAAGATAAAAAAAATCCTTATTCCTTTAAGTACCCAATGTTTAAACAGTCACTTTTGTTTGTTCAAAAACACAACCAGAGAGAACGGTTAGTTTTTAACTGCATCGATTTTGGTCATGTTTTCGATTACGTCATAGGCATTTCCGGTGGAAGATTGGATCCTCGGATCCTCCTTTGATGGTGAATCCCCCTTTTCTCTCTACTACTATCGGAGCAGAAAACTTTGGTCTCCCCTAAGAAAACGCTTGTGTATGATTTCTCGTAGATTGGGCAATCTAATATCGCTCGTATATTGGGCAATCTAATATTGCTCGTTTTTTGGCCAATGCCCGAATAAAAATCGAAATCTACCTACCGAAAAATCTACCGATCGAAAGACCTACTACTATCGGAGCAGAAAACTTTGGTCTCCCCTAAGAAAACGCTTGTGTATGATTTCTCGTAGATTGGGCAATCTAATATCGCTCGTATATTGGGCAATCTAATATTGCTCGTATATTGGCCAATGCCCGAATAAAAATCGAAATCCAGAGCTTAAGAAAATGAAAATAATCATTAATTTCAATGAACTTGATCAATTTTGATGCTTATTTAACATATTTGAAATTGATGCGGAGTCTCAAAATTACAAAATTTACTTAAGTAAAGAAGGGCATTATAATTTAGCCTTAAAATAACTAAAATTTAAGGTCTCTTGGTCCGGGTCTTTTGGAAAATAAGGTCTTGATTATATGAATCTAGCGTACCTTTATCTGATAAAGAAAGAAACAGTTAATTACAAAAAGGACTGCATATCTAAAGAAACGTTTCAATTACCTTCACTACGCTATATGAGCGAAGACAATTTTGGTAGACTAATGGTTATAGAAACACTGCTTCATAAAGTCGTTTCACAATTCACGATTTATTTTTAGCTGTTGAACTATGTGAAGACCCAGGATCCGTAGAATCAGCCAGTCGACTGACTTCATCTTCTAGATTCACACTTGGCTCTTGGATATCCTTCGAATGTAATGAAGGCTACGTTTTGGCGGGAGAACCGAAAATCTTCTGTCAGAGCAGCGGCAAGTGGTCAGCGGAAACTCCCCAATGCGTCATTCCGATTCGGGTGGAAACGCAAAGCGCGAGACCACAAGGTAAAATTTTATTTTTACAAAAATATAAGCCGAGTTATTACAGTTGTTGTTATCGTGTCCATGATTTGAAGCTACACTCTCAGAAATAACACTTTCATTTTTGACGATTCATGAATCCTCAAGCCTCATTTCGTTAATTTTGAGGATTGTTTCGTCAAACTATCACGTGACATTTGAGTAAACGCGAATCCTCACTTTTACGATCGTGATTTGACGATTCTGTATCTTGATTTTGAGGAAACTGAATCTCATTGTTGTACTCACATGCTCAAAAATGACGAAATATTTCTTTAGATTAGACGACATTCAAATCCTCATAAAAATGACGATTCAAATGTCCTCACTTTGAGGAAACGAAAACTCGGAGCATTTGCCAGTAAACGAATCGTCAAAATTAAGGAAAATTTCGTCGTTTTTGAGCATTCATTTTTTACAGTGTATATAGGGCCAAAAGCATTGATGATCAGAGTCGCAGGTCATGGGCCTGTATAGACTATAAAGTATGTCATGTGGTGATACGCCAAGGTTAAAAAGAGAGGCAGCAGTTGCTTGACAGTCAAACAAGTGGTCTGGCGTAAGTTGGACTTCTAGGAAATTTCTGCAGAATGGGTAGGATCTACAGCGAGTCATTACAGTTAAAATAGAACTATAAACTTTTATCAAGTCCCAGGACCACGCTAAAGAACGCAGAGTCAAATACAAATTTTATTTTTACAAAAAGATAAGTAGATATTATAAAATTGCAACTAATTTAAATTAAATTGATATTAAAATCTTAATTATGTATTTACTAACCTCATATAAGTAGATGTTTCTGATACAGAAGTGATTACATAGCAGAGCAGGCATAAAGTAATGTAAAGAAAAAAGAACTAATGATATGAACACCACAGTTCAATTACCACTCAATACTGGATAGTTTATTAATGGATATTTATGAGCTAGTTTCGGCTGTACGCTCTGCACGTGCAAATTATTCGAAAAGTTAAAGCTACCGTTTGACGTATATAATTAACTCGTGTTCTAAAGTTTGAAAAACTTTTCTTACTGTTACTTTTTCTCTTAATCAGTTATCGATGTATACTTTTAGCTCTGGATCAATGTCCGAAACCCAATGCTCCAAAGAATTCCATCGTACAGTTCAGCTTTCCTGATCAAAGCTCGCTTCCATCCATCCTCAACACGCAACTGTAAGCATTTTTTTTTATTAATGTAAACTTTTTTTAATGGCTGATTATTTTCATGCTCTTTTCAGAGATTTAAACCGTTTCGATAACCTGAATAAGGATCAAAACCACGATGTAGTATAAAGTATTCTAGCCTCCTGTACATATAATATAATGTCCATTGGAGGTACTTTTGAATGAATTTTGTGCATAAAAATTCATCAATAGCACGACAGAGTCTGTTAACAAAATTAATTGGAAGTCAACCCTTTACATTGGATAAAGAAACTTCTGTTCATGGCTTTTTTTGCCCAATGTATTTTTGTGTGTGTGTGTGTGTAATAATTGTTAGTACTACCATACTTGAAACTATAATTTAAACGGAGTCATTGTTCCGCCATCTATTTAACTTTAAAAACGGCATAAAGAAATTTAGTGCTGCTATCTATAAAAACTTTAATACAACATAATAGTTGGGAGTGCT
Organism: Hylyphantes graminicola; assembly: GCA_023701765.1. NCBI lineage: Eukaryota > Metazoa > Arthropoda > Arachnida > Araneae > Linyphiidae > Hylyphantes > Hylyphantes graminicola. The sequence goes on along the minus strand of CM043115.1, from coordinate 56,962,814 downwards.
ATCTATCTTTTAATGGAATTGCTGATGCTTACACACACTGAAAATATTACACGCACATGAAACTATTATCTAAACAGAATATGAACTCCTTCCGTCAACCATCAAACTTAGAAACCAACAAATTTGAAAAGAACCAATCTCTAATCCGAGCTGTAATAAAAACAAAACGGAAGAATATTTAAAACTGCCTAATATTACATAAACTTAAAACCATAGGGAATAATATAAAATATGGTGCTGCTATCTATGAAGGCTTAATAAAACTTTCTCTACCGATCTACTGTACTAACTTTTTAGAAGTTATAAGGAAATAATTACATCTTTCAACAAAGTTTTTTTCATCCACAGACCTCTTATACAGCGACTTTCTATTTCTCTGTGGGCCAATAGCTCCCGAAACCTGGACTCTGGACTGGCCGGGCTTCCGGACTCACTTTTCCAAACCGGGACCCGGGTCCAGTACCGATGCAAGTCTCACTTTTATAAGCTATACGGGTCTGAGTACCAGACATGTCTGAGCTCCGGAACTTGGAGTGGATATCAACCTGCCTGCGTCCCAGGTAAAGTTTTACATAAAAAAACTTCCTCCCATACAGACCAAGCAACAGAAAAACATAATATTTTATGATAATATCAAGGCATTTTTAGTTCAATGGTTGGCAACCTTAACCTTTTTTGATAAGAAGTACCAAAATATTAATTTTCGAAGCATTTTAAGATGTTGCGGGCATCTCTGAAACTTTAATTTTAGTGATATTTATATAGTGAGCATGTAGGGATAAATTGAACATCAATATCTTAATAAAAACGTTGATGTGCGGTAGGCAGGTAAAATTACAGTATGTTGACTTGGCTTGGACCATTGTTGCAAGAACTCAATAACTTTAACCTAAAAGACCGATTTTTTCAGGGTAAAAAAGGTTCAAATCATTATTGTGGGTACTGCAGTTAACCAGAGGCCACGACAGATTAAACACCTTGGTTTTTTTATTCTATTGTAGGGTAGACTAAACAGTGAATGAACGTTTAAGGAGCTGCGTTCGCCAGTGAATGAACAATACGATATAATGACCAGAACAACCAACCCACCAGAATAGCTTCCAACTACATGGGAGGAAGTCTATGTTGCCAATCTAAGTGGAATGATTTTCAATCCTTATTTTTTAAAATTATATTTACCAAATGTTCATTCACTGGGGCCTGTTCACTCACTGGTCAGTCTACCCTATATAATTTTTTAATGTGCTTCGATAATCCAGATTGATTTTCCAGACTGTGGCCGTTCCGACTCCCCGAAAACCCCTTTCGTCGTCAACGGCAACGCCAGCCAGGTGGGACAGTGGCCCTGGATGGCGGGGCTGTTACTCCAGGGCTCTAAAAAGGGCCCTCAGTACATGTGCGGGGCCGTCCTGGTGAGCGAGGGCTGGGCCCTGACGGCGGCCCACTGCGTCACAAGACCCCTCACCAATGTCCCACTTGATGCAAGGACTGTCGTTGTCTACGGTGGCATGTACTACAGGAAGTCTGCTTTGGATGATGAGTACGTCCAGACTAGGCAGGTAAGTTTCAGGTGCGAGTCGAACTAATACCTTCTATAGCGTTTTTTTAAAAAAATAATTGAAGTACTTAGAATTGGAATTCTTTTCTGAAATTTTCATTGTATTCTCATTTTGATGCGCTGAATTTTTTTTGACGTATCTCACTTGTCCGTAGCATTTGTAGTTTGCAACAGCGATTTAAATGACTCGAAATTGAATTTCAATGGTACGCAAGAGCATTGGTTGCTCATTACATAATTATTTTTAAGAAATAGATATAGATCAACAACATCATGCAACAAATGAGCAAGCAAAAATGCATTTACCTTACAGTGATATATAATTTTAGATCACCATACAGCCAATACCACCTAGATTAGAAGGCCGGCGAACTAAATGCTTGACGTCATATTAGTGGACCGATTCTGTGGTTTTGACCAATGATCATTCGTGACTTAATGGTCGAGATTAACGGTCGCCAGTCGCCAGTTGGCGACCAACAAAAAATTTTGGCGATCAAAATTTCTCGATGCAGTCGCCGCGGTTTCGTGACTTTCGGATCGCTGTAGCTTCGCGACTTTTGGATCGCCGAAGCTCAGCGACTGTCGGATCCCCGGAGTTCCGCGACTTCCATGATCGTCGTAGTTTCGCGATTTGCGACCTTCGGATCCCCGGAGTTCCACGACTTCCATGATCGTCGTAGTTTCGCGATTTGCGACCTTCGGATTCCCGGAGTTCCGCGATTTTCGGATCCCCGGAGTTCCACGACTTTTATGATCGCCGTAGTTTTGCGACTTTCGAAAAACCGGAGTTTCGCGATTTTCGGATACACGGAGTTTCGCGATTTTCGGATGCACGAGTTCCGCGATTTTCGAATCCCCGGAGTTCCGCTACTTTCAGATCGCCGTAGTTTCGCGATTTACGATTTTCGGATCGCCGGAGTTTCGCGAATTTCGGGTACCCAAGTTGAAAATTTATGTGCACAATTTTTTTTAGGTTTTTTTTAAAAAAGACCAGTGTTTTAACATTAAAAAAAAACGTTTATTATATAAAATATGGCAAGCAATTATCAATGGTTTCAGTCACTCTTTTTACAACTTTGGAGGTTACATCAGGGTTCGAAATTAACTGGTGCTATAGGTGCACCTAAAAAAAATTGTGCACATAAATTTTCAACTTGGGTAGCCGAAATTCGCGAAACTCCGGCGATCCGAAAATCGTAAATCGCGAAACTACGGCGATCTGAAAGTAGCGGAACTCCGGGGATCCGAAAATCGCGGAACTCGTAATCCGAAAAACAAGTAAACCTTTTTTTAAAAAAGGTTTACTTGTTTGAGATTAATTCATTAAAAGTGTATGCAAGGCAAATTTGATATTTAAATGATACATTTGTAAAATATATACATTCTCTTGTACTGCAGAATGTTGAGAAGTTTATATTTTTGTAAAGGTTTCAATTGCATATTTCCAGACAAGTTACAGCTGCTTGCCAGTGTACGATAAATCTTTCGATAATGTCGAATTTCGCAGGGGGCGGTCCTTATTCCCTGCAGCCACATTTTTTCCTTAAAAAGTCATGCTGCAGCCACATTGCTACTGGGTTAAATAATAATTCATTTCAGTATTCATTTGCATTTTTTTTTTGTGGATATTATATTACTGTCTTTTAGTAAATATTTATGCTTTATATTGATTCAGCAGTCTGATTTTACAGAAATTTGTTAAGTACAATACAATTCTTCCATTTAGCTGAACACATGAATGTGGTTTAACTTTAATCATAATTTTCAAAAGTTCCTATTTTATTTTGGCTCCCAAAAATGTAGAGTTGGCGACCAAAATTAAGGGTCCCAGGAGCCACTGGCTACCAAACCAAATTTCTAATCTAGAGCATTATCGTGACTAGATCTTGTATTTGAATAAATTTTTAAGATAAGATGAATCAAGATGCGACGTCATCTTAAGATACGACGTTATTGGTCAACAAATAGAAATTGGTCTACTAGTGTGACGTTGTGTTGCTTTGGTCTTCGGCCTTCTAATCTAGGTGGTATTGATACAGCACTGAGTAGACCGATTATAATCGCCTACTCAGCTGTAGCAGAAATCAGCGAGTGGGTTTTTTTCCTATGGGATGTATTGATAGATGCATAGCGGTCGATGACTTACAATTCACTGCGCAGTTGAAAAACTATCCTGGAAATGAACGATAGTGTTTAGAAACAAAACAAGTTATTTAGAATGAGCGAAACGTTTTTGAACAGCTTCTGTCTTCTGAATTTCACCTGCTTCTAAACACAACAATTGCTGCTACAACTTGTTGCTTATCTAGAACCTAGTCGAAGTCTAAGACGACGAAGCCAGAAAAGTGCAATGAATCCGTTGATAAATAAAAAGTCTATGACGAGGGAAGGCACAACTTCATTTTTAGTTTCAAACAATCTAATAAGATTGAAGTGAGCCTTTGGACTCTCATTGTTGGTCGTCAAGGTTTATATTTGTATTATTGAAAGGTTTAGTTGCAAAAACTCACATCAATATAAATACGAGTTGTAAAACTCAAAAAGTAGGGAAGACTAACCAGTGAAGGAACGCTTAAGACGTCACGTTCGACAGTGAATGAACACCAAATGAAAAGGACAACCAACCTTTGTCAGATAGCTTCCTACTACTTAGGAGGAAGCAGTGTTGCCAATCCATATAGTGGAATGATTTTCAATCCTTATTTTTTTAAATTATATTTACTAAATGTTCATTCACTGGGGCCTGTTCACTCACTGGTCAGTCTACCCTATAACTAAAATATAGGGTCCGGTCTGTTAGTTGGCTACTTCTGATTGAATTTTCCATCGACCACATATGACAATTTCTAAGTAGTACTTTGGATTGGAGAATGCGAGTTTTGAAACTAGATGCTTCATTTTTGTTATTCGTTTTATAAAGGTGAAGCAAATCATCGTACATGAAGAGTACGACTTTACACACTACGACGCTGACATCGCATTGCTGCAACTGGAGAGTCCGATTGAACTGACGGCCAGAGTACGACCGATTTGTCTGCCGACTGAAGCAACTACGCGCGAAAACATCAGGGAGGGACAGAAAGGAATAGTAAGTGCCAAATAGTGTTTTTTCAGATGCTAACCAAAATAATAAATGCTAAACAATCATTCTAATTAAATGCAGACAATATTTACGAATACTTAGTAAATTAAAAGAATTTTTTTTGGCATATATTGATAATTTAAAAGTAAAACATTAGTCTATGGGACTGTTCAACATCTTCTACAAACGAGGCATCTACACGGGTTAAAATTTTACTATTCCACTTAATTTATCAAGTCTAGGACAAAATTGATATTTTTACGGTTAAGGATTTTAAAATCACGACAGAAGTGTCAAATGATTATTGGCAAATCAGAGACACATTACTATGACAACAGAGTTACAAAACCTATCGTTTACAGAGGAGAGCGCCAGAAATCCCCCAATCTAAAATCTACACTAGTTGGCATAACTCAAACAGTAAAGTAAAAGGTCATTTAACAACTGAAAAAAGCTTTTTTAATTGGGCCATAAAAACTTACTTTACTAAAAAATATTTTTCTTCGATTACTCCTTCCTACAGGCTCTTGGCTGGGGCATGACCGAAAACGGGACCAGCTCGGACATCCTCCGCGAAACTATCTTGCCCGTGGTCAACCACGACACCTGCGAGGCTGCCTACAGGTCCGGACTTCGGGCACTCACAGTGACCAACAATATGTTCTGTGCCGGCCATGGGTCCGGAGTCCATGACACTTGTCATGGGGACAGTGGGGGGCCCCTCATGTTTGCAGTTGGGCCACCTGGAGACCGGAAGTGGTACCTGGAAGGACTGGTTAGTTGGGGCAGCGAGACTGGATGCGGGGAGGCTGGCTTGTATTCGGGGTTCACCAAGGTTGGAAAGTTCGTGCCGTGGATTAGCATGTTCATATGATGTAGTGTTGTGCATTGTGCAAGGTTGACTGAATGAAGTGATTTAGATTGTGTGTTTTTGGTTAAACTTTTGTGTCTCATCTTTTAAAGTAAGCCTCTATGCTCAAAATAATGTTGTCTAAGAAAAAAAAAGTGTATAAAACTATGCAAAATCTTTATTGAGTGTGTAAAGAATCCACAAAATGAAAGGTTTGCAACACAGTCTTAGCATCAATATTTAGCAAGTTTGCTTTGTCTTAAAGATTAACTGTCTGTTTGATTTAATTGTATTACACTCGCACACCAAACCTGCTCAACAATATATTATTCATATGCATCACAGATTTCATTGATGTGGTGTTGTGTGAGATTGAATGAATAAAGAAATTTTGAGGATGAGTTGAAGATGTTTTTCATGATTGAACTTTTATATGTCAAACAGGGTATTAAGTGTTAAGAAAGTATCTGGGCTCCAATTGTGCTATCGTTAAAACAGCCCGATGGGTGCAAAGCGCATAGAACTATTAAAATCTTTATCAAGTGGGTAAAGGTAAAAATATCCCTTACTCGCAAAATGAAAGCATTGCAAAGGTAGATGTCAAGAAAGCTCGCTGTATCTTAAAGATTGCCGGTCTGTTTGACTTGAGTCAGTATATTACAGGCGTAAACTATACCTGTTCAACAATGAAATAGTTGTACACATGCAAAAACTTTTGTGATAAGGAGGTAATAATGTTCCACTAAAGCAATACATGGGATAATGTAGAAGAGCATTGGAATTTGAAATTCAGTCAATTTGACAAATGTGCCAGCACCCAGCGCAAGCAATATAAGTTATTTTATGGAGAAAAATTATTCAAAAACAAAAAAGGTCAAAGAATGTATTTACAAGTTTATTTATAAAATATCTTGTGATGTGACATTTTACAAGAAAATTGTTTTGAGACGTAAAACCTTAGCTATTGCAATGCTTATTACTTCCGCTGTTTCTTTCCCTGCTTAAACTTTTTAGCCTTTTTGGTTGGAAAGCTCGGAAGTTTCAGCTTTTTCCCTTTCTTTTGCTTCTTTTTTGGAGTTTGCTTCCCGCTAGCCTCATCCTCGGAAGAATCACTATCCGTTTTAAGTTTCTTTTTAGGGCTCTGGTTGGCTTTATTTCCCTTCTGCTTCTTAACCTTTGTGCAAACATTATTACTTATCAGTCATAAGTTTCACAAGTTAATCATTTTTATGACATTTTAAATTCTGATCTTTCATTTTTAATAATTCATCTATTATTATTATATTTCACTGAATAATTCATTTTTATTATATTTCACTGAATACTTCATTAATTACATTAACAAGCTATTCGATATAAACTATTTAAACTTACTTCAACATGCTTCATATTATATTTATTCCTATTATTTCTTGTTTGTTGACAATCACCTATTCTTAAGCCTAATGATTTTTTATCAGTTTTATTGATATTTCTGTCAAATTCAACTTAATTTGATTCTAATTTTATACCATAATGTGCCTCTATCTAATAGTTCCCCATCTAACCGAAGTGGTCATCTGGAGTTTTAACAAGTGTTTTAGTCGTTTTAGGCCTGTTTTGTATCAAATTTCCCCCGTTACTTTTGTTGCTAACTACACGACCCCCGATTCGTGGAATTTTGTCTGCATCCGGTGTAAAAACGCGCCAGGTGGATTCGAACTCCCTGATTGGACACTGAATGTTTGATTCTCGTTCTTTCTTGTTTGCAACGTGTGTTCTAAACCAGTAAGCATGCTTCGAAATAGGTTTTATTTGTCCATTTTGACGCTTTTGGCAACACTGTGTGGGCGGATTGGCGGACTATTTAACGGCTCGCGAGAGGGGATTCCTTCTTTTTAACTTAAACAACCAATCTAAGCAAGACGTGTGTAATCGCTGGTGGCGAAAGCTGCCGGTCATGCCGGCCTACCATCTAAAATGGCCGCTGGTATCATCTTCTGCAACCCCACCTACGGGTTCCAGCGCCATGCCGGCTTACCATCTAAAATAGCCGCTGGTATCATCTAATTCAACCTCACCAACGGACTATGCCGGCTTTCCATCTACATCTCCACTGGTTGCCTCTACGGCATCAGCATCATGCAGGCCCACCATCTACATCACCTCAGGATATGCTGAGTTTTCCCGACGATGCCCACTCCTGGTCATCCTATGGATGACCCCTGGACTATCCGCTGGAACTTTTCTACATACCTCGGGATCCCCTCTGGCTAGCCGTTGAGTCGCCGCACAGTGAGCTAGGCTAATTCATTAATATAATTTTTATTTCTTAATGGTTTTCTTTTTAATGCATATTACTATAAGGATTAATCTTTCCGTTACAATTTTTGGTCAAGTATTTATTTAGTTTAAATCCTAACTCCAGGTAGACCACTTTTTACTTAGGTTTTCTGTTTTTATCGATGTCAACTTGTTTATTTATGAAATAATTTGTAATCATAATTTTAGAACTCAATTGTCCAAACCAGATTCAGATTTACAATGTCGTTAATTTTTATAATTCTTTTATTCAATAAACGTTTAGTTTGTTTTGGCAAAAATTTTGTTTATTTGTGTTATTTTTACATTTCATTGAATATCCTTTCCTTTTATTTTTTTAATTCCTTGTGCTGGGCTTTCAAATTGGATCACGGCCGGTTAAAAGAATTCACAGCACACCTTTTTAGGGCTGTTTTCTTGTTTGTTGTCGGCTTCGTCTGCCACTTTGATGTCGGTAGAAGCAGGAACATTTTCTTCTTTGGGTGTTTCACCAGATTTAGCCCCTGCTGCTGGCGGTTTAGGAGCTTGAAAAATAAGAATACGAATTCAGATAATGCATCAAAAGATTATGATAACAAAGTGCATGAAAATATTCAGTAAAACAATGTAGTACATAAATAAAACAATATTTGCCAATTGGGAAATGTTTATTCTTATTCTTTACATTGCTACAATGACAAGAACCCCACAGTTAAAATAATCATTTACATGAAAGGGATAATTTAACATACTAAACTAAAAATTATATTTTAGAAATCCACTCAGTTATTGATTTTTACTCTAGCAGCAGATTCTATTTTAAGAAGTCTAGAATTTTTTTAAACCTTGTGCGATCATGCCAAATTCATTCTGGTAGTCTGAGAGTTGAAACATATTTCCAACTGTATTTTAGACAAATTTTATTCTTCGCGCATTTTATCTCTGACTTCCAAAGAGCATGTTTGGGGACATACATAAAATTATTATGCCACATAAAACCTTGAATTATTTGTCCCCCCCCCTTAAACGTAAAATTACATCGTTACAGCAATCCTTTTCAAAGAGAAAGTAAATTTTAACATTTCCCTTTGTTTCTTAAATTTAGAAAAGGGCATATTTTTTAGATTTATTTTAAAAAATTAACTCGGAAAGAAAAAGGTAAAATTTATCTTGCCTAAATAATTGCACTTTGTGTTCAAATTCTTAAAAAATTAGTCATGCAAAGTACTATTAAGAATTGTTTTTATCAAATAATAGGCCACCAAGGCTGAAATGGTTATTTTTTTAGCAATCCTTATTCTATCCAAATTTGTGTCTGGTATTTTAGCTAGTTGCGACTATTTAGAACCTCCCCGATTGGCTCTTTGATATAAAGCTCTATAAATTTTAAACTTTAAGGTATCCGATCACCTTTTTTCAGCAAAAATCGACTACATATAAAACATTTGTTTTTTGCCTTTTAATAGAATTGAAGTTATAGCACTTTAAAGTTTTTTTGTGTGCAATTTTTCAAAACGCATTACGCAAAACATAAAAACTGAAGTTCTTTATTATCAATAGCTTCCAAATTTTTACAGTAGTTTTGTAACAGTATGAAGAAGGTTTTGAGCTAGAGTTGTGTAAAACTATTGAGAATTGGATATTTTAAAACTATTTGTATGATTTTTACTCTCTTGAATCTATGTGTTTTTGCCATTGCCACAAACTTTTGCCTATTAAACAAATTGGGAACTGAAATCTTAATGATTTTTTAGTTGATGACCTATATTAATGCTGGTTAAGCATATTTAAATTTAAACGATGGTAAAAATTAAAAATTTGTAAAGATATCATGCTTTGCGTTAGCGTGATTTTTGAAGCATATTTTACTATAATTTTCCACAAATACTGAAAAAAATGTATTTTTTTATGGTTTACTTTATTAAAACTATTTTTTATTCATAACTAATAATAAAATCCCTCAACTTCATGGTTGGAATAGATTTTTTAGAAAATTTCTGTCAAAAGTGATCGGCCAACTTTATTTATACATACCCTGGCCTGGTATAACATTGCTGAATTTCTTTAGCTTGGCAACAAAGAAACCATCCATGTTGTGCACATGCGGGTAAAACCTCTTGCACAATTTTAACGAGGGGTGGTATCTGTGTTCTCGGTATCTAGAGAATGAAAATAAAGATAGAAAAAAATGCAAAAATAAATTCTTTGAAATAACTTTAAGTAAAAGAACTTAAATTCTAAAGGAAACATCAAATTTACAAATTAACATAGTCAAGATAGGAATATCTCTAATAGAATATTAGTAGCCTCAGAAACTTGGAGAACAACAAAGAAATATGAAAATTCCTTGGGAATCTTCGAACGTCGGAACCTAAAATCCATGTTTTTGGAGGCAAACAAGTTGATGGTACTTGGCACAGACGTTCAAACTCAGAACTCTATAGGGCTTTTAGAGAGTCTGATGTTGTCAAATATGTAAAAATCCAAAGGATAAAATGGGCTGGTCACATCATTAGAATAAACAAAGATCGTTCAACAATAATATTTTTGGCTCAGCCCATCGGATCAAGGCCAACCAAAGCTGAGACAGGCCGACTGCGTGGAAAGAGACTTATCAGTCCTAAAAGTCTCAAACTAAAAGACCACTGCCAGGCAGAGGCAGGCATGGAGGAAATTGATTGAGAAGGCCAGGGCCCACCCGGGGCTGCTGTGCCATTAAGGAAGGTAAAAACTTACCAAAAAAAAATACAGAAGAAAGTTATTTTGCCATTAAAATTAGTATAATTCTAAAGATATTAATTAAATATAATTAAAAAAATGTTTAGATATTTACATCTGTTAGTGCTGCCATCTATAGTTTGTGAATAATTACTAAATTTTTAATAAAATTTTGTTGAAAATGTTAATTAAAATTTTGTTTAAATTATAACTAATTAATATCTTTAAAAAATACTTATTAACTATTTTAATGCCAATATAACTTTCTTCTGTATCTTTTGGTAAGTCTTTGTAACTACATGTTATATTCTTTTTTAAAAAAACAGGGTCAAATATTCCCACATAGAGATTGTATAGAGATTTGTTACCATACAAGAACCTCAACAACTAATTCGTATGGAATGCTATTAACAACATTATTTATGAAAAAACCCCTCTTAACTTTAAGTGATTTTCATTTTGTTTTTCAACTTGATTTCTCTCACATAAATAGTCCAGTAAGCTATGGTCTTCATAGTATATTTTGTTTATTTAGATAACTTAGAGCATAAGCTTATTTGTGTGTATGGCATTTTTTCTTGCCCATTTTTGCTAATGGGTTAAAAATAATTTTTATATTTAGTTATTGTAAAGTTTGAACTAAGTGTAAAACTTAAGAGTTAGAATTAAACATTGTGGAATTTTTTTTACGCTGTACTAATATGTTGAAAACAAGTTTACCTGTTGAGTCCTGGTTCACCAAAATCTAAACCAGTTGAAACTAGTTTCACAGATCTCTTTTTCAATACATAGTCAATTACACTTTCATTTTCTTCAGGCTAAAAAAAAAAAAAAACGTGTTAACTTAAATTTCAGACCACTTAAATTAAACAAAAGTATTCTGAAAACTATACGTTATAATAAATTTACAAAAGCTTTTTTATTCAGCTTGAATGAAGTTAATTTTAACTATAAGTTCTATTTAAGAGAAATCCAAAAATGCTGTAGGTTAGAAAAGCATAGTTAGTTTATTAAAATCTTTTGAAAAACATCTCTTAAGTTTTATACAATTTTTAAATTAAATATAAGTAAATTACCAAAATAGAGCAAGTAGAATAAACAATGTATCCTCCGGATTTAGAGTTAGCATTTGTACAGTCTATGGCTGACATTAGGAGTTGACGTTGTAAGGTGGAACAGCGCAATATATCCTTTTCATCCTAAGGAACAAAATATAACAAATTTAACATATAAAGTAGATAATAAGTATAAAGTAGATATAAAGTAGATCTTATGAATAAAAAAATTTTTATGGATATATTCTAACAAAAGCAGATTTCAAAACCTTAAAAAATCATTTCAATTTTTTCTTTGATCAAGTTCCAAAATCAATTTTATAGATTTGAAAGACAATATATCAGGCATGAAAGTGCAAACTAATCAAAAAGGCTGAACTCTGAATTTCCATTTTTGCACTATCGGCATAACGACGCAAGACAAATTAAAAATTTAGTTATATTAGTTTTTATTAAATGCACACACATAGAAATTTATGCTTCTCTAATGCAATTTAGCCTTACTTTAAATCTGTATATCGATGCCATATCAAATCATATTTAATTTTTAAAAAACCTGATAACTAACGAATTACCCTTATACTAGAAAAATATAAAATCATAACACAAGTACCATTTAAGGAGCTAAGATCACCCCAATACATTGCAAGGGGGGTTGGATTTAAGCTGGGAGGAATATAGCGTAATATAGCAATAACTGCAGCACAAATCAATCTTTGTGTAGCACTTGATTAATTTTATTAGCAAGATAGCCCAACAACACATTGATAATTTTTTTGTTAATCAGAACATTATCAAATTTAAATATTATATAATACTATACTACTAAATGTACTCTTGTTTTTTTTTTAAAATCTTGTCTGCCTCTTAGGGATTGAAAAGGTTTATTCAAAATGAGAAGAAAAAAAATTTAAACACTTCACTATTCCAAAAAAATTTCAAGGACTCAAAATTCACTAACTACCTAAATATATAAAGCGTGTATAAGCAGGCGCTCCAATTTTTCTAAAACTAAAAATTGTCTAAAATGAGAAACCCCAGTATAGACCGAAGTAGAAAAAAAGGTTTAAACGTAAACCCCAAAAAGTATTTTTTTCATTCCAGCTGTTCTTGTGATCATGACTCACGGACACCTGTGAGTCAGACACTCGATCAGAAGAAAATGTTCTGGTTGCTCGACTTATCCTAAACTGGAGCTACAAAAGTAACAAGACACTCTTCCGATCACAGAGATAGAGAACTGTCAATCATTCTGATGCAATGTGACGTCATCGGTATATTTCGTGGGGAGATTCCAATGAAAGATGGTAGTGGCCGATATTTGAAGACCCAATCTTAATTCATCTTCAAATTTTAATTATATTGTTTATCTTTATTATCAAAATTTATTATTTAAACTTGTTCTTCATTGAAATTTAAGTTAAGTTTTTATTCATATAGACCGAGAATGGAGGAAACTATTGTTTGCTGGCCGATAATTAAAGAAAACCTACTATATTCTAATCTTAATTCATCTTCACATTTTAATGAAAATTTGTATCTACACTATAAGAAACTGTTGTTTAAACTTATTGCTTATTGAAATATTAGTTTAGTTTCGCCTAATTACGGTGCGAATAAAAAGAAAACAATTTATTACAAAAAAAAATTCAAAGACGTGTTACGATGATCACATTTGAAATACTTTCCAATTCTAAGCCTAATTACATTATGTCTAGTGACTAGCTAATTTTAGTTTTAGTTCAAACAGACCTGTCAATCAAAGTTCAACGCTACGTCCTCGCATTTTGTGCCTAAATTGAAGTAAAATCGTAGTGTCTTATTTTATAGTTCAAGGATCAGTGAACCAAACCTCTATGCCTAGTAATTTTTGCTAGCATATATGCGGCGAAATTGCAGTAGATTTGGGTATTTTTATAGTTCAAGACGGATCAGTCAACCAAAAATCAACCCCCTTATAATGTCTTGTTTCTTGTTTTGTCTCGCCTAGTTTGATCTTAGAACCCCCCCCCCCCATATATACATATGGGACACAATTTCTCAACGGTTCTGCATCGATCTCAGGATCACCCAAAATGAGATTAAAAAAGGCGGAATTCCGCCGAAAGGCGGAAAACTTTCATGCCTGATATATTTCAAACTATAATATTTATTTAGGTAGTTTAAAATAAAAACAATACATGAAATACAGTGATACATAAATTTATTTCGCAGTCAGGTTTTTCACATAATTATTAGAAAATATAGAAATTTTACTTGATTTTCAAATTTGAAGTACGAAAAAATCATTTTTAATGATATGCTACAAAAATAAAACTTTTACACTTTAGCCAATTTGCTTATCCCTTATGGCAGGGGTTCCCAATCTTTTTGAACCTTCGTACCACTTGAATTTTGAGAAATTTTGGCTTAACATCAGACCTAAATATTTTAATTAGGGATGCACTGAATATTCGGTTACTATTCGGTATTCGGCCACTTTATTCGGAATTCGGTTTGGCTGAATAGCTTTACTATTCGGCAGAATAGTGAAAGTTAAATTTTTTCAAATTTCTTCAAGTTGTCTTCTAAAACAATTCCCAAACAGGACTTTTTTTCTTTTTACTATCTACATCTGTTTTAGTTTTCATACTTCCGTTTTCGTGTTGTGATTTTACCAAGTTTCAAACACTTTCTAAAAGTCTTGTTTTAATAACAAACGATTACTACTTTATTGTGTTTTGCTTTAATTAAAAATTTAATAGCTATATTGCATTAAAATTATTGTGCGATTTTGTACTTACATGTTTATCTTGAATTAAAATTAATGAATAATAAATACAACTTCCTTAAATCTGACAAAAAAAAATGGTTTTTACAGGCCGAATATTCGTTATTCGATGCATCCCTAATTTTAATAAACTTATTATATTTACTCTTTTAAAAGTGTTCAAAAGTTTTTTGAATAACATTTCTGAGAAAACTTCGTATTTAATGGTTAGATATTTGTTTATTTATAAAGTGCTTATATTATAATAAAGGAGAAATAAAAAGATTAAAATGATATTAATTTACAGTTTTGTTTATTATCTATCTAAAAACATATAAATAAAAAATAGTACAAACTCAGCAAAATCTGATCTAGAAGTTAATTAAAGATTTCTCTTTAAAAATAATGTTAATGTTTAAAATAAGGAGTTTGCTTGCATACTGCACATGCGTACAGAAGCTATTGATAGCATCATGCTGCTCACATCACTCATGCGTATCACCTGAAATATTCCTGCCTACCACCTGTTGAGAACCCCTGCCTTATGGGGTAAACTATAAACTTTCTAGGAGTTCTTAAGATGTAAATTTTATAATTTAGGGAGGATTTAAGGGTTACGGGAGTTCCACTTTGAGAAATAAAATAATTTACTTACTTTTGAAGTTTTGACACTGGGGTCTTTGCAAATCACACCTGTTCCACTGCAGGGAGCATCACATAAAACTCTGTCAAAACCAGCCACCATCTGTAAAGTTTTTTTAAAGAAAATTTTAACATCACGTTTACTTTGAAAAAAATAGGCCTCACAAAATGATGCTAGAAGATAAAGCATTGATATCCATCCCTCTTATATCTGGTTAGGTTTGAATTACCGTTGCACTAGAGCTACACGAGGGCTATTAGCGACGGGCGTCGTATTTAAGAACCACAGTCAAGTGACAAGCCGACACCTGAATAAGCACCCAAGGTAACCCTTAAGGACGACATCGAACGCAGCGTTAGGACTTAACATATTTAACGTGCACTCCCTTACACACAGTATTATTCGGCATACATTTTTGGCTGCCGTTTATAGGTAGGCAGTTATTTTGGCGATGCCCGGACACGAGCCAGGGACTTTTTGCATGCTAGGTGAGTGCCTAACCGACTGGGCGCAAAAACCCTCTTATATCTGGAACACCCTTGATGTTTACAAAAGAAATTAGTTTCTTCAGTTTTTGAGAAAAGGTACATCGCAAGTTCAAAAAATCAAGTTCTGAGAAAAATGCGTTTAAAGTTTTTATTGGAAGCCCTTTCAGTAAGGAAAGGGTTAAATAAAATGGCTTTTAATGTCAAAAATATTTTTCCAATCGTCTTGATACTTTGTGACATTATTAATGAAGGTTGTAATAGTATTTTAAGCCAAAAAATTCTTTTTTGACTTTTTCTCCGATTTTGGGGTACTGAACCCCCTTAAATAAATAAAGATGGTCACATGCAATAAGAGAAAACAAAAACCCACCTTAGCAAAGTTGCGCCCGTCCTGGGTGCTCACAATGGTATTTGTTATTCCCAGCCTATGTAAGTTGCCAACTATAGCCTTGGCACGATCCTTCACAGCATCATTGGCAAACAACACTCCAGTGTTCTTCATCAAAGCAGCTAATACAAAAACACAATCCTTTTTTAGTGAAAGTTATTTAAAATTATTGCTCAACACATTACTATATACACAAATTTCGTTGACTGCCCTGTAAATGTGTAAAAATATTGTAATATAAATATAGTATAATATAAATTCGAATGTAACTAAGCTTTACAACTGAAATAATTTTGAACAAAGTATAAGTTGATGAAACAACAGGTTCAGTTTTTCATTTTTTAATTCCATATCAGTTCTTGTAATCTAATTAACTAAATTAAATCTAATTAACATGATGCCTTTAACCCCTCCTTTATAAGGCCATTTTAACCTAGTAATGTTACGTTAAAGTATTTCTGGGATTTAGATTGATTTATAAAAAGAAATTCATTTAGCTCATTACCTAAAATAAATTTTGATTATTAAGACCATTTTATTTTGTGGGGAAAAATGTTTCCCATCACCCACTGGGAGCTATTCAAACGTAGGAGTTATTCAAACGTATCGTCCATAGGAATCCTGCATTGGTTATTTTAATTGTGTTTTCTGAAGTTATTAAAAGATGGCAGCACTAATCAAAATTGATGAAGTTGCTGGAAGTATACTTCCCTCAGCCTTCTAAAGGGTTGAACAGAAATAGGGAGCATGGTTCCTTCCTTTTTTTTTCACCCAAAACACTTTTGCTATGGAAAATGTGCAGCTCACCATCATAATATTTAATAGCAGAAAATTACGAAACAATCCTTATGATCTTTCACAGCGAACATTACATTATTCAAAATTCGATGTTACATTATTCAAAAAGTACTAAATGGAATTTTGCATGTGAACCCCCCACACACAAAATCACAGAACCGTGGAAGATTTTTATCCTCGCTAGTATGAAACATAGGCTCACCAATGTGCGTTGTCTTTCCACCAGGTGCAGAGCACATGTCCAAAATCTTTTCACTCTCTCTCGGAGCTAGCGCCATCACAGGAAGGAGGGAAGCTGCACCCTGCAGGATATAGTGCCCTGCGAGGTACTCTGGGGTGGCCCCTGAAATTAAAACACGAATTCTATAACAGGGTGTCTACCAGATCAGTCAAATCTAATTTCTTGACCTTTTTCAGGATCACTTGCTTCGTCAATTATGTTGAGAATTTTTTATATACATGATACCATTTTGCAATAAATAGAACAAAAGTTTAAATACAAATTTTAAGGATCTGAGAAAAGTAACTTTTTTTGTTCATAAATATTTTGGTAAAAATTAATCTTTTTTTTATGATTTTTTAAATTTTCGTGACTTTTGCCAAGACTTTTTGGGGACTTTCTTGACCGTTTTTTAACTTTCCGGACCGGGGACACCCTGCATAACAGACTGAAGGCTAAATAGTAAATCATCTCTAGCGTTGTTCACGAAAAGAAAGGTGTGATGTCGTTGCAGGTAAGTTTATTATGTAATTTCAGGCAGAAGAGTGTAAAGAAACAGGAACTTCAGAAAAAATATTCATTTGATATTGGAAACTAAAACACCAACGTATACAATTTTGGAAACAACATTCACATTAAGGTACTCTGGGATGGCACCCGAAATCAAAATATGTATGCAAATTCTATAAAAAAAAAGAGGCTATATAATACATAACCTATAGTGTTGCTTGTCTTTAACGAAAAGATGTAATTTTATTACAGACAAGAATACCTTGCAATTTTAGGTAGAAGGTAGAAGAAAATGAAACTTGAAATTATCTAGTTGCCATTAAAAATCAAAACTTGCACACACATTATTGGATGGTACGTCATCACCAGCAAAGCAGATGTGCATGATTGAATGCTACACCATCATTTACATTCCAACCGGGAAGTTAGAAACTTGGTAACTAATGGATATAGAAGGTGTCGTTGTAGGTGTTGCTAATGATCATGATTATATTCCTTAGATTGATTACACTATTCCCAATACACATCGCAAACTTTGATACTTTCTTTCCTCTTGGGTGGTTTTCCAGGAAACAGTGCAGGTGCTGCTGTTCGAAACCTACCTAATTAGAGGGTCTGTTGTGCATTGAGCTAGAAGGGAAACTAGAGTGAAGTGACAGCGAGACAAAAACCCACTCGCACCCTTGTGAGCAAACAGGGCAGAAAAGGACTATTTCCCCTATACTTGTATGCAAAGTTTGTATGAGACCTCTCAATCATATTGACTTGGGCTCCTAAATGTATTTTAACATTTTTAGTTTGAAAGAAATTAACTTTCTTTGACTTTAAATTCCAACTTTTTTTAAGAAATAACCATGTGGATCACCAAATAAGAACCACCAAAGACCCAATAGAGAAAAAGGCAAGTTTCTAGGTTTTCTGCCCAGGTCATTTCTGCTGCAGTGCCGTGCATTCTTCCGCATTTCGTTATTGAACCGCCTTGTTTGCTGCCCTGTTCGGTGAATCACACACCTCACTCTACTTTTTTCTAGCTCAATGTTGTTGTGTGGTTTATAGCGATTGCTTTCCAAACCCAGGGTGGTATAGAGAAAAATGAAAACAGCAATGTGCACACATTTTCATAGAAGTGAAGCTTGCGTTATAATCAGAAGGAATACCTTTCTTCCTTTTATGTTAAGTGGATTCACCTAACATTTGACATGAAATCTACCCAGTTCAACTCTTCTAGTGAACGAAAAACTATAAAATTGATTAAATTTGGAAAAACCTATTTTGAAATGCATAGGGGCATTTTCATCTCTTACCTATGGGAACTTGTGCATCATAGACAACCAAACCAACTTTGGACCATTTTCCAACAGGATCCAAATTTACACCTCTGTTGATTAATGCCTAGACAAAAATTCAAAGTCAAATTAAATAAAATATAAAAGCATGTTTTCTTTTAAAGTATAAAATGGAAACACTCTTGGAGAGTGTTACAAAATAAAAATATTTTTTTCTTACCTGAGCCAGATCCCCTCTCCTGGTTTTCAAAGTATTGGTACGAATTGTCACAGGTCTTTGGACTTCATTAGCTTCCAGTAGTTCCACCAACTAAAAGTAATTCAGGAATTAAAATACATAGGGTCAAGTGGGGTAAGTGTGATAAACAGCTCTTGTAACTTTGGAAATCATTCTAAAAATCTGAAAGTTTGCAATATATAACATTAGACCACTTATAATTAAACTAAAAAGGAACATTGACCTTATTTTTTGTTTAAAGAAAGTTTTGAGCTTTTGGATATGCTAGTTTATTACATTATTTTCCCTATGTGGGGTAAGTGTGATATACAGCAATGGATTTTGAAATGCAAATTTTGTACACTTAAAATTGGAATTCAAACATATAATTTTTTTTCTACATATGTATGTTTCTCATAATATATTCACTACCAATTTTAGGATTTGGAATTTACTTGAAGCAGAGAACGAATTTTCTTAATGAAAAATGCAGAAACCCTATCACACTTACCCCACTTGACCCTAAATCTAAAATTTTAAGATTAACCCTTTCATTGCCAATCACAATTTGGCATTATCAGATTAGAATTTTTTTTCTGATTGTCTATAGCCATTTATGATATTAAAAACGTATCATTCGATTCTTTTAACTTTTTTTTATTGGGAAAACATTATCAGTTCAGAACTTTTTTTCTGATCGTCTATAGCCATTTATGATGTTAAAAAGCACATCATTCGATTCTTCAAACTTTCTTCTATGAGAAAATACTTTTTATTAGTCCCAATAGATGTCATCCCCATTACTTTTTTTTAAAATTACAATCAGAAACATGATGATGCCAAATGGCATCACTGGGACCAAAAGGGTTATATTTGATAACTGAAATGACAATCAAATTCGTGTACGCGCTATAAAAAGGGTAAGCTAACAAGTACGGCATGCTAATTTTTTATAAGGATAAAATAGTGTATCTGACAGACACTAGCAACTTTTTTAATGTTTTGTCTGGTTGGTTTGTATTTAGGCTAGACTACATTTAAAAAGAAATAAACCAAAAAATTGTTCGCAACTTTAATTTTAGAGCAAAATGTGCAGAATTATTAAGTATTGAGAAAAGGTTCTACTGCAAGGATCTTCTGTTCTTCAAGCAAAAAGAACCACTTACTCAATGGTGGGTTCTCAGAATGTTAAATGAAGAATAGTGCTCAAAACAAAACAAGATGCTAAAAATTTAGTTTAATATGAAATTTGCTCTAAATAATTATAAATGCACAGAAATATTTGTAATATTGTAATTAACATTGACACATATGTTACAACTAAAATTGCTTACTTCGTTAGGCGGAAATAACAACATCAGCTTTTCCATTAGGAATTCATTATAGCTGTAGTAGGAACACAAATCAGCTCGCAACTGCTCTATATACTCAATCCTTGACCTAAATAAAAAGAAACATAAAATGAAGAAATAATTTTTAAATTTATAGTATTTCAAAATCTAAGAGGTAATTTAATTGTTGCCTTTTTCTTTGTGATTAAAAGACATCGACAAAATATAGTATAGATTGCACAGGTGGTATAATAGACATCGAAAGTGCCAAAATAACAGCGTAAATTATAAGTATTTTTTTATTTTCTTCTTTACAACTTTTTGAGTAATTGTTGTAGGTTTCTTTTTAACCGAAAGTCGACCATTTTTTTTGAAAAACCGATTTTCAGATAGAAAAAAGTTTTAATTTTAAATATAAGAAATCCATTACCAATTAAAATAAAACTCACCTATTCTCTTCCCTTCTTGATTTAAAGTCTGACAATACATACACGATGTCCTTGATTCGCTGACTTACAACAATCAAATCAGGTGGTTCGATACTTGGGAAATGTTAAAGAGAAACAACACACAAATTCACTAATGAAGCAATAGCAAGTCAAGCTATAAATTATAAGTTCTTTAGGTCATTGGAATATTACTTAGTGCTACATTAGATAGTGCTACATTAAAGATGTAATTTATACCCATTTACAAATTCTATCTTATAAAAATTATTTGGAACTCATACGAAAATAATTTGAAAATAAAATTAACTAATTATTTAACTTTGCTTAATTAAAGTAACCTAAAACTCTCTAACTTCGAACACCAAGAAACAATATAATTAGCCACTTTGAAATCGACCATCAGTTGCATTTGGCGACCATGAGCTTTGACCTTCAATTAATAAAAACTTTTTTTTAAATTTATATTGAGCATAACTTAGTAAATCATAATCATTAATTGTACTGTTGTTTTAGAAAATATGTTATTGCTTAAAAGAAGAATTTGGATTTATTACATGATTTCTCTCTTTCTCTGAGATACTGCCAACAGTATATCTAACTTGAAATATCTGTGTGTGTCAGAATAATTTTTTTTTATCTTTGTTAAAATTGGTTGTGCTTCTTTAAACAGGTTGTCTTCACACACAGAAACCTGAATTTTAGCAAAGAAACAATATATATTATTCAGTGTTTTTTTAAACATTTACTCGAAAAAGAATTAATACTAATATATAGACATTCAAATATAGTAACAGAAATCTTAATTTAGAAAACCAGTGCATTAATGAAATTTTTATAATCTTGGAAACAAGATACCAATAAACAATCTCGTGAAAAGCATTAAAAAAAATAATAAAAGGATATTTTCTTTTTCAATTTCCTGGCCGCTTGGTAAAGTAAATATTTCTGTTTCTTTTATGTTAGTTGAAAGGAGCTCATCTTTTGCTCTCTTCCTAAAAATAAAACAAAAAAATTACTTCAAAAAACATTTTCAGTTGCACTAAAGATTTTACATAATTAAAATTTTTTAATATAAATGCCAAAAAAAAAAAAAAAATTACTTAGACGCAGCCTGTTTCTTGGCAAGCTTCTTAGATGATTTTTCAATAGGTAAAAGCTGTAAAAAAAGTAAAGAATTTCAATAAATAACAGAATGTGCAAGAATAAAAGCATTAACTCACAAATGCCTATTTATATATTAAATATGAATTAATAAACAAGGAAAATCATAACTGAATGTCTTACATGAATGAATTGTACATTACAGTTCAGTTAGTACAAACTTTGCAAATACAAAAGGGCTATTTGGAATTTAAAAAAATTAAGAGTACAAAATTAAATTCATTCTTTAATTAATTACATTTCCAAATACATTACTGCCGAACAGAAATATAATTTAAATGTGTTAAATATCAAGCTGATTTGTAGACGCCATACAATTACTGTACTCTTTAGGCTTAGAACATTAACAAAAATTACAAGATATAAAATAAATAAATGCATAGTCCATAGTTACAAAACAATGTGAGCTTCTTTTTTACTTACAAATTT
Organism: Hylyphantes graminicola; assembly: GCA_023701765.1. Taxonomy (NCBI): domain Eukaryota; kingdom Metazoa; phylum Arthropoda; class Arachnida; order Araneae; family Linyphiidae; genus Hylyphantes; species Hylyphantes graminicola. The sequence goes on along the minus strand of CM043115.1, from coordinate 56,940,599 downwards.
AGGTGCAAAATAGCTTATGTTGATCCTAAACCTTATAGGAACTCTTTCTTAAGTAAAAAAACACATACACCACCATAATTACAGTAAGCTCGTTTTCTTAAGTTAATTTTACACTGTATTGAAAAGTAACAATTGATTAACCCTCTAATGCATACTGTTACCGTTTGGTAACAAGCAGGGATCAATCTGCAGTCGCATTTGTCGCAAAATGCGACGAGTTGCAAGAAAATGCGAGAAAAAAATTATTGGCCGTCGCGAAAATGCGACGACGTAATTCGGCGAAACTAAACTTAAATTTCAATAAACAACAAGTTCAAATAACCGATTCTAATAATGAAACTAAAAATTTTAATCAAAATTAGAAGATTAATTCAGATTGGATTATACTAAAAGATATCTTCAAATCTCTGCCAGCCAGTGTAACCTCCCATTAGAAAAGGAGTCCAATAATGCTTCCTGATTTACTTATTTTACAGCCTAGTAATTTTAACGTAACCTACCGATGTTGTCACATACGTCAGAATGATTGACAGTTCTCTGGCTCTGAGATCGGAAGAGTATCGCGTTACTTTTATAGCTCCGGTTCAGGTCAACTCTGACAACCACAATTTATTTCCTACTCAAGTGCCCAATTCACGATGTCTGTGAGTCGCGATCACGTGAACACCTTCCTTGAATGTTAAAATGCTTTTTGTTTACTTTTGAACCTTCTATTCTACTTCCGCCTGTACTGGGGTTTCTGATCTTAAAAAATATTTAGTTTTTTTTAAAAATGGACTTAGATTTTATGTTGCTAGCAAATTTCTAGTATTTAAATTTTTCTGGAAAAATGCTAGAATTTTTTTTCCTAACAAATGTATGAACTATTTTAAAATGTTTATAAAAAAAGTTTAAAGTACTTTTAGTAGTATAGTTTTGTATAATTATTTAAATTTACCTGTTCGTGATTCATAAAAATATATATCAATGTATTATGAAGCTATACTGCTGAACAAAATTAAATGCTACAAAAAATTGAGTTATGTATAGATTCAAGTGATTTAATTGGCGTGACGTTTATTTATAAGCAACTAATTTTGCTTTAGCATTTTGCTACAGCTTTTTTCTACATTTTAGCATTTTTGCTACAGCATTTTTTGACCCAGGTTGATCCCTGGTAACAAGTAAAATAACCCACTTTATTCTATTAAATTAGAGCTCCTCCAAGACAAATATGTGTTTTTTTCATCTATTACATTTCATTTTAAAGTTTTAGTTACTAATAATCCTCATAGATGACAGTAGTAAAAGTGTATTCAAAATTAACGAGTGAGGTTATTAACTTTTGTGAAATTACGTTTTCGGCAAGTATTCAAAGAATAATAATATTAGTACTTTAAATACTAATAAATTGTTTTGAAAAATTAATCATAGTTAAAAAGGGTTATTTTGAAATATTTTTAGTTGTTTTCTAGCCATTATTATCAAAATTGGAATTTTGCAGCTGGTTTTTGTCATATAGAAAAATTTTTAAAAATTGAAATTATTTAAATTCTAATTCAGTTAATTTTTTTTGGGATGAAAATAAAAATTCATGCATTAGAGGGTTAAATTTGATAAACAAATACACATACATCATCATCTCCTTCCCCATCTTCTTCAAAGTCTGTATCGTCTGAAAAGTCATCTTGTAATACTCCATCGTCTTCATCAGCCTGTAGAATAACACAAAATGCTTTAGATCAGTGCAAAAACCAGTATTTATAGTTTAATTACTATTTAGGTCATATACGTATAGCAGCAAATACAACTATTGTAAGATAACTATAAAAGTAAAAAGTTTGAATTCAGAAATTAAACCAATACCAAAAAATATATATATTGACGTTCTGTACCATAAACAGGAGGAATTAACAAAATTAAAGATATCTAAACCAATCAAAATTTGGTGACAAACCTTTATTATGATTAATTAGCCTTCCGAACAGCCCGGAAAAGGGCAAATATGTATGGCTATTTTCTAAACATTAATTTCCAAATTTAATATCTTAAAGTCTTATACATACGCAATACATTTTACAAGTATATTTTACTACTAAAAAATACAATTAAAAATTCCTTATTTATAAAAAAAAATTACGAGATTTTGATGTAAAAAAAATATATATATTTTTTTGTTTTTTCAACTTAACACTACACAGTAGACAATTTATTACTGTAAGAAACATAAATAAATAATAATTTTTTGTGAATTACCTGTTCCTCGTCAGAATCGTCATCGAACAAGTTCTTCTTTGGCTTCAGCCACTCCACATTGTCATCAGTGAAAAGCTGGGCTTTCTCACTTTCTGCCTCGCTGCCAGATTCAATTTCTGCATCTTCGTCATTCTGGATAAGCTTTGATTTCTTAGCGGGGGCTTCCTCGTCCGATCCAAAGCTTCCATCTTAACAGGGCAGCGAAAACAAAGGAACAAACCATTATAAAACACCTTTATGAACATAGCTCATTTTAACAGGGCCAAAAATAAAATATTACAATAAATGCTTGTGTATTATACATTTAACGTAGCTTGGCAACTGGATGCCTTTATTTACCATGATTTGCAAGAATGGTTTCTGCCCAGGCTGATTTTGAGGGTCACTGCAAATTCATTTTATTGTTATACAACTTCTGAAGTATTCTTAGAGCTATATACGCTTTATACCTTATTTAATATAATTTCATTTTTAAATGAACACTACAGCCTGGTTTTTTAAAACAGAAATTTTGACTAATTATAGTTGGCTAATTTAGCTCATAATAATTAATAAATGCTTTAAGAAAAAAATATTTATATGCATTTTAAATTATACAAACACATCTAATTTTCAAAATTAAACGATGAATTAAATATAATAAAAGTATTATTCAGAATAAAAAAAATTATACCTAATGATTCAAGTGAAGCTGACAACTTCCTTTTTTGATTTTCTTCCCTTTGCTGCTTCTTTGCTTCAGCTTGCTTCTTTAACCTGAAGAAAGCTTTATTATGAATATTTTCTACAAAAACTAAATCTTACAAAAAATAATATTCAGTATTTCGGAAAGGAAGTCAATGTTATGTCAGTGCATTGCATTTCTGCAACAAACACGCACCCTTTTCCTAACAAGTTTTAAACCAATCCCTGAAAAGCTGTTTTAAAGCAGGGGTGGCATTTTTACATACATTGTTTTTTCATTGTTTACATTACAACGGCTTGCTGCTTATTGTTTTAATGAATTATGAATTAAAAGCTAAATTTACAAAAAAACATAGGTTTTTGATTTTTAAAGCAAGAGCAACACTTTAAAACATAGCATTTTACATAATTTGGATTTCACAGCAGTTTAAAAAAAATTAGCAAGTGAATTTAGTAAGGCAAGGTCTACCAATTTTTTTTTCCTACAATAAAACTTTAAACCAAGTAGTTGCATCAACGTTAAAAGTTTTTACAAAAACAATAGTACAGACGTAGCAAATAAATTTTTGTTTAAAAAAATAAAGTTGTTGAGATAGAGAGTATTACTAGCCATTTACGTTGCTGAACTGTAATTGGTGTGTTTTCAAGTACCACACAGAAAAAAAGCATCATAGACAAGTTTTTTTAAAAAACAACTGATGAAAACATGATACATTTATATTTTTAAAGCATCATAAACAAAAGGAGCTACTTACCTCTTTTTTGATCGTCTGCTTACAAAATTAGGATCTTTTTCTAAAAAAAGAAATTACGAACTTAATAATATTTCTCAAATTTAATCAAAATTAAGGTTTATAAGAACATTTTATTTCTCTTTTTAATATATTGTGTACATCTACTAGAAATATAAAGTATGACTAGCTGTTGACACTGATACAAAAAATTTGTTTAGAATAAAATATACTATTTACCTTCACCTTCATCAGGAATATCACATATAAAATTAACAGAAAAAGACACATTGCAGTACATGATAAACACCCAGTAGGAATAGTAAAATATAGGATAGTCGAACATTTTACGATGACTACAAAATTACTGCAATTTTGTGAAAATGACCAGGTGTCCCTGTAATTTTAATTCTACATCCTCCCACTTTGTTTTTAGCTTCTCTACACAAGAACAAATGTAATTTAAAATATTTATTGTTTTAGTTGTTCTCAATTGGACCAACAATCCTTTCCAGCTAATTGTGCAACAGCTCTAAATCTCTTCTGAACTGAACTAACATAATGATATTAAGAAATAAATGCTATAACTGTTTTTATTTAATACATCTATATTTGAATAGGAATGCAAATTATGCATTAAAAATTTAATATAACTTTTTTCTAAAACAAATGGTAATAACAGGGTTGCCACACTTTTCAGTAAAAAAAATTCAAGGACTTTTCAAGGATACATTTCAGTATATTCGAGCATGCAGCATCTAAATGTCACGATAGTTTTTAAAATTCATTTATTAAACAAATAAGAGCTCTCTAACTTTCAAATGAACTTAAATATGTGTTATAAAATAACTTTTTAGTTATTAAAAATACCATCAAAATCATATTACACTTTGCCTTCTTGAATTATACAAACAATGAAATAGGAACTGATTCACATTGAAAGTGTTAAAGTCAAAAAATTAAGGACTTTTCAAGGCTCATAATGTTTTTTCAGCACTTTTAAGCACTTGGAAATCAAAGTTTTTTTTTTCAAGCACTTTTCAAGGACTGTGGCAATCCTGTAATAATTAAGTAGGGTGAGGGGTACTTGCAGCCAAATTATGGGACCCCCTCTACTTTCATACTCCTCTTCGATTACTGAAAAGTGAAAACCGATACAAAATAATGGCCAGTCCCGATTTGGAGAGTTGGGAAATTTAACAAAGGATTGCTATTCGTATCAAGTTGTATGAAATATTAAGTGGAAATTTATATCACATTTGGGAGTTATAACGTTGCTTGCAGGGATCAATCTGCAGTCGCATTTGTCGCAAAATGCGACAAGTTGCACGAAAATGCGAAAAAAATATTATTGGCCGTCGCGAAAATGCGACGACGTAATTCGGTGAAACTAAACTTAAATTTCAATCAACAACAAGTTCAAATAACCGATTCTAATAATGAAAATAAAAAATTTAATCAAAATTATAAGATGAATTCAGATTAGATTACACTAAGATGTCTTCAAATCTCGGCCAGCCAGTGCAACCTACCATTTTAAAATCAGTCAAATTGTGCTTCCTGATTTACCCATATTACAGCCTAGTAATTTTAACGAAATCTGCCGATGATGTCACATTACGTGAGAATGATTGACAGTTGTCTGGCTCATTGTGATCGGAATAGTATCTTGTTACTTTTGTAGCTCCGGTTCAGGCCAACTCTGACAACCACAATATATTTTCTGATCAAGTGTCCGATTCACGATGTCCGTGAGTCGTGATCACCTTGAATGTTGAAATACTTTTTGTTCACGTTTGAACTTTTTATTCTACTTCCGCCTGTATTGAGGTTTCTGATTTTAAACAATATTTAGTTTTTTTTTTTTAAATGGACTTAGATTTTATGTTGCAAGTTAATTTCTAGTCCTTGAATTTTTCTGGAAAAGTGCTTGGATTTTTTTTAAAACAAATGTTTGAACCATTTTAATAAGGATATGTATTAGACCAAAAGTTTGGGATTTCAAACAAGCAAAACTTGATTTTAATACACCAAATGAATAGCAAAAACATGTTCATAGACAAATCTGAAGATAGTCCAACATCATAAATCAAAGTAAATACCCACTTACTTACTTGTACTTATTTAAAAGTATTTATAAAAAAAAAGTTAAAAGTACTTTTAGTAGTATGGTTTTATATAATTATTTAAATTTGTTATGTCGTGATTCATAAAAAAAATATCAATGTATTGTTAAGCTATACTGCTTAACAAAATTAACTGCTACACAGAGATTGAGTTGTGTATAGATTCAAGTGATTTAATTGGCGTGATGTTGATTTATAAACAATTTTTCTTTAGCATTTTGCTACAGCTTTTTTTTACATTTTAGCATTTTTGCTACAGCATTTTTTGACCCAGGTTGATCCCTGGTTGCTTGGCAATCTAGCCCAATTGGTCAAATTGAGACCGGTCGTCACATCATAGCTTGTCTCAGGGATCTATCACCACTGACGGATGTTATACTTTATCTTTTTATAATAATGATGTTCAAAATATTGGGTTAAACTAAAAAATAGTGGCGGTATATTTTACGTCTAATCTGGGAACACGGCTAATTTTTATTGTAGCAACCTTTGGCAATATTAGCACGGGGAAAATTTCTTATGTCACGTTCTCCACACTGCAGCCATTCATTGGTTGTCTCGGCACACACTGGGGTTTGTTGTCATTCAACCTGGCGATAGTTTTGAAAAGACGCCAAATTCGGCCACGATTCTTTAGTTTAACCAAATATTGTTTAGAGAGCAAGAAGAACCACCTTGTAGTCATATGGCAATACAGGTTTGGTTTGAATTATCGTCGCACTAGAGCTACACGAGGGCTATTAGCAATACAGGTAGTTTTACATAATTTAGTAAACAAATTCAATTGTGGACACTTGGATACACTATCGGTTATTAAAAGATTAAAATTTTAATAACCTTTAGTAGAGTAGATGAGAATTATCCATTTTTCGATGGCTTAAGGCACTAGAGTAAAGGTAGTGAGACACTAAAACAATATCTTGCATAACAATGGGGAACTTAGAACCCCGACAATTTGTATTACACTAAATATGCACGCAATATCTATGAAAAACCGACATATTTCGTTGGATTCAAATAATATATTTTAATAATAAAATAACACTTAGAAACAAAATTATCACGGGCAACGATTTTACGATTAGAAAACAAATTAATAGATTTAGCTACCTTGCAAATGCTGAGGGATTATTGGAGGCTTTTGTTTTCTGGCTTTACGTCCTGGTCCCTTCTTTTCTTTTTCGGAAAAATTAGCTTTTCGCCCCATAATTTAATTTATAAATAAAAACACATGTGCTTACGGCTGAAAACGTTTTTTTGCTCAGAATCAGAATGAGGCAACTTCCGGGCCGGCAATCTATTTCTAGCCTTAGGAGCTTTAACACAGTCATATACGAGTGCATTTTTTAACCACTCGTGACGTCAAGAATGTATCTAGATAAAAGGGCAAGGTAGAAAAATGACACCTTTTGCACTTTGGGATTGCAGTCGTGTAGTGGCGGTTTATATATAATGTGTGTACTTTCTTCGAACAGTTCTACAGTTAGGAGATAACTATTTTTAAATCAGATTCTACTGGTAGTAGCTTAAAAAAAAACATTTAGACGCTGAGACTGAGAGTAGTACTTTTGTGATTTCTAAAGCGGGATAATTTTCTTAAATTCTAATTTTTACTATTCAGCAAATTTTTTTAAAGTGAAACTCGGGATTTTAATAAACGCTACTAAACGGCCATTATTTCCATAATTGTTTTTTAAATATTATTTGAAAAGATAAATTTTAGCATATTAAAATTCGTATTTGGTCTCCGAGTAATTAATTAAATATAAATTTTGGATATATTTATTAATAATATTAAAAATACAGTAATTTTGCTTATTGAATAAAAAAAATATGCAGCAAAAATTTTATGTTGCATGAATTTAATTATGTTTTAATTCGAATTAGCTTTGTTGTAAGTCGAACAGGAAATAAAATTTTTAAAAAGTTCACCTAAGCGAAATAGAACTACCTAAAAAATGATCCGAATTTTTTTTATCCCAAAAGTATAATTAACATTTAAAAAATCAAAAAGATACTATCCATCGACGCAATTTAGTACTTTTTTTTTTATTCTACACTGCTCCCCGAGCGGTAAAAATGTCGTACCTAAAAAAAAACAATTTTCGGTTGTCAATTTAAAATATATTTCACTTTTCCGTACCTAAAATTGTGCGTGGACTTGGAACATATACAGAACAGTAATAAAACAACTCCAACCGTGTCCTCAAACATTGCGGGTTAAAATCCTTTTAAATTTCGATTCAATTCCATTGATTAGGAACTTGTAGAGAGAATTAATTATTTTCTCTATGGGGTAGCAAACCATTGATGTTTAAAAGCATTCGCTTCTTAATGAAGTAAAAACTGGCTTTTATATGGCGTTAAATGAAATAAAAATGCAATCAAAATTTCTTGAGCAGATCTATAAAGGTGCATGACTTTTCATTGGTATTCCATTTCATTAGGTAATTGTAAGATAAAGATTACCATTTAAAATAATGTAAAGTCATGTCTCAGATTTATTTTCGATCTTATTTCTCCACTTTTTTTACTCTCATTTTTAAAGAGTATTAGTAGATATGTTTAAGTGTTGCATATTCCAGTAGAGCTCAGTGTAAGCGCTTTTAATTAATGCCATGAAATTTTTAATTTAATTATATTCTTAGAAACAGTACAAATGGGATAATTTTTAAATTCATTGATCTTAACCCTTCATCTGTTGTATCTAAGGTGAATAATTTTGAGATGCAATTAGCCAGCGGTTGTTACCAATCGGCACTTATATAGATTTGACTCTACATACCGATTTGCTCTTCAAGAATTATATATCCCTTTAAGACCGGCCGTCAGATGACGCTGATTTGAAATTATGAGACTCAATTTGGAGTTTTATCGGGAAAAAAAATGCGTTAAACAGCAGCAAATGCTAGCAACTAAATAAAAAAAAGTCATTTTTTATACAAATAATTGGTACAAGTCAGCTGCTACGGTATCGATATTTTTCAAGAGCTTTGAACCTTCAATTTTTAACCCGCACGATCGTGATAGCTCGATCGGAAAGGGATAATTCAAGTAACTTTTGATAGTACTAGTCCATCAGGATCTAGACAAGATAAGTCAATATACATTTTGAGGCTACTGGTTCATGATCACTTCACATTTTCTCCTGATACAATTAATTAATTCCATCTCCCAGTATCATAATTAATCCTTTTCTCGAATTTCATTAATGCGACAGTGAAATGAGTGGCCGGGTGTTTATTGACGGTCGACAACCTGCGAGATTTTTATCGATGTCAAAACTAAAGTTTCATTATAGAAAGGATTGAAAGGGAAAATGGCCTATCTAGGGTTTTAATTTGCCAACAGGACCTGATCGGGGATAACTAGGTCTAAATGCACATTTTTTGGGGAACCTCTATAAGGAAATATTTGTGTATGATTTGTTATATAATGGTTAGTGTATGGATAAAAAAAATAGTAGGGGAAGGTGGGTTACCTCGGACCTATTTTGACTTTTCAATTTTTATTTTCTTAATTGCTTGCAAAAAATGAATAAAAGTATTTTTACTGAATACTTTATGTTGTTATATACAACATATATTTATTTTAACATGTTATTTAAATGATTTCAACTATTAAAAAAATAAATACAGAAAATTGTAATTAGGACCAAGGTACACCACCGGCGGTGTACCTTGGTCCAACCGGTAGTGTACCTTGGACCAATTATTAATAGGTATAGAGGCCCGATTTACAGTCCGAAAACCAATATTTATTAGCCACATAAAATTCAAAAATACATTTTACAACCTACTCTTATTTTTAGCCAAGATTGTAGTAATTGGTTACGTTAGGTCAATTGTCTCAGTAAGGGGTTTTATTGCCTTAGTTTTTTTAGTGCCCTTTTGGCTTTTTCAGCTGCAATGCAATCTTTATCGGGTGTATTCGTTAAAATGCAGCATAAAATTAAACTGTTATTTCATACCATAGAAAAACATATGGCTGTCTCAAATATTTCCCCCTATGTTTATTCTACTAGGCCTAAACGTAAAAAGGATGTTCTGCTTAGATATTTATTATAAAAAATATCTTTTTAGATGAGCATGCAATAATTATTTCTATATTATATCAATATGGTAAATATTTTATAGGCTTCCATAAATCTAAATAATTAACTACAAAAAAAATTCTTTATCACATCATATCAAAATTTCTTACAAATTTCCATTTTTCTAGATTTTACAAATCAGGGTTGCATATTAATAGCTTAAAATACTTAATTTTTCAAAGGAAAGAATTTACTTGAATTTTAAAAAAGGTTTTCAGCAATCTGAAGCACATAAGACCTATAGTAGTGTACCTTGGACCAGTCCAAGGTACACCACTTGTATTAGGTTTGAGGTACACCACTTGGATATTAAAAACAAAATAGTTAATCACCAAGTTAAGGTTAGACTTAACTTAATTTCAAGCACACTGTTTTACAGCTAAAACTTTGCTTTATATTGCATAACCATCGTTTCTGAATAAATACTACATGTTTGAGTATAAAATTACACTAAAGAATGTGACAAAAATTTACTTTTGAACTGTGAATTTAGTTTTTCGAAACCTCTTTAATAAATTGACCTTTTAAACAAACAGATAGAACTTCACTGAGATCCCTGGTAGCAAATACTTTAACTGCATGTGGTGTTGTTTCAATATCTAAGCTAATCGAGCTAGAATCAGCATAGGTTCGAGGTACACATACGTCCGAGGTACACCACTTACCCCTATAACTTAGGAGAAGTATAACTTAGGAAATTGAATATAATCATTATTTTTTTTTCATTTTGCTAAACTTTTATATTCCATTGCTATATTTATTAGATTTTAAAATAATGTGGGGCCACAAATTGACGCGATTTACGATTGACGTTACAGAGGGAAACACACTGATGTATTTAATAAAATGATTAAATGTGTAATATTTAAATAAAATAGATGTGTTACTAGAAAACCAGTGGGTCAGAGGACGGATTTATATGTCTGTACTCCTAAAGTGATTACATTTATTAAAAATCATGTGTTTTGATGAAAAAAAAATGATAGTTCTTTTTCGCGATTTATACCTCTGCACAACTTAGGTGGTTAAAACTATTTATAATAAAAACAATTGAAAAAAGTTACACAAGGTTGCATATAATTTAACCCTTACACATTTTTTTTGTAAGACAAAACAAAAACATCCCCTCTTCACTAATAATAATTAAAATAACTAATCAGACTAAATCCACTTTAACTATAAACCCCTCAACCCCAACATCTTACTATCCAAAAGCACCAAAACCATGATGGTGTTAATGATACAAAGACACAAAAGAAATAATTCCAAAATGCCGACAAGACAAATCACCCAAGGCCCGCATGTCGTCTTCTCCTACAAGGCCGCGCCTTCTTTGTCAAAGAAAAAGGCCCCGTGTATTAAAAGGCCGCCTAATCGACACTTCACAGTTCACCTGTGCTTCGAACCTACCTCAGGACTTGCTGACTTGCTAGGAGGTGATGGCATAGCGAAGGGTGTTGCTGGAAATAGTTTTTTGGTGCATATTCTAGAAAGTGCGGGAGTTGGGATTGGAATTATTATTTGTCGTTTGGTTTGATAAGGTATGTAATTTTTTTTTGTGTTATGTAGAATTTGGAATGTCTTCTAGTATATAAACCGCTAAATGTTTTTTTTTTAAATGTTTGTGTTCAGAGAAATTTCCCTCTACACATTTTCTTTGAACAGTTTAGTGGAAGAATAAGTGTAAACGGATGTTTTTCTGAGGATATAAGCTTTTTTCTCATTTAGAGATTCGTGTATTTTATGTTACACAGGCACTAGAGTTTTATTCTAATAAAAATGAGGAATAGTCTAAATTATTTGAAATTAAAAATAAAACTTACTCAAAGGTTTAAATGTTTGTAAGTATACCAATAAGTGTAGGTTTTCCAACATTTTATTAAACACAATTATATTTTACAAAAATATTGTTTGAACGAATGGTTTAATCATAGTATTTGGGAACTATTTTGGTTGAGGGATAAAATCAAGAAGGTTAACTCTCGCAGGTTTGATTTAATTCCTGCCATCCTATGAAACGGATCTTGCACGAGAATAAATAATTCCACTAAGAAATATTGATGTGTGCTTAGGAATGCTTAAATAATATAAACTTAGTGCAATATCGTTTATCACTATTATACTAAAATAATATTAAGCTATTAATATTTTATACAATGACAAAACGATTGATTTCTTGCTTATTATTATTAATTTAAATTTATATAAGATAAAATGACTGCGTTAAAGCAAGTTTTAAATAACTGTTGTTGTTGTTGTTGTTTCTAATGCCACTCGGTAACCGAGCCGGGAGTAGAGAACATGCCCGATTTTAGGGCGAACTGGGGCGGATTCCGTTTTTATTGAGCGTTTTTATTGAGGTCTCTTTCACACATTCATTCTCACACAAATATCGGAATTTTGATCCAGATCAAAGGCCGATAACCCCTTGATATGGCACCCTAACCCCATCGGTATTAATTTGGTATGGGAACATGGAGGACTTTATGAACACGGCATATTTAACGTGCCCCAGCCACCATTAGCAACACGGCGGTCTTTAGCCGAATACAAGCGCCGACCCAGCAGATATCAGAATTGCGAGCACCGCCGAGGACAGAACCCACAAATTTCCGGTGTGGGCACGACGCTTCATCCGACTGAACTACCGCGGCTGATTTGATTATAAATCTTTTAAGAGAATAAGACCGGTCCACTAGCGCAATGGTTAGTGTACTATAGACTTTGGAGCTGCTGGGCTCGGGTTCGAATCCCGGTAAAGGGCATGGATGTTTGTGTTTGTCAATAAATGTTGTTATTTGTCTATGTGTTTGTGGCGTCCTTCTTTGTGTGTCTCTTGTGACTGTCTCTTCTGGCGAGCGGGGTAATGGGCTATATAGCCTACGCCCTTCCCTTCTAGAGGGCGCGATCACTGTCATTGTCATTTAATAGAATAAGTGTGTTTTATGCACAAACTTTCCTTGCTATTTTTATTATTTTTTTAAGTAACTCTATTAACTTGGTTTATTCTATAATAATAATTTTCAAACTTAAATTTATAAAAAAAATGAGTTGTAATTTAACATCATCTGTATTATATGAATAACTTCATTAGCATAAAATTAAAGATATTTAATCAAAAAGTTTTAGAATCATTTTATAACCATGTCTTCAACACGGATATCTCAAAATGATTTAGAAACTTTATAAGAAACATATTAGTTGGTTCTGTTATAATTATTAATTATAGATAATGTAGCCAGCGTAATAGCTAAATTGATATCATTATTTATCTTCTAAATATTGTTTTACGTTATATTCAGGTGCCATTACTTTTATCAAAATGGATACACTGAAGGAAATAATAATTTGTTGCATCATTCATTTCGTCGTGGTATCATCATTTGTAAGTAAATTTGCGTATCTTATGACTTTTTTTGAAAATGGTAATATTAGTATCAAAAAATAAAATATGTGTACTTTTTCTGTAGCCGCAGTCATTTGATTTTCATAAGCGTTTGAGCAAAGATCAACTACAGAAATATTTTTCTGTTCAAGATCATGACGAAGGTAATAATTTTCCCATGTCTTAACCATTTTATAAATGTTTATTATCTTAAACTGTAGACCACTTTGAACGTTTTTTAATATTTTTTTTTTAATATTGTAACCTTTAACCTTACTTTGTTTAAAGTAAGAAATAGAGACATTTAAAAGAAATTAGCTCAAATAATTGATAAATATTTTACATATAATAAACAATACTGCATTATAGCTATTCATAAAATTCATAATTTATCTGTTAAAACATTGATTTAATATATTACCCTCTCTTTTTTACATTTGCAGCACACAATATTTCACCTGAAATTATATAATTTATTATATCATATGAAATGAAGAGCTTCATTCTCTAATGGGGCTGCAATATTGGCGGCTAAGCCTTTGCAGACTCGGCATATTCCCCAGAATTGAGAGCCATTTTTTGTGGCCCCATCTAGGCGGCTCTCTCTACCAATTTTGACGCACAAATTACAATGAGTCTGAGCTCTCTGTGGATATTAAAGTATGCCGAGAAACTTCAAATCTTAGTTTCCTGTTTTCATCTTTTTACCACATTCTTCCTCTAAAGCTCTGCGTTCGATGTCGTCCTTAACGGTTGCGTTGGGTGCCTATTCAGGTGTCAGCTCGTCCCTTGACTGTGGTCAGTGGCGGATCTAGGATTTTTCTGAGGGAGGGGCGCACCCAAAAATTTTCCTAAGAAAATTTATTATTTTATTATTTTTAAAATTTTAATTATTTTTGAAATTTTAATTATTTTTTTTAATTAAAATTATTTTTAAGTAACCTTATTTTATTTTTGATTTACGTTATTTTTTAATCTAATTCTCCATGGTAAACACATATTTTCACTAGTATTTTTTACTAATTACTATTTATAAACTAACATTAGTTTTCACTTTACCTAACTAACGTTTATATTGTTAAATAGATTATTAATGAATAATTAAAAAAAATAAGTGCAATAAATAGGGAAAAAACAATAAATGGGAATGTTCCAGTTGATGGAACGCTCTTGTTTTCACATTTCTATGTACTGTGATTGCATTGGTTGCTTTGGTTTCACTCTAAAAATAACCAAAATAGATGAAGATTATATTCTATGCAAGCTTTCTTTAAAAAATGTTTTGAACAAGCAACGCACAGCGAGAAGTTGGCATTAAGTAACTAACATGTAAACAAGGCAAACAATGACTGTATGAATGAAAATAATGAAACAATGAAAATAGCATAGTTATTCGAAGTAACTAACTATTAAATTAAAAACGACATGCGGAAGCTCACCAATTAAATAATCAAATTATTTAATATTTAATTTCATTTATTTAATATTTTAAACTTCACCGAAGCTATAATTAATATTTTTAGTTAATTTAAGAACATCGTACAGGCGCGAATCGCCAATGTGAAACAATTTTCAAATTGTATGCATGGATGCCGTTATATAAAAATAGCAACTTAATTTTAACTTAAGGTGTTTAAGTTCCTTAATATCCCTAAAATAACTGCCGAAGTATTAACGGCCCGTGCTACCAAAAAATGTTCGATGTGTAATAATCTGTGTAGAGGGAGTGTGGTGATTAAATTCCGTCTAAATTTTTCTTTTAATTTTGTTTTCAACAATTAAAAAAAAACGGTCAACAGGTCTTGAGGAGGGGGCGCGCGCCCCCCGCGCCCCCTGGCTAGATCCGCCACTGTCTGTGGTTCTAAAATACGGAACCCGTAGCCAATAGCCCTCGCGTAGCTCTAGTGCGACGATAATTCAAACCTAACCTAACCTTCCTCTAAAAGCTCTTCAAATCTTCTTTTCTAACTTCCTAAACATCAGTTCCAGAATACAACCTGGTGAACATCCGCTTGAAGAAGTCCGCCCCTCCCCCCACCACCTACACCCCAACCCATGTCCTGAAACAGAGAGGGGGAGGAAGCCACAAGGTGCACCAGTCTGGCTTTACGTTCATCGCCACCTCCGCCATCTTTGGTCACGACGGTGTTCAGTTCCAGCTCAGACCCAACAGTCGCCTTCTGGCACCGTCCTTCAAAGTGGTAGAGATGGCTGATGACCAAGGTGGGAGACAGATGGACAGAAGTTTCTACCCTTTGTGTCATTACATTGGATCGAATGGGAGTTTCGCTGCTGCTGTGAGCGATTGTGGGTCTAGTGCTGCTAAAGGACTGGTGAGTAAGATTATAGTTGCAAAAACTTAATGTAATAAAATAGGTTTGTAAGAGTAACTGTCCCCTAAAACCACTTCCACACTAATTCACAGAAAAAAAAGGCACCAAATACAACATTTGGTTTCTTATTAAATATTTAAAGTACAAACTTTCAACTACTTACATTAATTTTCTTTTGAAAATTAAATAATTATTCCTTATCATTTGCCACAAAACCAACTAAAAGGCTAACAATGTCTATGATTGTACTTGGCTACATATGTCATCGAAAAAGGTCGACTTTACATTCATCGTCTGGCTTCACGTTCATCGCCACCTCCGCCATCTTTGGCCACGACGGTGTTCAGTTCCAGCTCAGGCCCAACAGTCGCCTGCTGGCACCGTCTTTCAAGGTGGTAGAGATGGCTGATGACCAAGGCGGGAGACAGATGGACAGAAGTTTCTATCCTTTGTGTCATTACATTGGATCGAATGGAAGCTTTGCTGCTGCCGTGAGCGATTGTGGGTCTAGTGCTGCAAAAGGACTGGTGAGTGATTGATTGTATTAGAATCGATAAATGAAATAAAATAGGTTTGTAACAGAAAGTGTAACATAGAATAACTTCCACACAAAATTCAATAGAAAAAACTCCAAGTACAGAATTTAGTTCCACATTAATTGTTCAAACGTCAAATTGAGCAATTTCCATTTATTTTCTTTCGAAAATTAAATAAGCATTCCTTATCATTTGTCACAAGACCAGCTGAAGGGCTATAACGATGTCTATGATTGTACTTGGCTACATGCTGGCATCGAAAAAGGATAAAATATTATAATTAATTTTTTTGGGGGGAACGATAAAGTTAAAGCCCATTGTTGTAGCTTAGGAAAGCTTTATTACGTAAGTTTAAATGCACAGAACCGAGCATTGCAACAAAATCAAAACTGACAAAAGTATCACGAACGATTTTTACATTTCAAGCACCTTATTAAGTTATTGATTTGAGGTAGATGAGTTTTGGACTGAACAGAAATTTTAATGGTTTAATAAATAGACATAGGGGAAGGTACATACATATTCCGGCTTGTGTGCTTGATCAGAGACCCGCTTATATGAGCCTTCGTCAATTAAGACAGACACAGAAAGAATTTTTACTGTCACAGAGAAAGGAACTTACACCCATTGGGAAGGCGGGCATTGAACCCGCACTCGTTACAACACGCAGACTACTGGCGTAATGGTCAAACCACTCGGCCATCCAGGCCCCAAATAGACATAACATCATTCTAAGCCGTTCCCAAACTCCCAAAATACAGGGGGTTTATGAAATAACGCTCGCGATTCGGAGTGGTCTGTAGCTTGAATGAATAATCCAAATGCATCAAAAATTGAGGCACTTACTAATCAAGAAAGGGGGAAAAGAATGGAATCATAAAAAAAATAGAATCATGAAAAATAATCATAAAAAAAAGAATAATCGTAAAAAAACCTCGTCTCTTGACCAGGGTTCTAAATTACGAGGCGTCGTCAATTATGTCTAATTACGGCCAACGCATCCAATTACGCCTCGTAATTTAGAACCCTGGTCAAGAGACGAGTTTCGCTTTTTCGAAAAAGAATGGAATCATAAAAAAGAAACTCGTCTCTTGACCAAGGTTCTAAATTACGATGCATAGCCAATTATGTCTAATTACGGCCAACGCACCCAATTACGCCTCGTAATTTAGAACCCTGGTCAAGTGACGAGTTTTTTTTTATGATTCCATTCTTTTTCCCCTTTCTTGATTAGTAAGTGTCTCAATTTTGTATGCATTCGGATTATTCATTCAAGCTACAGACCACTCCGATCAATAGCGAGCGTTATTTTATAACCACCCTGAACATCTTTTCCAGTCCGGAATCCTCATGTTGCCCAGCGGAAGTGCTCAGATCCAGCCGGTGGACAAAGATCTGGCTGAATTGCTGGGCATTAGCCTGCCTCCAGAAAGGCTGGACAAGAGATCAGGAACACATGCTGAAGAGGATTTATTGCATCTCATCTTCAAACCACCACAGCAAAAGAGACTCTCCGTTCCAGATGGTATGTATTTCCAGGGCCTGTTCTAGGAAATCTCAGACTATAGGCACAACCTATTTTGGGGGCCACTTTACGGAAAATTTTGCGTATGATTTCCAGTGACGATGATGCGAAATGACCTATGCATCAAATTGTTGCTACAATTTGGTAGGCTTATAAAAATAGATGAAAACAATCACGTTAGGTTAAATTCCTAGTCACAATTAAGCAAAAAAAAAATGGAGTATCAGATTTTTTTTTAGTTTACTGAAAAAAATGGGAGTATCAGATTTTTTTTTTAGTTTACTGATATTTTGGGGAATTTACAGCATTTAGCATAATAGAAAATAAAATTTAGGGGCCCTAGGCCTGGTTTAACGGGAATTATGAAGGCCTGCGTATTTCAAAGTAAATTGATTCTTAACCGTTTTACCATTTTTCCTTTTAAGATGTCTTTTGAATCAATACACTTGGTTTTTACTTCCAGTCCAATCAAAAGCGATGATAAGACAAAAATTAGAAGAAGTTTTATGGGTTTCATGTTGCATGACGAAAATGATGGCTTGTGGTTTCGACTTATAAATCCAGTAACATGTATCACTGTAAAATACATAATCAAAATTTTATATTTAAAAGTTAATATTATCCATTGTAAAATCGTTGTATTCCGAAATAGTGGCGAGGAAGTTTACTAAGTTGGTCCTGATGCTAAATATTTTCAGTGATATATGTCATTCGATCTTGTAGAACAGTTCTGTTTTTTTCAACAAATTCTTAACGGAATCATCATTTTTACAATGTGAAGTTTCATTGAATAAATAAGTTCAAGATATAGACGAAAATCTATAGAGAGTAGTAAAGACATGGATACCTCTACAAACTAGATTTTAAGGCCGTCTTTTTGTTTGTGATATGAAAAATGTAGATGTCCTTTTTCTGTGTTTTAGAATTATGGGAGGACGAGCAATACCTCCCTCCATCTCCCCGCTCCGAGTACGAATTGGACGATGAGGACATCGTCAAGTATCTCGACTTCGACGATCTCGGTACGAATTCTGTAGGTGTAGACACTTCGTCCAAAAGCGACAAATCTGAAGAAGAATCGGTCGCCAAGAGACAGGATATGTACGCCAAGAACCCCAAGCAGCTGTATCTAGAGTTGGCGGTGTTTTTCGATCAGAAAGGCTACGAGCTGTTCCAGCCTCATGTGAAGTCTGATGAGAGCATGGTGGATCTGATATTGGGTTTTGTTAATCAGGTGAGTAAGTAATTGGCGAACTATTATTTAATTTTCTATATAACTATTTGTTTCAAGTCATTTTCATAAATTAGTACAAAGTAACAAGTTTGTTCGTGATTCAAATAGTTTTAGATAAGGTTAAGTATTACTTGTAAGAGTTTTATAATTCGGGTAGGACGAGGCTAAGGCAGAATATTGATTGTAAAACATTGTCTTAATTTTTTGTGTTGAGTATGTACTGCATAACGACACTTAATGCAAACACATCTTTGTGTTAAAATATATAAGCATAGAATAAAAAAGTAAATACTTAGTAAGTGATTCAAAGTGCAAAGTATTTTACTTCTAAAGATTAAAAGAAAAGAAAATTAAATGAACGCGTGTATGGAATGGAATGAGCGTTTACGTTATCACGGCCCCACTCGATCCGTTCCGTTCTCTAAGAGGGAATGGATCCACTGAACTGAACTGAAACTCTGGAAGGAGCATCCCATGATAAGCTGGTGAAGCCTGTTTTTGGGTCACTTGGCGACAGCTTTTGGGAGAATATATGCCATATTTGGCATGAATTCGCCAATCACAATGGACACTTGACTTGACAGTTTGCATTGGATGTCGCCAATCGCTAGCCAAGAATAGTACTCCAAGGAATTTAAGTTTTAAAGATTGTTCCTGAAATTCTATTTATTTAAAAGTACATGTTTCCGAAACTTCATTATATAAAGAACCTCTTAGAGCAATAACCTATCAATTTTCGGTTTAAAAAATTATTGAAAAAGTTGGTTTAAAGTGCCTATTTTAACAGGTAAAGTATAGGATTGGCGGCAAAAGTTGGTTTGCTCTTACAGGGTTGCCGGGCTTCACCGACCCGTTTGACGAGTGTTTCGATACTCCTTCCAGAGTTTCAGTTCAGTTCAGTGAATGGATCGAGTGGGGCCGTGACGTTAATAAACGTAGTGTGCGTGGAAGCCAATACATAAATTGTGGTGCTGCCATCTGCTGGTTTCAGATTGAAGCGATTTCTGTGTTGACATCTGTTCGTGGTGCCACTCGGACAGATTACAGAGATCTGTCTTAAATTTCATCATGTAAGCCAAAATTAACTAAAAATTAGTTTAATTTTTCTGTTAAACTTTCAAGTTTCTTTTTTCTGAAGACTCTAAAAGCCAATGATTTTCCACTTGGATGGAAAGTAAGTAAAATTCAAATAGAGTATTCTATTTGTAGCTCTTGAGATAAGCTACATTAATGTGTAAAATACTTTTGCTGTACCAAATATATTTTGCTGCTTTTTAAGTAATATTAATCTGAAGGTGTTATGATATGTTCCATGTCTTATGCATCAAGCAGTGTTATTAACGATATTTCAATAGATCTGTCAGAAGATTCAAATCGTTACAATTCGTGAAATGACTTTTCCTTTTTGAGCAGTGTTACCTGATTAAATTAGGTGTAGGATATCTTATACACCTAAGATACCTACTAAAGCTGAAATTTTATTTTTGTTTCTTTGCACTAGCTCAAATATTTAAATAAAAATTGTGATAATAGAGAACTTATAAGTTTTAATGCATATTTTTCTGTATAACTATACTTCGTTGTTTATTGTTACAGATGCAAGCACTTTACCAGCAGCCAACATTGAATAAGAAAATTCAAATAAGTCTTGTTCGACTTGAAATGATGAAAAAGCAGCCTGTGAGTGCATGATCAATTTTTTATCGAGTCATTTATATTGACTTTTCCTTTTAAAAATAATTTAGTTGAAATCTTAATTTCACCGTAATAACTTAGAGTTTTCATGATCAAAGCCTGCAATTGGTAATTATGATGTGTAAAATCAATATTAACTATTAATGCATGTAGAAATAAGAGTTTACCAGACAATTTCTTGGCATGCAGTTGACTGCAGCACTCTCTTTCTAAGTAAACTGGGTTTACAAATAAATAATTCACATCTAAAGTTCTTGCTAACCTAACTTGGGTAAAAACAAATTGTGAAAAAGGCAGAGGGAACAGCGCGATTGGCTCGTTAGTTGGAAACACTTGTAAGGTCATATGCAATGCAATGAATGCAATTTAACCAAAATACACTTCTCATTCTTATAAAATTGCCAAATTTTCGCAAATAATTTTCGGATCTGACCTTAAACGAAGTTAATGTTTTAAACATGTCTTCTGGATGGATTCACAAATAATTTATGGAACTCTTCACATGTGCGGATGGATAACCTCCATAGCATATTTCTATTTACCCAACTTAGGTTGGGGGCTGGGGAGCCCAGTCGGTTAAGCACTCGCTTAGCATGCGGAAGGTCCCAGGTTCGGGTCCGGGCATCGCCAAAATAGCTGCCGGCCTATAAACGGCCCGTGCAGCCAAAAATGTCCGACGAATAATACCCCGTGTAAGGGAGTGCACGTTAAATATAATTCAAAGTTCTAACGCTGCGTACGATGTCGCCCTTAACGGTTGCGTTGGGTGCCTATTCAGGTGTTGGCTCGTCACCTGACTGTGGTTCTAAAATACGACGCCCGTCGCCAATAGCCCTCGTGTAGCTCTAGTGCGACGATAATTCAAACCCAACTTAGGTTGGCAGAGCGTAGGGTTTTAATTCTTTGTAATTTAAACAATTATTTTGATTTACCTTTCAGGCCGATTTACCACATTCCGATGGAGACCGGGATAAGCTTCTCGACGCATTTTGTGCTTACCAAGCTAAAAAGAATCCGGATTCAGATAGCGATCCAAATCACTGGGATCTTGCTCTCTATATTTCGGGGTACGTATTGAAATACAATAATTTAAATATTATCTTCAGACTAAATTATATGTTTCCCAAAATGCACTACCTTTTTTTAAAAAATTAATAAAAAAAGAAATGGATAGAGAAACGAACATAATTCTTGCAGAAAACGAATGAGTAATGTCTGGAATTTGATATGGAACACTTTATTATGCTAGTTATGTTTATTACGTTAACTTTATTGTGGTCAATTTAACCGATAGACGTCGCTGTTATACCGTGTGATTGCTGTATGAAAGAGCTAGGCATGCGGATACACAGAAAAGAAAGACATGTGTACAGACAGTGGACTGAACATTTCGGACCACGTGTCCTACTTTTCGGTGTGTACGCATGCCTAGTTCTTTCATACAGCCAACACATGGTATTGTAGCACCGTCTATTGGTTAAATTGACCATAATAAAGCGTAATAATATACTATCGTAATAAACCTAACTAACATAATAAAGTGTTCCATATCAAATTCCAGACATGATTCATTCGTTTTCTGCAAGAATTGTGTTAATATCTCTATCCATTCCTTTTTTTTTATTAATTTTTAAAAACAGGTGGTCCATTTTGGGACACCCTGTGTTCAAATAACATCGAATATACATCATGTGGAAAAAAACACAAGACTCTAATAAAGTTTGAAATTAATCATGTTTGTTCGATTTAAATATTGATAAAAAAAAATTTGCATAAATTTTACGATTTCTTTTTAGGTTAAATTTTTTCGCTATGGAAAAAGGAAAGAAAAACGGCATAACCATGGGTAAGATAAAAATTTTATATAACCAAATTAAACAAAATAGTTCATTTGTGTGAGAATTAAAATTGTTTTTCACACCAAATTTTTGGAGTAACGTTTCACGAATTAGAAGTTTACTCCATAAAACAGTAAGTACTGCCTCCAGTTTTATAGGGTCTAATTAAATCAAACAATGTTCTTCTAAATATGACTTTGCAAATATGACAATCCACTGGGAAAACGTAGAAAAAAAATCATCAATCAATCACGATACTCAGTTTTGAAGAATGAACATGAAATCAACTTCAATTCATTGTTTTGAAGCATAGGCATGCTAAAAAATGAACACCTGGAGTGTTTTTGACTATAATCCGATAAACGCAGATTTGAGTATTTTGTGCTGGAAAATGACGTTGTTATAGTGTAATTGAGGGGTCTAGCAGCTAAGGGTTACAAGTGCAGTTTTTAGTATTGAAGTTACGTGCACTAAGTAGTTGCTGCGGAGTAGAATATTTTTGTGGTAAAGGGGGGGGGGGGTGCACATGAATCCCGCTGTATGGTACTGCTGTCTACTGTGAAGCGACATCTTTCGGTTAAATTGAACATAATATAGTGTTATAACATAATAACGTAATAAGCATAACTAACATAATAAAGTGTTCCATATCAAATTCCAGACATGACTCATTCGTTTTCTGCAAGAGTTGTGTTAATATCTCTATCCATTTCTTTTTTATGAACTTTTAAAAGCAGGTAGTCCATTTTTGGACACCCTGTATGTCAGCTACTTCCCTGAGACCCTACTTACTATGTTTTTCTCATTGTCAATGTACCACTTATACCACGTGGCTTATAGTCTCCTTAATTAATAAAATTGTAATTCTTTTTATTCTTCAGGTCTAGCCCCTGTGGGCGGTGTATGCATGAAAAAGCACGCTTGCGTCATCACGGAGTTTGGTACGATCAGTGACGACGGAAGACCATACCCGTCGGCCGGACTTTTGTCGACGTACATAGCGGCCCATGAAATTGGACATAAGTGAGTATTCTATTTGGTGTTTTTGATTGATGAACCACCGTTAATGGTTGATGTAATCGATTCCGACTGCCTATTTCTAGCCTCCTTTAGGAGCTTTAACACAGCCAACCCCCGTCTAATTTCGGTTTGCATTTCAAGGCTTCAGCAAATGTTAAACGTTATTTTTTTTTTCAAAATTGCTACTTTTTTTCTTACTTAATTTCTACAAAATTGCTACGAAAACTTTTAAGTATTTAATTGTTTGTAGATATGTTTATACAAATATATGCACTCTTAAAACGAACGAGCGATTTTAACTGAGTCTGATTAATTTTCACTCCTCCCGTCTGGAAAATGCACTTCTCCGAAACGAGTGGATCCCTTGTGTGTTAAACCTGCGACAGGATCACTCCAAACGAGTGATTTAAACTCAGTCTGAGTTAATATTCACTCCTTTCCAGTGTCGAAAATGCACTTCTCCACCTGGAGTGGATTTCACTCTTTTGTTTTAAGAGTGAATGAATATCACTGTTTTCGATAGTGAAGAGACTACGATAAAAATGTACTAATTTGCCTTGAAGCAAGAATAGAAGCTCAATACCTGACATGCAACTATTTTCATCAATGTTTTTTCTTAGTTTATTCCTCAACTGCTTTCAATCACACGACTTACCTATCGGCAATATATTTCTGCTTTCAAGTTATGACAATATAACAAAGCTATATAACTAACCTAATAACTAATTTATAAAATATACTTCCTTGTTTTCTTGTAACGACTTACATAGAATACCGGAATATGTACGAGTTGTGATAAATGGCATTTTATAAAATTAAACTCAAATACTAGGACATTACGGTTAGATGCCCCGGCGAATAATATATTGATTATATTTCCTTATAGTCTGGGCATGTACCACGACGGACCCCCGAACAACGACTGTCCTGCCAATGGTCACGTGATGTCACCAAGCAGAGGGACCAAGGGTGAGACCACTTGGTCGAAATGTAGTTCCAAAGTCTTGGAAAAATCGGAGTAAGAATGAATCTTCACCTTAAAATCGTTATTTTAATATTCCCAAAATAAAAGGATATCACTGTAAAAATCTTTGTTTAAATATAAAATTATTTTTTAGTTCTGAAATACACTGCTCAAAAGAATTAGGGGAATTCATGGTTTAAACCCTTTCATCCCCAATGATTCTAGTTGGAACCATCAGCTTGCGATATTTTTTCTCGCTAAGTTCAGCTAGCACTTATTTATCGTAAGAAGGAAGAATCATGTCTTTTGAAGAATTAAATAGTGTTTGTTTTAATTAAATGAAAATAGGAAAAACATGGTAAAATAAAATTATCCTAATTCAAATTATATAAGCGCGGAAATTTTTGAGGGCCATTTAAGGAAACTTTTGTGAATTCATTGCTCGCATACAAATTCATGTTTGAATCAAAATCAAAAGCTATAGCTTAAAAAATTGAAAATAATCCTTAATTTGATTCATTTTGTTGAACTTGTGTATTTTAATGATGAACAGGCCTTGCCTAGTTGTACGTCAGCCATTGCTGATGATTTAAATATATATTGCAGCAAGAAATGCCTCTTCGACGAGCCCCAAGGATCTCCGTCCAAAGGCAAGGACCACGAGAAGTTCAAGGAGAAGCCAGGCCAAATGTGGGACGCCCACGACCAGTGCAAGGTGTTCTTGAGGGACGAAGACGCCACACTCTTCAACGAGACAGTCATTTCGGTGAGTAAGGTTGCTCTAGTCAAGGCCAAACGGAATAGAGTATCAGGTGCGGACATCCCAAAATTTAGCATTAAATGAATTTAGAGTTAGGTTGAAGTTGAAATACTGCCACATTAGAGCTACATGAGGGCTATCGGCGACGGGCTTCATAATTTACGACCACTCAAGTGACGAGCCGAATCCTGAGTAGGCAACCAACGTATGATTCTTTGGCAGACATCGTACGCGGCGTCCGGACTTTGGAGCATATTTAGCGTCCCCTTGCATTTGGTGTTATCCGTCAGACCTTTTAGCAGCGCAGACCATTTATACATCGGCAGTTACTTTGGCAATGACCCGAACATGGATAACCTTTTATAAACAAGACATGCGCTTTACCGACTAGGTCCCCCAGCCCCCGAGCTTAGTATTAAATCTAGTACTATAGAAAATTAATTCACTATGTCGATGACATACAGCTGAAACTTGGAAGGGTCTTCACCGTAGATTGGAAGGGTCTTCATCGTACTGAACGCCACTCGAGTGAAGCGGGGAAAATCGTTACTACTAACACAAACAAAACTCCGCTCTTTGGATAACCCTTTACAAAGCTTCACTCGAGTGGCGATTTCAAAGGTGTAGTCTCGTCGATACGTTAAAGCTTGTTGTTGTGGTCTGATGCTCTATTTAGTATGGCCTTACTTCGGTCAAACATCTTTACTGCCTGTTTCACATACAACGGTGCCGGTAATGTTGGCAGTAATTTGCTGAGCCGGATGATCGCAGTGGAAACTTCAATTAAACTGGATCGTTCACATGCGGCTTGAGCAAAAATCGTACTTATAGTTATCTGAGGTTTTCAATCAAGTTGTGACAATGCATTCGCCGGGTTTACTAGGATGGTACAGTGTTTGACCGGCATACCTTAGATTGTGAGTTCGGGTCCTGCCGGCCGAAAACTTCCATATATGCTAATAGTGACTAAAATACGTGCAAGTCCGTCGTGGTCACAAAATCCTTCGAATTGTTTTACCAAATCAATACTTCTGACAAGTCATTTATGCTATCCTCTACCTGGCTTTATGTCTCTAAAAATAAGAAGGGTCCCAATTACGGTCGTTAGTGCTGCCCTCTATCATGCTGCACTGAAATGGTTGAAAAAGCCGGAAGAGCGCTGTAGTGGTGCTGCCCTCTACCATGCAGAACGTAAGTTGCTATAGAATCCAGAATCCAAGTTGCGATACCAAATCAATATTTCTGGGACTGACAACTGCCAAGCCATTAATGCTTTCCTCTACCTGGCTTATTTGTGTCTTAAAATAAGAAGGGCTCCCTTACGGTCGTTAGTGCTGCCCTCTATCATGATGTTCTCAAATGAGGTAGAAAAGCCGGAAGGACGCTGCAGTAGTGCTGCCCTCTACCGTGCAGAATGTAAGTTGCTATAGAATTCAGAATCCAAGTTGCGATACAAAATCAATACGACGACGAAGACGTTTAACTAATGCCGGAGTACATGGTAGCGATGCCACCTACACCTCCAGTATGGCCAGGAATTGACGTGGCGTAAATGGAAATGAATAGCCGCACAAGAAGCGAATGGGGAGTATGGCGGGAAAATCAATACTTCTGGTTCTGACAAGCCATTTATGCTATCCTATACCTGGCTTACGTATGTCTTTAAAATAAGAAGGGCTCCCTTACTGTCCTTAGTGTTGCCCTCTATCATGATGTTTTCCAATGAGGTGCAAAAGTCGGAAGAGCGCTGTAGTGGGGCTGCCCTCTACCGTGAAGAATGAGGTACTAATGAACTCTTCGTTGTCGGTTCGAAGTTGCTATAAAATGCCCTACGCTTCAAGGATAGACTTGGTCGGTTCAAGACTCTCTTAGAGTGGCAAACGTCAGGCAGAAAATTTTTCCATATTCAAATTCACTTACTTGATTGAAAACCTAAGGTAAAACCGTACTCACAATTTTCCCTTGTGTCAAGTGTGAATGATCTAATAGACTTGACTAACCACTGCCATCATTAGGCATATAGTAAACGAAGCTTACTTTACCGAAATCATTGCAAGTTACACGGACCTTTAAATAAGAATAAATTGCTAGATCAGAGATATGCTATAATTGATACTCGAAACCAGAATCACTTACACAGACAGTCTTTTTACTTCTAATACCAATCAAGTGTCTATTATACTAGTGCATGTTAAGTTTGATTGGGCACTACTTGTGACTATCTTTATTGTCCACAGATTTGCTCCTCGTGGATATCTGCATCTCAACAGCTTCCAGGATTTTTGCTTTGGAAGAGATTACTGTTCCCATATTTCAATGCGGCTCACTTATTAGGATAGAGCCTAAAATATGAAATATCTTTAGTAATTTATATCTATGTAGGGTGGAGGGATTATATTTATTTTAAATAAATTTGTTTGATTCAATCTTCATTTGAAAAATGTGTACATTTTTGAAAGTATGTTTTTTGTATAGTTGTAATGATATTTGGAAAATTCAAAATTGGTGGTTGTCCGAGGTATTAGAAGGGTTCTGCTCAGAGTAAATTCACATTTATTGTGAAAAATCACAACATCATATACAGTTGAATAAGGTGTAATTTTATTTGTCTCCTTTGACTCAATTCAAGACGTTTGAGCTATATTACTGAAGATCACATCGTGGAGTGAGTGCTACAGCCAAGTGACTACAAATTTGGCAAAAATAAGTATTAATAGAGAGGAATAAATACAAATAAGTTAGATCCACTACGTACTTCAGCTATAGATAACTATTGTAGATAATTAACAGATGCTACTTAGAAGTTTTGATGCTAAACCTACCATTTAATAGTTTATTTATTTACGATAATATAAACCTGAATAACTTCATCTATAACCCTTTAAGACTGGCGATCAGATGGCGCTGATTTAAAATTATGAGATTAAATTTGATGTTTTATTTAAAAAAAAAATGCGTTAAACAGCATCAATGCCAGCAACTCCTGAAAACAAAGTCATTTTTATACAAATAACGAATGGTACAAGTTAGCTGCCTCGGTATTGATATTTTTGAAGAGCTTGAACATACTTTTTTACACCCGCACGATCGTGATAGCTCGGTGCGAAAGGGTTATATAGATGTATTTAACTTACTTGAAAAAGAATATTAAAACATCAACGAATTTTTATTGAAACATCTGACTTGTAGTTAACTAGTTGTACCATTGCGTGCTACATTTCATTACTTTTATTCACAAATCTATTACACTTTTGGCTTGTTTGTAGGCGGTGTGTCACGAAACTTTGTGTAAGACGCCCCAGAGGATTGGATACTACGCAGCCGGCCCTGCTTTGGAAGGAACCTTTTGCGGTGGGAAGAAGGTGAGACTTACTTTTTACATTGCTGGGCAGACTCGGTCAAAAATTCAGATTTGACACCGAGCAGGCTTAATCAGTTTTAAATCCTAAACTTACCCTCCCAAGCAGGCTGTTCTAGGAAAACTCAGACTTTAGGCATTACCTATTTTGGGAACCCCTTTACTTAAAATTTAATGGATAATTTCCAGTAATGATGGTTCTATATGAACTATGTATCAAACTTTGCTACAATATTATTGGTTTCCTGTTTCCTTCTAAATATCGATAAAAACAATCACGGTAGGATAATTTCTCAGTCAAAATCGAGCAAAAAACAAAGTGGAGTATAAGAATTTTTTTTAGTTTGCTGATATTTTGGGGATTTACAGCATTTACCATAATAGAAGCTGAAATTTAGGGACACCTAAAATTTGGGGGCCTTAGGCCCGGCCCTAACAGGCCTTATGGAGGAACAGGCCCTGCTCCCAAGCCATGGTATGTTGTCCTTTTTAGTAGATAGTGACTTCCATTTTCTGATTTAGATGTCGAACTGATTTTAAATGTCATAAGAAATTTTATTCTACTACAAACCTGTAAAGGAAAATGAAGTTGTAATCCAAAATAAGTTTCTTTCACTTCAAATATTCAAATCTTACTCATACTTGGGTAAAATTTTTAATATAAGAGTATTTAGTCATATATACTGAATTGATTAAAAATATACAACTGAACAATGCTTAACAACTCCATTAACGCTTCATTAATTCTGTATGTTTCTATACATTTTCTTTTAGTGGTGCAAAGGTGGCCAGTGCGTGTCTTGGGGATCTGAAAAGTTAAAAGTTGAGAAGGGCGGCTGGTCTGACTGGAAGAAAGGCGCTTGCAAGTCGGGATGCATCAAGAACTCGAGGGCGCTTACCACGGACAAGCGATACTGCGACAATCCCAAGTAAGAAGCCCCATATATACGAATCTATGTATTCATTTGCATTGAGACACATAAGTAATTTGCATTCAGACCCAAATAATTTACATTCAGACCCACAAGTAGTTTGCATTCAGACGCATAAGTCATTTGCATTCAGACACATAAGTAATTTGCATTCAGGCACACACAAGTAAGTAGTTTGCATTCAGACACACAAGTAGTTTGCATTCAGTAACATAAGCAATTTGCATTCAGACAATTAAGTATGTTTAATACATTACATGCTGACTGCCATATAAGTCATTATTCACTAGTGGACATCTGACTCCAGACACAGATTTTTGCATCCGTGATTGACTGGTTCGGAGAATTGTCGTCGTTGGTGCTCTTACAAAATAGACAATCACTGTGCAGGAAATTTTTTTGTCCATTGTCTATATGTAATTGGAAGATTAAAGAGTTGTAATTACCTCACACTTTCTGTGTCTAAAAGGCTAAGAGTTCACTACTCTTTTTATTAATGAATTTCTTCTGTGCCCGAGTTGAATAGTATTTCACCAATTACATGAGATTCTATATATAAGAAATTTGCATTCAGACACATAAGTAATATGCATTCAGAGACACAAGCAGTTTGCATTCAGAAACATAAGTAATTTGCCTTCAGACGCCTTATGCGTCTGAATTTTCACACATTTCAAATGACCCAAGAGACAAAATACGCTGTTACACATTAGGAGCTTGATTTCTCCAAATATATGGTTCATATAGTAGTTACCACGGCTGTGTGGTGAAATGTTTTACCATATTTCCGGTATTAGGATGAGCCATTATCGAGTTTTTGTTTCGGAAATCTGAAAAAGCTTTCAAGCGAATGCCGAAAATATGGTGAAACATTTCACCACACAGCCGTTGCAGCTACAGGAACCATTGTTATGGGGTAACCATGTGTACAATTTTTAACAGTGTAGTACTGAACAACTGCTTGGATTTTTCTCTTTTTTCCTATATTATATCATTCAACGTGTGAAGTAGCGTTGTACATACAAGTATCAGAACTTGAAATTCATTTCCATTGACTAGTCTTTCTAAAACATTTCTTCAAAAATTGATACATTTTAAATACTCCTTTTACTTTCAGACCAAAGAATACAGAGAAATACTGTGAAGGAGACAACATACGAATTCATTTCTGCGATGATTCCAAAGTATGTTAAGCAAAATACGTAACATTGCTTATAACAAATAAGTGTATATAAGTGTATATAAGTGTGATTAAGTGTATATAAGTACTTGCTCAAATCTAACTGTATCAAAATATTCAATTTTTTTTTTTATTATTTAGCTTTGCAAGAGCTATACAACACCAGTGGACTATGCAAAACAGAGATGCCAATATTTTTCAAAACATCTACCTGACGTTACACCAGTCGGTGCCCAAGTGAAATTCAATGAAAGTAAGTTCATGAAATGTCTTGTAATTATCATTTAATTAGATTTGTAATATACTACATTATTAAAAATTTGGCCCTTGGTATCAATAAAAACGTGGTTCTTAGTAGCTGCTTTGGATGTGAGGTGAAATGTTTCACCAGATTTTTGAAATTTGGCTGAACCTTTTTTTCAAGTTTTTGTTTCGAAAATCAGAAAAATGGTTCATCCAAACACTGAAAATATGGTGGAATATTTCACACCATAGCTAGAACTACTATTATGGTGAAACCAAGCATAAAAAGTTTAACTGTGTACCTAATACTACTAAAAGTTTTCTACAAATAAGATATTTAGGGAAGATTGAAATGGATAATATAATAAGAGTAATGTTGCCTTGCTTTCCTTGAGACTCGTCACGCTTTATAAGCGCACGAGGCCGCAATTGTTGAAACCCAGTTCTTCCTGTTCAGTGCGGCCTCCTTGGCAACTAAACCCCAGAGCAACTAAATACTGTAACCCCAGCTTGGGAAACCAATATGGTCTTTCTCCTTCAACATGTTTCTTCGCCACGTCAGCCTTGGTTGACCTCTCTTCCTTTTACCGTCAGGAGACCAAGTTAAAGTGATCCGTTCGTTAGAATCGCGGCTCCTTCTTAGTTAGCTCCTTCTTAGCGTTAGCTCCTTCTTAGCGTTAGCTCCTTCTTAGCGTTAAACAGTATCTATGCCAGTAACTCCTTAAAAACAAAGTCGTTTTTGCCATACAAATTACGAATGGTAAGTCAGATGCTTCAGTATCGATATTTTTGAAGAGCTTGAGCATTCACTTTACTACCCGCACGATCGTGCGAGCCCGGTCGGAAAGGGTTAGCGCACCACCGACCCAATGTCATCTTTTTATCATTATGTCATTTGCCAAGGGTAGGGGTGAACACTAAAATAAAACACATTTTAAAGTCGAGCTCATTAACCCTTTCATTTTAATCTTACATTTTCAATCGACTTCCAGAACGACAATGGCAATCCTGCGCCGTCTACTGCAAGATGAAGACCGGCACTTGGTACACCCCCCGACAAGAATTCAACGACATGGGCATCGACACCTTCTTCCCAGAGGGGACGT
Organism: Hylyphantes graminicola; assembly: GCA_023701765.1. Lineage (NCBI taxonomy): Eukaryota > Metazoa > Arthropoda > Arachnida > Araneae > Linyphiidae > Hylyphantes > Hylyphantes graminicola. Next base: position 56,908,621 of record CM043115.1, on the reverse strand, counting down.
GGTGCCACAACGACGGACGGACAGACTACTTCTGCCAGAACAGACTGTGCCAGCCCCCGCCCGTCAAAGGACGTTCCCTCATGCCCGGTCCGTCCGTCAACAGGGGCCGAGGCCCGGAAGTCGATGTGCCCGTCCTCAATAATGCCCGTCCCAAAGGCGGGAACAGAAACCCCAAGAAGCTCCAGGAGTACTTCCAGTATAAGGAGGGGAAGCTGCCCCCGGTACCCAGTCCAGATGAACTGGGCCGTCCCAAAGAGGAGGATTACGAGATTGTGGATTATGTGTCGCCGTTCTGATTTGATTGCATTGGTTTCATTTTTTTTTGTAATAAACCTCTTTGTACTTTTGTAATAAGATTGTGGTTGTTTAGTTCGTTTCTGTTAACGAGTAGTTTAGTTTGGGAGTACATTAAGAAAAAGCTTGTTGTGGTCAAACAACAAAAGTGGAACACAAGTACACTCTTAAAACAAACGAGCGATTAAAACTCCATCTGAGTTAGTTTTCACTCCTTTCGGTGTTGAAAATACACTTACCCTATCGGAGAGGATTTCACTCTTTTCCTTTGTTAAACCTCCAACAAACGAACGATTTTAAGGCGATTAGGAGCGATTTAGGAGTTAATTTTCACTCCTTTCCAGAGTCGAAAGTGCACTTCTCCTTTAGGAGTGGATTTCACTCTTTGGTTTTATGAGTGTAGTGCGTAAAAATGGCAATATTACAATATTGTGTTATTTCCATGCAGGAATGGCGTTGATGACATATGAACAGAATGCTTGTGTTGTTGCAACACAATTGACGATGGCGAGAGAAGTTGATTAATATATCCATGCGTGATTGACAGGAACCATATTGTTTTCTGAATTATTCGAAACAGAATTATAACATTCTTTTTTAAGTACCGGAATATACATATTTTTTTAACTTAACCCTTTATAAGGCCATAGTAATGTTACGTTAAAGAATTTCTGGGATGGAGATTGATTTATAAAAAGAAATTCATTTAGCCCATTACCTAAAATTAATTTTGATTATTAAGACCTTTTTATTTCGGTGGGGAGTATGTTTCCCATCGCCCGCTGGCAGCTATTCAAACGTATCGTCCATAGGAATCCTGCATTAGTAATTTTGTTTATGTTTTCTGAAGTTATCAGGAGATGGCAGCACTAATCAAAATTGATGAAGTTGCTGGGAAGTATACTTCCCACAGACTTATAAATTGTTAAGTATAGCTGCTTACTCGAAACGTTAAAGAGCGGATGCTAAACAACATTTCAGAAGCATACATGCGCAACGCAATTTTTGTGCCAACTACGCATCATTATTTGGTCACAACACAATTTTTCTAGGATTTCAACACAACTTGTAAAAACTAGGAAAACACTTTTTTTTTGTACTGAAAGTCAACTTTTTTTTCCTTAGTGTAGTCTAAAACCGAGGAGTTGGGTGTAAATCGGGCACCACTTTTGCCACTTTACAGTGTCTATAAACGTTGCATACGCAAAAAAGATAGGAACCACATTCAACACAAAGAAATCCTTCCGCAATTGCGTAGATCCAAGACGCAATTTAGCCTTGTTTCTTTAGTTGTTGTGAAGAAAATTTAATTCGAGTGGTTATAAACACAGGTGTTTCAAACAATAAAAATTTTTATCACATCGTTTTTCGTCATAACGAAAATTTATGAACATTTCCGCAAGAATCGCAGATTCGAGCTCTTTCAGAGTCGATGCATGCAGCTTTTTCATCAATTTTATTAAAGTTATACAAAATGGAGTGATTTATTCAAAGGTTGACATAAGAATACATTTAAAAATGACTTTAAAGTATCTTTTAAATGTATTCTGAACGAGCGTCTTTTATAAATTTTATTAATTCTAAAGCCATGCCTTGTCAGCTTTTTACTAATTTAGAAACTAAAGTGAAAGAAATGCCATGGCTTTGTAATAAACAACCATTTGGTTTCATACTTTTAGCTAAATTTGTTGTTGTGAGTTTTGGACTATCAACTCCTGTGAAAGTATTTTTTGTCATGAAAGAATTTTTTCAAAATATACGAATATCACCATAACGTCAAAATAAGACAAGTTTGAAATTAAAATTTCATCCGACCATTTAAGAATTAATTTTACAGTTCAAAAATAGTGACGCCCTCTTTAAAATATTTTGGAGTGATATAAAATTTAAAAAATAATAATGCAATAATTAGATGATATTTTCTGTTCAGTTTTTTTTTAAAATTTGCTGTTACGATTCTCATTAAAAGTATGCTTACATGACCTAAAGCATTACTTTTACGTAAATGCAATTAACTGTCTCAAAGCTGATCTGCAGCTCTCTAAGTCTGACCAGTCAAGGCGTTGCGCAATACTATTTTAATACTATGTCAACAGAAAATTGAAAATAGATTTATCAAATGTTCATAAAATTCACTAAGATAGTATGGTATGGTATGGTATGGTAAGTACATATATATTAAAGCTTGTGTGCTTGTTCAGAGAACCGCTTATAAGCTTTCGTCAAGTGGGACAGGCACAGAAAGAGTTCTTACAAGCACAAGAGACACACAAAGAAAGGACAACACAAACACATTGACAAATAACAACATTTATTGACGGTCACAAACATCCATGCCTGACCGGGATTCTAACCCGACCCCAGCAGCTCCAAAGGCTAGCATCCTAACGATTGCGCCACCGGGGAGGCTCTAAGATAGTAAGTTGAGTGCCTGAATGTTGGTTTGGAACGATACGCAGTTATTAAACAACTTTAAAAATTGATTATATGAAGAAAAAAACTTTTTTTAACCCAACCTGCTGCAACTAAACATATAAGAAAAACGCTGAAAACATTTGGTAGAAAGTTACTCTTTAAAACCAGACCAGCCGGCCGGCCCAATGGTTAGAGTGCTAGCCTTTGGAGCTGCTGGGCTCGGGTTCGAATATCGTTAAAGGCATGGATGTTTGTGTTTGTCAATAAATGTTGTTATTTGTCTATGTGTTTGTGTCGTTCTTCTGTGTGTGTCTCTTGTGACTGTCTCTTCTGGCGAGCGGGGTAACGGGCAGAAAAGCCTACACTCTTCCCTTCTAGAGGGCGCAATCACTGCTATTTGTCATTTTGTCGTACTCTTTAAAAATTGTAGCAAAAGATATTGCCTGAAGCCCTTTTAAAGTTTCAATGTAAAATAAAAGGAAACTTCACGTTTTCCCCGATATTGTGATGCAAAGTTTCATGCTTGGTTTAACATTACTGCCTGAGGCTAGTGGTAGAACTTACTGACACTAAATTTATAGAACATATATCAACTATATTTGTAACAATCTGTGCAAGAAACATTCAAAACATTTAGGGAAAAATTTATATCAAGTATAGTATGAATAAGAAATATGAAATTCATATTTCTCGTGGAGCTTAATTTTGGACATATGGGGAGAATGGACGATAGCAGAGACACAAAGAAAATTTTCTGTGGGCTATGTCAGGGAGAGAGACGAAGAGAGAGACCTAGAAAAAGATGGATATAGATGATGTGGAAAAAGATCTAAAAGACATGAAAATGAAGAACTGGAAAGCGAAGACTATAAGGATTCAAATAAACCAAAAAAAAAAAAAACTCGTGAAACAACTTTAAAGAACGTGACTATGAAAATGTTTTAATTTGTTGTGTGGCAACGTTGTTAAAAAGAAGATAGAAAATGGAAGGTTGATGTTTTAAACGCTCTTGTAAATAATATGTTAAAACTAATAAATATTATAACGCTACCATCAGAGACTACTGAATATTAAAGTTATTCGTCACAGAACAAAAAATTTGGCGGCAAGCGGAGGGATGTCGACGGAACTAGTGTGGAATTAGATTCACCAAGAGTGGCTCGAAGTAGAAAATAGGCTTAGAATAGTCATTGTAATTTACGTAAGAACGTAAGTTTGCATTTTATTTTGGATCAGTGCTGAATTGTTAAATAAGTAAGATTCAGAATTCTAAGTAGTAATTTTATTGTAGTATTCTTCTAGAAATAGTTGATTATTTGAAGATTAAATTGATTTATTTGAAGTTGTTCTGTGAAAATAGCTAATATAGAATATTAAGCTGAAATTGTTTATTTGGTGTTGCTGTTGTCGGTAGATTTAAATAAGATTTAAAGCGAGTTTTAGAATATTATTTAAAGGTTTAATAATATTTTGAGAAATTAGATTTACTTCTGTTAGTGAATAAACTAATATTTTAATTATTTTGTTGGAATACTGCATTTGAATGATTTGATAAAATTGTTCGTATTCGATATTTTCAGTTAAAATACTACCGTTTATATTTGATGTTGATGTTCGTAATTAATATTATTTGATTTTGTTTATAATATTAATTAGTATTTAAGAAGTTGAAGTTTGAGTTACGTTGGTTTTCTTTTGAAAAATAAAAAAAGAAAATTAACGATCGGCATTTTGATTGAGGTTTTTTTGTTTGGCGACAAAATGAGTTTTCTTGGAAAGGGCAAGAAGCAAGATTTGCTTGTGGTCTGTGAGGAGTTAGGAGAAGAAGTAGATCCTTTAAGTAAGGTCCCGGAAATTAAAAAGGTAATTGTAGGAAGTGAAAGCTACGACGAGATAGAGGTTAAGGTGATGCTTGATAGAATTATCGAAGAAAGACTTAGGAACGAAGAGAATGCGAAGCAAGAGGCTCGTGAAAAAAGGAAACTTGAGTTAGAAAAGGAAGCATCATTAAGAAAACTTGAGTTAGAAAGAGAGGAATCTTTTAAGAAGCTTGAGTTAGAAAGAGAAGAGGCATTAAGACAGCATGAGTTAGAAAGAGAAGAGGCATTAAGACAACATGAGTTGGAATTAAAAAGATTGGAAGTCTCACAAACTCAACCACAGACCAGAACCAACCATGTATCAGAGAATAGTGCTCATAAAATTCAATTGACCCAGATAATGCCGAAATTTGAGGAAAAGAGAGATGAAATGGGTCTTTACCTAATTAACTTTGAACGAAAAGCAGAAATGGCTCATGTTCCCAAAAGAGATTGGACTGCCTACCTGCTGAGCGTGCTTCCTGCAGAAGTTTCGAATATGTTGGCAAGAGAATCACCAGATAATGCAAATGACTATGATTTTGTGAAAATTCTTCTTCTGAAACGGTATAAGATGAACAGCGAAAAGTTAAAGCAATGTTTCTATAGACACCAGAAAACTCCAGATAAAAATTGGAGGAATTATTACCATGAGTTACGGAGTTATTTTACAGAATGGATAGAAGAGATGAAAGTAGAAACTTTTGAGCAACTGAAGGACCTAATAGTAGCAGAACAAATAAAATTTCGTGTACCACCAGAAGTTAGAGAACATTTTTTGGACAATTGGATGAATATCAAAGATCCTGAAGATCTGGCGAAAAAACTAGATGACTATGAAAGTGTACGAGATAGTTTTAAAAGAAAAGAAAGGCCACCCAGAAATAATTTTAGACTTCAAGAGGGAGACAAAATCAACGAGAGAGACAAATATGTTCCAAACAAAGATAAATTTAATTGCAAGAAGAGCACTCCTGGGAAAGAGGATTTACTGGATGAAGGAGAAAGGGATAAAAGGTTTGAAAGAAGAAAGCAACTTAGGTGCTTTGAGTGTGGCTCGACCTCTCACCTAAAACCGCAATGCGATAAACTGAAACGATGTTATGAGTGCGGGTCATCTTCTCACTTAAGATTTCAATGCGATAAACTTAAAGAAAAGGTTGAAACAGTAGCTGCTAATATGATTCGGGAAGGAAGTTGTCATGACGTCCTTGCTCCATATATCAGTCAAGGAAAAATAAATGGCATACAAATGCCTATACTTCGTGATTCAGGTGCATCAATCGACCTGATTTGCAGAAAGTATATAAAACCTTCAATGTTAACCACGGAAACTGTATGGATCCGAACCCCATTGGAAGAAAGCCCTATCTGTTTGCCTTTAGCTGAAGTGGAAATAGACTGTACTTATGGACACATTGTTACAAAAGCAGCAGTCATCCGAGATTCTTTAGATCAAGGAAGATATATTTTAGGAAATCGAACAGCGGAGCTCTTAACCGAAGCAAAGCAGAATATACATTTTGAAATGCATACAATCAATGCCATACAAACTCGATCCAAAACGAAGGTAGTAGAATCAGAGTTGCCAAATACACAGGCAGATACAAGCGATTCCGAAGAAGTTGAAAATGTTGAAAGTGGAACCGTTGATGATAACATTTTGCCAGTGGCAGATTTTTCATTTTCGGAATTGGAGCTTATGAGAATGTCCCCAAACGAATTTTTGGACGCTCAATTGCAAAGTAAGGAATTGGAACCCCTTTTTATCGAAGCAAAAGAAACCACACACAAGGAGAAGAATAAGTATCTGATAAAAAACCAGAAATTATTTTTCGTGAAGAAAGATAAGAGAGGAACAGAGCGGCATTTGCTTGTGGTTCCAGAGAAGTACCGGAACCAAATGATGACTTACTGTCATGAAAGAGCTGCATCCCATCTCGGAATAGCGAAGACTAAAGATGCTTTGTTCAAGACGTTTTATTGGCCCAACTGCTACAGAGAGGTAGAAGCTTTCGTTAAGTCATGTGACCTATGTCAAAGGGTAGGAAAACCACAAGATAAAAAGAAAGCACCCCTCAAGCTTGTTCCAGTCATTACAGAAATATTTTCAAAAATAAACGTTGATGCTGTTGGACCGTTGCCTGTAACACCGTCGGGAAATAAGTATCTTATCACGGCAGTGTGTATGTCTTCAAAGTATCCAGATGCTATTCCTGTGGAAAATCTCAAATCTACTTCCATAATTGACGCCTTTCTACAAGTTTTCAGCCGAATGGGTTTTCCAAGGGAACTGCAAACGGACCAGGGAACGCCATTTACGAGCGCACTAACTACAGAATTTTTAGAAAGATTTGGGATCAAGGTTGTTAGAAGTTCGGTGTACCATCCTCAGAGTAATCCCGTAGAGAGGATGCATAGAACTTTGAAGAGAATACTTCGTGTCCTGTGTCTTGAATCTGGTCCAGACTGGGAAAAGATTTTACCTCAAGCCCTATTTGCTTTAAGAACTGTAACTCACGACAGCACCGGCTTCACACCTGCTGAGTTAGTTCACGGGAGAAACCTGAAGACTCCTGTCATGTTACTCTATGACAAGTTAACTGAAGAAGACCAAGAAGAGGACTGTGTAGTAAACTATGTGTTCGAATTGATGAACCGTATGGAAAAATGTCAGGAGTTAGCAATACGGAATATGGAACATGCCAAGGAAAAACAAAAACTATGGTATGATAAGAAATCAGTCGAACGAGATTTCAAACCTGGTGATCTCGTATTGGTTGTAGCTTCTTCAAAACCAAACAAATTGTCAGTACATTGGATAGGACCTGGTGAAGTAGTAAGACAATTGTCAGACACAAACTATGTGGTCAGATTTCCTGAAAAGAATAAGGATCACGTTTACCACATTAATATGTTAAAACCCTATTTCAAAAGAGTGGAACATGTAAATCTTTTGGCTTTAGGAGAAACTGAAGATGAAGAAGAAATAACAGTTCTTGAATGTGTTGATAAGTCAAATGGGTCAAAACTGTGTGAACTTTTAGAGGAAACCAGATTGAAATCTAATCTTTCGGAATCACAGCTGAATCAACTCGAAAAACTTTTAAACCATCATTCTGAACTTTTCTCAAATGAACCTGGTTGTACGGATCTGGCCAAACATGATATTGAGTTAGAAGCAGACAAACCTATCATAGCAAAGCCATATAGGATGTCTCCACGTCAGACTGAAATTTTGAAAGCTGAAGTAAATAAAATGCTAGAGCTGAATGTAATAGAACGAGGAGACTCGGATTTTACTTCTCCTTTAATACTTGTTGAAGTACCAGGGAAAGACCCAAGGCCCTGTATAGACTATCGTCGTTTGAATAAAGTGACAAGAACTCAGTATTTTCCTATACCAAATATCGAAGAACTCATTGAGAAAGTATCATCAGCAAAATACATATCGGTTCTTGATTTAACCCGAGGATATTGGCAAATACCTTTAAGTAAACAAGCCCAGAGATATGCTGCCTTTGTAACCAGTTTTGGTACCTTTAGGCCATTAAGGTTACCATTCGGGCTGAAAAATGCTCCATATGATTTCAGTAGACTAATGGCTAGTTTGCTTCGAGACTGTGAGGAATTTGCGGTACCTTATTTGGATGATGTAGCCATCTTTTCTAATACTTGGGAAGATCATGTGAAACATTTAGAAGAAATATTTGTAAAAATGAAAACTGCCAAGCTTCACCTAAAACCTTCGAAGTGTCAGTTTGCTCGTGAGCATGTCAAGTATTTGGGACATATAGTTGGACAAGGCCAAAGAAAACCTGGTGAACTTAAAATTCAAGCGGTTAAAGGATTTCCTAGGCCTCAGAACAAAACCCAGATTAGATCCTTTTTAGGACTTGCTGGTTATTATCGACGATATATACCAGATTTTTCGGTAATTGCGGCTCCATTAACAGATCTTTTGAAAGGAAAGGACGTAAAGTCATCAGTAAATTGGAGCTCTACTTGTGAAGACGCCTTTGAAGAACTAAAGAAAAGACTTTCAGAAGGGCCAGTACTATACAGCCCTGACTTCACTGCTCCATTCATCATTCAGTGCGATGCTTCAAACGTTGGAATTGGCGTGGTGTTGTCCCAGATAAATCAGAATAATGAAGAGCACCCAATAATGTACCTCAGTAGGAAATTCACCCCTGTAGAACAAAAGTACAGTACTACAGAGAGAGAATGTGCTGCCATTGTTTATGCCATTCAGAAATTAAAATGCTATCTTGACGGGCAACAAAAATTCATCATACAGACTGATCACAATCCTCTGGTCTGGCTAGAGAAAAATACAGGGACTAATCCGCGACTTTTGAGATGGGCCCTCACATTACAACCATTCAATTATGAGGTTGTTCACAGAAAGGGATGTCTCCATCAAAATGCCGATACCTTGAGTAGATTTCCATGAATTGTAATTTAGTTGTTGCCTGCGTATACTGTGTGGTTCTGAAGTTGTTAGTCTTACCTTAATATTGTTAAGCATTTCAATTATAATTTATAACCCTACTGGAACTTTGAAAAATTAGGCACTTGTTAAATAGTTGCACTGATCCAAAAACTGCTAGGGACTTATAGAAAGACTTTAGAACTCTTTAAGACTTTTCATATTTAAAGACTCAGAACTTTTAAGACTTTTTCTCTTCTATCAAAAGTCTTCCCTTGGTGGGGAGGGGTCTATAAGGATTCAAATAAACCAAAAAAAACTCGTGAAACAACTTTAAAGAACGTGACTATGAAAATGTTTTAATTTGTTGTGTGGCAACGTTGTTAAAAAGAAGATAGAAAATGGAAGGTTGATGTTTTAAACGCTCTTGTAAATAATATGTTAAAACTAATAAATATTATAACGCTACCATCAGAGACTACTGAATATTAAAGTTATTCGTCACAAGACCAAAGACAGGCGGCTTTGGAGTCGTATTGTAAGAAAGGCCATGGTCCAGCATGGACTGTAGTGCCGGGGAGTTAGTTAGTTAGGAGCTCAATTTTGTATTTGTACTACTAATAATTGAAAAAAAATAGAACACCACCTACATTCCTTGTTTATTTCGATAAAAACAAAGCAATAAAGTCTAAATAATCGATTTCTCGCACTAGTTTAGAGTACTTCTGTGTCTACATCAAAATCTAAAAATATTTAAGCAGCAGGGTCTTAAAAAGATAATCGAAATCAACATTTACTACAGAGTGACGCAAATAAAAGTGGTTGGGCTTCGAAGTATGGATAATACCAGGAAATGCTGCCAAGTCAAAATCAGGTTTGCCAATGATTCCATTGATCACTTCAATATTAAGCCCAAACAAATACTTGCCGAATTATTTGCCGGTAACTACACTGTAAAAAACCCTGTTGTTTTTACAGATAAAATCTGTCAACTTTGACGACACTTAATAAGTGTTTTTAAACATTTTAAAACTGTAATTTTTTACCTGCAAACTAATTTTTTTACAAGAAAACTGTTATTTTAGCAGGGTGAAACTGTTAAATTAGACGTGCAAAGAGTCACATGATTGAGATCATCGTTAAGCACAAATACCCTATACTAGCCCTCGCGACCGAGTAATTACTTTACCGCAGATGGTTCAGTATTGGGCTCGCACACAAGAGGTTCCCGGATCAAAGCCAGGAGCAGTCCTTACTTCTTCCAGGAACCTCTTGCGTGTGAGCCCAATACTGAACCGTCTGCGAAAAAGTAATTACTCGGTCGCGAGAGCTAGTACTGGGTATTTTATTTCAGCAGAGATACACTGTTAAATTAACAGTTTTTCCCTGCTAAGTTAACAGTTTCTCTCGTTAAAATTACAGCTTTCCTGTAAAATTACTGTTTCCTACAAAAAATTTGCAGTTTTTAACTATAAAAAAGCAGTTACTAACTGGCGTCAAAGTTGACAGTTTTTAACTGTTGAAAACAGGGGGTTTTACAGGGTTTTTTTACAGTGTATATGCTATGGTTTCTAATTGAAATGCAATATAAAATATCAAATAGTACAAGGCAGGTGAATACAGGTTTATAAATAACAAAGCTAGAGTCGCCGAGGAGCATCTTCTGGCTGTAATTCATTAACAACTACACTTTGTAAGGATGAATTTTCAGATTTAGGTAGAGAGTTTGTCCTCGTGATCTTCGTGATATGCCGGTCTCTTGCGTCAGGTGTCGCGGGTTGATTTGCTAGGATTTTGACGCATTTTTTGGCTCTCTGCATTCACAGTTCGTAAACGTTTCAGAATTTTTTTTGGACTTGTTTAAAACAGATCCTACCTGACGCTATTTTGTAACTACTCTTTGCATAGCTCATTCCTGGCACTTTGCTTTGATACCTTTAAATTCATCAACAAACAACTTAACACATTCTTTTCACGAACTAGTTTCAATATAACTTTCCACAAAAGGAACATCCTATATTGTACTTTGCCGGTCATCTTCACCTGATCAACACACTTACACAGCTCGCACTAAGGTCTGAAACTCCACGTACAGCTCTAGTTTAGTAACAATCAAACCAACCAATGAAAAAAAAAAGATTTTCTAAACGAAGCCATTGAATGCTTGTATAATTTATGAATTCAGCAGCTTGGTGGTTTTCAGGCGGCTTCAATAGTTTTTCTCGCCAAGCATTTCCCGCCATTCGTAGCTACCTGTCGGGAACACTTTTATTTGGGCCACCCTGTGCAAGCAAATAAAGTGGCCTCGGTCTAGAGATAAGAATACGTTGGTGCTTGACGAGAAAAACTCTTGAAGCCGCCTGAAACCTGTTTTTGCATTGGTTGGTTCGGATTAGCTTCACATTAGATCTTCTCCTAGACGAGTGGCGAGCTCAGATCCTAATTCGTATTGTAATACGGCCCATAATGCAAATTTTGTGTCTTGCAATCAATTTAGAAATTACCTAAAACAAAAAGGCCCGAATCTGTAAGGTAAATAACACCCGAAATAATCACTAGTGGGAACTTTTTTTAATCAGCTCTACAAACCTTGTTTATATTTAATTTCATCTAGCTTTTCAAACCATAGCGTAGTTCCGGCAAATAAGTTGTCAAGCGTCTGTTTGGGCTTAATATTGATCAATAGCTTCAGTTAGCAAACCTGGTTTTGTATAGGTTTTTGACTTTGCAACATTTCTGTTGTATTCTTATCTCTACGCTGGGGCTACTCTTATTTGCCTCACTCTGTATATTTTAAGTACTGTTGTATCACAATTCTATCACAGTCACTTCCTACACAAGAAGAAGGACCTCGTATCACTTGAAACGCTACAATGAATTTCGTGAACGCTTTCGTTGCAACTGTATGCGTAGCCGCCATCTATATGGTGACTTTGGGTAAGAAAGTTTCTAGCCTCTTATGTAACAGTACTATTTAGCTGCCTGTATTTGAAATTCTAACATAATTTTTGCTTTTATGTTCTTTAGGCATAACTAAAGAAAAATAAATATTTCTTTTTCAATTTTTTAAATAATAAATTGGTTCTTAATACTTATAAAACGGCATTTTAAAACAAAAAGAAACTAAAAAAAATTATTACACAAAACATTGCAGATAATTACTTACCGTCTTCTGCACGAATGTCAAATTTTCAATTTATTCTTCAAACTAACACATTTATACTTATCGTGTTTCTTTTTTTTATACTTCGGTTTCATTGAAAATTAGTTTTATTCGTAAAGGCCAGTACCGGTTTCTTTGAGACCGGTACTGACCTTTTAGATTTTTACTTTGAAGTACTTTTTTGATTTTTTTTTTTTTGAATTTTAAACACTTATAAACATTTTCACACATATTTAATGTAAATAAAAAATATATATTGCACAATATTCATTCAAGAACTGCATTATGAATTATGGTTGGGGGGTAATTTGTCAAACCTGAAAAACTGCTGCCTTATGCGGCCGCCTCTCTACATCATAGCACCACACGGCTCTGAGGTAAGTAATCATAAATTCGAAACTTCTACGTATTAGCCTTTGAGAAAATCACAAAATAAAAATATTTTTAACTTAAAGCTTCTTTTTACGTTTGACTTACATCATAACCGTTTTAAATACTAGAAAAAATATGCCCATAATCACTATAAACTATTTATTTCAGCCTATGCAGCCCCTCAGCTTCCACGTAAGACACATTTTTATTTACATAAATACTTGATTGTAGGGGAGAGTGTTGTACCTTGGGACAATTTTTACATTTTAATTTTTTTCTTCGATAATTATAGTCAAAATAAAAATTTAAAAGCAGCATTTCAACACACCAATATATTCCTCCATAATATATTTTTTAAAATTCTGGCAGCTTGAAATTAAAAAATTGCCACTCGTTTAAAGTAGAGAGGATAAACTGTCCCAAGGTACAATATGATGTTGTACCTAGGGACATACTTTATATTTCAGTCAATAGTCATACACTTGAACTAATTTGTGTCAGGAAACAAACTTTTTTATATTTTTTTTCAAGGAAATACGCAAATAAAACTTCAAAATTCAAGAATTATTTATCAGGTGTTGCAGAATTATATTTTCAACTTCAATCATTATAAAATATATCCAAAACAAAGCTGGGTTGTATTTTACATGTTTTGTGGAATTGCTCTTAAAATAAATAATAAAGATATTTTTATTTATCCAAATTATTAAGAATCATGAATATGTTGTAAATTGGGACCTGTCCCACGGTACAATACGCTTTACTGTCCCAAGGTACAGTACACTACATGGTTTAAATAAAAGCAAGATTGTGGCCAATCTAAATGGATTATCATTATTTTCTCATAACCAAAATAATTTAAAATCTTCTCTTTTATGAAGAAAATAAAATGCAGTTGACTTTTTTGTAAAAGTACAAAGGTAAAAAATTATATTAGAATGAGAAAAATATTTACTTTGGGGCAATGGAATATTATTTTTGTCACCAATTCATCAAAATTCACTGATGCTAGTGTTAAATTTTATTATGATGATGTCTGTTGGTTAAGGCTACTATTAGAAATAAACAATGTATGAATATTGCCAATAGATTCTTAGAAATTGTCAGTGTCCCAAGGTACAACACTCCCCCCTACATAATAGTAGGCCCGTCCGTGGCCGAGTAGTTAAGGCATCCGAGTGGTTAAGACATTATAATTATACTTGGAACTACAAATAAATAGAGCAGATGATAAATAATATAAAACTAATTTGCGAAGGAATATTAAGGAAAATAGTTGATTTTGGCTTTTAAAAGTTTAAATTATGGCTTGATCCGGCATTAGGCGATTTTTTTTTCTAATTTGAGGATGTTTACTGTTAGAAACCTAGTGGTTTCCAGATTAGCATTATAGTAAGTAATTAGGTAACAGGAATGTAAGTTATTTTAGTTCTTTTAAGAACTTCTTGTTTTTATCGATATCTAATTTCCCACCGAATGCCGATACAGGAAAACTTATGCTCACAAACATTTAAATGAATGGGTATTGACTTAATTTTATTTTAAAATTTAGTTGTAGGCCCAGTCCTCAATGCAGCTTTACCCGCAGCAGGTAAGTTGATCACTCGGTTGGCTACTTCAGTACACTCTTAAAACAAAAGAGTGAAACCCACTCCAGTTGGAGAAGTGCATTTTCGACACCATAAAGGCATGCATATTTACTCAGACTGAGTTAAAATCACTCGTTTGGAGTGATCCTGTCGAAGGTTTAACACACAAAGGATCCACTCCAAAAGGAGAAGTGCATTTTCCAGTCTGGAGGAGTGAAATCCACTCAGACTGAGTTAAATTAGGAGTGTTTGTTTTAAGAGTGTAGAGTGCCGCGCCGCTTATCCGAAAGGCACGGAACCAAAATTGAGCTGCAAAAATAAAAAATACTGCATATTTTGAGAAATAAATCCAACTTTGTTTGTACGTAATTATTTTTTGTGTGTATTTCTTTATGCGTATACATTTCTTATTTTAACCGAAAGGCTCGGGAATTTTTTTGATAAACCGATTTTCAGATAACCGGTATTTGGAGAAATGGGACTCTACTGAAAATTTATTAGCTAAAGCACATCATGTCACTCACGCAGAAACTGGCTACTTTGTGTGTGTGTTATATAGCTAAATTTAAAACAAATAACATTAAAATTAGTCTAGATAATTGTGGTCTAATAACATCAAAAGTTTAATTGGTTTTTTAGCCTCAGAAATACACGCCATTTGTTTTATTCTTAAACTACAAATTGGATAAATATTAAGAAATTGACTTGCAAAATCGTTCTGAAAGCAGCAATTTGATAATTAAATTCAGTACAGAATTATTTTTCATGCCAGACAGAGTTAGGGATTTTGAGGAGAAGATTCAATTTGATCGAGGTTTAGTTTTGGGAAAAATCGATTTAAATATATTAATGAGATTTCCACTTGCAAGTATTTCGTGCCTCACGTTAACTGACCGAAATTTTTTTTTAAGGGGGTATAGGACACAAAATCACCAAAAAAAATCTTTAAAAAAATTATTATTACCTAAAAAAAAACACAAATATTTTGGAATAATTTAAAACAAAAATTTTATGTTTATCTGCAATAGAACGCGAGATGTGTAGTTTCTTGTGTCATGACATCTGTGTTGGCCAACCACGTTTATAAACTTCAAAGCTGTTTTTCTCCTTGATCGTGTTTTCGATGATTATTTTTTACTTTAAATTTATATAACTCAAAACCTACTAGCCACACAGTGTCAAAATTTTCCACACATGTTTTTCAAACATATATCTTTAATTTGTCTTTAGGGATTACTTGTAAATAAATTGTTTTTTTTATTTATTAATTTTTTAAAAAAAGTGAACCTGTGAAATTATTAAAAAAATTTCAACAATTTTTTTAAGAAAAACTTTGACAAACAGCAAAAATCGGTAAAGACAGTTTATTAAATACATTTTTTCCTGTTTATAAAAATGCTAAATTTTTGCTTGCCAATAAATAATTTTTTGACTTATAACAAAAATATAAAACGTCACTTTTTGTCACATTTTATTTTTTTAAAACATATTATATATTTTTTTTAAACCTTTGACTATTTAAAAGTGTTAGTATATTTAGTATACATTTATGGAAAAAAAATTATAATGATATCTGCTCTGCAATATTAAAGAAAAAAGTCAAAAGTGTCCCAGACCCCCTTAAATAAAGATTTTTTTAACATTAATAACAGTACGAACCAATTGTTGAAATACTTTAAATTTCTTTAACTGTTTTAGATAGTAAATGTCACTTTTTTATTCAAAAAAAAAAAAAATAGTTGATGTTGAAGTCAATGTTTTCTTAAAAGGGACTAATCATTTTTTAATGCAGACTTTTTAATGCAGATCATAGTAGCCCAATATCCTTCTGAACTTTGGCCCTATTCAGTAAAGCTTAATTTTTAATAAATACACAAATTACTACGTAAATTAAATTGTAGGTAAAATCATTTTGCATGTTTTAAAGGAGATTTTTTTTAATGGAGAAACCTATATACTTGCAAAGTGTATTCATAATTTTTCGACATATATATTAAAATTAATTAGGTAAAGTACGTCATTCAGCCAAGAAAAATTAAAATTGTTTTTAGACAGTTTTTTTTTAAACATTTTTTTTGTTTAAAGAAAATGAATTCGTTTATATTCTAAATTATTTTGGCGGTCAATGTAGGCGGGTTCTATTTAAGAAAAGGCTTACAAAAACTCTAATTTTTGTGTTTATTTTACGATTTAGCTTCAGTTTTAGGACTTGTTCAAAAGACTGGAATTCTTCCTGGATAATCGACACAGTTTTGGAAAGTAAGTCAATTATTATATTTCTAAGTGTCCGAACGAATAAAATTATAAATTTTTTTGTGAATTATTCTAATGAATTAAGGTAGGCGAATACCCAAAATTCTAAAATTTTTACTATTGCTTTAATATTTTCCAAATTTGGCATAGTGATTTCAAATATAATGAACAATGCTTTTTAGTCAATTTTTTTTATTTAAATATAATTGATTTATTTTAAACGGTGTTTTTCACCTTAAAAAGGGGGGTTACGCCAACAGTTCTAGTGTAAAAAGTTTTACATTAATTTACCTGAAAATTTTTACAGACGCTATTTCAATATATATCTGTGCCATGAACCTCTAACATCTGGTGTAAATATATAAGTTTTTTTTAAAAAATTGTCCAAGTGTAAGTTAATCGAAAAAAATCTTTTTTTTTGTGCGGTTAATTTATGACATTTTTCTTAATAACTTCTTTTCTTGTAATTTGTATGTAACGCTTTAAAATAAATAAATTATATTTAAATTTAAAAAAATGCCTAAGTAAAATTATTCATTATATTTGAAATCACCATACCAAATTTGGAAAAGATTAAAGTAATAGTAAAAATTTTAGAATTTGGGGGAATTTTGGGTATTCGCCTACCTTAAGGGGAGTCGTATAAATCGGATATTTGTACTATGAATGAGTAGAAAATCCAACTCGAGACGGATGGGCCCGAGTACACTGTGGCAGACGTGCTCGTTAAATCTATGGAGTCCAAAGTCCCGACGGAGTCAGCGTACAATATCGCTCGAAGTTCCGTTGGGTGCTCGCTCAGGTGTCAACCTCGTCACTTGACCAGGGTTTTAAATTACGAGGCGTTATTGGCTGTGTTAAAGCTCCTATTGTAGGCTAGAAATAGGCAGCTGGAAACGATTACAGTACACTGCAAGGGGAGACGTATGGTTATATCTCACCCATGTTAATGATTAACCCATGTTAGATGGCAAATAACTAAAGTTGCCGAACATCAAACATATTTTAAAAGTCATAAGGTAGGGTAAAGTTTAGGTTGCAAAATAGCAACAGCATGCAGTATAGGATTTAAATAACTTTTCGATAATATTCCCTTGTAAAATATTTTATTTGGGATGAAAAAAATTATTGAAGTGTTTTTTCAAGAGTGCTGAGCACGAAGCCGAACTTTGCCTCCTTGTAAATAATAAAGAAAAAAAATTATGTGCTTTAAGGGGTCTAAGGAGTCTTAAAAATGTGCAAAGAAGGAACTACAAAGCATAGTTTGATCTTTCATGTAATTTTTTAACTACTCAATGTACAAGTATAATTTTTTTTATATGTAGTTCTACAAGATTTATTTAATATGAAACAAATTTTAAAATTTATGAAACTTTAGCCAAAACTAAAATAAATGATATTAAACATAAAGCTATTTGAACACATTGTGATTAGGCTTGCGCGGCAAATTGTGAGGTCAAAATTGAAGACATGACCAAGAAAATGACTTTATATTGTACAAATATGTACAAACTAGAACTTATACCTAAATTCTCAGCTCAATTTTAATTAGAAATATTTTTTTAAATTTTTTAAAATCAAAATTCAAAAATTTTTATAAATTTTTTTGGAAAAAAGTTCTTAAAATAAATTCTAATTAAAATTGAGCTGAGAATTTAGGTATAAGTCTTTGTTTGTACATATTTGTACAATATAAAGCCATTTTCTTGGTCATGTCTCCAATTTTGACCTCACAATTTGCTGCGCAAGCCTAATCACAATGTGCTCAAATAGCTTTATGTTTAATATCATTTATTTTAGTTTTGGCTAAAGTTTCATAAATTTTAAAATTTGTTTCATATTAAATAAATCTTGTAGAACTACATATAAAAAAAATTATACTTGTACATTGAGTAGTTAAAAAATTACATGAAAGATCAAACTATGCTTTGTAGTTCCTTCTTTGCACATTTTTAAGACTCCTTAGACCCCTTAAAGAAGTAAAAAAAGTTAGTATATTCAAGGTTTTTCACTTCTACTGAAAAAAATAGAAAAATTTTATGCAGAAAACACTAGATCGAATAACACTAAACAAAATGTCTTTAATTTGATATTCGTATTTATACAACAAGGGATAGCCTCCTGAAATACAACTAAATTTTGAATTTAACAGCTAGAAAAAACTATTTCGCATTGCACTGGTTATAAAGCTTTTATGTTTTCTATAACATAAAGCAATTCATGAGCCATTAATAAATCATTCCATTATGATACTAATCAAGAATTTATTCTGAACGAAACGAATTTTTTTTCTCTAATGGGGCTGCAATATTGGCGGTCAAGCCTTTGCTGACTCAGCATATTCCCCAGAACTGAGAGCCAATTTTTGTGGCACCATCTAGGCGACTCTCACTACCTGCGCAGATTACAATTATTAAATACATTACTCGCTACCTGCAGATTACAATGAATCTGAGCTCTCTCTGGATGTTAAAGTATGCCGAGATTTAATTTTGCTGAGAGAATCCAAGCCAAATGGATACTCCAGGGATCTTTTACATGCCACATAATCATACGACATGCGCACCCAGGATTTTCCCATCCAGAAAATCCAACGACTCGGCCAGGGCTCGAACCCGGCAATCATGGGCTTATGAGGCGGAGGCGTTAGACCTCTCAGCCACTGAGCCGCTCACGAATTCATTATAAACACATGTACTCATAATTGAAGAGCTTAGTGGAAGAACGTGCCAAGTGACATTTTTGAAAAAAAATTATATTTTTGGGCCAATGAACATATTTATAACTTCTTAAACGATAATATTTTCCCACTTTTTCATAAACTTAAAGTTTAGTATTTTTTTTACGATTTGCAAGTACCGTTTCCAACACATCTAAGTACAAACCATAGAGATCTTAATAAAAGTATTAGAGTGGAGATCACGTGACCTATCTATGCTAACGACGGGACGAGCTTGGGAGCCGCCATCTTGAGTCCGAGACCAACTTTTTAAAGTCGAAATTGCTTAGAAAAAAATTAATTCAATTCTAAAATATTAAAAAAATACCATAAAAATACTAGCTGCATTTTGGAATATTTTTAGTGACTTTAAAAGAACTTTTAACGCTTTTCTAGTATTTTTATAATATTTATTTTGTAATTTTAGAATTAAATTTTACTTTTTGCCCCTAGCATTCTTTTTCTTTATGTGATGGCGACACTGGCAACTTGCAGCCATCGCCGTCACATTAAGAAGAAGAATACGTGAAAAATAAAATTTCATTCTAAAAATTACAAAATAAATATTATAAAAATACTAGAAAAGCGTTAAAAGTTCTTTTAAAGTCACTAAAAATATTCCAAAATGCAGCTAATATTTTTATGGTATTTTTTTAATATTTTAGAATTGAATTAATTTTTTTCTAAGCAATTTCGACTTTAAAAAGTTGGTCTCGGACTCAAGATGGCGGCTCCCAAGCTCGTCCCGTCGTTAGCATAGATAGGTCACGTGATCTCCACTCTAATACTTTTATTAAGATCTCTATGGTACAAACCAAAAACTTTGAAGCTCATTTTCTTGATTTCACTTTTTTTTCACTTAGCACGTTCTTCTTTTAAACTCTTCAAATGTAAATTTAAAATTCTTATTTAAAAACAAATAAAAGATTAAAAAGTAAGTTTAATTTATATTCAAATTTATATTTTTACGACATTGAAAATGCATATTTTTTTATTTCAGATATCTTCATAAATTTGTCAAAATGCCTTAGAGAAAGAAAATAATAATTTATCTGCTGATAACAATCCACAAAATTAAAATATTCTAATATATTATTAGTATTTGTACTATAGTTCAATAAATATTTTCATCTAAAATGTGTTGTAGTTTTTATTAATTCATTTATTATTCTGAAATAAGATTAAGAAATCGTGCATCGTATTTGTGTGCCTATACCACATAATACAAAACACAAAGAAGAAAAAATTACTTACATTTCTAAAACCACCTTTGGTCATAGCCATATCATGTCTGCCATTGGTTACATATTTCCTTTGTCCACCTTGATTGTAGACGTTCATAAAAATTATTTGAAAATACAAGATTGAATAACAATAAGAATAATTATTTTTAAGTTACATTTATTTTTATAATTTTATATATTTAATAAGTGTAATCATAATAGTTTATTCATATAAAAATAGGTCATGAAACGAATAACTTTTACATAAACAGGACTTATAAGATATAAAAAATGATTTTCACGTTTTTTTACAAAAATATCCTTTTAATCTACATTTTTATATTACAACACGTCTAAAATTTTTATAAAATGAATTTCCCAGCCTTATTGAAATGTTAAAACCATTTCAATTTCACGAAAATATAAAATATCTTAAAATTAAAAATTTAAGAAATTCCACATAGAAAGTACTTTGAAACAAACAATTTCTTTACTTGAATACAATGACCTTGCCGCCCCGGTGGCGCAATCGTAAGGATGCAAGCCTTTGGAGCTGCTGGGGTCAGGCTCGAATCCCGTTCAGGCATGGATGTTTGTGACCTTCAATAAATGTTGTTATTTGTCTATGTGGTTGTGTTGTCCCTTCTTTGTGTGTCTCTTGTGCTTGTAAAAACTCTTTCTGTGTGTCTGTCCCACTTGACGAAAGCTTATAAGCGGTTCTCTGAACAAGCACACAAGCTGGAATATATATGTGCCTACCATAACAATGACCTTTTAAATTAATAGTACAATTAGTTTACATCAAAAATTGCTTTACCGGATACACGCGGGCAGACGAACCCCATGATTTTGTAACCACGGTCAAGTGATGCGGCTAACTCCCGAGCCTTAACCAACTGTACATTGACATCGTACGTTGCGTCAAGATTTAGAACTTCAAGTGTATTCGGAATAATTTTGTTGGATTTCGGCTTAATTTTTCGAGTATGTTAAACTTAAAGCAATGTGAGTATTCGGGAAATGATCCGAGGTCTAGAATTCTTGACCGTGCCCGATAGCATTGGTTAAAAAAATATGGGGTTATTTCACGTCGTGGATGGCAACAGCTCTACCAGTTTGTTCCCATTTGTTTACTAGAACTAATTTTGTTTTTGTATTCGAAAATGAGTTTTCGAAGAATATTTTATTATTAAATTTTTTAATGCCAACTTCTTGCTTTGCTTTTATTTATTTGTTCAAAACATTTGTTTTAGAAAGCTTGCATAGAAAGAAAAAAAATTCACTTCATCTGTATCGGCCATTTTGAGAGTGAAATCGAAGCAACCAATAAAATCGCAAAGTCTCAATGAATCGTAAACCGAAGCCACCAATAAAATCCAGTATGGATACAAATGAAAACAAGAACGTTTGTTACATCGTCTGATACATTCCCTTTGGGCAACTCTTGCCCCCGAGTAATGGCAAAAACTCCTACCCCTGGATTTGCATTTGTAGAACCATCCTTCGGAGGTGGTGTTGTACGCGGTTCGTACTCAGGGCCAAATTGATATAGGTATGTCTAACTTTTGCATGAAGACACGACTGTGATTGTCTTAGAATGCATAGTTAGGAAGTTATTCAAAACTGCAAACCCTTATTCATTTTTCATAGTCATGTAGATGATATTGCAATAGAAGAATGTGAAGTGTATTAATTGCTTTAAAATCTAATTGTTTTTAAGCGTGTTAATTTTTTAAAAAAATAAGTAATGCAATATATTTTTGCAACTACAAATACAAAAATTAATTTTGTTAAGCTAAATCGATAAAATATCTGCTACAGTCGTGGTGGTTTTAGGATATTTTTTTTACCTTTGTTTTATCATTTAAAAAGGTATATTCACCTTTCATTATTCCATGAATCGATAGAAATAAGTTCTAGTGACTCATATGATTTTATCTCAATATTTTTCATAATTAAGTATTACAACAAACAACCAAAAAAGAATTTCGACATTCCTTTAAAAGTTTCAAATAAACAACATTTCAACCCAACACTATCTAAAAAAATCAACTATTTGACAATCAATAATGTTTTTCTCTCATTACTGATTATATCTTGGATATTACTCACAATAGAAATACTTAATACGTTAATACATATTGCAGCTTTAAAAAATTATAAACCTGTTTACCGGTGCAGAAACGTCCGCTAATAGGAAATAGGAATTCCCTAATTTGTAACGCTTGCATCATAAAAATGTCCAGGGTCGTTTTGTTACACAGTGAAAAGTATTGGCGGCTTAGAAAAACATGCGTAGTAGGAATCTGTTATATATTCTAGATGTATGAAATACTTTTATAAAAATTGGTATGTTAGCTTATGAAAGGTAAGTAGACATTTTAAAGATTTTGTTTACCATGCTAATTTAAGTACATAACGCACTTAGTTTTATCTCCAAATTTTCGTTCCCAAACAAAGAATAATGTACGGTTTAAATAATTGTAATCGTTACAAAATTCGAAGAACATTTAAGTACCAAGTCTTAAAGGAAAGGCGAGTTGATACATTTCTATCCTAACATGATGAAATTCATACGATGTTTAATGCGGAAGATTTTTTTAGTAAAGTATAAAACTCGACTTTTACAAAATCAATTAGCCGAAAATTATGTTATATTTTTAAGGTAATTACACATACACAGCTAGGTGCCAAAATGTGTCGAAAATCAAAACAAAGTTATTTGTAGCCATTTTTAGTTGAGTTTATTCTTTATACTGCATATAATGCTTTGTAATTCACGAACTTAATACGATTATTTAGAAAATGGAAACATTTTGGTTTAATTGTAACATGCTTTTTGTTGCGCCA
This sequence comes from Hylyphantes graminicola, assembly GCA_023701765.1. NCBI lineage: Eukaryota > Metazoa > Arthropoda > Arachnida > Araneae > Linyphiidae > Hylyphantes > Hylyphantes graminicola. The sequence continues at coordinate 56,885,452 of CM043115.1, read as the reverse complement.
TTTTTAAATGTTCAATGGCGTTTTAATTAGTACAATTTGCATTTCGCTTCATATTGTTTGAAAAGTCTAATTTACTTGAATTTGTAGTGGTTTGTATACTTCTTACTTCTGTGAATTTCTTGTGCGTGAAAGTGGTTCTTAACCCATTAGGATTATGTTACTTGTCAAGGGCGTACCCAGGATCTGATTTAGAGGGGGGGCAGGTAATGGTAGGGGCCCCTATTTTCTTAGTTGGATGGGCCCCCTTAGGGAATTTTCCTTTAAAAATGTAAAGGGGCGCTCCAAATCAACCTTTTAATAATCCGTGCTATCATCTGCTGCTTTGCCATACTGGATTAAGAAGGGTTTTGGATTACAATGGTATAGCAATTTGATATAACAATTACGTTGTCTTGTTTAATGTATGGTTAAAGTAACCTTTAATTTTATACAAGTCGGCAGCCCATTACAAATATCTTGGCCCATTAGTTGTCCATGTTTAGACTCAAACGATACGTTGGGGGCCCCAAATTCAAAAAAGACTTCACTTGCAAAAAGTCTTAATAGGATTTGGGAACCCAGAAAGGTAGTGGGCCCAATTATATATATATAACCCCTTTTATATATAGAATATACATCAATTGGGGGTTTCATGGAAAAGTGGGCCCAATTACTAACAAATGGCCCGATTAGAAAAATATGTAGGCCCCTTTATGCATAAGGTATTGGGCCCTCAGAGGCCAACTCAGGACCAATCGCACATCAATTCAAACATCATTCGTAGGCCCCTTTTATATCAAATTTTATAAAAGATCCTCTAGGGGCAAAGTGGGCCCCTGGGCCCGACTGGGAAGAAATGGACTCGAATGTTTTAAAAAATGCATCTTCTTCTTTATATAATATTTGCAGGGGCCCCCATAAGACCGGGGCCCACTTCCCCCCTATCTAGAGGGGGGCAGCTGCCCCCCTCTGCCCTATGGTGGGTACGCCCATGTTACTTGTGCCATATGGCAACAAGTAACATAATCCACTTTATCTCTTCAAAAATATCGATTTCAAAGCAGCTGGCTTGTACCATTCGTTATTTGTATCAAAAATAACTTTGTTTTTAAGAAGTTTGCTGGCATTGATGCTGTTTAACGCATTTTTTGCGATAAAACTTCAAATTTAGTATCATAATTTTAAATCAGCGCCATCTGACCGGTTAAGTGACAATATCTATCACTTATCATCCTAAGTTATTTCCTATTCTATTCCAATATATATAGCTTGTACAATTTTCAATCAACCCAACAATTACTAAAATATCAACAAAGTAAAATTATTTTTCAGGGACATTATAAAAATGAAGTTAAATTATTTTTCGGGAACATTTTAAAAATGAAGTAAAATTATTTTTCAGGAACATTTTAAAAATGATGTAAAATTATTTTTCGGGAACATTTTAAAAATGATGTAAAATTATTTTTCGGGAACATTTTAAAAATGATGTAAAATTATTTTTCGGGAGCATTTTAAAAATGAAGTAAAATTATTTTTTCAGGAACATTTTCAAAATGATCATCTCACGAAAAATTCAACTGGCAACAACCATAATCACTATCATGGTGGCTTTCAGTGTCTCCTCTGGAGAAACTACCGAAGCCAACTTGAAGAAATTAGCCACTGCCAACAACATATTCGCCCTTAACATGCACAAGTCCCTCTCCGTTGGTCCCGACAAGAACGTATTTTTCTCGCCTCTGAGCTTGTCAACCGTCCTAGCCATGCTCTACTATGGAGTGAGGGGAAACTCGGCAGAGGTAAGAAGGTTAACCATATTATTATAGAAAAACTGTAGGTGTGTAATACTATGCGACTTTCAATTTGCACTCAATAAATCAACCCAAATTTTTCTGTAGTTATATAACGTTACATAATAAGATAATTTCAACGCTTTTAAAGCCAAAAAAGTTCAATCGCAGCTGTTCCTTGCCCAAGCGCATTTTTTTCGCAAATCATTATGTGTCGACATGCATTAAAAAAAGTTTTGCGTACCAAGTTGAGGTCCGTAGCTCTTTTAGTTCGAGCTGTAGAATAGTTTCAGAGAGACAGACGGGCTGATATTTATAAATCCTTTTTTAAATCACCAGCACTCTCCAAAACGATGTGTAGAAAATACAAAACCACCATTTCGGATTTTCAACGACATCGCAATACTTTTATTACTTTATATTAGATATTTGAAAAAAGTAACTAGTGACAGGATATCTGATATCGATGATTACTTGTAGAGGTAGATTAACCCATTTACACTTCCGTAACGTAACGGATTTCCATGAAACTACACCTTACAAAAAAAATCATAACAAATTAAAAGAAACAGTCATTGTACTTTTTTGAGAAAAATTATTTTACCTATCTCGTTACAATTAGAATTAAATCGTTATAATTAGAACAAAGATTTTCAACCTCTACTTTTACTTTTAAAAAAAACCGTTAAAAGTTTGAGTTTTCCAACCGAATTTCTAAAGTAGTTATTGTGTAGGTTAAAAAAAAAAAACTATGGGAAGTTAACGTTCCGTTTTAATCAAGTTAATTAATACATATAAGTTGTTCCAGTTTCATACCTTACTTTAGGGGTAAAAAAATATTTTAAAGGAAAATTCATTTCATTTGGTTATTTAAAACATACCAAAATACTTGCAATTTTTAATACCTTTAACAGGAAACTAGTTTCAAAGTATATGCAATGGTTAAAATGTTACTTTTAGAAAACTGCTTCAGCACTGAATTTTTTTCTTATTTCTTCATAAAAACTGAACACAAGACGACCAATTCGAAATTTTATAGAATACTAGTTTCATAAACCCGGCGTTTCACGGGTTTACCCTTATTGTTTGTTATGGTGTGATTGTCTTTTTTATGTAATTTTTTTTATTTATCCAGGAGTTAGTTGGATTTCCCATAGGCCTCTGTTAAAATTTCAAGAATAGCTATGATATAATGGCCAGTTTCTATCTGCCCTCCTATGTACGATGTCTCCCTTAGAAGTTTCATGGGACGCCTACTCAGGTGTCGGACCGTCACTTGACTGCGGTTCTAAATTAAGACTCCCGTGGCCAATAGCCCTCATCATGTATAACTCTATTGCTTCGATAATCCAAACAAACACTAACCCATACAACTGGATGGGAATAGCAACTTTGCGTTAAATTTTCAACTCACCAAAAGCCGCCAATGCCAAAATTCAATTGGCCATTCTATTATATAATCCTTCCTTCCTTAATGGCACGACAGCCCCGGGTGGACCCTAGCCTTCTCAATCAATTTCCTCCACGCCTGCCTCTTCCTGGCAGTGTTCTTCCAGTTTGAGACTTCTAAGACTGATAAGTCTCTTACCACGCAGTCGGCTCATCTCAGCTTTGGTCGACCTTTGGGCCTTGATCCGATGGGCTGAGCCAAAAAGGTTATGTTTGTCTAACGCATGTTATGTTAATTGATTATGTTTATTATATAATAGCTGTACCAAATTGACAGTTTCGTAAACACAGTACGTACGGCTATACATAGAGAAAATTGACATTTATGCATATTCATCAGATCTAGAATGGTTATCGCCTTTACTCTATTATGAGACATAGTAGCAATATCTTCATTTCTTACCATTTGTAGACATCAGTCATATTAAATTCGGGACCATAATTAGAATCGAGCTGAGGACATATGTAATCTGATTCACCATAACAAAAATCAATAAATAAAATAAAATATTGATATTCAAATTATAATCCCGCAAATTAAACTCACGTGCTCACGTAATTATGCTCAAATTTTCGCTCACGCTGAAATTTCTTTTAAATAAGAAAACGAAAAGTATAAATTATAAGTTCAGAACAATGCTATTTCTATGGAGAAATCGGCTCACGTTTTAACTTCCTACACCCGTTTGGGTTCGAATTTCGAAACGAAAAACCGCTTCTTATATGACGCCTATGATATAAAAAGAATATTTTCCTAAAATTTGGTAGCTGTACCTAAAGTAGTTTCGGCTGGGCGTTGATACGTGAGTGAGCCAGTCAGTCAGGGAGTCTTTTTTTTTTAGCCTTTTATATAGAGATTGTACGGGACAGTTAATGAAACAAAATATGTAAAACAATTTCTGACAGTTTCTTGCTACGGTTGGATTAAGCGTAAATGGATGTAAAAGAACCTTTTGTCATCATTTTGACGTTTTTCCAATAAAATATTTTTCCACGACTAACTTATTGCAAGTCTTTTTAAGCACATTTAATTAAATTGTTTACTTTATTATTAGGAACTTAGACAAACCATGGGCTACAATGACGCCGATCTCCAGGAAAAAGATGTCCATTCTTCATTCCATGAACTTCTTCGCCAGTTTTCTAACTCAACCTCAAGAGGCTACATTCTGCAGTCGGCCAATGTCATTTTAGTAAATTCTGGCCTCCATTTGCGTCCCGAGTACAAGAAAAGTATTCGTGACCTTTACATGTCTCCTGTCGAGTCTGTTGACTTTGCGAAGGATGGACAACGTATTGTGGAAGGCGTCAATGGATGGATTGAAAATAAGACTGGAGGAATGATCCGCCAAGTACTGAAAGACATCGATCCGGAGATAGCCATGATTATGTTAAATGCGGTTTATTTCAAAGGAAAGTGGAAAAAACCCTTCAAAAGGAGGCAGACAAGGATCGCGGATTTTTATAATGGTGGCTTGTCTACTTCTAAGTGAGTTAGATTTTCTTGGCTTTTATTTTTTGAATATTTCGTTTTACTAATCACATTTTCTTAACCCTTTCCGACCGAGCTACCGCGATCGTGCGGGTATAAAAGAGAATGTTCAAGCTCTTCAAAAATATCGATACCGAAGCAGCTGACTTGTCCCATTCGTTATTTGTATAAAAAGTGACTTTGTTTTTAAGGAGTTGCTGGCATCGATACTGTTTAACGCATTTTTTTTCGATAAAACTCCACATTTAGTCTCATAATTTTAAATCAGCGCCATCTGACCGCTGGTCTTGAAGGGTTAAATCTTTGAGCAGTAAATCAAAAAGTCAAAGAGAATTGCTGATCGAAATCGTGGTAATTTTCAGTTAGCAAATTTATTCATTTTATTATTTTTTCACACAGAAAAGTACAAATGATGAAGCTGAGGTCCACCTACCTGCCTTACACAGATTCGGACGATTACCAGGCAGTCGAACTGCCATACGAGGGCGAAGATCTATCCATGTTGGTCCTCTTACCCAAAGCCAACGACGGTCTTCCATCTCTGGAGCAGAGCATCACTGCCGCCAAGCTGGAAGAGATTCGCCAAAGAATGTCGCCGAGAGAAATAGATTTATATTTACCCAAATTCACCTTTGAGTTCCAAGAAAACTTACGTGGAGAACTTCAAAGTCTAGGACTTCATAGCATCTTCAAGGAAGGTTCGGAAGACTTTTCGAGAATGACTTCGCGTCCATTAGCTGTTACTCAAGTAATCCACAAATGTAAAGTGGAAGTTAACGAAGAGGGCACCAGGGCTGCAGGCTCTACGGCTGTGTTGCTAGTGCCTGTCAGTTTGAGGTGGAATACCGTCTTCAGAGCTGATCATCCGTTTGTGTTTTTTATCATCAAGAAGATGAATGGGCTGATACTGTTCATGGGTCGTGTGTCACAACTTTGAGACATCATATGAAGAGTTTGATGTTGACACACTGACCCCGAGCGATTGTTGGTTCTAAAACAACCGAATCAGATGGGAAATTCTTGCGTCAGAGTAACGTATATTTGAAATTTGCGGTTTTCGATCGAGTCAGTTCAACTTAACCTGCCTTCCAAGTGATGTTCGTCAACGAACTATTAATGTACTGAATGTTGTTGTCCTGAAAAAGTTAAAAATAAAGTGCTTCATGTTATGCTATTGTTTTCTTCTTTGCTCGAAATTTGAATAAAGCAATTGTTGTGTTAGCGCTATCTAGCGGTCCTTTTTATATTTTTTATGAAGGAAGTCTCTAAAGGCCCCCCTCATCAAAGGTCTCATCATTTTCCCACAACTTTAGAGGCTTCATTTATGAAAAGCCATGCCAGCTCATTGGCATGGATGCCAATGTTGGAGCAAGAGAGAGAAAGGGGGGGGGGGTCTACGTGCCAACGAAAAATCTTTCCAGTTGTCAGATATGGTATTAAGCCATTCTAAATACACTTTAAAAAGTTCTGTGTTAAACCAGGTTTCGATAAAGCAAAGCTAAGTAATCATGAATGTGTTATTATAAATATGCTTAAAATTTTAAACATAATTAAGATTTTTTTGCTTTGGTTTCAATATATATGTGCTGTTTAAAACATATTTCACTAAAAGCGTGCCATCTAGGGGCAGATTCAAATAATTCTTATTTACTAAAGAAATAGTCGATTTCTTATAACATGGTCAGTAAGGTGTTTTATTGAAAAAAAATTTCAAGGTACTTATGATTTTTTCTGTATAAAGTTCACAAATAAAGGTTAGATTGTAATAATTGTGTTTTGTTTATATGAATAACATAATTTTTCTTTAAAAAAAATGGAACTTTTGATATTTTTCTATAATTCTTAACATGATTTTTCTAGCATCGTTTCCAGGATATTAAAATTAAATATTTACTTAATTTAGAGTAAAACCCTTTTCCTGGAAGTATTTCGAGGATGTGTCACGTCAGAAAGGTGGATGAGGAAGTAGGTAGTCATTTTTTCTTCTTTAAGACTTTCGGCCAGATGGCGCTGATTTAAAATTATGATACTAAACTTGGAGTTTTATCGAAAAATATGTGTTAAACAGCATCAATGCCAGCAACTCCATAAAAAACAAAGTCCTTTTTAGTACAAGTAACGAATGGTACAAGTCAGCTGCTTATGTCCATGTAATGCCTAAAAAAAATACATTTTAGTGACATTTTAATTAGAAACCTATACGACGTCGTTTTGTGGGGAAAAAACAAGTTTGGCATTCAGAGTCATAGAAATAGCTCAGTTCCACTAAATAGTTGAGAGCTGTCTAAATTTTTCGAGATAGGAAAATCCATTAGGCCTGCATGCCAAATGATTATGTGAATGTGACTTGTAAGAGATCTCGTGAATAACAGCAGCATATTTGGCTTGGATTCTCTTGTAATTAAAACCCCCCTTTAACATCTAGAGAGAGTAAAGACAATTAAAAAAGTACTGTATTTTTCATAACCAGGTTTAGGTAAAAGATGAGGACGGAAATAACCCTTTTCGACCGAGCTATCACGATCGTGCGGGTAAAAAAGAGAATGTATTCAAGCTTTTCAAAAATATCGATACCGAAGCAGCTGACTTGTACCATCCGTTATTTGTGTACAAAATAACGTGGTATTTAAGAAGTTTCTAGCATTTTTCCTGTAGGCAACTTGATCCATAAAACTCTTAAAATTTAGTCTGATAAACTTAAATCAGCGCCACCTTACGGTCAGTCTTAAAGGGATAGTCGATCTGCGTAACAGTAGCATCTTAACTTTTAAGAAGGGAATATTCGTTGTACTTTTAAAAATGGTCTCTGGTTGAACACTAGACCTACTTAGATTTATTTATCATCAAGGTATTTTAATATTTAGAGGGGTCCATAAGACATGTGACGCTGCTTTCAGCTGGCATTTGGATTTTTGTTTTACCAGCCAGTAATTTTCTTATAAATTGTTTATAAAAACTTTAATTAAAAAATTACCAGGCTCTAAAAATTCATAATATTTATAAATAGTAAAAACAGTTTTCTCACTTGAAAAAGAATTTTTTTTTTTGAAAATATTGTAGTTAAGCTACCAAAAATATTATTTAAGAAAAGAAATGATATTATATGTGAAATCCGCTACCAAGGGATATAAATGAGAGTAATAAATAAATACGTGTTTTCCTGAAAAAGGAAAAATTGTTGAGAATATTACAAGCATAGATTTTCTTACAACAGCACTTATATCCACAGATAATGCTTGAGCTGTCGGTCATGAACCATTCTATAATTTAATAATATAAATTAGTATAAAAGGAACTCTCTAGTACAGCTCAATTAAAGTGTGTATTTTTAGGCTTCCTTTGGTGTAGTCAAACTGGATCTTATTTACAGAGCACTTGGCAATTCTAGGAGATTATATGCCATAAAGCTAAATTAAGATAATCTGTCGCTTTTAATATCTCTGCAATAATATACAACATTTAGAATATCAGAAATTTTGCTCTCACATATCAGTATAATTGTGCTGTTTTGATTTTTCGTTGAAGGCGACGTTTTATTGCTGTAAACGTATTGTATAAAAATAAATGTGAGGGTGCATTCTTTTCGTTTGGCGGTCTTCAAAAACTGCGGCATAAATCGAATGAACTGCTAATCCAATATTAATCTAGCCTTTGGAGCTACTGGGCTCGGGTTCGAATCCCGGTAAAGGCATGGATGTTTGCGCTTGTCAATAAATGTTGTTATTTGTCTATGTGTTTGTGTCGTAATTCTTTGTGTGTCTCTTGTGACTGTCTCTTCTGGCGAGCTGGGTAATGGGCTATAAAGCCTACACTCTCCCTACTAGAGGGCGCATTCACTGTAATTTGTCATTGTCAATATCTCTAAACAATGTGTGAAAAGAAGACCTGAAAAAAGATAAGGGGCTGCTAAAAACCAGTAACAGAGATAAACCTCATATGTTCCCAAGTCACGTGGGATTGTATAAATTATTTGGTGGATTTAATGTTTTTCAAGACAGTAATTTTAGCTTTTTGCTTATGTTTCAATCTATAATGATAAAAATGAAACGTTGTTTGTTTGCTAGTTTGTGTGTTCCTCATAGACTCTTTACCCTTTATATATGACCGCAAAAACCCAGCAATGATATAAGATAAATCCTGATGAAGTATTTATGCACACAATAAGAAATAAAAGAATAAATAGAAATAAGAAAGAATAATAATAAGAAACCGAAAACTGCAACAGAAAAATATTTGCTTACGTCATTAATGAAATTAAAGTGGGTCATATGTGTTAAACTGTGACCCAAAGAATTTTCTCCAAAGTGGGTTAAAATTATCATAAAAAAGTCAAGGCAAAATTAACTTTGTTTTAATTTTAAAATGACTTATAGATTATAGATACATACTACTGGTATTACATGAAATATTTTATCATTATACTCTATTAGCTCATCATCGGACAAACATTCATTCTGATGCTTCACGGGTGGCCTACTGCATACGCAACCTCAAATATAATTTATACGCAAAATAGCGTTGGTTTTCCACTGTAATACTAGATTATCTGGATAAGTAGAACTAACACGGATTTTTTTTTTTTTTTTTTTTTTTTTTTTTTTTTTTTTTTTAAATTTACCGTTCGTAGATCTTAGGTGCATAAACAACTAACAAAATCGCTGGAAATTAAAAAAAAACCATGCCATAAAACAACCTCAATCCTTCTGTTTCTCAAAAAAAAAGTGTTATAATGCGCATTTATTTACATTGTTTAAACTTTTATTTTTAATTGGCGAAGATATATCCATGTTGGTCATCGTAACCAAAGCAATGTCTTATATGCTCCATCTCTGGAGCAAAGCATCTAAGAAGCTAGAAAAGATTCGAAAAAGAATGTCACCGAGAGAAATCGATTTATATTTGCTCAGATTCACCTTTGAGTTCCAAAAAAACTTTTATGTGTGGCGAACTTCATAGTCTAGGACTTCATAGCATCTTTAGGGAAGGTTGGTAGACATATCATATGTATTCAAGTTTGTGTGCTTGGTTAGAGACCCGCTTATTAACCTTCGTCAAGTAAGACAGACTCAACACACACAAGCGACAGATGCTGCCATCTATCGCCAACTCCGCAATTTAGACATGTCCCTGAAGGGGAGGTAAATAATCTCCAGAGACCTGCTCCCGTGGGAAACTGCGCCTTGACCGCCCACAGGACTTTTGGACCCACAGATTTAACGAGCACGTACTCTGCATACTCGGCGGGTCTTCGGTGGCATCGGGACTCGATCGCGAGATCACGGCCAATCAACAAGAAAGGTTCGGAAGACTTTTCGGAAGTGACTTCGCGCCAGTTGACTGTAAATTCTCTATAGTGATTCACAAATGTAAAGCCCCGTCTGTCACGTATGTGTGAGTGTGTGTTGTGTCTGGTCTTACTTGACGAAGGTTTATAAGCGGGTCTCAGACCAAGCCCACAAGCCTGAAAATATATGTCTACAAACTAACCAACCAACATATATGTAAGGTCGAAGTTATAACGAAGAGGACAGGAGGCAGGAGGAGGCAGCTTCTTCCTAACTCTATGATGATTCTGCTGCTTGCTATAGTGCCTGTCAGTTTGCGGAAATATCTTCAGAGCTGATCATCCATTTTTTATCATTAAAAAGGCGAATGGGCTGATATTGTTCATGGGTCGTGTCACAACTTTGAAACAGTATATTAAGAGTTTGTTTCTAATACCCTGGACCCGAGCGATTGTAGTCTGTTAGTTCTAAAATAACTGAATCAATTATCAAATGGGAACTGCTTTACGTCTTTGAACGTAGATTTCAAATTTATGGCTTTCGATTGAATCATTTTAACTTAAGGTCATATCGCACGAGCGATTTTTCACCAACGCAAACCGACCCCCCAATTTCAGACCCCAAAAACTTGTTAAGGGGTTGCCAGAGTAGTTGAAGATTTCTCTTTTCCGACTGTCATAACTAAAACGATATCTTTACAGTAGGCGACAATTTATTAAAAATCGGACCTTTGGATAGATTTGAGTTTTATTTTACCGCATGGGTAGGATTTCTCTTGCAGAGGTTGCGTTGCTGGTTGAGTTACTGAAAAATCGTTCGTGTGATATATGGCCTTTAATCTGCATTTCAAGTGAGGTTCGTCAACAAAGTATTAATGTAACTGACTGTTGTTGTCCCGTGTAAAAGCTAAAAATAAATTTCTTCGTGTTCCGTTGTTGTCTTCGAGAAGCAATTGATGTGTAAACGCAAACTAGTAATAATTTTTAATATAATTTTCCATCATATTCCTGTAAATTCCATTCTTTTTCAACAATCAAAGGTGTGCTCCATAAATTCACCCGAACTTTCAAATTTATAAAACCTTAAGTATTTTTTAAAAAAAGATTTAAAGTAAACGCGAATACTATTATCCTAGTGCCTTTGACTTTTTTCTTTAAAAGAATAATTTTTTAATTGATTGCTTGCTTGGTGGCGCACTCAAGTCAAACTTATTTTAGCATATCATTCAACATAATCGCACCAATAAACACATTACATTAACACAATGTACTTATTTTTTTTTTAGTTTTACAAATTCAAAATGAGCGTCAACTCATGTATATAAGATTAAAAAAATCTTAGGCATATAGGTCAAATAATTTGTATGCTGCGTAAAATATATCTTGAATACCAGATTCGGCTTGGGTTCTCTGGGCAATCTCTGCATACTACTTTGAAATCCTAAGAAATCTACAATTAAAAAGCAAAAAAAAGTACTGTGTTTTTCGAAACCAGGTTTAGATAAAAGATGGCGGCGAAAGTTGGCACTGCCAACTAATATGGGCATCTGCATACAGACATTTAAAAAAAAAATCATAAATTTTAAAATGGTCTCTGATTGTGCACTAAGCCGTATTTGGATAAAAAATATCATGAATGTGTTTTCATTTTTATGTATAAATTGTTAAACAATATGGAGAAGTTCATACTTTGATTTCAATAAATAAGTGTGCTGTAAAAACGCTCTTCGATAAGTATGCGACCTCTTGCAACAACTGAAAGAAGCTGATAGTTTTTCAGTCATTAACGACTAATGTCTATGTAAGTTTTTTCATTTAGGAACTACTGACTTATTATTATTATTTTTTTTTAAATATCTTTTTTAAAAAGTAATTTTTAGATGGTGCCACTAAAAATGGCTCTCAGTTCTGGGGAAAGTGTCGAGTCTGCAAAGGCTTGACCGCCAATGTTGTAGCCCCATTAGAGAGGAAAAAAAAATCGATATATAAGTTTTTCGTAGTGGAATTGGGCATTTGTTAGGTTACGCTCCTACTACCCGAATTCCGAGTACCCGAATATCATAATCCTACTCTACCCATTCAAATGAGTTGGCAGGTGTGAAAATTGGATGCACTGACCAGCTGAAATGAAAATCTACTATGCAGCATTGGTTGCCAAGATTTGGCGACAATTCCCACTTGGTGATAATCACAATTAACATAAACTTTTTCTTACCAAAATTTTATAAGTATATGAGGGGTCAACCCACAGGAGTTCCGTTCATTGAGACACAAAGGGCGGAGAGGGGGGGGGGAGGTTAGAATAGAAAGGGGTGATTCTTTAGAAATGCCATTTCCTGGTAAAGGTGTGTCTGACTTATCAGTCATTTAGTCTCTCGCACACTTGCAACTTTGTGTGCGTGACTAACCCTCACTAGCAGTGATTTCATCGACTGAAAAATCTTTTGCTTAATTCGAGGCGTTCAAAAAAGAGACCACCAGATTTCAAAAATTAATAACTGAAGAGTGGGTAACGTTTAAAAAAAATCCCTGCTGGATATTAGTAAGGATTTCTTCTACATATTCATATAAGTTATTTATGCAACAAGTGTGAAAAGTAATACTTTTTGAAACGAGTGGATTTTATTTCACGAGCGAGGCACGATCGCGTGCCATAATGACACGTGTTTTAAAAGTTTACTTTTCACAAGCGATGCATACTTGTGAGAATCGCTTGTGAAGAGTAAAAAAGCTTTTAAAAATTGTTTTATAAATATGTAAAAAAAAAGTACCTTTAGTATAAAAAAAATTTCACGCACATTAATATCATTAAATAAAAGTACATCGATAAATCTCTGGATTTTATGAATATTATGAAATAAAAATTTTACTTTAAATGTTGGCATCGTATGAAAATAGTGATAAAAAGTAATTTTTTTCACTGCTTTTGGGTGAAAAATAGATATTTATGCAACTAGTGCGAAAAGTAATGCTTTTTAAAACAAGTGGATTTTATTTCACGAGCGAGGTACGAGCGAGTGAAATAAAAACACGTGTTTTAAAAAGTTTACTTTTCGCACGTGTTTCATACACTATTTTTTATAATTGCGTGAAAAAAATCAAATATCATTGGTTAAAAAATAATTCACGTGCTAATTAGACTAAAATAGATTAAGAGATGTCAAGGAAACAACCAATGATCTCGCAGTTCGAAAACAACCAATGATCTCGCAGTTCGGAGCGCGCGACGCTATAAAAAACCAATAAGCGTGTTTCAACATTTTGTCAAAGAAAGCAACCAATCGCAACTCGCAGTGCGTGCGAAGGGCGTGACTTAAGAAAAATTCCCCCATCGCGAGAAAAAAAATTTCATTGATTCAAAAATAATTCACGCGCATAATATTTTTAAATACAGCAGATCGATAAATCTTTGGATTTTATGAGTATTATCCAATCGAAATTTTACCTTGAAATGTTGGCATCTTATAAAAAGAGTGCGACAAAGTCTTTTTTTCACTGCTTTTGGGTGAAAAAAAGTACTTTTTTTTCACTGTTTCAAAAAGTCTAGCTTTGTGCACGCGTCTGATATTGAAATTATAATGTAAAAGTCGGCTTCTCGCTTTTTTTCACGCAATTATATAAAAAACTTTTTGTCACTGTTTCAAAAAGTTTGATTTTATGCATGCACGCGTCGCGCCTGATATCGAAATTATAATGTAAAAGTCGGATTTTTTTCACGCAATTATAAAATAGTTATTTTTATAATTGCGTGAAAAAAGTTACTTTTACACTATAATTTTATAAAAGAAATAGTGATACAAAATTACTTTTTATAATTGCGTGAAAAAAAGCCGACTTTTACATTATAATTTCAATATCAGACGCGTGCACAAAGCTAGACTTTTTGAAACAGTGAAAAAAAGTACTTTTTTTCACCCAAAAGCAGTGAAAAAAAGACTTTGTCGCACTCTTTTTATAAGATGCCAACATTTCAAGTAAAATTTCGATTTGATAATACTCATAAAATCCAAAGATTTATCGATCTGCTGTATTTAAAAATATTATGCGCGTGAATTATTTTTGAATCAATGAATTTTTTTTCTCGCGATGGGAATATTTCTTAAGTCACGCCCTTCGAACTGCGAGTTCATTGGTTGCTTTCTTTGACAAAATGTTGAAACACGCTTATTGGTTTTTTATAGCGTCACGCGCTCCGAACTGCGAGATCATTGGTTGTTTTCCTTGACATCTCTTAGTCTATTTTAGTCTAATTAGCACGTGAATTATTTTTGAACCAATGAGATTTGATTTTTTTCACGCAATTATAAAAAATAGTGTATGAAACACGTGCGAAAAGTAAACTTTTTAAAACACGTGTCTTTATTTCACTCGCTCGTACCTCGCTCGTGAAATAAAATCCACTTGTTTTAAAAAGCATTACTTTTCGCACTAGTTGCATAAATATCTATTTTTTCATCCAAAAGCAGTGCAACAAAGTACTTTTTTCACTCATTTTATATGATGCCAACATTTCAAGTAAAACTTTTGGAATTTTGCAGATCGTATTAATTTCTATTGGCTGAATGGTGCATTTCCCTTTTCTGTAACCAACAAAAAACCTTTTGTGAGCCGTTTCAGGCTTTCGAAAGGAAGCGTATTTTTACAAATGCCAACTGTGTTTGTGTTCCCTATATTTCCGTGAATAACAAAACTTCTTGGAGTATCATTTTTTGTATTATTTAGGTGTACAATCCATAGATTTTCTTGATCTTCGATATTATCAACTTCCATTTTACATTGTTCATCTCTTCTACACGCGCCAAATATTCCAAAAATTGCGACAACTTTCTGCAGTAAAAATTCTTCGTCTGGGGCATCGCTTGATGGGCATCGTTTAGGAATGTTGAAATTTGATTTTCAGAAATAATTTTAGATTTCTTCGGCCTGTACCCAACGGAATTTTTCTTAAGAAACGCTAATAGCAACGGACATTTCTTTATGTCTATGTTTTGCTTTACTAGAATGTTTGTACGGAGCATGGAGAATTCTGACCAAATCGTCGAGGATTTTTTTGCTTCGATTTTTCAGAAAAGTAGGCGAGAATTATTTTTTCATTGCACATATTTTCCACTTTTTTACATACGCACCAATGTCGAAACTTTTCGTACGCCTTTTCATAAACTTTTTATAACAACGTGCAAAAAAGTTCACTTTTTTATATCATATTCATTCATAAATCGTTGCGAAAATGACACTTTACGTGCTTGCGTCACAGACTGTGTGCGAAAGTTTCATTTTCGGCACAGTGTGGTAAAGTAAATAAGAGTATCTGATTGGTAGAAAAGCAAAATGATGTCATGAATATCTCCATGGAAACTAAATGGTCACGAAACTCAGTTAATTCTATTGGTTCATTACTTTTGCATTTTCTAATCTCCATGGAAACTAATAGTATTACAAAAATTATTAAAGAAAATGAAATAAGATAAAAGTAAGAACACAAATTTCACTCCAAACAATACTTTTCTGGAATAAGATTCGACCAAACTTGATTAGCTGCTTTGTTAATTTAATCTGGAAGTTGGTCGAACATCATTTCAAATTCATTTTCACCTATGTTCGGTAGCACTAATTAATCTAAATACTATTTTGATTCAAAATAGAAAAGTATTTTGCAACTTTTCTTTCACTACTTTGCATTTTCGAATATCTCCATGGAAACTAAAGGATGTCATGAAAATCACTCATTGGTAGAAATACTTTTTTGCACGTCATTATAAAAAATATTGTAAGCAAGCACGTTCCGAATAATACTTTATTAAGCTCGTGTCATAATTTCACTCGCTCGTACCTCTCTCGTGAAATAAAAAGCCACTCGCTCAATAAAGTATCATTTTCGGAACTAGTTGCTTAAATAACTATTTCTTGATTTTTCCGGAAGCATATTTGATGTAACATCATTGACTGCTACTTCTATATCTTCTGGAAGCTCAAAATTCATATCAGTCGCCATGTTTAAATATTTGACTTTAAACTAAAAATAAGTTTTCCTTTTGAAGTTCCAGAGATTTATCGATACCGATCTCCTTTACGTAAAAAAAAAATTAGCACGCGAATTATTTTTGAACCAATGAGATTTGATTTTTTTTTCACGTAATTATACGCTTATCACGCTCATCGAACTTCGAGTTCATTGGTTGTTTTCTTTGACAAAATGTTGAAACACGCTTATTGGTTTTTTAAAGCGGCTCCGAACTGCGAGTTCATTGGTTATTTTATTTGACATCTCTTCTGATGGAAGCTCAAAATTCATTTTAGTCTAATTAGCACGTGAATTATTTTTAACCAATAAGATTGGATTTTTTTCACGCAATTATAAAAAATAGTGTATGGAACACGTGCGAAAAGTAAACTTTTTAAAACACGTGTCATTATTTCACTCGCTCTTGCCTTGCTCGTGAAATAAAATTCACTAGTTTTAAAAAGTGTTACTTTTCACACTTATTGCATAAATCATGAATTTTTCACATTACTTCAGAAGTTATGATTTCACTTTTTTTCCATCCCAAAAATCTTTCTTATAATCCATTGCAAAGGTTTTAGAAGATGTTGTACCTCTGACCAGGGGCCCGGATGGCCGAGTGGTAAGCATCGCAGGCCAGCAGTCTGCGTGCTGTAACGGGTGCGGGTTCGATTCCCGCCTTCGCCCTGGGTGTATTTCCTCTCTTTGTGACAGTAAAAAATCTTTCTGTGTCTGTCTTACTTGACGAAGACTTATAAGCGGCTCACTGAGCAAGCACACAAGTCGGAATATATATGTAAAATACCCTACCCTACCCTACCCTACCTCTGACCATATTGTT
The DNA here is from genome assembly GCA_023701765.1 of Hylyphantes graminicola. Taxonomy (NCBI): domain Eukaryota; kingdom Metazoa; phylum Arthropoda; class Arachnida; order Araneae; family Linyphiidae; genus Hylyphantes; species Hylyphantes graminicola. The sequence goes on along the minus strand of CM043115.1, from coordinate 56,868,613 downwards.
CCTTTGACCACCTAGCCCCTAGGATTTGGGGGCCCTGTAGTAATATTTCATAAAAAATTAGTCTTTTTAGTATATAGTGATTCCACTGGAGGGCTTCTGTACCCTAATGTGGATTATTCAAGCCAAAGAGGATTCGTATGAAATATAAAAATCCATTTCCATCCTAAAAATGTAACTATTTTGTTGCTAAGTTTTTGGCTAATAAAATTTGTTGTGTTATGTTTTTGTTGGTCGATATCATTTGACATAGTAGCTAAACACTTCAGAAAATATTATACAGCTTTCGAATATCGTAATTCTAATCCTTAAACTGTAGCATGCTTTTTAATTTGTAATGTTATGGTGTTGTACCTCTGACCACCATCAGTTGTTGCTCCTTTGACCAGGTCAAAGGTACAACACTCCTAAGTAAATTTCTCTACATTTCAACTTCGATGTGTTACTGTTACAACATTCGTAAAATTAATTAATACATATTTTTATATAAGCCCATAAGGAATAGAAAATGCATAAAAATTTTAAACCTCTGAGAGGGATAAGAGAATTAGCTGAATTATAAACTTGTTTTCACTGCATCAGATTTAAATTAAAAATTTTAAATGAAATTTTTTTTTCTTAAATTACAATATATTTATGTAGTAGAGGGTTATAAATCGGCCCACTGTGCTTTAAATTTTTAAATTAAACAAAATTATTAAATTTATATATTTTTAAAAAATATATGAGTTGGTGAAAAACCTGACAGTCAGATGACGGCTTAAAAATATATTCTACTTAAGAAAATTCAAAATATAATAAAATGTCACTACCATCTACCATTCTATACATCGTTCCTATATTCTTGACTATTCTATTCTAAAGAATATTTATTATTTTTCTAGTGGATAGGAATATGAATTAATAAGGTGAATAAAATTATATAATTAAAATTTTGTTAACCTAAACTATCCTGTTCTTAATTATCTTCAATCTCTGTAAAATGTTCCCTGAATTTCAAATGATCTATAAACTGGTCAAAGGTACAACAACCCATAGTCAAAGGTACAACCAAATGTTGTACCTTTGACCACAGTTTCATTATTTTTTAAAAAATTAAATAATAAAGAAAATTAAATTAAAACTAAAAACTTGATAAATTGATATAGTATATGATAAAAATTACGATACAGATTGGAATAAAATAAGAAAATTTAAGTTAGCATTAATATTCAAGTTTAATAAAAATTAAATATGTGAAGTGGTTAAAGGAACAACACCTTCATTTTAAATACGAAAACTTAACTAATTCACGACAATCTAAATGCCTTAATTTGAAACTACTTTGAATGGTTTAACTTAGACTTACTTTGAAAGGTTTAACCTAAAAATTAGTTTGATAATTTGGTTAATAAATCTTAAAGTTATATTAATGAATAAAGGGTAGGGTACCCCCCCTACCCGGATCCCTTTTTTTCTTTAGAAAGTTTCAACGGTCAGTTGGTCAAGCAAAAGAAATACCAAGTCCCCCTCCCAACACTACAGATACTCTCTTTTATTGTCAATATACCATACATGTCCATCCCATATACAGTAGAACCATTATTACAGGCTACAGCCAAACCTAGGGAAGGGGGTGAGGGATGGGGAAATACACAAATTCCTTTCAGGGGACGGATAAATATGTAGCCGCTGATGTGATTCAGGGCTAATACTTGGCGTCGATTGATGGCGATCTTTTGGTACAGTAAACCTATTCCAACTGTCATAATTTTCTACAAGTCATCTATCTTGACGCGCCTTCTGTCACATTTATAGGGGAAAAAGAGGTTTCGGGTACTCGGAATTCGGGGTCTAGGGGAGTCACGATTTGTTAAATGTCTTCAAATATCGGACACTTGGTTTTATTTGCCAAAACAATTTCCTTTTACGATAATTAAATCCTGGGTTGAAAAAAACTTATGGGGATTTCCACGCGTGACTGACACTACATCAGAACGATTTAACCAATTTCGTTTGCACTGTTCATAATCATTTTATATTTATTTTAAAAAAATATTGTCTGTCAGTATACCCCTTAGCATATAGTATTTTTAGCAATCAGTAAAAATTTTTTAAAGTTGTTATTTAATTAAAAAATAATAAAAATGTCCTGATGTGACTGACACTACACGAAAGTTCGTAGATTTTTGGCTATCATGAAAATTCGAATTTCTTCTGATTGCGCAGTAATTCAGTATTCTACCACTGCTTATTTTAAGTATAAGGTTTCAGGCTAAATATATTAACTGCAAAAAAGTATTGAAATACCATAGGAAATAATTTATTAGCATTTTTGTGCGTGACTGACACTACATTCAATTCGTGACTGACACTACATTGTGAATTGTATCACAGATATGGAATTTTAAGCAATAATAACACAACATATGTTAATAATTTTGATCATGGTAAGTTAAAAATTGCATAAATGGTAAAATTATGGTTAGAAAAAGATACACAAAGTCCCCTAAAGTAGGTTTCTGGTAATTTTGTTAAACTCTAATTTCTTCTTCAAAATGCAGCAAATCAACCAAATAAACATTCTACCAGTGTTTATTTTAAGTATAAGGTTTAAAACTGAATCATTTAATAGCAAAAAAAGTATTGAAATATCATAGGAAATAATTTATTAACACCTTTGTGCGTGACTTACATTACATTCAACTAGTGACACACTACATCATGTGAATTGTATCACAGAAATGGAAATTTTGGCAATAATAACAAAACGTATGTAAATAGTGTTAAACATGGTATGTTAAAAATTGCGTACACGGTAAAAATACAGTTACAAAAAGTTACACAAGATCCCCTAAAGTTGGTTTCTGGTAGTTTCGTACTTCTTTATTCAATAACATTTTCTGAAAAATCTTGACCCTGAAGCCACGCAAAAAGACTTCCCGACCATTGCAGATGTTTCAGTTTTACTGAATAAGCATCTTTATTAAACATTTGCCAACAAAATTTTAACGATAATTTAACTATAAAAGGAAACCAAGCTCTTTTTATAGCATCAAGTTCATTTTCAGAATTTTGTTGAGAGGTATATTTCTTTTTACAACATTTAAATTTGTTTTATCCGCCTTGCAGTATTTTGGGGGATTTAATGAATCATTGGAAGTTGTTTAAAGTAGGTATTTGGTGAATTTAAAAAAAAAAACGGATTAATGTTTGAGTGTTTGGGAATCGGAAGTATTTATCTTCTTTGATGAGCATATATCATTTAAACTACTTATTTTGCCCTTTACACAGTTGTCAGAAATTATAATAGTGATATGTTTGGGCAGATTTCTTATTCAAAGTGAAAAAATCTTTAGCAAAATGTGAGTCAAATTTGATAGAAAGTGTGGCTTCTTTTATCCCCTCCTCACTGTATCACGAAGTCCATCAATTGCTCCTTTACCATGACTGAAGACAAAGATGACCATGACTTTTGGAAAAAAATTACCACACAAGGTTGTCAAATGGTTGGGGGATTGCAATGGGGGTGAAATACTTTTAATTGAAGTGTTGTCCGTAAAGTGGTTTTTGCTTTCATTTTCTTTAAATTTTTGTAATTTATCCCCTCCTAAAAACTTCCCCTTTGCTCTTTTTTTTTCTTTTAGCTGTTGATATAGCCATCTTAAATCAAAATTATCAAAATATAAGAAATCTACAAAGATTAAAGGAATTCTAAAACTTCTAGATCAAAAGAAGTTGTGACTTACACTGCATTGTGACTGACACTACAAAGCTAAAATGTGTTATAAATAGAGAAAACTCTTTTCATTTTAAAATTAAGAGGTGGGAAATTACACAGAGGTTACTAAAGTAAGAAAATATCGCAAAAAAATTGAAGTAAAGCCTTTTTTTTTAAAGTTATAGAAACTTTTCTATCTTTTCGTGACTGGCACTACAGTTAAAAAGGATATTTTTATCTTCCTAATTAAATATCGTTTAGTTATAAATACCAATTAATAGTGTGTTTTTAAGGTAGTTCTGATAGTGTATTTTAATAATTTTATCAAAAAATCTGATAAAATGTGCTTCGTACCTTAAAATTCATTTGTTCAAAATGATGAAAAAACACGAGACCATGCTTTCAAAACAAAGCGGATATTTTGAAGCTGCTGTGTTGCCAAAGATGAAACAATAATAGTTGTTGATACAAAAATAATAAAATTCAAACCTTTCTAAAGCAAATATAAAAGTTGCAAGTATAGAAAAAAATATTTTTTTTTTGCAGTCGTGGGCTCTTCTGACGTGGAATTACCCTTATACATTTTTAAGCGTTTAGGGGATCGGACACCCCCATTCCCTATCCCACCTCGATCGGGCTTGCTAATGGTAAGTCTATGGGGAAAAAATGGTTTTTGTTCAAAAAAAAAAAAAAAAAAAAAAAAGCAAAGAAATTATAGGAATATTTTGATGCGGTTTTTTTTAATTCATAAAACTCCAATAAAGATGTGCTTTTAGAGGTTATTTTTTTTAAACGTTATTTACTTTTTTTTAATCGAAAAAAATTTAGATTAAAAAAAAGTAAATAGGGTTTAAAAAAAAAATAACCTCTAAAAGCACACCTTTATTGAAGTTTTATGAATTTAAAAAAATCGCATTAAAATATTAATTTGCTTTTTTTTTGGAACAAAAACCATTTCCCCCCCCCCCCCCCCCCCCATAGACTTAGCATTAGCCAGCCCGATCAAAGTAGGACAGGGAATGGGGGTGTCCGATCCCCTTAAGAATAGATTTTTACGTGACAAAGGAATCATTTTTTAAATAATTGCAGATATAGCTACCAAAAATTTTAAATTAAAAAACAATTAATAAAATATGTGATTGTTCGCCATGTTACGAAATGTAGAACTCCGTGAAAAAATAAAACATTTTTTCCGACTAAGGAAAAATTGTTGGACTATTAGGAAACTAGTGCCGAGTCTGCAAAGGCGTGACCGCCAATGTTGTAGCCCCATGAGAGAGAGAAAAAAAAAACTATATATAAGTTATTCGTAGTGGAATTGGGCATTAGTTAAATGTCGTCAAATATCGGGCACTTGGTTTTATTTGCCAAAAAAATTTCCTTTTACGATAATTAAATTCTGGGTTGAAAAAAACATACATTTTTAAGCGTTAAGAATAGATTTTTACGTGACAAATGAATCATTTTTTAAATAATTGCAGATATAGCTACCAAAAATTTTAAATTAAAAAACAATAAATAAAATATATGAATTGCTCGCTGAAATAAAAATTATAAAAACTTTTTTCCCACTAAGGAAAAACTGTTGGACTAGGAAACTAGATGGAAGTGGAAGTCGCAATAATGCTCAAGCGGTCGGCATTAGGAGGACTTGAATTTTTGTAAAATTTAATAATATAAACTAGTATATACGTCTATCAAAAAATAAGGCATTCTTGACAATTTTAAATTGGAAAAAAGAATAGGCTAGTAAAAACCAGCAACAGAAAGGTAACCCACGTGGGATTGTATGAACTACTTGGTGTTTTTTACGATTTTCAAGACAATAATGTTTAGCTCTTTGGTTCTGTTTTCAATCAATAATGATAAAAATGAAACGTTGTTTGTTATATGTGTTTTCGTCATAGACTCTTAACCCTTTATAGATGACGGCAAAAAACAAGAATGAATAATCATAATGTTATATTTTTATGCACACAATTAAGAAATCAGAAAGTGGAAACAGAAAAACTACTTAATTACGTCTTAAATGAAATAAAGGTGGGTCATATTTGTTCCAATGACACCCAAAGAATTTTTTTTTCCAAAGTGGGTTAAATTTTATAGTAAGTATCCAATTGTGTCGTAAGTACCAATCAAGGCAATCTTAACTTTTTTTAAATTTGGAAAAAGAACTTATAGATAATAGATACTTCTTGTATTACTTAAAATATTTTATCATTATACTATTAACTCAACATTGGACAAACATTCGTTGGGGCCTGTTACAGGTGGCTCAGCCCACTGCTCAAATATTTTATACGCTAGATGGCGCTAATTTCCTACTGTAATACTCGATTATTCGGATATGTAAGCGAACAACAACAAATATTTAGATTTTCCATTTGCAGATTTTAGGGGTTAAAATTAATTACAAGGGAATAAGTCGCAGGAATTCAAAAAGGAAAACAAAAGAGTTTTACAACCCCTGAAACAACCTCAATCCATTGAAAAGAATATATTTTTTAGCTGTTTCCGAAACTTCGGTTTCTTAAGAAAATAAAATAACCTCTTTTCCGTGTGTTTGCAATTATGAAATCTGAAAACTATCACTATCCCAACTAATTTTTTTTAAAGTCTAATCGATAGTTTTTATTACGAAAAAAAGTATAGATATAGAAAGTAGCAGATTGCGAATTCGATGGGCATATCTGCTACTCTATATCTATGTTTAAAAATATAAAAGGAAAAATACTTCTGAAACTACTCAACTCAACCGGTGTCTGGTTGTTCGGCTGCTAGGCTTTTTTAGAATGTTTATGTGATTGTCAGTTTTGAAATCTTACTTAAAATTTTGTAACAGCGAGATCAATTAAAATTGCAACGGTTTCATCAGTTTATATAAATTGAAAGAAAAATCAGGCAAAGAACAGCATTTCTTGAAGTCAAAGGATAAATGAATAAAGCTACATTCTGCGATGGCGTCCTCCTAATTATAATTAATTTTCCCGTATTTACTTCTTAATAATTGAGATGATCATGACTATACATAATGTGGTGAGTATAATAAAACGAAGAATATAGCACTTTTCAATTAACACTTTTCTTAGTTCTGTTATGAACATTGGTTGCTTTCATTCTAATATTTCACTCTTCGTATAAAATCAATACTGAAAATCTTATCTTGTGCAAATCTTTACGATACCTACTTTTTTTTATAATCCAATTGTAATATTTACTATTTATCACTTTTACAAAGTGTGTATTGTAGCTTAAGTTATTACAGGAATCAATGTACACTACATTTTACATAGGTGCGCAAGTATATTAAACTCTTTAATTTCTGAATATCTCATTCCCATGGGTCCCAAAAGTCCATCATGACCATTCCCAAAAGTCATCAATGAACAATCAGGCCATTATATCGCTGTACCCAAAATATTCCTTAAGATGCTACCAAAAAGTAATATAGTTTTTGGTGTAGCTGAATTTAATACAGAACTTGATACATATTTTCAAGTTTAGTGAAAGATTTAAATTTAAAATTTTTACACATTGATTCAAATATAATAAGCAATTGGCTTACATATTACATTTATTCAAATCTATATACTGCTGTGTTCAGGTAAACTGCAGTAAATAATATGTCAATGAATTGGACCATGTTTTCTATGAAATAATTCGTCTCTTTTCGGTATGTTTTCGTATAGGTTACAATAATTGAGTGCTTCAAGTCTTAAGGCTAGTTACTGCAATTTACCTGCCCTCTTATTTCTTAACTCTGCAGCAACCGGTAGCGCAGCTCTGGGCTCAACATGGGTTTTGAGGATGTTGACAGTGGCCTGTTCCAATCCTACTTATTTCTTAACAGCAGCAACTTTGAAATTTTCACACTAGATTTTTTTAATAGGGTGGTAACAGAACCTGGAAATCAGGGAATTCTCAGGGAACTTTTAAATTCTGGAAATATCAGGGAATTCTCATTTAATTTTTCAAATTTTGCAAAATATCAGGGAATTCTCATGGAATTTTTACAAATTTTGCAAAATATCAGGGATTTTTTTTTTTTTTTTTTGGATTACTGATCTGATTTGCCTGAAGGACCAATCTTGGAGGAAGGATCAATCTCTCTCATGAATCATTTTTTAACATGTGATTATCTTATCAAAAGTTTCATCTAACTTATTCAGATTTTCGGAAATGTAGAAAAGTTAGGTAGGCTACCATAATCCGCAAAGTCTTAATTCCGCGATGTCTGTATTAAATTTTCTGTACTGCATATTATTATGTGTATTGCATGTTTTCTAAATTGTAAAATCTGGGAATTTTTTGTGAAAGTATCAGGGAAATCATAGAAATATCAGGGAACTTTTTTTTCTAGAGGATTTTGTAACCACCCTAAACAATCATTTTATTTTTAGACTACCTTTACATAAATCCTTACAACCCAACCCACTTATTTCTTATCTCTGCAGCAGCCGGTAGTGCAGCTCTGGACTCAACATGGGTTCTGAGGATGCTGACAGCAGCCAGTGCCAATCCCAGTCAGTCTCTGCATCCGTCCCCTGCCAGTCAGCTTCAAGTTACGGCCTAGTGCCATTCGTAGCGGCCCAGCAGCCGACCGGTACTGCGGGCCAGGTTTCGAGTACGGCCGGCCCACTCATGTTGGCCCAGTCAGCGGCATCGCACACGCCACCGCAGAATGTGCAGGTGCAGCCCTCGGTGGCGGCATCACCTTTGCCACATGTGAGTACTTCCAGTTAGAAAACATATTAGTGTTTTGTTACCTCACCAGGATTCTTAAAATATGATATTGACTGTGTTGGGGTCGATTATATGGAATGGAATGGAATGCAAATGCGCCCTCTAGAAGGGAAGGGCGTAGGCTATGTAGCCCATTACCCCGCTCGCCAGAAGGGACAGTCACAGGAGACACACAAAGAAAGGACGACACAAACACATAGACAAATAACAACATTTATTGACATGTACAAATATCCATGCCTGACCGGGATTCGAACTCGACCTCAGCAGCTCCAAAGGCCAGTACACTAACCATTCAGCCACCGAGGCGGCTGGGGTCGATTATAAGTACGATATATACTATAGGTTAGGTTTGAATTATCGTCGCACTAGAGCTACACGAGGGCGATTGGCGAATATATACTATAGAAATACTAAAAATCATGTATAGTATAATTTTGGTGAGGCAATAAACCTATAAACCAGCAATAAAACCCTCTAACCAAATTCTCAGTGAAAAATTATAAAACTCATGCATAGCAAAATCTAGATAATGAAAAAAATATGTAGATTAGAAAGGAAATAAAAAATTTTGGAACTTGTTATCTACTTTCTGCATCTGGCCTCGACTGCCTAGTGCCATTCGTAGCGGCCCAGTAGCCAACCGGTACTGCGGGCCAGGTTTCAAGTACCGCTGGCCCACTCATGTTGGCCCAGTCAGCGGCATCACACACGCCACCGCAGAATGTGCAGGTGCAGCCTTCGGTGGCGGCATCACCTTTGCCACATGTGAGTACTTGCAGTTAGAAAACATGTTAAGCGTTTTGTTACCTCACCAGGATTCTTAAAATATGATATTGACTGTGTTGGAGTCGATTATAAGTACGATATATACTATAGAAATACTAAAAATCATTTATAGTATAACTTTGCTGAGGCAGTAAACCAGCAATAAAACCCTCTAACCAAATTCTCAGTGAAAAATTATAAAACTCATGCATAGCAAAATATAGATAATGAAAAAAATATGTAGATTACAAAGGAAATAAAAAATTTTGGAATTTGTTATTTACTTTCTGCATCTGGCCTCTGCCTAGTGCAGTTTGTAGCGGCCCAGCAGCCGACCGGTACTGCAGGCCAGGTTTCCAGTAAGGCGGGTGGCCCAGTCAGCGGCATCGTACACGCCACCACAGAATGTGCAGGTGCAGCCCTTGGTGGCGGCATCACCTTTGCCACATATAAGTACTTACAGTTAGAAAACATGTTAAGCGTTTTGTTACCTCACCAGGATTCTAAATACAGTCAATACTCAATAACTCGAAGTCCCAGGGGACTCCCTAAAATATTCGACTTATCTGAAGTTCGAGTTACACAAGACATTCTATTTCCCTCAACTGTCACTTAAGATAGAATGACCTGGTTTAAGTGGTTTGATATGTGCCATAGTACTATAGTTATACACATTAAAAAATTTTAATAGCCCATGTAAATGACAAGTGAAGATTTGGGTCAAAAGGTTTATTAAAACTCGCACAATTTGGTCTCATCAAATATTGATTAGTGTACATGTACCATATAAATTTCATTGGAAAAAAATTTATTTCTTGTTGATTGTAATTGTATTTTTTAAGGTCGTTGGCATTCACAGACATTATGGATACAACATGTTGATTAATTTGAATTGAAATTAAATTTTTAACTGATATGTGTCTTTTACATGTGAAATGTATGACAAAAACTTCGACTTAAAAGATGTTAACTTCGAGTTATGGAGACAGGTTTTTAAAGAAAAGTATAGAAATTATTCGGGACCTGATTAAAAGTTTGAGTAAGCAGATTATTCGACTTATAGGAAGTCGAGTTATCGAAGTTTGATTGTATATGGTATTGGCTGTGTTGGATTCAATATAAGTACAAAGTATTCTAAGCTAAATGCATTCTAAATCATAAACTTCCTTCTGGCAAAGTAATAAACCAGATATAAACACCAACCATCCAACTTGTTAGTGATTAACAAACATAAAACTCGTCTACTGTCTAACTGATTGAATAGAAAAGTGGCGCAGATTGCAGAACAAATGTAAATTTTAAAATTTTAGTAATTCAACTTGTTACTTGCTATCTACTTCTGCCCAGTAGACACGTGTGTTATGACATTTTGTCAAACTGATTCTGTTCTGCCTCCCCTCTTTTCATGAGCCCCCTATGAGATTTAACAGTCTCGTGCTTGACTACTAATCTTCATTCAATCAATCATGCTTCTGGCATGCAACAGGGCGGTTGCACATTTCCCCCTCAAGTCCTCAAGATTAAATCCTAATTGTTTATTAACCCAGTTTTTATTGGGTCGTTATGCTAAAGTTCACCACTCTTCCATTTTCCACAGGTGCAGGTGATCCAACAGCCCCTGCAGAGCCCCTACCTGCAGCAGCTCTACCAGCAGCCGCAGCACATGTTCCTGCAGCCAGGGGGCAACCTCACCCTGCAGCCCTCCCCCTTGCAGGGAATCTCCCTGCAGCTGCAGCAAGGGAAGGATGGCAAGATCCTGTCATCGCCCATGCACACGGTAAGATGCAGAGAAGTAGACTGAAGTGTCAGAAATCTGTGGATCTAAAATCTAAATAGTCTTTGCAGGTGTTGAGAACAGTATCATTTCAAGTTCTGAAATTTCAATTATTATAGTCCGTTCGCCCCAAGGAGATAGCCTGAGCAAATTAAACCAGATGATGTTTTGCAGTATTCTATTGGTTATAAAAGACCACAAAATTCTGCTGTAAACAGCAGTATATGGACTAATTCTTGGACCATTATTACATACACTTAATAGGCGCGTTTACATGAACCCTCGAATCCATGGAATGAAGAGCAAACTCGGCAATTTTTCCCTCTTGGGGGATTTTCGCACAGGCAGAACTGGAATTGTAGGGTTATTGGGTTTTTTTGCAAACCCTCCAATGAAGGAGGGTTTGATGTTTCATTCAATGGATTCGGTCACAGACTATCATTTGGGTTAGAAATCCAGCTCGACCACTTTTTCTCCTAATGGTGGGTTAGGCATTCCATGGATTTGATGGCTCCATGTAAACGCGCCTAATGACTCTAACCTAAAAGAGAGTTATACTGAATGACTGATGATTTCCGAGTAAAAAATATTCCAGTTTATTGTTGTGGTTATTTCAGTTTACCTGACAGCAGAAGGCAGGTTCTTTTGGTGACATACAAGCTGTTACAAGTTTGATGTCAGTATACAAAGTAGATTCTTATCCACCTATTCTCTGGGAACCTAACAACAGCAAAAATATTTAATGGAGGCCTTGCTAATTCATAAAACTAATTTTAATATATGGTGGTTTTAGTGATTACCTGGCTACCTGATTTTTATTATCTACTACCAACTAATCGTGAATGTACAATGGGATTTCTTTGTATAATAGTAATATGTTAGCAAACAAAATAAAAATAACTAATTGACACATTACAGTAAAATTCGTGATCGTTTAGATCCCATTTTCACATCTAAATGTTAGCTTAATTCATATCAACAGACCTTTTCCACCGAGGGCCATTGGTCTTATCGCTCGAATACTTTCAGGTGGGGAGTTTCGGCACCCAGTCTTTGATTCCAGCCGGCAACCAAATGGCAACTGCCGCAAAGGCCTGTGTTCCTGGACAGATGCTGGCAACCTCTTCCAAATCGACTGTCATCCAGGGCCAGTCAGGGTTTATCCCGGCAACAACTTCAAACCAGACAGTCGTTATCGGCCAGTTAGGGGTCCTCTCTAACCCACAGTCAGTCATGCCGCATCAGGGGAAGGCAATGTCTGATGGACAGAAGGGGAAGTCCTATGTAAGTGGCCTTGATTGTTCCATTGATATGACGTTTGGTTTTATTAGACCTAGAATCAAACAATTGAATAGTTATTTTGATTTGGGTTTTGTGTCTACTGGTCAAGAAAAGTCATGAAATCGAAAAACGGTCAAGAAAGTCCCCAAAAAGTCGTGAAATTAGGGCAAATGGTCACAAAAATTAAAAAAATCACCAAAAAGACGAATTTCTCCCAAAATGACCCCAAATATTTAATGAACAAAAAAGTTAATTTTCTCAAATCCTTAACATTTGTATTTAAACTTTCGTTCTATTTAATGCAAAATCGGATCATGTATAAAAAAAATCTCAATCATTTAAATGGTTGTCAAAGTTTCTGAAAAAGGTCAAAACATTTTCTAAAAAAGGTCCTGAAAAGGTCAAGAAATTAGATTTGACAAATCTGGTAGACACCCTGGTTAATTTTCGTTGCACGTTTGTGTAATGAAAAATGCCTCTGCATTCCATATCTGTAATCAATATGCTTACAATGTACAGTGACTCAAAGAATTGAGGATACACCTTAGTTTTTCTTGGCAAATCCAACTTCGAATAGAAATTACACATTATCTAGAATCCCAAGTGCCTTTTTATTTTAGCATGAAGTAAACGGTTCAAATTATAGTACAAATAACGAAAAATCAAAAGGAAATATCAAAAACAAAAAATTTCACAAGTATTTAAAATAAACACATACAGATTTTTACCTCAAAGAATTGAGGATACACTAGTAGAATTTTTGTTTAACTAGCTCGTATTTTTTTCTGTGGGCTTCCTTTCTGCGTGCTTACAGTTTAACTTTCCTTACTGACTGTTTGTTTTGTGTTTTGAGGTTCGTCGCATTAATTTAAATACATTTTAAAACCGATAATTGCTCCGCTAAGAGAGACTACTATTGACGTCCGAAAATTTATTTTACAATGGAAAATCTTATCGTAAAATAGCTGAAATTGTTGGTAGAAGCCACTCGTGTGTCCAGAAAGTCATTGAAAGATTTAAAAGCGGTGGGTTATTTGAAAATAAAACCGAAAGAGGAAGAATAGCTATTTTGAGTGATGTAGCCAAAAGGAAAATCCTGAAAGATATCAAGATTGATCCTTAAGTAAGTGCAGTTAAACTTGCTGCAGAAACTTCTCGAATCATTGGCAGAAGTGTATGTGCTGAAACTGTGAGAATTGTGATTTGGAGAGCTGGATATAAAAGTCGAGTAGCTAGAAAGAAACCGTTTATAAGCTTTCAAAATTAAAAGAAGCTTTTAGAGTTTGCAAAAACTTATCAATTGAAGACAGATAACTTTTGGAAGAAAGTTATATTTAGTGATGAAAGCAAATTAAACATTTTCGGTAGCGATCAAACCGTTTGGAGAAAGCCCAGCACTACTCTTTATTCCAAAAATTACGTCCTACTTTTAAACATGGTGGAGGCTCCGTCATGGTTTGGGGTTGTATGGCTTCAAATGGTGTAGAAAATTTAGTTTTTATTGATGGAATATTGGATTATAAAAGCTATATGGATATACTTCAGAAAAAGCTCAGCTGAAAGTGCAAAAACATTGGGATTTGATGGAAACTTTATATTCCAGCATGACAATGACACCAAACACATGGCGTGTAATGTTAAATTGTGGTGTCTTTTTCATTGCAAGCAGCAATTGCACACTCCTCCACAATCACCTGATATATCAATGTTATCGAAAAAATTTGGGCCACGCTCGAAACAGCGGTCCAAAGACATAACATAGAACAAAAGCCATTTAAAGCAAGTGTTATAATAAGAATGGGGTAAAATATCTCCAGATACCACCAAAAATTGGTTGATTCAGTCCCAAGACATTTGGAGGACATTATAAAAGCTAAAGGACATGCAACCAAATATTAACTCTTTATTCATTTGCTATATTTTGCAAAACTCTATGTGGTGTATCCATAATTTTTTGAGGTAAAAATATGCCAGTGCTTATTTAAAATACTTGTAAAATTTTTAATTTTAGATATTTCTTTGTAGATTTTAATTATTTGTATTCTAATTGAACCCTTCTATTCTGTGTTAAAATATAAACACGTTTTGTCTTCTAGATAACATAAAATATTGAAGAAGTTGGATTTATCATTCAAAACTAAGGTGTATCCTCAATTCTTTGAGTCACTGTAGTTTCATGCCATTATTTTTAATAATTATAGAAAGGATAGCATTTCTTTAACCATTTTTGTTGCTTTAAAAGAAATCTATTTTTTTATTCAAATTTCAATTTGGCTGATATTTACCTGAAAACCTATAAGAAATCAATCTTATATAATAACAGTGATCATCAACATAAAATTCATTTGCTTCATAAACATATTGTTCAATGCAATTTAAGATCCTTATTAACCTGCCTTAATTTTCGTTGCACGTTTGTGTAATGAAAAATGCCTCTGCATTCCATATCTGTTATCAATATGCTTACAATGTAGTTTTATGCCATTATTTTTAATAATTATAGAAAGGATAGCATTTCTTTAACCATTTTTGTTGCTTTAAAAGAAATCTATATTTTTTAAATTCAAATTTCAATTTGGGGGAACCTGAAAACCTAGAAGAAATCAATCTTATATAATAGCAGTGATCATCAACATAAAATTCATTTGCTTCAAAAACATATTGTTCAATGCAATTTAAGATCCTTATTAACCTGCCTTTTGCTCTCTTTCTATCTCAGCTCATTTCGCAGCCTGCCACCCTCCACCCCAAGTCCCCCATCCTCCCCAACCCCAATGTATCATGCGCCGGACAGATGATAGCCACCAGCCAGCTGAAGCAACTGCCCAACGCGCCCCACATCATCACCACCCAAGCACCCACCATGATAACCAACCAAGCCCAGCTACTCGGTAAGAATCGGAGTCCCCCAATAACTTATACAGGGTGAGGCAAACAAGAGTGGCCCCACTCTAGAGATAGAAATACGTTGAAATGCTTGGTGATTAAAACTCTTGAAGCCGCCTGAAACCTGCTTTTGCATTGGTTGAATCGGATTAGCTTCACATTAGAGTTACTCATAGACTAGTGGCGAGTCCAGATCTTAGTTCGTCTTGTATGTTCAAGACATCCCATAATGCAAATTTTATGCCTTGCAATCAATTTAGAATGTTTTGTGTTACCAAGAACTAAAAGGTTCGATTCTCTAGGATAAATAACGACCGAAACAATAAAAAAATCAATAGTGGGAACTTTTCATGATCAGCTCTACAAACCTTGTTTATATTTCATTTGAACTAGGTTCTAAAACTGTGGCGCCGTTGCCGACAAATAAGTTGCCAAGTTTTTGTTTGGGCTTAATATTGAAGCTCTCAATTTCAGTTAGCAAACCTGTTTTTGTATTGGTTTTAGACTTGGGAACATTTCTCGTATTCTTATCTCTAGACCGGGGCCACTTTTGTTTGCCTCACCCTGTACAAGTCACGACTATGGTTAGTGAACTCTACAAAAGGGTGCTAATAAACCTCCGAACCTACCTGGTATAGAGATACTTTTATTGCCTCATGAAATAAGAGGGATAGTCGGCACTACAGGAATAATTTTTTGATAACGGGAATTGTTATTTTATATTTTCTTTACTTTAAATAGATCTCTAACATATACCTATATTAGTTATAAATTCTTCTTTCCTACTTGCACTGTTACATGCAACAATTTCCAAGATTTTTTTAAAGATTAGGGTTCTTTCCAGATTTAAATTTTAAATAATATATCTATGGATCTTACTGATACCTACTGATTTAAATCATACAAATGAGGATCATTATAGGTTGATATATTGTTTACTATGAAAAGGGTAAGTGGCAGATCGGCAAAGATAATGTGTGTAACTGCCACTGTGTAATCACATTACCTGTGCCCCTGTATAAAACTTATTTCAAAGAGTTATTACCTTTTATTATCGTTTGCAACCTTCTTCAAAGGTTTTAGTTCCTCAAGTTACTTTGTAACAGTATGTCTTATTTAATTTCCAAGTCCCAATTCGCTTCACAAATAAGTCATGATGGTACCAGTAACCTGATGGGTATTATTTCAAAACAACTACTATGTCTTGTCTATCTAGAATACGAGCCTCGAAAGCATTTTCCTTCCCCACCTCGCTTGTGGTTTTCTTTGAAACGGCATGAGCGTGTTTTCCCCCCCACCCTACTTGGGTTTAAGCTGTTCGGATTGTTAACAGGGCCTCAAACGCGTTAGGTTTAGAAATGCGATGCTCCCCTATTTCCTAGAAAACCAAGAGGAAGGGATGAGGGAAGAAAGTCTTTTTGAGGCTCGCATTATAAATAGACAAGGTATAAACATCCACACTTCCTACATTCACAGGCTCCCTCCAAGCCTTAGGAGTACCCCCAGGCATAACGTGGGCCACTCCCGGCTCCCTCCATTCCTCCGCCCTCTTCGGCCAGAATCCCATCTTCATCCGGAGTCAACAATCAGACATGTTCATCCAGTCACCACCACCCCAAACCATACACACAGTTCCTGTTCAGTCACAGCTTCAGCAGCAGCAGCAGGTTCAGCAGCAGATTCAACAGCAACAGATTCAGCAACAACAAGTCCAACAGCAACAGATTCAACAGCAGCAGCAGCAGATTCAGCAACAGCAGCAACAGACGCCTCCAGCTTTGCCTCCACCCCCTAGCACCCCTCAACCTCAGCCCATCAAGGCCAAGCCTGTAAGTTGTGAATGATTGTTGCTTTTTGGCGCTGTAAATTTTCTCCAAGAACGATGAAAACTTAAGATATTTCTTTGCCGACCCACTTCTTAACCTACCTCATATAAATTCAAGTTCAATTGATAAATATTCAATAAATCAGTAGCATTGAGTTTAACTACACAATTTATTACCTGTAATGATTCTGTAGTGATTCACCACACACGCAACCTCAATATGCCATCAACAACTAGGTGGTGCTGATTTACCGCCACATGCCTACCACTATTCCAGATTACAATTTTAATAGTAATATATAAGCTGAGGTAACTCATCTCCACCATGAGTATCCTTTTGGTAGGCTGTGGGTTACTGAGGCCGCTATTATTCTTTGAAAGCAAATCAAAATTTGCTATCTTAAATATTGTAAGTTGAATTTGGTTTTAAAATATGCTGATCCTTCCATTAAATTTCTTTTAGACAAGGTGACAAGTAGGAATTTTCTTTAAGTTTCCATATTAAAAGGACCTGAATATCCTAAAATTTAACCTAATAAAATGTAGTACAGTCGTAACTCGTTAGCGCAAACTCGGTTAACACGAAATTTTGCTTAAGATGAACTGAAAACATTTCCCAGTCCCATAAAGCTTTGAGCTATTGCTAAAAAAATCTCTTTACACCAAATCGCTTCTTGCAAAATTCCAGTTAACCTGAAAAAAAAATTAAAATTTGACTTTTTTTATAGTAATTCGAAGAACAAATGTAACAAAACATTTTTAAAAAAGCGCTAAACTTTAAATTGTCTTCTACTGCTGAGAAAAACACAAGCTATGCCATGATTCGTCAGTTTAAATTAAATTGCTGATCTTATTTTTTCCATAGTACGTACTATTTCTAATGAACTCTATTAATTGAATTACTAATTGTATGCTTGTATTATTAGTGTATTACATTATGAAATTAGAAACATTTTTAAGGTGTTGTTTTTTAAACTAACTACTTGTTCAATGTAAAAAAGTTCATTATGGTTAACATGAAATGTTTCGGTGCTCCCTTTGAGTTTGTGTTTAAAGGGTTTTGACTGTATTAAAGCAATTTAAGGGAAAAGATATATTCCTTTGATTGCCATTTGCCTCGAGAGATTTGTAAGCTGATCATAAATTGAAACATTTTCCTATTTAGTTTTTTGATGCCTGCATAAAAGTTTGTGTTCTTGAAAAGCACCCCTTAATTTTGCTGAAAGTTTTTAAAGGGTACTCTGTAAATGGGAGTCTTATACTTTTTAACAAAAGTGTTTGACGCTAAAATGCAATAGAATTTGGCTTTAATTGCAACAGGTAATTTGGTAATTTTTTTCCCTTTAGCAACCATTACGACCTGGAAGTTCTGTAGCAACCCAAACCACTGTCTCTACTTCATCGTCTAGTACAAATGCCTCTCTCTCCAAAGCACAGGTAATAGTCTTATGCTAGGGCAATTTGTGTAGCATCGTGTGTGAGTTTTATTAATTGCTGGGTTGGCAGTGGCGACTCAAAAAACTGATTGATACTATTTTTGACCCCGGAGACTATGGCGACTTTTTTAGACGAAATCAAACCAAAAGCAACCATTTTCAGTATTTTGACAACTATTTTCAATGATGAGTGTCTTCTCAAATTTTTCCACTAATAAATGATTAATTTGCAAAGAGAATTAAAGTCTAGTATTTTAATTTATTTTTTAAATGAAATGAAAATACTTGACCTTAATTCATTTTGCAAAATCTAAAAAAATATAAGTCCTAAGTTAAGTTTCGATTTTGAATATAGTATTTAAATTTCATGCAACTATTTTTGCTCGATTTTGATAATAAGGCGACTATTTTTGCAACTATTTTGAACATTCCAAGCAACTAAAGTGACTATTTTTTCCTGAATTTGACTGGCAACCCTGT
This sequence comes from Hylyphantes graminicola, assembly GCA_023701765.1. NCBI lineage: Eukaryota > Metazoa > Arthropoda > Arachnida > Araneae > Linyphiidae > Hylyphantes > Hylyphantes graminicola. Next base: position 56,849,723 of record CM043115.1, on the reverse strand, counting down.
AATTACAATTAAAATCATATAAACTTTAGTTTCTTTTCAAATTGTAAGTTTGGTTTTTTTTATCAAGGTCTACACTTTCTGGGTTAATTTAATATTCACCTTTCTTTAACGTTTGGTTCAAAATGTTATGTTTTAATGATTTTCGTTGCTGATTTGTACAAGCTGTTACGAGTTTGATGTCAGTATACAAAGTATAATTCTTATTATTGTTTCCTTAATTATTTTATTTTAATTATTTTATTTTAATGTTTTATTTTAGTTGCCACACTGTAGCTTTTATTTAGTATTAAATTGTTAATTGACAAAAATTTATGAATGTATATTCTTACTATTCTGTCTTCAACAATGTCATGTTAAAAAAAACTAGCTTTAAACGATAAATATCTCTGAAATGGTAAATTTTATTGAGATTTGAAATTAAGCGCTATATTCTGTGAGCAAACAATAATATGTCACTATTGTCATCTTTTTAAAAAATATTTTAAAGATCTATATTAAATATGAGATCGTTTTGTAAAACTGATCAACACTGAAGAGAACTCAGGACATTTTTAATTGCTCTTTTTAATTATCTGTTATTTTTTTCCATTGACTTGGACCATCAAACACTGACAGACCATAAGAAAAAAGTTAAATTTAAATTTTTTTATGTAAAGATACTTTTTACAATTGAAGAACTTAGTAGAAGAACATGCTGAGATACAAAAAAGTGAAATCGGGAAAAAAGAGCTTTAAATATTTTCTTTTGTACTTAGATCTGTTAAAAATGGAACGTTCAAAATTTAGAAAAATTACTTAACTACAAGTTTTTGAAAAGGTAAATCTTTTTATCTTTAAAGAAGGGTATAACATATTCATTGACACACAAAAAATGTATATATTTTTTAAATGTCACTTAGCAAGTTCTTCCACTAAAATCTTCAATTTTCCCACCTTTAAACTATTCTTGACTAATTATAAATGAAGAGTACACGTGAATAACCGATTGATTTATTAGGCGGGCGCCCGCAATTGTCTGCTTGGCGACATAAAACCGGTTTCTCTCTTTCTTCTTCACTTGGTCCAAGCGTCGGGATCGCCAATCGCCTGAACTTGGTAGCTAGGAACCACAGAAGCAGTAGTTGAAGTACTACAGTGGCTTATCACATGACCTGACTTTATTGGTGCTCTTCTGAGAGCTCCTTGCGCGTCCCGTCGTTAGCATTTGGAGGTCACTTGATCTGCCACTATATTACTTTAACTACGATATCTATGGTAGGAACTGGTTTCCTTACACAAGTGTAGGCGATCACTCGCTATCATCGCCAAAGTGGCCTGCTAAGGAAACTTCTCTGCAAAATCAATCGGTTTTTCCTGTGTACTCTTCAAATATGAAATTAATCCATTTTTTAATATTAACTTTTTAAAACTCCTTCCAGGGCAAATCAAGGTCTCGGAATATCCATTTTAGAGGGGTGTCGGTCCACACTGCCCAATCACAAACGGCAACGACCCAGACTCAGACCCAACCCCCGCCAAGCCAAAAAGCGGATGCCGCCAATCAAACTAAACCCACGACATCAGAACCTAAACTGGCATCTATCTATAACAAAATATTGGGTAAGTGTCTTGGTGTTAGATAAATATATGATAATTAAAAAAAATGAAAAGTGGAAACTTGTTAAATTTGATGGATGGAACAATATGTTTATTGGGGGGGGGGGGGATCTTAGTTTTTCAAAAAATGTCACTTAGCATATTCCACAAATTTCTTCAAATGTCTCCTGCTTACGTGACTATTTTGCACCAGCTACAGAGACCTCCTTCTCTCCATTGCCTCCTGAACCCCTTGAGCCACCGGAAGTTGTACCAGTGGCGCCCCCAGTGATGGAACAACAGCAACCTGTTATTCAAACATTACCGGTTCCTGACATAGCAGTGGTGGCGCCGTCTCCTGTGAACGTTATTCCTGCAGTTACACAGGTTGAAGAAGACGAATTAGAGGAGGAGGAAGAGACACAAGCAACAATGGAAATGGAAGTAAGGAAATTGGTAGATATATTAAACTAAACTCAGTGGTGGCTATGGGGGCCAAGGCCTACAACACCCATTTCTGTAACAAAATAGGGTGCAATGCAGCAGACTTTTCAATCCATTGATCAGAAGGACATTAAACATCCAATTGCCAAGCTAGCCTGGTTCTCAATTTGATCATCCTTTGAAGGGTTGAGTGTATCTACAGTGGTAGCCAAAAGTGTGGACACTTTTAGAAAGTTTCATATTTTTCAACTTTGTGTGATTACAGAATATATTAATTGAATATGAAATTAAACAAAGGTATATCAAATTAAAAGTAATTTAATCTTTATAAGGACCACTGTGTACAAATCGCTGAAGCCGTCTACGAGACCTATGATCCCATATAATCTATATCCATGGACACAACATCATCATCATCATCATCAAAGTAATTTCATGTAGAATTAAAAATAAATACAGTATTACAGTATATGTGTTACGAATAAGTTATGCAACTAATAGTATGATCTGTCTTAGTTTTGCAAGTCATTGAACCACCAACTTGTATTGCTATTTCAGCATAAGAGAATCCATTGATTGTGCTTGTTTGTTCAACTAAAATGAGCATAACTTTAGTTGTAATACAGATACTTTTATTCTGTTTTTTTAATGAAATTCTACATTAAATTACCTTCAACCTAATATTAAAATGTTTGTATTTAAGCGAAATTTAATAGATGCAAGAGCACAGGTAACGGTTGAAACACATGAAACTTTCAAAAAGTGTCCACACTTATATAGGATTTATTTGAACCCTGGATAAGTGGCATATTGTTGCTCAAAGCAATGCCAATCAGTCACTGGTCTTTTGTAAATAGAAGAGTAGAAATGATGTTTAAAGAAACTTAAAGTGGAATTTCATATTTATTCTGAAAGAGACCAATATTTTTTAAAGAAACTTATTTTTTCAGGTTCTTTATTTCTTAGTTTTAACCATTTGGTGTGTGATATAGCAATGGGTAAATTATTAAACATATGCAACACATTACATATTGATACTACATAATGTGATAGGTCCGTCCCAACTTACTATGTATTTTTACTCCAACAGGTACAGACACCTATGGAGTCGCTCCCACAGTCCCTACCTCCACTGCCCTTGGAAATAGTTGCCCCTAGCAGTCGCAGTGAGGTGGCAACAGAAGTTGACAACATCGGCATTGTTGTACCCATGCCAGAAGTGGTAACCCTAAAGGAGAAGCAGCCGCAGAAGGCCATTGTTAAGCCACAAGTCTTGACTCACATAATCGAGGGATTTGTGATACAGGAGGGATCGGAGCCATTTCCGGTAATTTGCTAAATTTCTGTTGTAATCCGTGCTTGTTAATCATAAGGCTTTTCCGGTGCACTGGAATTGGTTTATATTTAACATTTGAACTAGAGTGTCTGATGTAAAGAAAAGGTTTCAAATTCTAACAATCTTCTCTTGGTATATAAGTATTTTTGTGTGCAAATTATACTTTTGGATTTGTAAGGAGAGATTGTATTATTACTGGACATGCCTTTGGGATTGATTAATAATATTATATTAAAAGCTATTATGGTACCTGCTAATATTGCTATTTAATGCTATTTTTTTGTTTTCACTGGGATTTTTCTGCTCTTGTAAGAATAAGACTACTGCTTTAGGGTACCCATACGCTGAAAACATCTTTTTGTCAATTGAGGAGGAGGGGTACGCACTATAGCGATCCGAAATAAAATAAAAAGTTTTTTTCGGCCCACCCTATTGTGTAGTCACTTGTTTCCCTGTGGCTTCTATGCTTCTCAATTACAGTGCTTGAAAAGAAGTTGTGTAGTCTGATGAACTTCAGCAATCATAGAGCATCAGTAAGGTTAAGGCTGGAAGTTTAGTTAGAAATTTATAAAACAAATGCTTGCATTGATCAGAGATTGGCAAGAGCAGGGTCAAAGTTCTCTATTTTAACATGCTCTTAAAGTAACAAAAGTTTATGGACACCTATGCTTAAAAACATCTGTCATTTGATTGATTGATCATCTTTGCTGTTATTATAATATTCTGTTGGGTTATTTTAGGTTACCATACCTTCGTACAGTTTACCTGCAAAAGAAGAAGTAGTAGATAAATCTATGGAACCTTTTAGTGGTACTCAAACAGCAGGTTAGTCTTTTTTGTAACACTTTATCTTTTATCAACAAACTGTTTTTAAATGTATTGCTTGGTTAAAACTTATTTTAGAAATAAATTTTTATTGTTTTAATTTGTAGTTAGTGTTCGACAAATTGATGCTAAATGTATTGCTTTAAACACCTTTTTTCACTAATTCTAGAAACACATTCTTATTGCTTTAACAACTTGAAATATGTTATCTGCAAACTGTTTCTATATGTATTGCTTGGTTAAAACTTATTTTAAAAACAAATTTTTATTGTTTTAATTTGTAGTTAGTGTTTGACAAATTGATGCTAAATGTATTGCTTAATAAACACTTTGTTTTCACTAATTCTAGAAACATATTCTTATTGTTTTAATAACTTGACATCTGTTATTGACAAAATGTTGCTATATTGCTTTCCAAGCACTTATTTTTTTAGCAAATTAAGAAACACATTTTTATTGTTTAAACAACTTGGAATTAGTTGCAATGCGTGTGGCCTAAATGCAACATATATTTGATTTTATATTTTCAACTCATCAGTTGGTTATTTTTGCTTTTTTTTAAATCAATATTTTGTTATATTAAAAAAAAACCTAAAAATATGCACGAGTTGCGTGTATGTTTATGTATAATATTTAATTTAAATAAAATACATTTATGTAATAGACTCAAGTTAAAATGTAATTTTTGCTTCATGAATTCTTACAAAAAACTTAAAAATTTAATCGTATTTTTTGTTGCAGATATTTCTGTTTCAAAAAAGAAAGACAAGATTCCGAAAATTCGAAGTGGTCCGGTAGAGTTGGCAAAGTGTGAGTTTTGCGGGAAACTTGGACCGAAAGCAAAGTTCAAAAGATCAAAGCGCTTTTGTTCTACGTCTTGTGCCAAGCGATTCAACGCTGGATACTCTTCTAAACGTCTAGCTATTATTTTACCAGAGCAAGATCAAAAACCAGGTATGTATTTACATTTCATTGACACTCTAGGTTTGAAAAATGAAATTCAAGTGGCTCAGTGGCTGAGAGGTATAACATGTCCGCCTCATAAGTTTATGTTTGCAGTTTTGAGCTCCAGCTTAGTCATCTGATTTTCTGGATGGGAAAATCGTGGGCACACATGTCATATGATTGTGTGGTATGTAAAAGATTCCTTGAGTACCCATTTGGGCTCTCTTGGCAAAATTAAATCTTTGATAACTTTAACATCCACAGAGAGCTTGGATTCATTGTAATCTGAGCGCCAAAGTTGATAGCAAGAGTCACCTAGATGGTTCCACAAAAAAAAAAAATGGCTCTGAGTTCTGGGAAATGCGCAGAGTCTGCAAAGGCTTAGCTGCCAATAAAGCTGCCCTATTAGAAAATATATATATAATTCAATATTATTAAAAGTTTATTTTTATTATTTTAACAAGGTATTTTATTATCTCATTTAATATTTTATGTATAATTTAGTATTTAATAACATTTAATTAAATATATTTTTTCTCCCAAATCAATAAAAAAATTTAGTTTTAGATAGTAGGAGATAATTTTTATTTAAGGGTTAGTTAGAACTAGTTGGGGCTAGAGAATACTACTGGTTTAAGCTGAATTTGGTTTTCAGTGGCAACCTATATATTATTAAGGTTTCTAAAAATGTAATTTAATTCAATCGCCTTATTTTGTTAGTTGTATTATAAAGGATTTTTGTTTAGAATGGTTTTTTATTTGAAATTTTAACTCTTTCATCAGTTATTTCATAACATGAAATATAAAATTTTACATATTTTCTAAACTTCATATGTTTCATTTAGGTGAGGAAATCAGGAAACATAAAAAGAAAGGTAGTAGTAAAAAAGGTTAGTCATGTTATAAAAATTTTCTTACGAACATTTCAAAATTGCTTGGTATATGATATTTTAATGCTATTTTATAATTTAAATAATGCATTTTGTTATATTTATACTGACATTAATTTAATTATTTTATTAAAATAGAACTTTTGAATTTGACACTTATCCTAATTTCTTAGTCATCTTATTTTTTATAACATTAGATTTTCTTCTACTTAAAAAATCAACTAAACTTTAATCTTATTATAGCAGTTTATTCAATTTCTCAAAAATTATATTGAAACTAAATTTAACAAGAATCATGTTTCTTAACGTATCCTAAATTTGACCAAGATTTATATAAAGTAACCTTTCTATTTTTATTCCATGTTAAAACATGGAAAACAGTTAGCTGTATTAATATGATTTTGAATGGTTTGATAAAGATTCAACTGCTCAGGTAATACTTTTCATCTATATTTTTTAAAATTTTAATACAGGTGGAAAATCTAAAAAGAAGAAACAGGGCTTAAAATCAAAGAAAAGCTGGAAAAAATCAGAAAATAAATTATATGAAGATAAAGAATGGGTATTTATGGACGAATCTGTCTATTTATTGTTTATAAGTTTCTAAATGAACCAAAATTATCAAATACTTGTTTTCACGTGAGTTTTTTTACAAATTTTAATGAAAGTGTTTATTAACTGTCATTTTTATTTTGTCTATATTAATGCTGTTGTTTTTAAAGTAAATCTAATGATCATGTCTTTCCGACGTATAACTTTTAAAATCTTGCTAAATGTATGCTGCTTTTTTCCAAAGTTCCCTGTATCTGTGTTCTGAACCTCTTATGGTTTAACACTACACTCATGATTTCTTTTATTTTGTATACTCTGCAAAAGATATCACTTTTGTTTTGTGAATATTCACAAATTTCACATTAAGTTAACACCAGCATCCCTATCTGAAATATTCAATTTTAACAGTTCAATAATACTATCCAAGTTTTACTTTTGAAAAGTTGTTTCTGACTTTTTACTAGCAGTTAAAATACTGACCCTTATCATTATATTTGGCACAACAGCCCAGGATGAGCCAATACATTTTTTCAAAAACTCTGCTAGACCATCTTATTTTTAGCCTGGGTTTTCTAATGTTTTTCACCTGGGATCTACCATTAGGCCCGTTGTGTCTGGGCCTAGGTTCCTGTATTTCCCCTCTAAATTTTAGTTTATATTACACTAAATGCTGTGGGCCCCCAAAATTTTAATTTTAGTTTCAGTAAAAATGTTCTGCAACCCCTTTCGTTTTGAGCTTGACTTTGATTCTGACAATGACCTAACGTGCTTGGTTTGATCAAAATTGGCAGCTAAAAATATGGTGCATCGGTCACAGCACCAACTTTGCGAACAATCATACGCAATGTTTTCCGTAAAACTGCTTTGTCTACAGTTAAAGTTTTTCTAGATCACCTGATAGTTGGAAATGTCTACAAGTTGTGATGTGTTTGGCAGAAAATATTTTCACTTTGTTTTCTCTTTTACATTCTTACTCTATGCACAGCCTGGGATATGCTTTTGATTTTTGTTATTTAATAATATCCATCTTCTTAAATTTTTCTCATCTATAAGCCTATGTAGCCTTAATCCTCAGAATAAGAATCATCATCATCATTTGCACCTAGATTTGTTCTTATTCTCCATTATCGCATACTGCTCCAAAAACTGTTCTCAGTATCTTTCTTTCCTGTGCTTTCAACAATTCTTCATCACACCTTCTTAAAATCCTTGTTTCTGAGCTTTATAAAAACAATTGGTCTAATGATGACTCTGTACACTAAAATCTTAAGCTCTGTATTGGAATTTGATGAATGGAGCAACTTTTGTAATGTGTAATAGCATCTATTCCCTGCTGCCATTTGTGCTCTGATTTCAAGATCCATTTAACCCTCTAATGCATACTGTTGCCGTTTGGCAACAAGTAACATAATCCACTTTATTCTATTACATTAGAGCTCCATCTCGACAAATTTGTGATTTTTTATCTATTGCATTCGATTTTAAAGTTTTAGTTACTAATAATCAACATAGATGACAGTAGATAAATTAAGTGTATTAAAAATAGTAGAGTGAAGTTATTAACCGTTGTGAAATGACGTCTTTGGCAGTATTCAAAGTATAATAATATTAGTACTAAATACAAATAAATTGTTTTGAAAATTAATTATATTTAAATAGGCTATTTTAAAATATATAATTTGTTTTCTAGTCATTATTATCAAAATTATAATTTTGTAGTTGGTTTTTGTCATATGGAAAATTTTTCAAAAATTGAAATTATTAAAATTCTAATGCAGTTAAATTTTTTTCGTTATTTTTCCAATAATATATGAGTATTAAAGATCATATATATTTTTTTTAGGAAGAAAATTAAAAATTCATGCATTAGAGGGTTATTTTGGTCATTAATTTGAACAGCCAGATATTTGAATTCATTAAAAATTTCATATATTGCAAAATCAGAATGAGAATTTTTTCCATAACATTCCAGAATATCCATCTTGTCCCCGACATCCAAAGCGAAGCCATCCCGGAAGATAAACCTGAAACACCCGAGCCCCAAATGTCGGAAATGGCCTCCATGGAGACGGAGGATAGCCCTATTGTGAATGTCGCAAGTGATGATGAGAGTCCAGCGCCATCTGAATCTGCAGATGCCATTGAAGAGGATGAGGAACATGGCAACATCTCGAATGCGGAATATGCAACGAAGTCTCCTCTAAAATGGACTGTAAGTGTAAAGCTCATTTTATTGTAATTGTTGTTTGTGTTAATAATAGCAACATGATGTAATAGTAGTAACTGTTGTATGCATGCTAATAGGGAATTGGAACTTTCTTGGTTAGAGTGGTTTAAAGTTTTGAAGAAATTTTAGCTGTGTTTCATACTTTTAGGACTTAAATTGGAGATTGATTTGTTTTAGGTTTAATTTTATTCAATAAAATTGTTTATATGGAGCTATTTTCTTTTTTTTTAATTATTATTTTTGAATACTCAACATTAACATTAGAATACTACTTAACAATTTATCCTTGTAAGTTTCCTCTGAAGTTTGTACCATACAATACATAAACTTTTTATAGTGCTGAAAATTACACATGAACATTAGAGAACTTAAGTAAGTTATTTCTGTAATGTAAGTTTCTTCTCAAGTTTGTCCTTTCAACTAACAATAGTTATTATATATATGCTAGTTCATAAAGCAATAGCTAGTGTTTGTTGAAGAATATAAAGCTAATTAAAATACCAAACAATAATATGTGATTTCTGAATAAATCTTTCAAAAAAAATTCTCAAATCTTTTCTAAAAATTCTTTTCTAGGTGACCGATGTGGTCGAATTTATCCGTGACCTTCCCGGTTGTTCCGATTACGCAGATGAATTCCGTTCCCAAGAAATTGATGGACAGGCCCTTCTACTACTTAAAGAAGACCACCTCATGAGTCTAATGAGCATGAAATTGGGCCCCGCTCTCAAAGTTTGTGCCAAGATCAATTCCATGAGAAATGCAGTCAGCCATTGAACTATTTCGTTTTTACTGGTGGCAGCAGTCTAAGTAGATCGATTCCATGAGAAATGCAGTCAGCCCTTGAAATATTTAATTTTCACCGTAGTGGCAGCAGTCTAAATTCTGATTTCAATTAAGTTTGGAATCATTTGAAAAAAAAGTCATGTGGTTATAATTGCCTTGTTTTGGATTACGCGTTCAAGCATTAAAGTCAAACTTCACAGTCAGCCATTGATATATTTTAATGCCAGTGGTGACAATGGCGTGATATTTCGATTTATGAAAGCAAATATTTGTGGCTGTTCAAGCATTTGTCTTAGCATTTTAAATAAATTTGATCTTGGTTAGTTATTGCTAAAAGTCTAGTCTCCAATAAAATTAAATACTTATCATTTTACTACTTAACAAAGAAAAGGCAGCATCCAAAATCCAACGCTTAGCAGTTATAGCCAACCCTTATAAAACAAAAACTTCACTAAAGACTTTTTTTTTACAATTACAATTATTCCTGAGATTCACTCAATGCTAATGTTTCTGAAGAGCCCAGATTATAATTTTCTTCATTTTGAGAATGACATGGCATATTTTTTGTATGGTGGACTGGTATTTTGAATTTCAGAAAACTTCGGAGCTGTGCTTCTACCCTATTTATTAACTTTTATACATTTAAAGAAACCAACTGTGCAATTTGTATGTTGGGCAATATAGGTGTGAATTGTGCAACTGTATAACCCAAATGTTCCTTATTTATCGAATTGTCTGTCTTCATTATTGAACTGTTAGAAACTGTTTTGTTTGTTAGTGAAGTTGAGTTATTTTTTAACTGTTGATATGTGAATTTAAAAAATGTGAAACTTCAAAAATCAGCACGATTTTTGGTATGGAAATTGCAGTAATGTTTTAGTAATCAAATTTGAAATTTTGGTTTTGCTGTAAAAACTTATTTTTGGTTGATTTTTTGTTTAATTTAAAGTAATGTTATTAGTTGTGATGTTATTTAAAGTAATGCAATCTAAAGAATTTTATTTGAAAGTTATGTTGATCATGTTTACTAGATTTCTGATATTTATTTTAAAGTAGATTTATATAATAGAACTATATAACCTTAGAGCTGAAAAATTTTACTTTATTTTATGAATTAAAGGTAGATGACTAATAAAAAATCTAACTTTTTAAACCGATTTAAGTGCCCTAAATGGTGTTAATTTTATACATAAATGTGGAAAATTCATAAATATTTTACTTACTTGTTCTTGCTTAGTCTTTTAAAGGTAGATAATTTGAGATTAATTTCGTACAAATAATTTAGTCCCAAATTAGTTGCAATTTCTTATTAAAAAGGCAAGCACCCAAAAGCCTCACCCATATATGTTCAAAAAATAATTTCTGAATAAAAATATACATATGAAAAAAGACCTATTAATGTTATTTCTGCAGATTTTTTAATTTAAAAGTAGTTAAATTTATTACACCTTCTAAATTTTCTATGAACTTTCAGGAATGTTATAATATAAATTCTATGTTTTTTTTTTTTTAATTTAGTTTGAATATATTTCTAAAATCTCTTTCTCAAGGAAGACAACCACTATCTTTATAGTTCTTCATCCTTTAAATGCATTATTTTCTGATGATTTGGGCAAGAGATTTTTTTTCTAACGGCAATTAATCCTTTTATCTGCAATTAAAAGTCTTGTCTTTGGTTCGTGTGAAATGTTTGTAATCGTTGTACATCAGTATTAGGTGGCGCAAACACATTTGATGTTCGAGTTTTATACTAAATCAAATTGAAGGTGTGGAATTGAAAATCTCCGGTGCGAAAACACTTGTAAATATGAACTTTTTCCAATGTTACTATAGTACTATGCAATATTACTAAAATAATTTAATTTTTTTAAGCGTCATGTCAATTTGGTTAACTGTTTTATGTAATTATTTTGTTCCTGTGTTGTTTTAGAATTGTAATGTCTGCTTAAAATTTTATCTTGTGAGTTATTTTATGTAAAAATAAATTATTTTAATGAAGAAGCTTGTGGACTGAGTATTTTAAGAGAATCCTTTTATTTGTATTTGATAAGCTGGAATATGAAAATGGATTAATTTTTAACTAATAATATGCATGCCAGCTTTATTAATAAGAGTTTGAATTATATTGTGTTGATAGTTTTAGCTATAAATGGAAATTAAAAGTGGAACTTAGTTTGAACGCATTGTATGATTTGTTAAATGTTATATATTTACATATTTACAATGGAATTATGTTTTTTTTTTACTTATTATAGAATACCCAACCACTTAAGGCTGGTTTTTAGTTTGCTTAGATAAATCTTGAGTTCTGAAAGAAATTTTATGATATAGATAATGGAATACTCCATTTGTATGTAGTATTTAAAGCACTTATTTTGCAATGCATGAATTATTTTTGTTGAACATTCAATTAAAAAAATCTGTTTATTTTATGGTTTATAGATCTGGATTTTCAGCAATGTAAACTTTTTTATTCTTTTCTAGTCAGTCAAATACGTAAATTAATTTTAACTTGTACATAAAAACTACTTTATTATTTTTATTTCTGTAGATTTATAGTATTTATGTGCTTTTTAGAGACAGAACTTTTGACTTGTTCTTTAGTTAACTATATCAGTTTATCTATATATCTAAAATACTAAAAACTTCATATCTATTTTTATCTGTGGTTGTATGCATTTAAAGTTTTGTAAATAGATTTGAAAGCTATTTGGGATTATATATATATTATGCAGTTGTTGCCTGTGTTTTTTACTTCTGATATTTTATAGCTTTGATTGGTAAATATGTTAATTTGTGTGCAATATTTGATTACCAGTTATAAACAAATCACCAAGTTGATAAGGTGCTTCCAGCAAAAATTTAATTTTTCAGTTTACTTATTATTTATTAGTTTGAAATTAAACAGAGTTTAACTTTATCTGCAATATCATTCAAAACTATCTACAAATTTGAAATGGTAAATTGTGTGTGTTATTTCATGTAATCTTGAAAAGTATTTAATGTTTGCTGTGTTTATGTGCATATTAAAAAATTTATCTTTGTCCATTAACGGCTTGCTTACAAAAATATTATTATTATTTTTTAATAATGCAGTATGTATTTATATTATTGAAGGATAGATCAGAAGGTGATCGATCCATTGAACAGGGTGTATTGAAATTAAAGTGAGTGAAAAATATACAACAATTCTTATGTATTAAATCTTTCCAAGTTAATAAGTTTATCACTATGTGTTAGATGTTTGGTATATTGCGAAAAACTGCTTTGATATTTGTGTTTAATTTATGCCTCTTTGGGAGGCATATTTGAAAAGTATAACCAGCATATGAAGATAAATGTATTTTACTATATTTTTGTGCATTAACAGATAATGATATTTAATTTTTAAGAGTAAAACCTTTTTTAATTGTTATGCAGTCTTTGCTATTTAAGCAAATAGTGGCATTGACTTAGTTGAATAATTTGTATCCATTATTTAAGTTTTTCAGTTACAATTGAAAGAAATTTTAATTTTAACTTTTTTGTATTTACAAAAATAAATACTACCAAAATGTATTCTAAATATACTACCAAAATGTATTCAATATACATAATTAGCGATCTATACAAAACACTTGTTCGAATATTGTAGATATATCATAATTAAGAAAATTGTTTCTTTAGCTTGTTAGAATTAATAGTCTAAATTTCTTTTTCTGGTGTGCAAAAAGATTTTTTGTTAAGACATTGCAATTGTACATGTTTTTAATTGTTGTCTTTTTTTAAAATTGTTTTTAATCACTGCCATTTGAATAAGATGAAAATGGAGAAGATAAAAGAAATTATCTTTTAAAAGAAGATAAAAATGTGTCTTTTTGACTGAGTATAAGTTTGTAAAAGTTTTCTTTGTGTGTGTATCTATGGATGTATGGCAAATAAATAATCTAGTCAAAACTTCTGTTGTGTGTTTTAGTTGGGATTTAGTTTTTGTGTGTGTGTTGAAACTACGCCTTCTATCTCTGCCCATGCGAGGAAGAGTGCTGAAAATCAAGTGGGCTATTCGATGATACTTTTATTCATATTACTCTATATTCAACACAATAAGAGGATATATTATATTGAAACTTAATTTTAAATGGCGAGCAAACTAACGGAGAAAGTATATAAAGTATGCACTTACAAATACATGCAATAACATGTGAAAATACCCAGGCAGCAAGCCTAATCGGCGAATGGTTGGCCAATCATCAGTTTCGTCGGCAAGTGATTGGAAGTTTTTTTTACGAGATTGGGAAGACGTCGCGCCAACTTGTCACTCCGACGTCTACAAAAACCGGTCGATTTATGAAATTAAATCGATCGATAACCGACTATTTGGGGTCGCAAAAGGGGCACCAGTAACTAGCCTAGCAGCAAATAATCGGCCATCGAGCATCGGCCAAACGTAGCAAAAGCGTATACTGCTACATCCAGCCGACGCGTCGTAAATAGATTGGCGATGTCTATCGCAGCGGCTGCTTTTCTTCCTTGGCAAGCGACTATTTGCCAATCATGTGCGACCACTTGCCGAAGCATTTTGGTAGTCGGCAAGAGATCGAAAATAATAATCGGCAGCACATGGGGCCGATGTACAATACACGACTTTTTGCCAATCGTTGGCGACTAGTTACCGCAATTTTTGCGACCCCAATATTTGGTTATCAATCGATTTCATCTCACAAATCGACCGGTTTTTTGTAGACGTCGGAGTGACGAGTTATTGGCGCGACGTCTTCCCGATCTCGTAAAAAAACTTCCGATAACTTGCCGACAAAATCGATGATTGGCCAACCATTCGCCGATTAGGCTTGCTGCCTGGGAGTCTCCGATGATTGGCAAAAGGTCGTGTTTTGTACATCGGCCCCATTGCCATTTTCGATCTCTTGCCGACTACCAAAATATATGTTTCGGTAAGTGGTCGCACATGATTGGCAAATGGTCGCTTGCCCAGGACGAAACGCGGCCGCTGCGATGGACATCGCCAATCCCTTTCCGACGCGTCGGCTCGATGTCGCTGTTCTTTTGTGCGACGTTTGGCCGATGCTCGATTATTTGCTGCTAGGATGTTACCCTCCGCCCAAGACTTATTCAGTGTTTCCACTCTAAAAAAAACTAAAAATCCCTTCATAGGAACCGATAAGATTCCATTTTATCCTTCAATCTATTGCTATGTATTCTTCTTTTGAACTCTATACACCAATCCATAATTCCAATGAATTGGTTGGTAAATATGTAAACTAGGGCTGGTATGACAACAACAAAAAATCTCCAGTTCTTTTAAGAGATCCTAGCGATAAAAATAATTGGTATCCATTATTTACAAATTATAAAAAGACGATTACAAAATTTACTAAAAAAGAACAAGGTCAATAATAATTTCTGAAAATTTGGTTAAAGATATTAACGCTTTATTTTTTAGAGGTCCATTCAAACTTAAAAAGGTAGATAAACTCTATGCTATAACATCTTAAGTACAAAAAAAGTTTATTGACGTTACTAACGATCTGACTAATTTAAAAGATAATTGTTTTTCGTTTATTTCTGGCGATATGAATCACTGGAAATCTTGTTGGCTTATATTCATGACCATAAAAAAGAAATTCTTTTGAGGAAAATAGATATTTTTGATGTTGTAGGGTGTGTTACCTATCTGAGCTATTCAAAAGTTCGCGCTTTAAAAAAACATTAAATAATTTTGCTTGTTTTTAATCCTGAAGTATCTGAAATCGCCCATGGTGGTCCCTCTAAAGTGGACAATTGAATGACGTAAGTCTTTTTCAAAGATAAAGTGTTCACATATTCAAGAATTTCCCTTATGACATCGATTGAAAATTAAGAGCAAGCAAGCCTCCAAAATTTGTGCTTACTTTCTTGTTAATTAGTAACCTTATTGTTAATAGTTCTTTGTGCCCCGCCTACAACCAAGCTTTTTAAAATCCTATATAAAAATTAGTTTTAAAAAATCTTGGTAGCAATAAATAATTTTAAAAACTAATAATTTTTTTCTTAATTGAAGACACAATTACTGTTCATATGATTCTTTCTTAAATAAGAAGAGAGAAAAACAAATAAGATGTGTTTACTTGTGACTCTGACATTATTTGAAAAAATCTAAATGCCGATAGGTGGCGCACATTTGGATGTAGATATTTTAAAAGGCGTATATTTATTGCCAGCAAAATATACAATTCTGCAAATGAAGTAGCATATAACACATAGAAAAATGAAAATTCATTGATCGGCACATCTATTTCAACCAAGTTCATGCCTAATCCTTTTGTTGCGCCATTTTTAATTCAAATAAACGACTGACACTTGTCATCAGCTAAAGCTAAAAACTAATTTTCGGGTACTTTTCTATCAAAATATTTTCCTTCCTTAAGTATATAATAAATATTGTAGTCGCATAACCTAGAGTAAATTACATAGATCTGCTTTTTTTTCAGTCAATGCCATATCCCAGTAGGACATCGTTAATTGTGACACTTACGTTACCGATTCTACTTATGAAAATGACTACGTCACTCCTTCCAAGTTTCTTTTTTGGGACTGGCCCTTATGCGTAACCGAGGTCCGAGATTCCACAATTTTAGCAAAATGTGAGCCTAAATCAACTACTAAATTATATTCGTCGTGTTTTAGTTAAGTATAGGCTACTAAACTTCAAAAAAACGTATTAATGCTAAAGCTATTGAGGAAAATGCCTCGAGTGTCAGTTATTAGAAAATTACTTAAACAGGTACTTAAGGACTTGTATTGAATGATTATAGAGCAAGCTCAAAAGTTGTGCTCACTCCTTTAAGTATTTCATCGAACGTAACAATGAAGTACAAACAAAACCAATTTTTTAAATATTTTATAAAAAATATTTTTTAAAAAAACTTGGTATTAAAAAACAATTAAAAAAAATATATATCTTCAGAATTGAAGACAAATACTGTTTGTTATGCAATGACACAAGATTGCTTGAAAGCATTTATACATTCTTAAAAGCAAAAAGAACAAAATAATAAAAATAAGAAAGGGATTTGCCCGTGACAGTTCAGAACATTTTTATCTAATTAGCGAAAGATGGCGCTCATTTAGATGAAGATATTTTTTTGGCGTATATATTTATTGTTAGCTTTTAGTTTAGAATATAGTTTAGAATATAACTGTTTAGTGTGACTTTAATTGAAGAGTGCAGGGGAAGAACCGCTTGATTTCTTTAGAGTCTTTGTAATAGTGTCTGCTTGGCGGACATTGGCGACCAGAAACCGGTTTTTCTTTCGGTTCTTCATTCGCAGAACAAACGTGTTCCTCGTATCCACTGATCTCTGGCGTGAATCAGGGTTGCCGCGAAAGATAAACAAACAAGTAACCGGTTTCTTTACACCAGTTTAGGCGGTTTCTCGATATCATCCCCAAAGAGACTATTAAGGAAAGCCTTCTACGAAATAAAGAGGTTCTTCCCATGTACTCTTCAATGTAGTTTGAATTATCATCGCACTAGAGCTACACGAAGGCTATTGGCGCGATGGGCGTCTTATTTTCGAAGCACAGTCAGGTGACGAGCCGACATCTGAGTAGGCTCCCAACCACCGTTAAGGGCGACAAGGAAGCAGCGTCAGGACTTTGAAGGATATTTAGCGTGCACTCCCTCTACACCGGTTATTATTCGTCGGACATTTGTAGCTTTTTTAATATTATAAGTACATTAATAATTTTTCTCTCATAGACAAATGAATATATTTTAAACAAAGATATGAATTTGTATTTTTTATATTTGTCGCACAAATTTAAAAAAAAATTCTTTAAGTTGACATTTCCTTTTTTTCCTGCTTTCTTTTCTTGGCGAAATTGCTACAAATATTTTTTTTAAAGAAGTTGTTCATTTTATTTGAAATATAAATGCATACTTTGGTTTGAATTATCTTCCAAATGGTTGTACAAAAATTTATGTTTAAAAATATTGAAAAACAAATGAGTAGGGATTTGAAGATTATTAAAAATTTAATTTTTTTAAAAAAACAACAGACTTATGTAAAATTTTAATAGCTGAATTGTGTTTTTAATACATGTTTAACAAGTGAAAAAAATTTGGAATGCGTAAGTACAAAAACAAAAACAAAAGTTGTCTGAGGTATCGGAGCCCCTTAAACAATAAAATCGGTTATAAGAAAAAAAAAGTATTAAATTTTTAAAAACTGATAAAAAATTTTCCAATTTAAAATTATGAGATTAAATTTCAAGTTTTATCGAAAAAAAAATGCGTTAAACAGCATCAATGCCAGCAACTCCTTAAAAACAAAGTCATTTTTTATACAAATAACGAATGGTACAAGTCAGCTGCATCGGTATGTATATTTTTGAAGAGCTTGAACATTTTCTTTAATACCCGCACGATCGTGCGAGCCCGGTCGGGAAGGGTTAAGGCGCATATTTAATGACGGCAAAAGATACAATTCTGCAAATCATATAACCACATAATGCATATAAATATGAAAACTTACTGATTGACTCGGCAAAGGCATGAAAATGACTAGAAACTTGGATGTTGGCCACGACGAAGCCGTTTGTTAACTCTTTTAAGACCGGCGGTCAGATGGCGCTGATTTAAAATTTTGAGAATAAATTTGCAGTGTTAGCGAAAAAAGTGTGTTAAACAGCATCAATGCCAGCAACTCCTCAAAAAAAGTCATTTTTTATACAAATATCAAATGTTACAAGTCAGCTACTTGGGTATCGAAATTTTTGAGGAGCTTGAAGAGCTTCAAACACTCTTGTAGGAAGGACAGAAATTAAGACTCGGACTAAAATGAGATTACTATTTTTTGGACAAACAAAGTACAAACCAAACATTAACCTTTTTTAAAAAAATATTTTCTAAAAATCATTGATAAAAAAGCTTGGTACCTAATAATAAACAATTTATAAAACAATATATCTTACTTATACCATTTCTAGCCAGAATGTAAGCTTCGAACAGACTCTCTTCCCCCATCCCTTCACTGGGTTTTCTACGAAAAGGGGGAACATCGCTTATCTAATCCTAGCGCGCTTGAGGTTTACAATCAAAACAGTTAGTATTTCCCCATCCCCATGTAGGGTGGGGAAAGAACCGAAACAGCTATACAAATCATCCCGTTTCCAAGAAAACCGCATTCGTGGATGGGGGAGGAAATGCTTTCCAAGCTTACATTCTAAATAGACCTACTATAGTTGAAGACAAATAGGGTCGCTAAGCAAATACTGTCAAACACTAACACAGAATTACATAAAAGCATTTAAACAGGCTTCAATTTAAAAAAAAAGAACAAAAATAAGATGGGGCTTTACCTACAACAGTTCAAGAATTAAAAAAAGAAATGTTGTAGTCACAAGAACCTAGAGTAAAACATTTAATTAATTAGATGCCAGTAGGCAACCCTTCTTCCGTTTCACATCCAGAAGTGCATTGTGTCAGTCATTGCCTTATTATTACAGTTGGCTTTGAGTTTCATTTTAGGGTTTTTTTGTGTTATGGTTTATTCTGTGTATTCATCCTATGTGTTAATTTTTGGTGGCCGTAGTTTTGGCAATTGCAGCACTGGGGAATCCTTGCAACTTTCCTGTAAAGGAGAGTGGAGACCTTCTTGTCCAGGAGGCTGCACTGCTGGTAGGTTGCCCTGAAGTTGCCCGTTGACGAACAACAAGGACTTGGAAAGTTGGGAGTGGGGCTTTGGTCCGGGCTTTTGTCAGCTGGGCTACTATGTTTATGATAATGCCTTCCGCGGGCGCTATCATAGATATAGAAAGTAGCAGATTTGCTCCTAGGGGGAAAAGTTAAACCTCTTTTGAACCAGTATCCAACAAGGTAGTTCGCAAGCCCTAGCACATGGCATGCCATCAGCCACCAGATGGCACCGTGAGTAAATTCGACTAATAAAATATTAATGTTAACTAATTAAAGCTTTTAACCAGTTTTGCTAGCATAAATTTATAGCTGGATATGTATTGATAATTTCTGGCAGATATGAGGTATATATTTATAAAATAATCATATTAAAAATGCATTTTTTTGCATGTAACTCTTCGGCAAAAGCAGTTTTTTTTTAACCAGTAGTGATGCATTGCGAAAACGGCAAAAAGTGGCTTCCTCACACAATCGTTTGCGCAATCGATGGGCATATATCTTCTACTTTCTATGGATGCGACGGTGCGAGGTCGGTGTCACGGGGCATGCCATAGAGTTAAGCCTTGGTTTCCTCATGTCGCCAGAAAAATGCGACCGCTATTATACGAGGATAACGTCACCCTAGCGTCCACCGCTTCATCGGAAAGTTACGTTGATACGAAACTGGAAACCTAGCGAACTCACTCAACTAACTATCTGTTGTTGTTTTGGTTTTTGTCTTTGCATGTCAAAAATGGAAAATTTAGACTCTTCGCGATTTCTCACTAAATCAATAAGCATTTCTTCCTTTGCAAGCGTAAAAAAACTCTCGCCTTCCGTCATTTCCTCAAATTTTTAATTTGGGCAAGCACACCGCACAACAGACAACAGCAAAAAACGTTGTCATCAGGATTTCCTCAACGCACTCAACAGCAACTCAATCTGGCGGTCGTGTTGAGTTGTCCGGCAACGCTCCCGAGGAAACCACTCTAGCGTAATCAATGTCAGTAGTTTGTATGACGTCACTCACCGCACCTGTCCGAACGCTTAAATCTGTTGACGGACTCCGAGGAAACCTAGGCTTAAGGAAGGCACATGACCGCCGTTTTGATGAAGGAGCGCTTTCGGCGAGAGTGGCGGAATTGTACCCTGACTTCTCAACGGCAAGGAGGGCCAGAATCTCGGCTTCCTCCTCCACAGTGCGTGGGAAGACCTTCACAAACTTGCGAAAGGCAAACATGAATATATACTGTGATACATATATGTGTGAATAACAGTGAACCCCATGCAAGCTCAGAATGCCCTTTTGTTACGAAACTGTTTCTAATCCTTAAATGCGCCGGATCGAAATATGCGCCTGCAAAAGTAATGAATCGCCAAATATAGTAACTCTGGTTTGAACCGAATTCTTCATGTGACGAAAATCTTCTTTAATCAGAAATCTTTTTTTTTTTTGTTTAACGAATGAAATTTTGGACTCTTCTAAAACACACGTCACAGATGCTACAAAGTGATAGGAGAACTATATACACAACTAGCCTTCAATAAATTAATCTTGGACTCTTCCATCACAGATACTACTAGGAGAACTAAATAAACCTTTAATAAATTAATGTAAAAACACCATTATTTTGGGTTTTAATGATTCATGGGTGGAGTGCATTTAGATAGAACAACAAATTTCACAGAAGTGGCTTCTATTACGCTTTTAAGAACAAGCTCCGAAACAGAGCTCGTTCTCGTATTGTAGATATAGTTTGGTAAATAAAGCGCGCATTCGTATAAGGTTTTTAAAATTTTATATATAAATTATTTGTTTTAAAAACTTGGTAACCAATAAACAAATAAAAATAATAATTTTTCTTAATAATTGACGACAAATGCTATCAAACAATTACTGAGAACTGCATAAAAGAACTGATATATGTTGCTTTCTCGATGAATGAGGAAAACGAATGAGATGGGTTTTATATAAAAAAAAAGGAAATTATTTTTTAAAAAATGCAAATGACGACAGATGGCGCGTATTTAGGTAAAGATATTTTAAAAACGTATGTTTATGCTCAGCAAATCATGCAAATTCTGAAAATCCTGTGCCACATAATGCAAAAAATGAAAAACATAAAAAAAAATATTGATTACAAGCTGCATAAGCACGGCGTTGCACGGGTGTACCCTTGTAATAACGGTGATTTGGTTTTAAAAAGTGGATGTTCGAATATATCTAGGCGCTTCCAGTTTAGGTTTAAATTATCGTAGCACTAGAGCTACACGAGGGCTATGTTGAAAATTTGTTTTGAAGGATTGTGAGTTTAGAGTGAATATAAATTTATTTAGAGAACAAAATTACGTTTTCAAAATTGAGAACAAAACATGGCTATTGTTATTAAAAGCAGTTAGAACATGAAAAGAGTTTAGTTGTACATCTGCTGGGTTACAAAATAATAATTATGAAAACAATAAAAACATTGCCAAAAACTAAACCAGGCTAATACTCCCCCTCAATGTTTTTAACCCAACAGTCCCATTGCCTGAGAAAATTTGGCCGTCTTAACAGCCTCAAGTGGTTTTGTCAGCAAGTCTGCTTTCATCATATCTGTTGGACAATAAATTACAGAAAGAAAATTACTAGCTACAAGTTCACGAACAAAATGATACTTAATATCAATGTGCTTAGTACGCTGACTAAATTCCCCCCCTGAACCCCTTTGTCATAATACAACTTTGATTGTCCTCAAATATTACTATAGGTAGTTTCACAGTTTCATGAAAGTCACTTAAAAGTCTATTCAACCACAATGCTTCTTGTGCTGATTCTGCAAGGGCTACATATTCGGATTCTGCACTGGATAAGGAAACTGACGGTTGTGTCTTGCTTGACCAACAAATTGTTCCTCCGTATAGTTGGAACATATATCCGCTCTGTGATCTTCTACCTTCAGAACCTGCCCAGTTAGCATCCACATAGCCTTCTAAAATGCTAGTTTCACTGTGTAGATCCGAACCTAACTTTAGTCTCTTGTGCACTGTAGTTTTCAGGTAACGAAATATGCGCTTCTCTTCTGTCCAGTCACTTTGAGTTAGTTTGCTAACTTTACTTGCTAGAATTGATGTACTGGCTGATATGTCTGGTCTTGTGTTAGTTGAAATGTATAGTAATGACCCCATAGCTGCTCGATAGATTGTGTTTGTCTCCAATGGATCTTCAACTTTATTTCTCTTTAAATATCCAGGTTCAAGAGGTATTCTTGATGGTTTCGAGTCTTCTAGGCCGAATTACTTTATTTTTCGATTGATGTAGCTTGTTTGATGCACATAGAACAGTCCTTCAGCATCACGATCAATTTATAAACCTAGATAGTACTTCAAATGTCCTAAGTTCTTCACTTTGAACTGTCTGTTAAGTTCCAACTCGAACTCCTTTATGTTCAAATTTTCTCCACTGGCTACAACCACATCGTCAACATAAACTAGAATATAGATCCAGTCTCCATTGGAATGTTTAGAATATAAACATGGGTCTGTATTACTCTGTTTGAATCTCATCTTTATGAAGCTTTGGTGAAGTCTCTTATTCCATTCATTTGCTCCCTGCTTCAAGCCATATAAACATTTCTGAAGTTAGACAAACAAGATGCTCCTTTCCAGGTTCTTCATACCCCTTTGGTTGCTTCATATAAACTTCATGATGTAGTTCACCATTTAAGTAAGCTGTCTGAATATCAAAATGATTAAGGTTCATTTTTCTTTTTCCGGCGATAGCTAACAAAGTTCGAAATGTAGTTTGCCGTACGACAGGTGCAAAAACTTCATCATACTCTTCTCCGTACTTTTGAGAAAATCCCTGTGCAACTAATCTTGCTTTAAATCTGTCTACCCGTCCATTTTCATCAATCTTTCTCTTGAAAACCCACTTGTTGCCTATTGCTTCTTTGTTCGGTGGAAGCTCCGTTAATTCCCAAGTTTTGCTGTCCTTAAGTGAAGTTATCTCTTCTTTCATTGCATTACTCCAAAGTTCAGCATCTTTTGACTTCATTGCTGCTTCATATGTTTTGGGTTCTGCTTCTTGAAATTCACTTTGTTTTGCTAATTGAATTGTTTCAATTAATCTTACTGGTGCTTGGGCTTTTGTAGATCGACTTGATCTTCTGAGCGTTTCAGTCGGCAAATTGATGTCTTCATTTTCTTCTTGCTCTATTTCAGCTTGTTCTTGTGTTTCGTCAAAATCAAAATATGTCAAAGCGTCGTTCTCCCCCTCAAGTTCCAATTGGGAGGTTTCTTCTTCAACTAAGTTGTTAGATGCAGTTCCTTCTACGCTTTCTGAATTAAAATCCTCGACGAATCTTACATGTCTGCTGATGGTAATCTTGTTGGTCTTCTTGTCCAGCAATTTGTACGCTTTAGATCCTTCCTGGTATCCAACAAATGTCAACAATTTTGCTTTATTATCTAACTTGAATCTTTGACCTTCTGGGATTAGGGTGTACGCCTTCATGCCGAACGTCTTTATTCTGTCCAGATTTGGTTTATCTCCATGCCATAACTCATAGGGTGACTTCTTGATGTTTTGTTGGCAATCTGTTCTGTAGAAAGTTGGCTGTTTGAATTGCTTCTCCCCAATACTTGTTTTCCATACCAGATTCCAGAAGTAAACATCTCGTCATCTCAACCAGATATCTGTTTTTGCGTTCCGCTGTTCCATTCTGCTCAGGTGTATATGGTGCTGAGGTTTGCCGTTGTATTCCCTCATCGTACAAGATTTTGTCTACTCCAGCATTCATGTATTCTCCACCTCTGTCTGACCTTATGCACTTGGGGGTTGTTCCAAACTGTGTCTGTACTTGTTTGATGTAATGAGTTAAACAACTTGAAACTTCAGACTCATTTTTCAACAAATAAATTTGGGTGTATCTGCTGAAATCATCAATCAGTGTGAGAATATACTTGTTTCCACTAGGTGTTGCTACATGGATAGGTCCACAAACGTCAGAATGAACTAACTGTAAAATTTCAGAAGTTTGTGTTGATGATTTCTTTGGAAATGGTGTTTTCGTCATTTTCCCTTTAATGCAGATCTCGCATACATCACTGTACTTGCACGGCTCTATCTTCATTCCTGTAGTTAGGGAATTTTTCTCCACCTTCTTTATTGCTTGTAAGTCCCTATGACCCAATTTCTTATGCCATTCATGTATGCAGAACGAATTACTTTCCGTTGTACTTATAATGCCTTATGTGTATTTAGAACATACAGACTGTTTTTAACATTTGCCACAGCAATCGTTTTATCTTTCAACTTTATAATACACTGTTCATTGCTAAAATCAATCTTAAACTCTTTATCAACTAATTTCTTAACAGATAATAAATTTCCATTTAATTGTGGCACATACAGAACATCTTTAACTTTTATTTTTCTTACTTGTTTCTGGTCATCTTCATGAAATATCCAGCCTTCACCTTTACCACTTGTAACAATGGTTTGTCCATCTGTCAGGTAAACATTTTCTTGACAGGTTTCATCAAGTTCAGTGAAGAAATCAAAACTGCTGGTCATGTGTGAAGTTTCCCCAGAGTCTATGTACCATACAGGAGTTTCTGTTTCACCAAGTATGAAGCAAATGTGTTCTTCTAGAAAATCGCCATCTTTATCTGCTATAGTTACCTTATTAGCTTTATGTTGATTTTCTTGCTGGTTTGTTTCTTTTCTTTGTAGCCATGACTTATACTTCCGGCAGTCATGTTTCACATGGCCAGATTTCTTACAAAAGAAACAGTTTATTCTTTTAGTTATATGCTTCGGTGCAGCAGAGTTTACCTTTAAGACCTTTTCTTGACCTTGCTGGCTTCCATGGTTCTGTTCTCTTCGTCGGTATTCTTCTAACAGCTTATTCTTAACCAATTCTTGAGTCGAATCTGTCTCCGGTCTTGTTTCTAAAGCTGTAATCAATGTTGCATAACTGTCTGGTAAACTACTCAATAGTAATGCCACAGTTAAAGGTTCAGCTAAAGTTTCACCTAATGCAGTAAGTTGGTCGATCAAATCAGTCATGGTATTTATATGCTCTTCCATGTCACTGTTTTCACTTAGTTTCATACCACACAGGCGCTTTAACAAGTTTACTTTATTCGAAAGACTTAATTTTTGGTGATAACTTAGTAGTGATGTCCACATACTATGAGCTGTTAGCTTCTTTTTGACATGACAAAGTTGATTATCTTCAACCAGAAGTCCGATGGTCGCTCTTGCCTTACCGTCCATAACATCCCAGTCGTCTTTGGCATCTGCAGGTTTTTCATTTTCAACAACACTCCATAATCCGTCTTTAATCAATAAAAGTTCTACTTCGTATTTCCAAGTTTGGTCGTTCGTATTGTTGAGTTTTGCATTCGAAAATCTTGCACCTTCAGCCATTGCTAAACCGCTAGTTACTTCTGATTTTAAAAATTTACCTTTCCGTAATTATTCCTTTCTGTTCTCTAATATCCACTACTATGCCTTTATTTCAGTCTCATAATCTGTTGAAAATTTGTTTTGAAGGATTGTGAGTTTAGAGTGAATGTAACTTTATTTAGAGAACAAAATTACGTTTTCAAAATTGAGAACAAAACATGGCTATTGTTATTAAAAGCAGTTAGAACATGAACAGAGTTTAGTTGTACATCTGCTGGGTTACAAAATAATAATTATGAAAACAATAAAACATTGCCAAAAGCTAAACCTGGCTAATAGGCTATTGGCGACGGGCGTCGTATTTTAGAACCACAGTCAAGTGACGAGCCAACACCTGAATAGGCGACCAACGCAACCGTTAAGGGCGACATCGTACGCAGTGTTACTGTGTTACGACTTTGAAGGATATTTAACATGCACTCCCTTACACGAGGTATTATTGGTCGGACATTTTTGGCTGCACGGGCCGTTTATGGGTCGACAGTTATTTTGGCGATGCCCGGACCCGAACCTGGGACTTTTCGCATGCTAGGCGAGTGCCTAACCGACTGGGCTCCCCAGCCCCAAGGCCCTTCCAGGAGTTTGAGGGCTTTGCCATCCTTTGAAATTGTCAGTTTCATAATCAATTTTTTCAAATCAGTCAATTAAATTTGAATGGAATTTTAAAGGGTGTAGAGACAGATAGAAATCTATAACATGTTAATTAGCAGCTCAATACGAAACTGTAACATTTTTTAGAGTAAAATCTTTTGATACAGGAATAAACGGAACATTGGTGATTCTTTGAGTGGCAAACTTTACCATAAAGGCAACTTTATTCATGTTATACCTGATTTTCTTTTTTAAAAAAAGACAACTATAACATATTTTAAACTTTGCAATTTTACTATAACCAAAAACACTTCAAATAGCCCAGTAGAGTTAGCTAAAAAAAGTTTATTGACTTGCAAAAGGTGGGGTAGTTTTTATTTTTAGGTATGTTGCATGTGTTGACCCTCTTATGAAAAATCCAAACTTTTTACCTCCTACCCCTTGGGCGTTTTCCGCCATCTCTCTTCGTGTGCTGTTTAGGGCAAAATGCATGCTTACAATATTGTTGAGCTATAAATTTTATACACGATTCATGAAACATATTAATTACGTCTATTAGGTACAGAAAAATTGTTCAAGTAAAAAATTGTGAAAATGTTGCCGCTTTTTTTCAATGTTTTTCTAAAAATGCATCTGAGGCACACAAAAAAAAGAGTTAATTGGCTGTTTTAACTTCAAGTTTCATGCATAACAAGACCGAATTAATTTTTTTGGGGCAGTTTACTGCAAAATGCATATAAATTTCACTAAACTTTAAACAAACAATATGAAATTCCATATTTTTTTTGCAATCTCTGCTTTGCCTATAAAGTATCGTCAACTTAAAAAAAAATCATCCCAACTTGCGTTTCTTTAACTGGTACATAAAATAACTTCCGAAACTAAACTTCAGTAAAACACACCTTAAATTTACAGAAAAAAATTCTACGAGTAAAGGGGTAAGTAATTCTCATTTTCAAGTGCGAGAATCGAATAAAAAAAGATATTGCACACATTCAATAAACCAATTTATTCGTTATTTCAAGAGATATTTTATTATTTTTATTAGCTTTTGCTTCAGTTAGAGTGTAATATTAATTATTTTCTTTCAATTTTGATGTAAGAGGGTGCACGAAACACCCCTTAAAGATAAAATGGAACCCATTGAGTTTCAAAATGACTACTGAGGGATACTTTACAATCAGACGCTCAGATAAATTTTGGTCCGGAATATGGTCCGACATGACTTTTGAGCAAACATGAAAAATATGAAGAGCTCTGGTGGGTTTGACTCGTGGACGAGGTATTACGGACAGTCTCTTCACTCCTGGACTACGAGATGTATATTTACACCAGATGTTAGTGGTTCATGGCACAGATATATATTGAAATAGCATGTGTAAAAAATTTCACGTAAATTAATGTAAAACTTTTTATGCTAGAAGTGTTGGCGTAAACCCCTTTTTTTAGTTGAAAAACACAGTTCAAAATAAATCAATTATATTTAAATAAAAAAAAATTGCCCAAAAAGCATTGTTCATTATATTTGAAATTACTATGTCAAATTTGGAAAATATTAAAGCAATAGTAAAAATTTTAGAATTTTGGGTATTCGCCTAGCTTAAATTTACTTGGTATAGTTTGTGTGATTTAGAAACTATCTACGCATTGTTTCAACCTGGAAAAGGAGGCAATTTAAATGATCGGGAAATTCTTCTAGGATTCACTGTTATACGTTTTTTACAGAAGCCATGTCAAATAATTATGAAATACGCAGTAATAGTACACACCGTATCGCAAAACATACTCCTTGTAGCTATAGTCTAAATACTGTGCAGAACAAATTGAAAACTACTGACCAATAATAACCCCGGCGGGGTGTTTTGGACACATAATTATTTTTAAAAAAAAAAAACTTCTGCAGAGGAAAATAGCAAATTTCAATAATGATAACCGACAGATGTATCAAATAGTCATTACGAAAAAAATTACATAAATGGTGGAACTATAGTAAAAGTTGGATTTTCCTCCAATAATTACCCCGTGTCACCCTATACTGTTATAATTCACGATAAATAACGAGAACAGAGCATTAATCGCTCTTTTCAAAGAAACAGAACCGTGACATTCCCAAACTCTACTCATTCACCACTACAGAGCGACCGCAGCGCCATCTGCCGTCGGGAGGTCGATGACCCCGAGAAGACTCCGTCTCCCGAAAAGTGTCCGTTCAATTCCTCCGAAGGCGGAAGTAAACATTTCTCCAACATTTCTCTCAGGTGATGGCAGCAGTTTTTTTTTATTGCCCCCCCCCCCTCTTTTCATCTACCCCTAATTTCAATGTGGCCCACTACAGGGCATAAAATGCTATTCTTAACGGATATTGGAAACTGTTCGATTTCGCTTTTTCTTTCTTTTTTTTTTTAAATCCCCTTCTTGAATAAGAATACCGTTACATTATTATTATATTTTTTTTTGTGAAAAAAAAAATCTCGTCGGGGAAAAAGTTTCCGTGGTGAGCTTTGAAAAGGGGGGATTTTGGTTGCGAGTATGCGCATAAAAAATGAATCCCAAAAATTTATTTCCGCGTTCGAGGTTGTTCTTTTTCCTTCCGGAAAGTACCGGCGGAATTCGAATAGAATAAAAAATTTGGTTCGCCCTGTCATTTTTCATTTCATCTTTGCAATTAAAATATAATTGCGCGTATTTTTAAAAAAGCATCCCAAGATTGTTTTATAATTAGCAGTGGTGATAAGGAAAATGTCAAAATCCGCTTATTTATTCTTTGATGTTAAATTAAAACGGGCTAATATTATTTTACCGATATATTTATAAAGAAAAACGGCCAATTTACATCATTTTGTTCTGCAAAAAAATTGATACTTCTTTTCCTTTTTAATTAAAGAGTTTTAATAATTATTTAAACTGCTCATGACGTGAAACTTGTCCTTTTAAATTAAAATAATAATTTATTATTTCTGCCTTATAAGAAAATAATATTTCAGTAGCATATATGCAATAATTTTAGTTTTAAAATATTTCTAAAAGTTAAATAGGATGTTCTAAATAATTATTTTTTTTAATAGAAATGTTCTAATGGTAAAATTAATCTAGCCTAAATAAGCCTTTCTTAAACATTTGCATTTTATTAATTATTAAAATAAAATAACAATTAGTTATTATTATATTTACGTATTATCATCATCATGGATATGAAATTACAATGCAAAAAATATTTGTGTTAATGAAAAAAGATAACTCTTTTTCGTTCTCAACCGAAAGTGAATACGCTTAATTAAAAATAAACTCCATTAAAATGACAAAATATTTTTGATTCCAGGCGGCGTTGTTTGAGATTTGTGCCAGATCGGTCCACTTCCTGCTACAAGTTTAAGCGAGCGTGGCACAATTTCCCCACCTCCGTTAGCAGCGAGGAGGCTTTTCGCCCAATAGAAGTTCGAGTCCAGAGCTTCGCATCACTTTGCAAAGATGGATCGAAACATTCTATCCCGCAGTTCTTTGGAATGGTTTCTTTTCGTGCGAATCAGCTTTTAATTAGCGGTTTATTGGAACTTTATTGACAGATTATTTTAAAATAATTTTTTTTCGTGTTGCCAATTAAAAGGAAATAATTATTGTAATATCGTTTGCTTTGGAACTTTTTGTGCAAAAATGTTCTCATCTCCGGAAGAAGAGTATTTTTGAAATATTTCTTTGGAACAAGAGTGATTTTGGAGAAGAAAGAGAAGATAAAAATGTGCTTTTCCTATTGGTCAGGATGCGAATGTTTACTTTTTTACTGTTGATATACGAAACGCGGAAATGGAAACTGTTATTTGAGAGAGAAAACGAATTCCACTAGAGTTGTAGAATAAAGAAAACAAGAAAAAACTTAAAGTGATAAAATAATATAGTGACCAAATTTTTTTCCAAATATAATAATAATTTTTTATCTGCATAAATACTTTTGCTCTGAGTAAAAAATTATTTTATAGAATAATTTGGAAAAAAATCGTTGAAAAAAAAACCTTATTCGTTCGATTTGTGTGCGGCAAGTAGAACTGACAGACGATTTTTGCGTGGAAATTATGACAATAACTTCACACCGAAAGTTCTTTTTGGAATTGAATTACAAACATTGCTGGATAAGAGCTCCGCCACCGAGGTAAAGGAATCGTAGAAACCGCCTCTGTTCGAAAGAAAAATATTTTTGTATCAAAATGTTGCCTCTCAGTTACGGTTTAGAAGTCATCCATTTTTTGGAACATCATAAACATGGACATCATCATCATCATAATCATCGGCATTATCATCATCCTCATCAGCATCATCACCATAACGAAGATATCAGGTATTTAAAACAATAATTATTGCCCTCTTTTAAAGAATGATCGCTTGTTATAATTGGCTTATTTATTTTTTTAGTGTTGATTGATGACAATTTATTTTCTTACTCTTATGTTTAATGTTTTAAACATGGAAATTTATGTAGTTTCTGTCGCGCTACGCACATTATTATGTATTATATTTTTATTTGTACTGAATTATATGCAGGGCCTGCTCTAGCAAAACCCGGACTATAGGCACTAACCTATTTTGGGGGCCTCTTTACGAAAAATGTTTTGTATGATTGCCAAATTGATGGTGCAATATCGACCTGTGTATAAAATTTTGCTACGGTTTTATTGGCTGCCTTATAAATATCGATAAAAAAATCCAGATAAGCCAATTTCTCATTCATAACCAAGAAAAAAACAAAGTGAAGTATCAGAATTTTTTTAGTTTTCCGATATTTTGGGTATTTACGGCATTTACTACAATGGAAACTGAAATTTGGGGGCCCTAGACCCGGGCCTAACAGGCCTTATGGAAGAGCAGGCCCTGATTATATGTTTTATGTGAATCATATTGCATTTAGAAATAATGAAATAGAAAGTTAGGTTATTTATTAAGATATTACAACAAAATTTGCCAATCATTCTCCTGACAAAAGAGAAATTGCCTGGCGAGACGTCGACAGATTAAAAAAAGGGAGTTTTTGAAATTGATATTTGCGGATTTTTTTTACTTATTTATGCGATTTTAATTTAGTTTGAAGTTTTATTTTTATACTTAAATGAAACGTAATTCTTCACGTAATTTCCCCATTAAATACTTGATTTTTTTTTCATTTTTTATTTAAAACTAAACAACAACTGCCAAATATTCTGCTCTAAAGAAAGCTTTTACTGACTTTCGGCGACACTGACAACAATCACGAAGCATTTATAACGCACCCAAAAACCAGGAAATCAAACATTTTAAAATTAAATTTATTTAAATATTTTTAAAAAAAACCTCTCCCCACTTGTCAAATTCCTCCACATCACTTCCCTAAACAAGACTCCCTTTGGGGGAGGGAGGGGGGAGCTCTCCGTCGCAAACGATAGTACGTATTTTTCGCAGACGATTTCGAACAGGGATGAGGTCGTTGAACTCCTGACCGAGTAACGGGGCGGCAGAGAGAGGGAGCGGAGCAGGCGATTATGCGATATTTTTCTCTATCTTTTTGGGAGCATTTGTGTTGTTTTTCAGAAACAGCTGAATTCTGTAATGAATGTGGATTGTAGTAAACTGGTTTATAATAAAAAAAGGCAATTACTAAAGACGTAACTCTAGTGCGACGATAATTCAAACTAAATTTAATGACGTAATACAAAAAAATTATACTGAATTTGTGCAATTAAAACATTATGGGATATTTTGGTACTATGTTTTTTTTTAAGAGGCGAGGTCACTCATTCATTCAAATAAAACAAATCTTGATATTACTGAATATTTAAAAGGACTAAAAAAATAAAGGGGTGCTAGTCCAGGTGGAAATTAAAGCAATTGTGTTTGGATAGATTAATATAGCATTTCGGTTGCCACTAGAGACGTATCCAAAAAAAACTTAATTTTTTAGGAGTGTTTAGATTTTTATGATGAGCGTTGAGTAAAGGAAAGCATTAAAAGGGAATAAGACCAATACGACTATTAAACTTTCCTAAGGGAGGTTTTCCCTATGTGGTACATTTGATCTTATGTAAAAAAAAAACCCTAATTTTTAACATTTAATCCTGCTACATTTATAATATTAAAAAAAAAACTTTGTAAAAATATTTACCACAAATGGCGTAATTCGGCTTCGAAAAATATTTTTTGATGGGATTGAACACAGTGAAGAGCCTTCTCAAGTCGATTATCGGACTTATTTCCTTATAAATTATTTTTTAAAAAATAATTTTGCAAATCTGCAATATATCACACATATCATATTATCTTTTCATCCTTTGACCTCGGCTAACAATTGGAAGCTATGACACTGCCAACAAAAAGCTGTAACTGCCTGATTCAGAATTTTCAATTTTTTTCTACAATTACCCAATATGAAGCTAATAGAGAAAAAAACTAC
Organism: Hylyphantes graminicola; assembly: GCA_023701765.1. NCBI lineage: Eukaryota > Metazoa > Arthropoda > Arachnida > Araneae > Linyphiidae > Hylyphantes > Hylyphantes graminicola. The sequence goes on along the minus strand of CM043115.1, from coordinate 56,817,031 downwards.
TAGTTTTTTTGATAAATTTGTCACAGTGTTTTGATCTTAGGATCTGTTTAACCCTCTAATGCATACTGTTACCGTTTGGTAACAAGTAACAAAATCCACTTTATTCTATTAAATTACAGCTCCTCCAAGACAAATTTGTGTTTTTTTTCATCTATTCCATTTCATTTTAAAGTTTTAGTTACTAATAATCCTCATAGATGACAGTAGTAAAAGTGTACTCAAAATTAAAAAGTGAGGTTATTAACTTTTGTGAAATTACGTTTTTGGCAGTATTCAAAGAATAATAATATCAGTACTAAATACATATAAATTGTTTTGAAAAATTATCATAGTTAAAAAGGGTTATTTTGAAATATTTTTAGTAGTTTTCTAGCCATTATTATTAAAATTGGAATTTTGCAGTTGGTTTTTGTCATATAGAATTTTTTTAAAAAATTGAAATTATTTAAATTCTATTGCAGTTAAATTTTTTTAAGTATTTTTCCCATAATGTGTGAGTATTAAAGATAGATATATATTTTTTGGGGATGAAAATAAAAATTCACGCATTAGAAGGTTAAAGAACGAGTAGGAAACACCAACTATTTCTATACAATTTACATAGTAGGTGAAATGGGAACGTATCGTTATTTTACACATATTTTTTTGTTCGAATTGCTTTTTCTATCTTTATATTTATGAAAAATTGACTTTATAGCAACACGTCTACACCTATCGAACGCAGAGAAAAATATCGAACGAATCTCTTTGCACTGCAGCTTTTATTTATTATCAATACTACTGAGTTAATCAACGACGATAAATGGATTAGGTTAGGTTTGACTTATCGTCGCACTAGAGCTACACGAGGGCTATTGGCCACGGGCGTCGTATTTTAGAACCACAGTCAAGTGACGAGCCGACACCTGAATAGGCACCCAACAGAACCGTTAAGGGCGACATCGTACGCAGCTTTAACGATAAATGCGTAAATTGGGCTTTTTTTTTAATTTGCCAAGGCGCATTAAATATTTAATTTTTTTTGATAAACCAAACTTTGACTCGCAACCAAAAACAGTGAAGTATTCTCAAGAATTTGGTATAAAGTTTATTTTGTTTCATTTCGAAATAAAATTTCCAAAAACCCCATAAAAGCAAAATTTAAAAAAATGTGCATTTTTTAAAAAAAATAAAAAGTATTGATAAGATAATATACAGTTGAACTCCAATTAACCGAATCAATTAGAACTGCAACTCAGAAAATAATAGTTCTTCAAATTCGCAGTTTTCGCCTTGCGAAGGAGAAAAAATTCCAAAATTAGGTATTCAAAAACTTGGGAGTTCAGACAATCGATTTTGGCAAATTATAATAAATGGTAATCGTCATTTTCCCATTTAAAAGTATTCACTGTAGTGTATCTGCTCCAAAATTGTTCAGGCTTTAATCTAATATTTTTTCTCCGATTTTCCGAATCGATTGGGACCGAATCCCATTCTAATTATAAAAATTATTTTGAAACAAATTTTAAATCAAAATTTTAAAATTTTTATTAATTTTTTTAGAAAAAAGTTCTTAAAATAATTTCTAATTAAAATTGAGCTGCGAATTTAGGTATAAATCTTTGATTATACATATTTGTACAATATTAAGTCATTTTCTTGGTCATTTTTTCAATTTTGACCTCAGAATTTGCCGCGCAAGCCTAATCCCAATGTATTCAAATAGCTTTATGTTTAATATCATTTATTTTAGTTTTTTCTAAAGTTTAATAAATTTTAAAATTTGTTTTATATTAAATAAATCTTGTAGAATTACATATAAAAAAATTATACTTTTATATTGGGTAGTTAAAAAATTACATTAGAGATCAAACTATATTTTGTAGTACCTTCTTTGCACATTTTTAAGAATCCTATGACCCCTTAATTTAATCTTACTACACTACTCGAATTCAGTTTTCTTAAGTAAGAGAGGTCAGAAATATTATTATTCAACAACCGTAAGCCATCATCATTTTTTTGTTGTTGATAGAAGTCAATCTCCATTAAATCAGATAAATTATTTACCATAAATTTATTTATGCCATACATTGACCATCAATTAATTTATGATATACATTGACCGCCAATTGATAATTTTTTTTTCATACTATACATATTTATAGCGTTAAGTCTTTTGATCTCAATTCTTTTATAGCTCCAACTGCTTAAAGCTTTTAAGACAGTGAAATATCCTTTAATCTTCAAAGTCTATTGTTCAGTTTTCTCAAAAAATATAATAAAGTCAGTATTTTTTTTTTTCAATAGCCGTTGGTTCCTATGCATTCTTACTTTTTTTTGTTGTTGTTATTAAAAGTCAGCGTTCATTTAATAGTCCAACCAAATATTGTACCAATCTTATAAAATTATTGACCATCAATTTATTTATAACATACAATGACCGCCAATTGAAATTTTTTTCATCTTATACAAAATTTCACCGTTAAGTCGTTGATCGCAATTTTAATTTTAGACAGATTAGATAAATGGAGTTATTGTAGTCTAAAAATTTACCGTAAGTAAATCTTATTAACTACTTTAATTATCTCTTATTTAATTTTTAAGCATCAGTGACACATTATTTAACCTTTCAACTATAGTTATGTTTTCAAACAAAATATGTATAATGATCAGAAATTATTATTCAACAACCGTTAGTTCCATTACATTCCCATTTTTTTTGCTGCTAAAAGTCGATGTCCATTTTATCAGTCAAACCAAATATTTAATCAGTAATATCAAATTATTGACCAATCAATTTATTTATAACTTACATTGACCATCAATTGATAATTTTTTTCTCATGTTACACAAAATTACACCGTTAAGTCGTTGATCCCAATTTTAATTTTAGATAGATTAAAAAAATGAAGTAAATACAGTCTAAAAATTTACGGTAATTAAATCTGCTTTAATTTGTAATTGTATCAGTGACATATAATTTAATCTTTCAACTGTAATTCAGTTTTCTTACAACATGTAAAAAGGTAAGAAATTATTATTCAACAACCGTTAGTTCCATTTCATTCCCATTTTTTTTTGTTGCTAAAAGTCAATGTCCATTTTATCAGTCAAACCAAATATTTTATCAGTCTTATCAAATTATTGACCATCAATTTATTTATAACATACATTGACCGTCAATTGATAACTTTTTCTCATATTATTCATAAGTATACTGTTAAGTCGTTGATCCCAATTTTCCTTTCAGACAGATTAGATAAAAAAAAAAGACTATTTACTTGAGACAAGTGGTAGAAATCCACACGTGTGGTCATATACTCAAAGACGGTCTTTCAATCTCGAAAGAGTTGTTATGAAATAAGATATTGCGGTATTTTCTTGCATAATAAGTCACTGCCCTTTTCTTGAAGTTGGTCGGTTGGAAAACATATATTTTCAGGCTTGTGTGCTTGCTCAGAGAGACGCTTATAAACCATCGTCAAGTAAGACAGTCACAACACACACTCACATGCACACATATACGTGACAGATACTGCCATCTATCACGCGCCACCTCCACAATTTAGACATGTCCCTGAGGGGGAGGGAAATAGTCTCCAGGAACCTGTACCCGTGGGAAACTCCGCAATGACCGCCCACAGGACTTTCGGACCCAACAGATTTAACGAGCACGTACTCCGCATATACTCGGTGAGTTTCCAGCGACCAGGACTCGATCGCGGGACCTTCCGATCCGTAGAGCGAGACACTGACCACAGGGCGCCTCACAGCCCTCTTGAAGTTCTATCACCGACGAAAGTTCTTTTTGGTATAATTTAAATACACTGCTCAAAAGAATTAGGGGAATGCTTGGTTTAAACCCGTTCACCCCCAATGATTCCATTTGGAATCATCAGCATGGGATTTTTTTTTCTCACTAAGTTGAGATCGCACTTATTTATCGTTAGAGGGAAGAATCATGTCTTTTGAAGAATTAAATAATGTTTGTTTTAGTTAAATGAAAATGTAAAAAAAAACAGGTTAAAATAGAATTCATTCCCAAAAAATTAAAGAAATAAATTGACCCTAAATTCTTCACTCTTGCATTCTTAGATGTTTCAAAATTGATTTTAACTTTTTTTTTTAACAAATAAAGTTTTGAAAAAATTGTTGTTATAATTGATTCAAAAGTTATGATTCCAATTCCCCCCCCCCCTTTAAATTTCAGTTTAAAAAATTAAGATTTTATCTCTGTTTTCTATCATTTCATTATGGATGCATAATGAATCTGTTTCACAAATTTTAGATTTTTAGAATAAAAATAAAACGCTGTTACTGAAAGGGTTGTTAAACGTACGCAAACTGCTCCCCTAATTGTTTTGAACCGTGTATAAGTATCTGATGATTAATATTAAGGGGGTTCAATACCCAAAATTCGGTGAAAAAATCAAAACAAAAATTATTGGCTTAAAATACTATTACAACCTTTATTAATAATGTCACAAAGTATCAAGACGATTGGAAAAATATTTTTGACATTAAAAGCCATTTTAATGTCAGGCCTTCGTAAGGAAATGGGTTAACAATAAAAACTTTAAACGCGTTTTTCTCAGAACTTGATTTTTTGAACTTCGATGTACCTTTTCTCAAAAACTATACTATGTTTTCTCGTAAACTTTTTTTATATGATCTAATACATAGTATAGATTAATCTGAGGTTATAAATTTTATTAAAACTAAAGTGAAAAAAATTTTATGGGGCAAAAAAGTGAAAAATTTCATGATTTTTTGGGTACTTTAAAACTTATTTTATTTAAAAAAATCTAACAGTTATTTACAAAAAACTTTTAACCTCAGATTAATATATAAGGTTGGTATAACACACACAGAAAATTTTAAGATGATCTGATCAGTAGTTATTGTGAAAAGGTACATTGCATTTGGCCAATTTAACATTGCCGATATACAGCATACTGAATCCCCTTAAAATATTAAATTATTTTTGTCTTTGAATGGGGTTGTTTCAAGGGGGGTCTGGCAATAGCTCCGCATCTAGTTTTCCTTTCTCTCCAACTACTTTTGTTTTGGTTGGTAGAGATAATCAGGTTTGTGTGCTGACCAAGCACACTAACCTGAATACAGGTCTAACAACCAACCAACTTAACCAAAAGAAAAATAATTCGAGGGAAAGGGAATTAAGACCGCGGAGCTATTGCCAGTTCCTCCGTGAAACAACACCATTCTTAATATACGAAAATAATGGGCTGACTGATTTACATGACGTATGATCAATCCTACCTTTATTCCTGGATTTTATTGGGGGTTTCGGCTGTATGAGACGGTAAGCTCCGCCTACTACATTGAAAAACCAATCGAGACCTTAATTTCATTCCTGTAGGACTTGTGCCACTCAATACGTTAGGTTAGATTAGGTTTGAATTATCGTCGTACTAGAGCTACACGAGGGCCATTGGCGACGGTCGTCGTATTTTAGAACCACAGTCAAGTGACGAGCCGACACCTGAATAGGCACCCAACACAACCGTCCACTCAATACGTGAAACATATACTTTTTGCGTAACGTTTGAAAAGCATTAAAAAATTCACGATAATGCTGCGTCTTTATTTGTAATGTTATTTTAAGATTAGAGTAACTGGTTTGTTTTGATTGAATTAGTGTCGTATCATAATAGTTACGGTGTATCGTCAACTAAACTGGTAAACACTAATGCAACCAAATTTTATTCAAACATGAACAAACTTTTTGATGTTCTATAGTCTTTATTTCAGATCTATAACTTCGTGAGTCATAACATGCTTATAAATATACTTTATGCATACGAAAGTAAGTCATACATTTAATTCGCATAAACACGGGGAATTTCTCCGATTTTGGGTCTGAACAAATAAAGCCGAATTTATGACTAACGCAATAAAGGCCAAACAAGACATTTAAATTTGTCGCATACAAATTTTGACTGATTTTCAATAATGCTGCTTATTTTTTTCCATGTCCATTTCCTGTTTTTTGAGACGGATCCGGATGATTTTCAGACAGTTTGCAGTGTTGAGATTTTGTATTCTCACGTTGTTATTTACTACTAGTTGCTTATTCTTCATGTTCTTTCATCTTACAAAAAAATTTTACTAAATGTGCTATGGGCTGGGGAGCCCAGTCGGTTAAGCACTCGCTTAGCATGCGGAAGGTCCCAGGTTCGGGTCCGGGCATCGCCAAAATAGCTGCCGACCTATAAACGGCCCGTGCAGCCAAAAATGTCCGACGAATAATACCCCGTGTAAGGGAGTGCACGTTAAATATCCTTCAAAGTCCTAACGCTGAGTACGATGTCGCCCTTAACGGTTGCGTTGGGTGCCTATTCAGGTGTTGGCTCGTCACCTGACTATGGTTCTAAAATACGACGCCCGTCGCCAATAGCCCTCGTGTAGCTCTAGTGCGACGATAATTCAAAACCAAACCAAAACCAAACTAAATGTGCTATTTTTCAGCCAACTTAAGTTTACAATCTTTATATTTATAAATATTACAAAAGAATGTTTCGAACGAATTCAACTAGATTATTATTATTGCATTATTTTTATTATCATCATAATCATTCTGATTATTATCATTATAATTATTATCATTATTATTGACATATTATAAACATTATTATAAACATAATCTATCATATTTTTTTTTCTCTAAATCAGTCTGATATAATCTTTATCAAGTAATGTGCAATGATGACAGTAAAATCTTCTTAAGTTATAATTTTTTTTTACAATTATACAAATTATAGTTTTTTTACGTTTTTTTAAAACTCTTAATGTATAAAACAGCTACTATTATATTTTGAGGAATTTTTTCAGTCAATTCTTAATATTCATCCATTCTGGTCCCCAAACTCCTTTCCACAAAAAGTATCAATTACCCCCCCCCCCCCCCCCACACACACACACAGAACGCTTATAAAACTTACATATAAAAAAATCTGTACGTACGATTTTTGTCTCATTGCAAGCTTGACACAATTTATAAATAACCGTTACTAAGAATAAGTTTACACTTCTTTATCATGCATCGGACATACAGCACAAACAAGAGGACCACAATATTTGCATCTCACAATAACAGCTACGAGACATCCTTGTGTTAACTCAAGTTTTCTTTTTAAAAAAATAACCCTTTCATACCCTAAATCAACGTCTGTCCATCTGTAAAAAAGGTGTAAATTACGGGGAAATTTTACAACTGAGTAAATACAATTTTTTTTTCCATTTCCATAACTGTCTATTTAAGGATAGTTATGTTGACTATTTTTTATTATGTCAGAATACGTAAATTTTGTTATGATTTTTTTTTGCTTGGCTTTAACTAGTAGTTTTAGTTTTCGGGTTTAGTTAGAGCTGACATTTGGAAACGATTGTACCCGTTAAGTCAGTTCGCGTCTAATATGATGCTATACAAAGGAAATAGGCGGTCAGTATTATTTTTTTAAAAAAATAATTATGTTTTAATTTTACATTTTTATGATATTGTAATATCTCAAACTTTAAATTTGATTTAACTAATTATAGTTTAGTATATGATGTATCGCTGTTGATCGACATCTCCACTTAATTAATTTTCAATCTTATAATCGGAATAAACTAGTTCTCAAAAAAAAATCATGTCTCTTATTATCTCACATTCTTTAGTTTAAAAATTATAGCTTTTTTTTCTATCTTCCACATGTTCTGAAGACTGACGACAGTCCAATGGAGCCCCACCCCTAAGATTTTAAAAATTTGTCGAGAGACTGTTGCCGTCGCATGTGTGTAGGCCTTGTTATAATTCATTCAATAAAATAAACAATATAAACCTCTCCGGTAAAATTATATTTTAAACTCTCGGAAACACGTGCATTGCCACGGTCCGTTTGACAATCATAAACTAAATGAGTAACAACTCATTTTACGAAAATGAATTTTTAAAAAATGTAAATAATGACCCATAAAAAGCTGCTCAGACACTCTTTTAGGTCTCCGACCAACACGTTTTAACTATTAACCGACATTACGTCACTGGTTTAGTAGTGGTTGGTTACTCATTTTAACCACTACCCTGTTATACTGGTTTTTCCTCTGGGTTAGGTCGTACACAGCTACTTGACTTAGTTTTTTTCTTTCTTTGAAATTGATGTGCTTTATTGTTTTCTTATGCATAAACGCTGATGTGGGACAGATACGAGGTTTCTTATAATATGCGTGGCTTTTTTTTCGCACATTTAAGTAACTTATTTTAAGTTTCATTCGTTTTTATTTGTGTTGTTGATATGCTTTGCATAGATTTCCAGCGATAAAAAATGCATAGCTTTTATTAGTAGTAGTATTCTTTTTCTTTGTGACAAAAGAAGTATAACATTAAGTTTTAAATAATTGGGAAATTGTGTGAATATATGAATGTCTTATTTTAGTATTTTAAGATTTTATAAAATCTTGTTGTTTTTATCGATTTAATTGTTCTTCAATGTATCTAAAAAACTTGAAATGCATTTTTTTTAAAAGCGGTTTTGGTTTTTAAAGAAGTCAAACCCTCTTTAGCCTGTTTTCTAGATACATGTAAAATAATTTAATAGTTAAGGTTTGTTTATAGAAGTATCACACTATGTTATTGCATTTATGTAAGAAAATATTAATAGTAATAACTTAAAAAAATAATTTTTGAACGTTTAAATTATGTTTTTTAATGCATAGAAAGCGAAGTCACTTAAAATTAACAATTATTTCAAATATTTATGCTAGAGTCACACAATTTTGTTTTTGTTAACTTAAGAGTTGCCCACATACCAAATTCAAGTATGTTTGACAAAAGTACGATATTCAGCGCAACTGTTGCGAGCTAGGTTGTACGTTTTTCCGGTTGTCTATTTCTAGGCTCCATGTAGCTTTAACATTGCCCATTACGCCTCGTAATTTAGAAAGTTGCAAGTTTTATGCCCGGTTTTGAGAAACGCCTTAGTAAAGCTTTTTCAGGTGTTATCCTTGTCATTTTTATTTTGAAGTTATAAGACTATGATACATAATATTTTTTCAGAATAGACCAACAAATACAACACAAATAACCTCATTTTTACGTTATACGGCACTGATAGATGGTGTTTTTCTTCAGAATCGACCAACAAATACAAACGCAACAAATCTTTTTTTCACGTTATAAAGACTTATACCGATCTACGATAGTTATAAGTTATGCAACTAATAGTATGATCTGTCTTAGTTTTGCAAGTCATTGAACCACCAACTTGTATTGCAATTTCAGCATAAGAGAATCCATTGATTGTGCTTGTTTGTTCAACTAAAATGAGTATAACTTAATTTTTAATACAGATACTTTAATTCTGTTTTTTAATGAAATTCTTCATTAAATTACCTTCATTTTAATATTTAAATGATTGTATTTAAGCGAAATTTAATCGATGCAAGAACACAGGTAACTGAAACAGACCCCGAATCTACAACAACAAAGAAGCATAGGTTAAAAAAAAACATTGACGAAAATGTGCAATTCTGAGAACAATATCTGTATTTCAAATTGACACGTGGGAAATAAACCTGCCTCGGCACTATGTATGTCGATTGTCTGTGTGGAAAAAAAAATAAAATAAAATAAAATACCAAGCATGACAAACTGGCCAAGGGTCATTCAACTGCCCCAGTTTCCCAGGTGCGCATACTTTCCACCTAAAACCATTTTAGATTTCAACTTTCTCTTTTATTTCCTTCTAAACAGGGTGGAGGTATTTCTTAATGGGAGTGTTTCAGATGACGTAACGTCCTTGTTTTCATTTGTCCGTACTAGATTTCATTGGGTGCTTCGGTTTCACTCTTAAAATGACCAATTGTACGAAAAGATTTTTTCTTTCTATATCCAAGTCTTCTTTTACAAATGTTTTGAACAGCACAGCAAGAAGTTTTCATTTAAAAATTTTTATTAACCCTTTCCGACTGAGCTATCACGATCGTGCAAGTATAAAAGAAAATGTTCAAGTTTTTCAAAGATATCGATACCGAAGCAGCTGCGTAGTACCATTCGTTATTTGCATAAAAAAATGACGTGGTTTTTTAGGAGTTGCTGACTTGATGCTGTTTAAACTTTTTCGATAAATCATTTAAAAATTTAGTTTTAAAAACTTAAATCAGCGCCATCTGACGGGGTCTTAAAGGGTTTAGTAAAATATTCTTAAAACACTCATTTTTGAATACCAAAACATAAGTAATTCTATTCAACAGATACCAACAAACCGTTTGAGCTGATGCCATCCATGACGTGAAACAACCCTTAGAGGTTTGAGAGTGAAATGAGTGGGCTGGTTTCAGATGATGTACACTCTTGCTTTCATTTTTCCGTGTCCTGCGATTTCATTGGTTCTTTTGGTTTCACTCTCAGAATGACCGTGAATAAGAAATATGAAGAAACTTTTAGTAAAATATTCTAAGAAAACTCACTTTCGAGAAAGCTGAAGCAAAAGTTATTCTAAACAAAAATGAAAACAAGACCGCTTGAGCTGTTGCCATTCACGATGTAAAACACAATCGTTATGTAGTTTTTTTTTATGTAATTGTCTAGTGTAACATATTTTGGCTTTTTATTAAGACGCAAACAGTTTTATGTCCTGTAAATATAAATTGCCAAAAACAGTGAAGCAATCATTTTCGTACTTTTAATGCGACTTCATAAGGCTTTTTAAAAATTAAATGATAATTTGTAAGATTCTTTAGAATGTTTGATTAAATAATTAAAAAAATAAACAATTTATTATTGCAATTTTATAGAATTATTGTTTGAAAAATTTTGATATTTAGTTGGTTGGTTGGTAGACATATATTTTCAGGCTTGTGTGCTTGGTCGCAAGGACCCGCTTATAAACCATCGTCAAGTAGGACAACACAACACACACACAAACACATATGACAGATGTTGCCATCTGTCGCCCCCTCCGCAATTAAGACATGACCCTGAAGGGGAGGGAAATTTTCTCCAGGGACCTGTACCCATGGGAAACTGCGCAATGACCGCCCACAGGACTTTCGGACCCAACAGATTTTACGAGCACGTACTCCGCATATACTCGACAAACACAAACATCCATGCCTGAACGGGAATCGAACCCGGACCCAGAAGCTCCAAACGCCAATGCCTTAACCACTACGCCGCTGGATCGGCATTTTGATATTTATTTACGAAAAAATATTGCAAAATTTAAAACAGCTGCAGTTACAAAATAAGTCACTTTATATAACAAATTCAGTGGATCATATATGTTATCATTAATTAAAGTAAATGTATTTTTAAAAAAATATTTTAATATAGTTGTCATCCTGAATGTTAATTGAAAGGATTTTATAGCTTTATTTCATCCAAAACTAAATATAAGGGTAAGTATTATAACAAATAATTTCACAAAATCAAAATAAGTACAAAACTTAATTAATGTTTTAAATTTAAAAATACAGAGCTGCTGAATTCTTCTTTTTTGAGTGATAAGCAAATTCAATGAAGTGCGAACTTGTTTTTATTGTATATATTAAAATTTTTAATTTTTTTAACTGAAAAAATAATAATTATTATTTTTGGTTATATTTATGCAGCCGATGATTATAAATGACTCCTGCATACTTCAATTTATTAAGTACAGTAAAATTATAAAATTTATAAAAAAATACTTGTTGATAGAAACCTGACAATTATTTACGGGTCTGTATATCATTGAGAGGGTTATATTAACCCTTTCAGTCCCAGTGATGCCATTTGGAATCATCACTTTCAATATTTTTTTCCAAATGTTTATGACCCGTGTGACATCACACACGCATCATTTGATTCTTCACACTTTGTTCTATTAAAAAATATTTTACATTAATCTCAATAGAAGTCGGGACTACTATTTTTTTTATTTAGAAAATAGCTAACAAGCGTTTCACCTGATTTTTGAAAAGTTCACTTCAGTACCATATTTTTAAAACATAATTTAAACTATTTCGGTTAAAATAATTAATATATATTTTTAATAATATGGTCAGATACCTTAAAATAAATAACTCCAAGTGTTTTTAGGTAATATATATATTTTTTTATTTTATTGTTTTCCACAGTTAAAAAATTTTGGCATTATCTCAAAAACCATATAAAAAATTAAAATGAATTTTGTTTTCTTATGGAACTCTTATATTTGACCTAAAATAAGCTTATTTTGCAAATATCAGATGTTTCCGTAGTGTAGTAAATTTTTGGGACTGAAAGGGTTAAAAATGTGCAATTAAAAATTTAAAAAAAAAATGGATATAAAAAATCACTTTAATATTTAATATGGGGTTTCTCCCTGACCTACTTTAACTGCAAATGTATCCCCCTCACAAAAACGAAGCAACGGTCAATCCACGCGTACGTCACGTGATTTCATTACGTGACTAGGGGGTCTTTCGCACTCCCCCTACAGATTCTTTTTTTACTCAAATTTCTTTGTTAAACTGAATATAATAAAACAACGACGCCATTTCACTTAGAATATAATAAAATTTACGATTTGGGAATGAATGTTAATTATATTTAGTGGATTAAAAAACTGTTATGAATATTTAGTATTTTTGCTTGGTCATCCATTAAGAAAAATTCATTAAAAAGGCAGATTTTTCACTAAGAAAGCCGAAATGTGATTAATATTTCTGCAGTGAACCCACGGCAACTGCAGTAAACCCACGGCAACTGCAGTAACCACATCAATGAATCGAGCCATTTTACTCTGCAATAATTTGTGGTTTTTCAGTACGTTTTCTTTTAGGTAAGAGTAATGAGTGCTTGCAACAAAGGTCTAAGTCATTAGGCTAGTTTAGCTACTGCAGTTTACTTGCCCTCGGCGGATTTGGTCGCACTCTATAAAAGTGTCTGTCGAAATACTCTCTTTAAGAACAAATACATTTGACGTCTTTCTCAGAAAATTAAATCACTCCTACAGATGATATTTAAATATATAACACATATATTGCGTTGAATTTTTTAAAACAAATTTCTCACTTAACATTTTTTTATTGCGTCAAAGTAAAAGTCATTGTGTTAGCCTGTTAACACTAGTATAAAATTACCGATATATTAATAACAATCACAAACTATCAACTTTCAAAACTGCCTTACTATCTTTAAAGAAATGTTTGCAGTGCTTGAAAACTTGCACAATACTTCCACGCAAAGCGAAATTACAATGTTATTGAGGAAATATGAAACTTTTTAGTGATTATTTCCTCCTATTATATTACAGATTATGATAAAATAATCAATAATTTTAATTTATAAAATACTAAAAGTTTAAACATTATTCTACTTTTTGCGAAACTCGATATGAAATCAAATTTAAAAACCAAAATCTAAAGATAAAGTAACACTTTTTTTAATAGAATTTTGATTTCCTTGGGAAAATTCCTTATCGTCATTCTAATAAGCTAATCAAAAGATGTAAATGAATCTCTTGCTTTGATTAAAAAAGATATACGATTCCTTTATTTTTATAGAAGATAAAACTAGAATAGAAATATGCTCCTGGCGACCGATCTGGTTTGTTTTGAAGACAAATAGTTAAAACTTTCTTATAAACAGTCTTTTGTGTGTGTGTGATCTGACCTGTTTTGTCCACGTGCTTGTCCAACACGTGCTAAAATTAGTTTCTACAAACGCAGGGTGGTGAACAAAAAAAAAACCCTGCCTAAAACTGAGACCGTGTGTATGAGACTGATGAATGTTTTAAATATCGTAGTTTAAATTCCTGACGCCGCTTTCAATGTCGCTATAAAGTTGTGTTGGGTACCAGCTCAGGTACCGGCCTCATCACTTGACTGGGATTCAAAATTACGTTCTTCGCAAATAGCAGTATCATGTAGCTGTAACACGACTCTAACTCAACCAAAGTTAAACAAAGAGCACAAACTGTACATACTTGGAGCAACCTCTGAAATATCCAATTCACTTTACATACCTCCCCCTTAAATCAAGGGGCATTTGTCCATTTTTATTCCATCCCACCCCACTGATTTAAAATGACGTAAAAATTATCACCCTCCCTATCCCGCCAATAGGCCTGGGCTCTTCTGCATCCGGGGCCCACATAAGTCCTACCCCAAATAGTTTTTTTATATTTATGTCCTCCCCCCTTCATTTTGTATTGAGAGAGAGACTACTCTTACCAGCTGTACTGGTCAGTGTTTGAAAAAGTCCCAGTTTTCGGGGATCAAAGGGTTGAAAAATGGCCTGTGTGGAGTGTGTTGATAAGAGTTTATGGTAAGAAACGATTAAATTTTATTGTGATTAGAATAATTTAAAGTGAAATTTATGTGGTAGGAAAAATGTATTTTGAGGATAAACATATATATTTACAAGATGAACACTTATGTCCTGTTGATAATTTTATGTTAATAGATCTATTTTATCTTTTATAAAAGCTTCTGACCATGATGGTTTTGGTGAATTTGTGTATTTGATGAGAAAGTTTAGTTTCATGTATGAGAATTTATGTCTTTTAACTCATTAACTATCTATTTGAGAATATCATTAACATCTTCCTTACTGAATAGAAACGTTATTTTTTTTATTTAACGATTGAGCACTATGGTCCATTTTGTTTTATATTTTGTTGAAATAGACAAACCTAAGCAAGAAATCTTATTTTCGCATGGCACATTTTCTTTCGAATCACAGCTAATGAATGGTAGTTAATGAGTTTGGTATTAGGATAGATATTTTTTCTTTTCATGAATTGAGAACTTGTTAGTAAACGTATGCATAAACGTATCTTAGAATCTTCAAGTTAATTCACGAATGGGGCTAAGGATGAGTTAAGTTTTTTTTTTTGCTTGGTGGGTTTGTTTTATCCATTCATGAAGAAATTGTCTTAATTTACATAAACATTGCGCAAGTTCTTCCTTAAAACTTAACAAACAGAGTAAATATATACACAACTTTTTGCAGTAAATATATACGCAACTTTACACAGTAAATATATACGCAACTTTACACAGTAAATATATACTCAACTTTACATAGTAAATATATACACAAAAATGTTTTTCTAATAACTTAAATTAAAAAGTAATATTATTTTTATGCGCTTCACCTATCAGGAGTGGATCCCGTGTGTGTTAATCCACCGACAGGATCACTCCAAACGAGTGATTTAAACTCCGTCTGAGTTAATATTCACTCCTTTCCAGTGTCGAAAATGCACTTCTCCTACTGGAGTTTATTTCACTCTTTTGTTTTAAGAGTGTATACCCAAAGTTTTCCTTAAAACTTACATTAAAAGTTATATTATTTTTATACTTGTGTAATCTCTTGGTGAAATGTCATTTTCCTTGATTTTTTTGGTTACTTATATACTGAACTGTATTGCATTAATTCCTAATATGCTAACTTTATATTCCTCTCTTGTGTGTGCAGGATCAGGGGCAGTGGCTGCCTCAAAAGTCAAGGTGCGCCCGTACGCCCTGTGGAGTTGGTGTTCCGGGGCGTCCGCATGTCCTGCAAGCAGAAGGGCATCCTGCACAACGTCTCGGGCATGGTGCGCCCTGGGGAGATGCTGGCGGTCATGGGACCCAGCGGTGAGTGGGGCTGCTATCAGGGCTTGTTCTTCCATAAGGCCCGGGCCTACACTGTTATATTTTTTTGCTTGCTTTCACCATAATAATGTTTCCTAGTACACTCTTAAAACAAACACTTCTAATTTAACTCAGTCTGAGTGGATTTCACTCCTCCAGACTGGAAAATGCACTTCTCCTTTTGGAGGGGATCCTTTGTGTGTTAAACCTCCGACAGGATGACTCCAAACGAGTGATTTTAACTCAGTCTGAGTAAATATGCATGCCTTTACGGTGTCGAAAATGCACTTCCCCAACTGGAGTGGATTTCACTCTTTTGTTTTAAGAGTGTAGCTGCAACGGCTGTGTGGTGAAATGTTTCACCATATTTCCGGTATTCAGTCGAACCATTTTTCAAGTTTTGGAAACGGAAACCTGAGAAACGGTTCAACCCGATACCGAAAATATGGTGAAACATTTCACCACACAGTCGTAGCTACTAGGAACCATTATTATGGTGAAAACAAGCACAAAATTTTTAACAGTGTAGGGCCTCCAAATTTAAGGGGCCTCTAAATTTTAGTTAGTGTAAATCCCCAAAATATCTAAACTACACTCTTAAAACAAAAGAGTGAAATCCACTCCAGTTGGATAAGTGCATTTTCGACACCCTAAAGGCATGTATATTTACTCAGACTGAGTTAAAATCACTCGTTTGGAGTGATCCTGTCGGAGGTTTAACACACAAAGGATCCACTCGAAAAGGAGAAGTGCATTTTCCAGTCTGGAGGAGTGAAATCCACTCAGACTGAGTAAAATTAGGAGTGTTTGTTTTAAGAGTGTATTTTTAAAGATATTCCATAAACTGTTCCGCAATTCCAGATTCATATCTTATTATTCTTATTTAAATTTAAGAAAAAATAATATTTAGTAAAAGTAATTGTATTTAGGAAATTTTGAAAAAAGATCAAATTATTTGCAATTTTTAATACCATTAACAGGAAACTGTTTTCAAGGTATATGTGCTCGTTAAAATGTTACCGGTTGAAAACTGTTTCAACACTGAATATCACCGTATTCCTTGGTAAAAACTGGAAGTTTTATAGGATATTGTACAAGACAGCGCATGCAAAAAAAAAACCCACGTTAGTCAGTATCATGCTACGGTTGCATTAAACGCAATGGCTGTCAGAGAACCTTTCCCTGTCACTATGACGTCGTCCCAGGAATAAAAATATTTTTCCTGACAAACTTATTTCAAGTATTATAACGTGCATTTAATTATATTGTTTACACTCTCAGGAATAACACTTTCATTTTTGACGATTCATGAATCCTCAAGCCTCATTTCGTTTATTTTGAGGATTGTTTTGTCAAACTATCACGTGACTTTTGAGTAAACGCGAATCCTCACTTTCACGATCGTGATTTGACGATTCTGTGTCCTGATTTTGAGGAAACTGAATCTCATTGTTGTATTCACATGCTCAAAAATGACGAAATATTTCTTTAAATAAGACTGCATTCAAATCCTCATAAAAATGACGATTCAAACTTCCTCACTTTGAGGAAACGAAAACTCGGAGCATTTGCCAGTAACGGAATCGTCAAAATTAAGGAAAATTTCGTCGTTTTTGAGCATTCAGAGTGTGATGCTGCTATCAGGGCTTGTTCTTCCATAAGGCCTGGGCCTAGGACCCTCAAATTTTAGGGGCCAATAAATTTTAGTTAGTGTAAATCCCCAAAATATCAGTAAACTAAAAAAAAAAAAAAAAACATTCTGATATACCCCTTTGTTTTTTTGTTTGGGTTTGACTGAGAAATTGAACTGACGGGATTGTTTTGATTGATTTTCATAAAGAAACCAATAAAATTTCAGCAAAAATTCCATATACAGGATATATAGCACCATCATTACTAGAAATCATACACAACAAGATCCGTAAAGGTTCCCCCAAAATAGGTTGTGCCTGTAGTCTGAGTTTTCCTGGAACAGGCCTTGACTGATATTGTTGAGTTAATGAGCAGTTGGGTTTACTTCATAAAATGACACCTGATTTGTCCTCTTAGAAATAGAGATACACGTATAAGAACCTTTGTAGAATTTGCTATGATACTTCATTCTACAATTTTTATCTATATTAACTTATTTATTATAAACTAGAATGTTCAGTTTTTGAATTGAAATTTAACAAAGTGAATCCTTGTAAATAATTTACGTATAAATCAACACATTATTTATTTAAAAAAATGTTCCACTAAAAAATCAAAGTTGATTTATTATTTTATCGTAAAATTAGACAAAGAACGGATTTATTATATGGTTGTACAAAAAAATTTGAATTTAGCATGGATTGAACACAGAAACACATTTCCTAAATTTGTTAAAAAAGTAAAAAAAGGCGTTTTTATATAAAGATAACACTACTTTATATAACTCTGTTTTAAACCTGAGATACCACTGTTACACTACCTTGGACGCTAACCAAATCAGCGACCAAGTCAGTGACTAAGGCCATGTAATCGCGAAGAACCAAGCTGGCACTCTAGTTGGCTCTCAAGGCCACGAACCCATCTAGCTTGGTCTTTTACCTAGGCAAAACCAAGGTCACACTCAAAACGTTGCCCAAATTTCCGCTCAAGAGTTTAACCCGGGTAGCAAAACTTTGCTTTCCTGAGAAATTGTGGCTGGGTAGCCCAGTCGGTTAAGCACTCGCCTAGCATGCGGAAGGTCCAGAGGTTCGGGTCCGGGCATCGCCAAAATAGCTGCCGACCTATAAACGGCCCGTGCAGCCAAAAATGTCCGACGAATAATACCCCGTGTAAGGGAGTGCACGTTAAATATCCTTCAAAGTCCTAACGCTGCGTACGATGTCGCCCTTAACGGTTGCGTTGGGTGCCTATTCAGGTGTGGCTCGCCACCTGACTGTGGCTCTAAAATACGACGCCCGTCGCCAATAGCCCTCGTGTAGCTCTAGTGCGACGATAATTCAAACCAAACCAAACCTGAGAAATTGCTATACTTTCTTAATAATGCAAAATAATCCCAATTTTATTCGATGTTTAAGTACAAAAGTTTCTCTTTTTCAGGTTCGGGCAAAACCACCCTCCTGAACGCGCTCAGCGGCAGAACCAACGTCGACAGCGGCGTGATAACCCTGAACGGAGAACTGCTGAACAAAGAACTGCGGAGACGCATCTGCTACGTCCTGCAACAAGACATCTTCCTCTCCAATCTCACCCTCAGGCAGACACTCAAGGTGAGAAAAATACTTATCAGTTACACTCCTTGCCAACCTAAGTGGGGTAAATAGAAATATGCTATGGAGAAGATCCTTCCGTGGATGTAAAGAGTTCCATAAGTAATTTGTGAATCCTTCCAGAAGACATGTTTAAAACATTAATTTCGTTTGAAGCCTAACATTTTTGAATATTATTTGAAATAATTTGGCGATTGTATCGGAATGAAAAGTGTATTTTGGTTAAATTGTATTCAAATCATTTTGTATGTAAATATTACCTTACAAGAATTTCCAACTAACGGACCAATCTCGCTTTTTCCTTCTACCTCTTTGCGGTTTGTTTTTACCCAAGTTAGGTTGGCACGGAGTGTAGTTAAAATAAATGCTAAGCTAGCTTGGGAACTAAACAATGAGGCTGTTATGCCTCAGTCTGAAAAATTAGTCACATAAGAACTGACCTCAACATTTGCTGTGATGCGCTCCATCGTGGCATGACGTAAGCTGATGGAATAGGCACGACATGTCTTAGCATTCTATGGACTTTCAAGCAAGTCAATTTTGTATTTTAATATTTAAAATAGAGTAAAATAAATAAAAGTTTGAATTCGTTTTAAAGATAATTTTTAGGTATCGGCAATATGGGTTGCTCAATAAAAACAAGTAAAGATAAAGAAGCACATAATAAATGGCAAATAGTTATCTTTCATACAAAAGAGATCTACTCTGAGTTCCGCAGAATAAAGACTTTGGTGAAGGCAAATTGCTATATAGTCAATTAGTCAAAGTTTTAACGAGTCTAGTAATAGAGCTAGACTATGTGGCAGTTGATTCTTTCTCATTCCAAGTGCAGAATAATTTATGTACAATAAATGCCCAAAACCTCCAAGAAACTTAGGTCGCTTCGTTATTACAAGATGTCCGAATCTCAATCTACACCATCATCGGGATTTATCAAAAAAGACATCATTTTTCTTATAGGACATACAATTCTTCCGTAACAATGGGGTCCGTCGAAACTTTACCAGCATGCTTCGCTGGATGATGTCAACATGCAAGGAAAAAACGGTTTTACAGTTCCTGGCGCTTGTGTTTCCTTAGTACACTCATATTCGGCAAAATACAGTACGAAGAAACGATGAATTTTAAATTCGCGATTCATGCTAAAGTTACTATCTTAAATTTAATGTTATAAATTCGTCTAAACTCGAAAAGTATTCATTTTTAAATTTAACTAACGTATGTTGATAGAACATACCTACCATTCATTTGACCCCCTTTTCGTTTCCTTGCCGTCTGTGTTGGCCTACTAGTGCTGTAACCCTTTCAACAATAGGACATAGTAATAATTTGAACTTAAAATATAGGTCACTGAGAGCAGGATAGATTTTTTTTTACTAAGGAAGTCGTTTTTCATCACTATCAATGTTCACATATTATCACTCGGGCACGACTTGCCGGTCTTCTATCAAGCATCAATTTTACATAAACTCTTAGGACATAGTTTCAGATAAATTTATTGCATTTCAAATTATAACGCTATGGATGTTCGGATTAGAAAAAAAAAATGACACAAAACTCAAAACTTTTGAGCTTTGTAAATGGATATATTTTTGGAGGTGAGTAGTATTTAAAAAATAAAAATTGTTTTACATATTTCCTGTTTGAAATTTTAGTGGCATTAATGAACACATATGTACTCGTTTCAAGATGTATTTGCGTTGTTTTTAGCATAAAATCTACCAGGTTAAATTTCATAGTACATTATTCTAAGTACATTATTCTAAACAAAGTGAATCTTTGCAATTGAATTTACATTTTAAATCAACACAATATTTTTTTTAAAAATGTTTCAGCAAGAAAATAAAAGTTGATTTAATCTTTTATCTTAAAATTAGGAAAAGAACGGATTAATTATATGGTTGTACAAAAACATTTCAATTAAGCATGAACTTTAATGGTATATTATTTAATAGTGAAGCATGTACTATTATATTCTACTTTAGCGTGAAATCTACTGGGTTAAAATTCATATCGATAACTGTGGCAATTATGGTTATTTTAATTTATGTATTGTTAGCCGGCAGTCCACTTAGTTTGAAACCGGAAAATTTCGCAGCGGTCGAAGGGCTAAAATATTCCCTTACATTAAACCACTATTTTCTAAATGAGCCATAACTTCAATATATGCACCAATTTGTAGAGTATGAGTCAAAACAGTTATTGCCAAAATTTGCTAAGCTGACAATAAATTTATATGCTAAAATAAGACGTCATATCTGCCAATTATTCTTATATACTACAAGGGACGTTTCCAAATCAATCTTGTAATGAAAATAGAACGATTTTTTCATTAGGCCGGTTTCATTTATTGCAGACTGTATCCACCTACGGAGCAATATTTTAAATCTATAAAATGACGCTTTAATCGCGTTTTTAAATAAAATTGATCGTGATAGGTTTCTCTCACCCATCTTTATTTAAATTTTAATGCAACAAAAAAATTTACAATAAACATATATAATGCCTTAATACACTGCTCAAAACAATTAGGGGAGCACTTTTTAATTCCAACTTTAACTTCACTCCCAACTTTTTAATTTTTATCCTATAAATCTGAAATTTGTTAAATAGGTTCACTATGCATTCGAAAGGAAATAGCAAAAAACAGGAGAAAAAAATCTTAAGGTTTTAATACTTAAATTTAAAGGGGGGAAATGGAATAATAACTTTTTTATAAATTATAACAATAATTTTTTCAAAAATTTTTTTGTTAAAAATAGTTGAAATATATTTTTAAACATCTAAAAAAATGCAAGCATGAAAAATTTAGGGTAAATTTATTTTCTAAAACTGTTTTAAAGTGAAATTTATTTTACCATATACATATTTCATATTTTCATTAATATTAAAAAAAATATTAAATTCTTCAAAATACATTATTCTTCCATATAATGATGTATCTAACGATACATAAGTTGCGAATATAACTTAGTCAGAAAAAAATCACAAGCTGATGATTCCCAATGATATCAATCGGAGTGAAAGGGTGTAAAACATGTGCTCCCTTAATTGTTTTGAGCAGTGTATAAAATATAGGGGAGAGTGGGGGCTATTGGGACAATTTTTTTTGAACCTCTGTATTTCAGCAGAAATGCCAAAATTTTAATTTCTTTTTTTACAAGCTCATAAACTGAACATTTATTTACTTAAAAAGTCATTCGACAAATGTTAAAACATTACCGGATTTTGATTGCTGAGCATTTTAAACAAACATGTAAACGTCCCATTAGCCCCCATGTGTGGGGGCTAATGGGACAGTGTGCAGGGCTAATGGGACAGTGTGCAGGGCTAATGGGACATGCTCAATGTTGCCTTAATTAAGTATTCAAAAAAGGAAAAATTAGTCAGAAAGTGACCAGAAAACGAAATTTTAAAGCAAATACCATTTACTTAATTTATACATCACGAAATTTTATTTTTAAAAAAATTATTTCACATTGAAACAAAAAAGTTAAAACTCAAAATCGGAGATGCTTCCATAATCTTTGTTGAATCACTGGAAAGGATAGTTTTATAACTAAATCATTAGTTTTTCAAACTAAATATTTAGTTTAAAACTAAATCTTCTAAAATTTATCTCAAACTTGTCCTTTTTTCAAGTTATGTGGATTAAAAAACGACAGTCTACCTTCAAATAGCTTACCCGGAATTCATCGCGTTTTTCAGAAATCAATCCAACGAATAAATAATAGCCTGCTTTCTAGCATTTTGCCAACAACACATTATTTATCTTCACCAAGCTCTGTTCAGATGAATTAATGAAATTGCAGGTGGAAAAATGTCCCAAATAAAGCTACTTGAACTTTCACTATTAAACGATGAAAAAAAGTCAAAAAGTTTAAAATTAAAGTTAAGAAAAAGTTTTTGGCAACTTGACTGAATGAGATATTAGAGTTTTATATGTAGATTCTTCGAAAGAAACATACAAAGCTAGGTTTATTCGCGTCCCATTAGACCCCACACTTTCTGTCCCATTAGACCCCACAGTGTTGTTTTTTATAAATGACCCAACACAGAAGCACGTGTATTTCACCACAGTATTTGACATATACTATCTTAATATAGGATATGTCATCTTCCTAAAACTATAATTTAACTCACAGAAAGTTTTTATTTGATACTTCAAAAATGAAAAACAAGGTGCAATTTTAATTAACTTTGAATTCTCCAAAACAACAATTCTTCTCTCTACTTCAACACAAGCTTTTAATGGCTTATCTTTGGTTGTTAAAATGTGAAGTCTAACTGTTACAATGCTGTAGTGTAGAAAATTTATTAAAAAAGTATGTTTTTCTCAGCTTTAGGGCCCTTGTCCCATTAGCCCTGCGTCCCAATAGCCCCCACTCTCCCCTACGTAATATGTACAAGTTTCAAAAAACAGCATGATTTAACCCTCTGAGAAATAAGAAAACTGACTAAAGTATATAAACTTGTTTTCACAGACTGACATTAAAATGAAATTTTTTAAACATTATATTTCTGCATTATATAAATGACTCATACTAAAGATGTAAAAATTTCGTAAAATGTAACTTTTTTCTTAAATTTATGTGTGTTAGTTTAAAACCTGACATTCAGGTGACGGGTTCATGCTTCTATACATCGGAGGTTCAAAAATAACTATTTTGTTTCAATATAGACCATTCAAGATACGTTATTTCATAAAAAGCAACAGGTTGTTGTGCGCATTGTTTTTAATATTTACTCACCAAAAGTATATTATATTAAATTTTTCATTTTAATACAAATATAATTACCGGTGGTAGTTGTTTCTTTTAAATTCAAAGTATCCATCGGAATTTTTTTTTTACAATGATATTTCTGTAGAATATAAATTACTCCCCCTTATACTAAAAATGTTAAAATTTAGTTTATTTTTTACAATTTTACTTTTTTTTTTTAAATTTATGTGTGTTAGTTTAAAACTTGACAGTCAGATGACATGTTTATGTGTACGTATCCCTCGGAAGGCTTAAAATAACTATTTTTATTTCAATATAGAACGTTCAAGATATGTTTTTTCTTAAAAAACAACAGTTTGTTGTGCGTATTTTTTTAGTATTTACACACTAAAAGTATATTATTAAGTCTTTTAAATTGAAAACAAATTTAATTTCCGGTTCTTTCTTTTAAATTCAAATTAGGAATGATTTAAAACCCAACTGTCAGGTGACGGGTTTGACTATCCCTCGGAGGTTTAAAAATAACGATTTTGATTTCAATATTCAATGTAGAACACTCAATATATGTTTTTTCATGAAAAGCAACAGTTTGTCGAGCATATTTTTTTAGTATCTACGCACCAAAATTATATTTAAATCTTTCTATTGAATACAAATTTAATTCCTTGTGGTAGTTCTTTCTTTTAAATTCAAATTCCGATGATAGTTCGTTTCTTTCTTTTAACCATAAAAACAAGAACAATAGCGCATTAGTTAAACTAACCATCCCGGAAACGTTAGTTAGGAATTGGGTCAAACTACATTGTTTTGTCAGCCTTCTAATTACAAGTATTCGAAGTAAATAGTTTGAATTTACCGTGATGAATGTTAGTTTAAAATAAATAGCAAAAAAGCCGTAACATTTGCTTTGGAGTAGAATTCTTTAGACATGGTTTTCTTAGTAGAATTCTTTAGTAGTTTTTTTTTACGGACCATCATTTGCTTATTTGAATTAATTATAGTTTTAGCTCTTTGTTTACACTTATTGATATAAATACTCCCTAAGTGCTATTTTCTAAGGAATAATTAGCAAAACATCGCTTACATCACATTTAAAACAGTTATTAAGTTGCTAAAGTTACATTAAATAAACAATTACGTGATTTAACAAAATATATAATTTAATTCGTTGGTGGGATTTTATGTGCATTTAATATGATAGATTCAAACCACACTGATTTTAAACTTTCTCAAAAAATTGGAACTACTAGAGAAATGCTTGTTTTTTATACGAAGGATGAGTTGAAACTCCATTAAAAATAATACTAAAACTTCATTAAAAATATTAGGATCCAGTGACAAGTTATAAACTATTTATGAGGACTGCTTTTTTTTTCAACCTCCGATGAGCTGCAACAAAAGACGGGTCATGATACAAAAAAGATTTTTTTTTGTAGCAAAAGTAATGTAAAATACTGCTTATTTCTCCATATCACCTTTACGATTAAAGCATTTGTCATTTCTGTAAACAAGCTTAGAAATAAAATGCAATTCTTCATAAAATGTAGTCGCCAATGATTTGAAGGGAGTTGTGACGGTTTCTTTGAGCTCCACGTCAACGTGGAAGCTACTGCAATTCAAGCCACTGCCCTTATCAATAATTCACTTGTGGTAAACCTTCGAGTTTCATAAAATGTTTATTGAATTAATTTCTTCCCTTAATGAAGGAATTGTCAATGTTATTAATATTATAAACTGATGTAATGTATGATCCATAAGATAATTAATTACTCTTTTTTTTGTATTTCCATAGTTTTGCGCTCTGCTGCGATTACCTAAATCCATGAGCACACAGGCAAAGATGGATTACGTGGATCACTTAGCGGATGTACTGGATCTAAGACACTGTCTTGACACACGTAAGTACAAGGATATTCTATTATATGTCTTCCAATGGGGCTGAAATTTTGACGGTCAAGCCTTTGCAGTATAGGCATATTTCCCAGAACTGAGAGCCATTTTTTTGTTACACCATCTAGGAGACTCTCGCTACCAATTTAGACTATCAGATTATAATGAATCTGAGCTCTCGGTGGATGTAAAAGTATGCCAAGATTTAATTTTGCCGAGAGAACCCAAGAAAAATGGGTACTCCCAGGGATTTTTTACATACCACATAACCACATGACATGCGTGCACTTGATTTTCCCATCCTGAAAATCCGCCTGTAGGCGACCGAATACTTAGCTTATTTGGTAATCCGGCCCTGTTGCTTACCCTCTTCTGGCTACTGGAACATTCATCTACTAAAAATCAGATGAGCCGCGGTAGCTCAGTCATGTGAAGCGTCGTGCTCGCATCGGAAGGGTTGTGGGTTCTGTCCTCGGCGGCGCTCGCAATTCTGATGGTCGCTGGGTCGGCGCTTGTACTCGGCTAAAGACCGCCGTGTTGACTAATGGTGGCTGGGAAACGTTAAATATGTCGTGGTCACAAAGTCCTCCATGTTCCCATACCAAATTAATACCTCTGGGGGTGCCAGATCAGGGGGTTATCGGCCTTTGATCTGGATCAAAATTCCGATATGTGAGTGAGAATGGCTGTGTGAAAGGGACCTTCCGGTAAAACAGTTGTGTCATGCTGACGGGCAACAGTCGGACTTCCTCCCTTGTGGTGCTCAATAGAAACGGAAGCCGCCCTCTTCGCGTTAAAATCGGGTAGTCCTCTACTCCGGGCTCGGTTACCGAGTGGCATTCGAAACAACAACAAAAATCAGAATTTCAAGTCAACGAGAAATGCAGGACGCATTCGTAAACACACAAATGCACTTCCATCGCCAAATCGCCAAAACAGCTGTTAAGTATCTTGGATCAACGTCCGCTCTCATGGTCCCTTGCCAATGGGTCTTGTTTACGAGGCGATGATGTAATGGAGGCACGCAACAGACGCTTTATCTCTTCCTCGCTTTTCTTCTTCTCTTGCATCTTTTTTTACACGTCCATTAACCATTATTTGAGAGAAACGGGAAGTTTTTTTTCCTGTTTGTGAGTGCCATTGGTTTGGTCGGAATTTGAGGATTCTTTGGGGGTTTGCTTATAAATTTGGTTGCATTTGGTTAATTGTGAACTGCGGATGGGGTAGGGGCATACAGCCCAGGTAGCGACGCACGGAACTGGAACCTGACTGTATAATAGCGAATTTATGTGTAGTCTGATCAATAAACAGTTTTGGAATAGAAACATATAAAAACTTGAATATTTTTTTATTGACTACTAATTTGACAAATTTACTATTGACTAATTGTTTTTAATATGAATTATCTATTGTCTGTCAGAAATTTTATGCACGCTATTTTCTGAGTTTTTGCCAGTTTCTGCCACAAATACGGCAGAAATCGGTTTTTGCTTTGTCGGTTTTCTGATTTCTACGAGTCAGTGGTTTTTACCGACTTGACATACACCTGATAGTCAAAGCTTCTTACTCGACATGGTAAGTTAAAATATTAGAATAACATGCGAATTTAAACATTATAATCGGATAGGGAAGCATTAAATGCGCCGGGGCAGAGTGGTATTGCTTCGTACCACAATTTTCACATCTTTGTTTCAAAATCTTGGATCGTGTAAAATCAGTGAGCCGTAAATTCCTTCAATGGGTTGATAAAGTGGATAAAATGAGACCAAACTAGCTTGAGCACGAAACAATGTTTTTTTCTGCTACGTTTTGATCTGCTGACCGAATATCTGCTGAAATGCTCTCGGTCATGTAAGCTGAAATTGACACTGAAAATAGGGACCCTCTACGGGCTGTATCACCACTGAATTTAGCTTAGAGAAGCATTAAGATCTTCTCAGTTTTTAAGTTTTCTAAGTAAGCCCCTCTGTTGCCGCCCCGGTGGCACACTCGTTAGGATTCTAGCCTTTGGAGCTGCTGGGGTCGGGTTCGAATCCCGGTCAGGCATGGATGTTTGTGACTGTCAATAAATGTTGTTATTTGTCTATGTGTTTGTGTCGTCTCTTTCTTTGTGTGTCTCTTGTGCTTGTGTCATTTCTGGGGCTTAGTACAATAGACTTAAAGTCGCAATGCTTGGCGATCTTGCCCACCACCAAGAAAGTCATAAACTATGAATATCTTACCCGGCATGCATCCTCTGCCACATGGTCATCTGGCAGTGGGGACATTCGATGGCACGGAACTGTCCCTCGAACGTCGGGGGAACCAGATCAGAAGTGCCTCATAAGTCATAAGTCATCCCTCTGTATCTGAGAAATCGAAATATAATTAAATAAGTTTGGTTAAAATCTTCAAAACTTCTATTATGTTAAAATAATTTTTCCAATTGAATACCAGTAAACGAATTGCATATATTCAAACCAGCCTTAAAACTGAAAACCAGCAGTCTGGTATTCAGCATCAACGTCATTCCTTGCCAGTCAATCTTGTTAGAAGTAGGCGAAGTAGTAAAGAGGACATGTAACAGGCGCTTTATTTCACTGTCTTCTTAAATCTTATTTTTTCCCCATCCACTATCCATGACTTGGAAAGAAACGAGAGAGTCTTTTCGAAAGGATTGTGAATGTGCCAGTGGCACTTATACGAGCTAAAAAGACGTGATGGATTAAATGTGTAGTCAAGGCTGTTTATTCTTACTCTGTATCTTTTTTTTCACCGTGAGTCTTTGAACTGCAGAAAACTTTCTCCCAACCATTGAAGGGTAGTTTTAAACTCAATATTTCTTCGAGGGAAAAAAAGAACTTATGCATATTTTGTTCTCATAAATTAAATTTTGTGTGAACCGCTTTTTCAACAGTACGACTGAAAAAAAAATATTCAACTATCATATTCTTTCGTGACATGAACTGCAGAAACCTTTGTCCCAACCGTTGAAGGGTAGTTTTAAAACTCAATATTTATTCGAGGGGGGAAAATGCAAAAAAGAACTTATGCATATTTTGTTTTCAAAAATTAAATGTTGTGTGAAAAACTTTATCGATAGCATGACTGAAAAAATATATTCAACTATCATATTCTCTAGTGACATTTTTTCATCTAAAAGTAAATGGTGGTGATTTTTTTCTATTCCACGTGGTTTTCAAATAATGACTCAGTGACGCTTAATTTGACACTTTGCAAACTACATTTCGTTTCTTGATGAACTCTTAACATTTCGCTGAGATATCCATTATTCATTGCCCTTTTTCCAACAAAATTCCATTTCCTCAAGACTTTTGGGGTCAAGTTTAACATATTATTGAATTATCAACTTTTACCCAAACTTTAAATCAGAACTGTATATTCAATATACCTTAACGTCCCAAAATGTATTACTATTACCCATTCGTGCTGTTTGATTAGATCGAAATTTTCTTAATTTTTATTAATTAAACTACAAATTTGCAAACTACAAATTTACTTCATATTGTTGCAGGCATGGGCGATGCTTTGAAGCGTGGTCTGTCTGGCGGAGAGAAGAAAAGAGCCAACATCGCCTGTGAGCTGCTCACCAATCCATCACTTCTGCTTATAGACGTAAGTTAGCGATACAATCATATATTGTCACTTAAGTTCCCACATGTGCCATCTCAGTTTGCACAACGAATCAGATTTACTGTACGGTAACCATTGGCGAACTCTCCAAAGTCGCGCGAAAATTCCGTATTCTGGCGACTTTTGACGTCACGCTCTCTATACTGCGCTAATAAATAATGGTCAGATAGGGTTGCCGGAAAACGTCATCGTTGCGAAGTTAAAAAATTCGAATCATCAGTCGAAGCCAGACCGGTTGCATCAAAAAATATTTATCGCCAAATCCGCAAAAATCGTGCCAAGGTTTACCATAGAGTAAATCTGATCTGTTGTGCAAAGGGAAATAGCACATGTGGGAACTTAAGCGACGATATATTACTCATACAAGTAAACTATTGCCTGACTCCAGAATAAGTAATAATAAGTTGTAAAAAACTGTGTTTTTAATGTGTATTAGTTCTTTTTTCTATTTTTATAATATAATACCGTATATACAAGAATTTGATTGTAATGTGCATTCGTCTATTTTTTTTTAAAATCCCTCTAACTGAAGTCACTTGAACTGATATTAAGAATGTCGGGAATCAATAAAATATCTTACTTTCTTGTTACTATAGTACATGAATACTTACAGAATCTTTTTATAATCGGGTAGACAGATTGTTGATAGTAAACACACATATTTAATATTATCTTTATGCCATAGCTTTAAGACATAACATTTTTTAATGGTCCAAAGTTTGAATCTTGATGCCATGTTCTTGAGCTCGACGACTTGTCAACGTAGTCCTCTATACACTCAATTTTGGTGCCGAAATGAAAAAAATCACTCACAGAAGAGTTACTAGTTAAAGCAAACCTCTAAGAAAATCTTCACTTTTGATGCAATTATGATAGTGGTTGTTAGAACCGTATTAGAGCCGCATTTGAATCTATAAAAACGTAAGTGCGATAATTTTACCGCGAGTGATAAATATTCAACTGAAATAATATTGCTTCAGCGATCACTCAACTGCGGGACCGGAGCCCCCATTGACACCCATGTTAAAATGGTAATTTTTATGATCATTTTTATGGCGCAACGTTAGGACTCTAGTCTTTGGAGCTGCTGGGGTTGGGCTCGAATCCCGGTCAGGCATGGATGTTTATGACCGTCAATAAATGTTGTTATTTGTCGATGTGTTATTCATTTATTTTTGACTGTAAAAATTCTTTCTGTGTCTGTCCCACTGGACGAAAGCTTATAAGCGGTTCTCTGAACAAGCACACAAGCTGGAATATTTATGTACCACCATACCATACCATACCATGCACCTTTTTCTCAGGAACTATTTGTTGGATTAGTTTGAAACTTTACACAATTAAAGTTCAAACACTTTTACACATTGTGTCATGTGCTTTTGGAAAAATAAACATAATAATTTTTAATTTATGAATTTTCGAAAATTTGTTATAACATTTTCATAAAAAATCAACAAAATTATTATTTTTTTTAAAGTAATAAATATTTCTTTAAAAGTATATGATAGAAAGTGTAGAAATACCATGTGTATGTGAAAAAAAAATCAAGCAAAATATTCAGTAGTTACTGAGAAAAAGGTATATGTGCCCTAAAATATGCATAAAAAAGCGTTTAAAGTACAAATTTTAATAGTCCTTTATGCAGAAAGTATTTTTTAAAAAATAATTAAAAATACTTCTAATAAACATATTGCCTACCAAATTATACCATTTGTAGGTAACATTTGAAATATTATTCCACTCTAAAAATGTCAAAATGTGTTTTTTGGAAAAGTTTCGAGTCTGGTCCCTTTTAGAACGGCAAAAGTTACCGGAACGATATCGCTTGTGCATATTTTTTTCTTTTTTCTCAACTTCTCTTTTTCACCATCAGGAGCCGACGACGGGTCTGGACTCGAGCTCTGCCTATTCCCTGATGCGTATGCTGAAGCAGTACGCGGCGGAGGAAGGGAAAACGGTGGTGGTAACCGTACACCAGCCCTCCAGCCAGATATTCCACATGTTCGATAGGTTACTCTTACTCTGCAAGGGGCAGGTAAGGAAACTATAACACGACAAGGGATACTATACAGATTGATGGATACTATAGTATCCGTCTATCTATACACTCTTAAAACAACCGAGTGAATTTAACTCAGTCTGAGTTAATGTTCACTATTTTCAGTGTCGAAAATGCACTTATCCTATTGGAGCGGATTTCACTCTTTTGTTTAGTTAAAACTCCGACAGGATCACTCCAAACGAGTGATTTTAACTCAGTCTGGGTTAATTTTCACTCCTTACCAGTGTCGAAAATGCACTTCTCCTATATGAGTGGATTTCACTCTTTTGTTTTAAGAGTGTAGTATTAGACGGATACTATAACAAGGCATTGGCCTACTAGACGGATACTATAACAAGACATAGGGCACTAAAGATAGACCGATACTGTAACAAGACATAGGGCACTAAAGATAGACGGATTCTATAACAAGACATAGGATACTATAGATAGACGGATACTAAACAAGACATAGGATATTATAGATAGACAGATACTATAACAAGATATAGGATACTGTAGATAGACGGATACTATAACGGTACTTGTCCGTAGGAAATAGTTGCATCAATTACAATTGAAGAGCTCAGTGGAAGAACGTGCTATGAGACAAAAAAAAGATGAAACCGAGAAAATTTACTTTTATTTTTTAGTTCGCACTTTGATCCGTTATAAACGGTATTTGCAAACGGTAAACAATATATTTAACACATTTTTCGTTTTTGCATAAATTAGCATATATTCAATGCACCCAAACTGATTTTTTTCAAAAATGTCAAATAGCACGTTTTTACACTAAGATCTTCAATTTATTTGTGTGCACTGTACAAAAATAAAGAGTATGGTGCACCTAAAATTGGCAATTTATTTCAATTTTTGGCAATAAAAAACGGGGGAGGCTCTAAATCTTTTTGCAATCTCTAGTCATAACTTGGTACGGGTGGTCGATTGGTCTTTTTTTTTTTTTTTTTTTGTAACATGGCTTTTTATATTTTTACAGTAAATGAAAGAGTTGTGCATAAGCAGAGTTTTTTTTTTACCTTAGCCACCAATTCCATTATGAAACCTCTGTTCTGTAAAAAGTCAGATACATTGGTAAAAATGCACAAATCAAGAAACATTGAGAAGAGTACAAACTTGATGAAAGCGCACAATCCTAATAAAATAAGTTTTGATGTCTTAGCATTTTTTTTAAAAATGCCATTAATTAATATATTGTGCTGTATTTTATTAGGTAGCCTATTTTGGCAAAGAAGACAATGTGGTGGACTTTTTCTCGAACATCGGACTCTACATCGAACCTCATTATAACCCTGCTGACTTCATCTGTAAGTTGTGCTTTTTTTGGATTTAATAAAGGGTTTTTAATACAGGGTGAGGCAAATAAAAGTGGCCCCGACATGCATATGAGAATACGACAGAAATGTTGCCAAGTCAAAAACCAATACAAAACAGGTTTGTTAACTGAAGCTATTGATCGCTTCAATATTAAGCCCAAACAAACGCTTGGCGACCTATTTGCCGGCAACTACACTATGGTATGAGAAGATAGTTAAAATGAAATCTAAACAAGGTTTGTAGAGCTGATCAGGAAAAGTTCCCACTTGTGATTATTTCGGTCGTTATTTATCCTAGAGAATCGGACCTTTTTTTGGGTAATACAAAACATTCTAAATTAATTGCAAGACACAAAATTTGCATTATGGGACGTCTTCATACAATGCGAATTAAGATCTGAACTTGCCACTAGTCTATGAGTAGCTCTAACGTGAAGCTAATCAGATCCAACCATGCAAAAACAGGTTTCAGGCGGCTTCAAGAGTTTTTCTCGCCAAGCATTTTAATGTATTCCTATCTCTAGACCGGGGCCACTTTTATTTGCTGCACACTGTAGATTATAAATGACATACTTAATTAGTTTTGTTTGCAATAATTCTATTAATAAGCAAATAAACAGTTAAACAATAAACCATTTTAACGTTAGTTAAGAAGCTTTCTTGAGCGCAGCATTAAGATTTTATTGAATCGTTAAGAATTTTGAAAAACATGAATCATTATTATAAAATAGATTGTAAAATTGATAATATTGTAATTTTTGTTTCTTTTAAATCAACGTAAAAGTTATATAAATTTCATTTTCAGTGGAACAACTGAAGAAAGGATGCGAAATTCAAGAGAAAATCATTGCAGCTGCACAAGAACTAAAGTTAGGTTCTTTCCAAATACAAACTAAAAAATATGTGCATTTCTATAACATTATAACATATAAAAAATTCAAAATACTTCTCTAGAGATTTTAAAATAATAGTTCCTTAATCTTCTTGAATTCCACTCTAAATTGAATCGCCAATGTAAAAAGGCTCTCAATTCCGTAGATAGATTATTTCCTTGTAAGCTTCTTCCTTCACTACAATGCTAAATGAAAGAAGAGTAGGGGGAAATCCTCCACCAGACACGA
Source organism: Hylyphantes graminicola (assembly GCA_023701765.1). Lineage (NCBI taxonomy): Eukaryota > Metazoa > Arthropoda > Arachnida > Araneae > Linyphiidae > Hylyphantes > Hylyphantes graminicola. The sequence goes on along the minus strand of CM043115.1, from coordinate 56,783,464 downwards.
TCCCATTTTACATTTAGTTATTTAACCCTTTCAGTCCCAGTGATGCCATTTGGCATAATCCCTTTCAATATTTTTTCCCCAAATGTTTATGTCCGTTATAACATCCAAACGCATATTATTCGATTCTTCACACTTGGTTCTATTCGACAATATTTTACATTAATCTCAATAGAAGTCAGAACTACTGTTTTTTTTCTATTAGGAAAATAGCTAACAAGCATTTCACCTGATTTTTGAAAAGTTCACTTCAGTTCCTATTATTTAAAACACTATTTAAACTATTTCGGTTAAAATAATTACTAAATTTTTTATATAATATGGTCAGATATCTTAAAATATAAAACTCGAAGTGATTTTAGGTAATATATATTTTTTTATTTAGTTGTTTTCCACAGTTAAAATTTTTTTGGCAATATTTCAAAAACCATATAAAAAATTTAAATGATTTTTTTCTTTTCTTATGGAACTCCTATTTTTGACCTAAAATAATCTTATTTTGTGAATATCAGATGTTTCTGTAGAGTAGTAAATTTTTGGGACTGAAAGGGTTAAATATTTTGTAGAAAGAAGAGTAGTGGGAAAATCCTCGACTGGACATGACCCCATTTTATATTTAGCTATTTAAATATATTGTTTAAATTAATAACTAAATGAAATTTCTGCAGATTCTCAGCAGATTATCCACAGGAACTGATAGGCACTTCTGATCTGGTTCCACCAACGTTCGAGGGCCAGTTCCGCGCCATCGAATGTCCCCACTGTCAGATGACCATGTGGCAAAGAATGCACGCCGGGTAAGATATAGCATTGGATATTGGAAACAATGCTACTTTTAAGCTACTACCTATAGTTACTTCAAGGCTGTACGAAGCATTTATGTATCTGCCGTAAAACGAATTATTAAAAGGAATTTACAATCGGCATTCTTAACAATCCATCAATTGCAAATAAAAAAAAATCAAGCTTTTGTTTGCAATTTTCTTAACGCATTACGTATTTTTAATCTGTTCTCTTGGCCACCTTAATGGGATGGTCAGTCTATAAACCTAATGCACAGTATCTGTCGAATAGTTGCTTTGCAATTAAATTTTTTTTACCAAGTATGATAATACTAATAACAACAAAGCACAACATATATGATGGGACAATATCATCTATAATTTTAATTATTAATTTTATAAGTTTAAAAATATATAGTCATAGTTAATCGACAGATGAGAACGATTTTAGAGTTTAAAAATTATTAATTTGTAGCCGGATTGTATCAATACCGCCTAGATTAGAAAGCCGGGGAACTAAGATGCCTGATGTCATATTAATGAACCGATTTTGTGTTATTTTTTACCAATGATCGTTCGTCATTAAATCTCGTATCAAGGAAAGCAGTATCAAGCTATCAATTACAACACTTTAAAATCGGTCCACTAGTAAGTAAGTTTTGTTTCGAAATATTTTTTGACCCTGTTATTGATCGAAATTGTTCTTTTAATTATTTTTTTGTTTGTTGCTTTTAATTTATATACCTTTCGTTAAAAAGCACAAAATCCGAAGGAATACTTTGACTGATATTATATTGGAATTTCAAAACTCTTGTGTTAGGTCTAATAGACATTGGGATATACTATCTCTTTTAGGCTTTTTAAAGATTACATACGTAAAATTATATGCTTGTACCTGCATTAGTTTTGGCAATTGATCATTAAATAGACAAAATAATTCCATTTTAGATAAATTTTAAATTTGTGCATGTAGTTTATATTAATTGCTTCATTAAAGGCAAATATTTCGTTTATTTTTTTAAAAATACAGCCACGTGGAAAATGAACCTTCTACAGAAGAAAAGTACCTGTGGAGCGTCACGAAGCAACCGATACCAGATCCTTCAGTTGAACTCCGAGTCATGATAGACGAAGCTCAGAAGATAACGACCGTGTGCGCCAAGAAAGGTAACAGAGAATAAGTTTTAAGAATATATATGACATACCCTGACTTAAAACACTCAAAAACTTATATTTTTACCCTCAATTAAACTTCATAACTTAATTACCTTTCAAATACCCTTAATATCACTTAGCACTTTAACATTCTAACCACACCATGTCGCGACAATCAGTCGTCTATAATCGGTTTCCCACGGTACTTTCTTGACTCATCCACCTACGCATTGACCTTTTAAAAACCTTTCTCATAACAAATTTTTTTTTCTGATTGGTCGGCCGAATCACAAGTAATAACAATCCATAGATGTGACGCTTTTTCAAATTAGACTTCAAAATGTAAGGCTGTGTGCTTTCTGGCGGGCCGAGCTTCGACTACGGCCCCGTTCTTTACAAACGCTACATATGCTTTCTTTACAATAAATCACCTTTGGACGTCCAATAGTTCTTTCTAAATTAACTAATTAAGAATCATACTATATTGTGTAATAGATGTTATTTCATTACATATATATTATAATTAAGCATATATACAGCACTTAGGGCGGAAAGGTGGCGATATTGACTACAAATGCTTTAAACAGGTGTGGTATGTAAAAAAAATCAGTACATTAAAACTAGAGGAACGCAGAAACTAGAATACATAGAAAGTCTCAGAAAAAAAAATTGATTTAGAAGTACTTCAATTATTAAAAGAAACCTACAAAATTTAAAACTCTTTAAAAAAGCATAAGAAGGCAATTTTTCATTTGATTAAATCAGCATTGCAACTTACAACAGTAGCACAATTAACTTCATTATGACTTTTCGAGTTAAAATTTCTTTTGTTTTTATATCTATCTCTTTTGATATTTATCGATTCCTATGTTGATATAATTCTTAAATAAATTGATATAATTTTTAGGCTACAATAAACAACTTCATAACTTTTCGCCAATCTAATGTAATGGAAACACAAAACTTAATCGTATTTTTGCTCCTTTTTTCCTCATATGGTGCGATTTTGAAGTTTTCTACGCTGTGCACTTTTCTCCCAGGCAAGACGCCCTTAAAGCGTCAAAAGTTTTTTTTTATTTCTGCTGAATATTATTCATAATAATCAAGGGGTACCGAGTGTGCTGATACAGACGTGTCTGATAAATCTGTACAGTTCCGACGGAGTTAGCATATGATGTCGCCTCGTCACTTGACGTAGGCGACATATGGCATTTGGCCCCTTTTTACGTTTCCCTATTTATATATACTACAAATATATTATAAGAATTTCGTCCTAAGAACTACATCTCCCTTTCTGGCTAGTACGAACTTTTTATATTGATACTTACTTTACAAAGTAGTACGAACTTTTATAGTGATACGTCTTACATTACAAAGTAGTACGAACTTTTATATTGATACGTCTTACTTTACAAAGTAGTGCGAACTTTTATATTGATACGTCTTACTTTACAAAGTAGTACGAACTTTTATAGTGATACGTCTTACTTTACAAAGTAGTACGAACTTTTATAGTGATACGTCTTACTTTAAATAATACGAACTTTTATATTGATACGTCTTACTTTAAAAAATAGTACGAACTTTTATATTGATACGTCTTACTTTACAAAATAGTACGAACTTTTATAATGATACTGACTTTTCCAACTAGGTGACCCCATAGACAACGAAGAAGATTCCGGCAGATCTTCGTGGTGGTCCGAGCCGCGTTCATCCTCGTACGACGGGTCCGAAGAAGACAGTAGCCAACAGCTTGAAGAAGATAAGTGGCCCGCAAGCTTCTGGACCCAGGTTCGAATACTGTCCGAGCGAAACTTCGTTGAGGGCCGGCGTAGGATGCTGTCCAAGCTCAACTGGGCGCAGACGGTCGGTCTCGGTCTGGTGAGCGGGCTTATGTGGTTCCAGATGGAGAGGAAGGAGGAGACGATTTTTGATATTAAAGGATGGGTAAGAAGGTTTTGTTTTTAGGTACGGTTTACAGATGAGAGTTGTGGTAATTTTTGCCGTTAAAGTGTGTCGTGATCTACAGCAGTAATGTAAAGAGGGACTGTCAGTCAGTCTTAATGAGCTAACGCATTAGTTTTGAAATCACATTTTTTGCAAAAGAATTTCTTTGCTATGCTATCCCATTTTCAACAGGTATGGGAATAATCATAACATTAATTTAAAACAAAATGGAAAAGAAAATAGCATCCGCTTATTTAATTATTAATTGACTAAGTTTTAAAATAGTGTCGCCATCTGCTGTATTTTCTTGGCATTTTAAAACTTCAAAAATATATAATTAAATAACTAGATAAAATTTTCGTTTCAAATTTATTTCATTTCAATGTTATGCTGATTCCCATACCTGGGGGAAAAGGGCATGGCAAAGCAACACTTCTTCGGAATTTGTGACTCCATAGCTAATGCATTAGCTCTAGGGCACTGACAATCCCTCTTAAGTCAATGGGGGAATTCACAACGACAGAAGAAGATAAAGTATTTAAAGTTTTCCGAAAGAAATTTACTTATAACAAGTTTTAATCTACTGCAACACGCTTTACCGTCATTTCCAAAATTTACCGCATGTACTACTTGAAAAATGTAGTTGATAAAACCGCAAGTACAATATTTAATCCATTGCGTGAAAAAGCTCCAATTGACGTAACATTGCATATGCGGATCATGTAGCACCGTAAATGCGACAAAAAAAAATTACTATCGCCATTGTGTATGAAACGGGCATTAGTTAGAAGAAAGATTAGTCAAAGATTAAAGAAAATTAAGCTTTTGCCTCAAACTTCAGCGATTATGCTATGGTTAAAATAAATTAGTAAATTATAACTTTTAACTGCACTCGCACGCTGTAACTTTTAGCCGAGGTATTTTCACAAACAAAAAATAATTTGATTTTGTTTTTTAATTGGATTCCTAATTAATTATTTTTATTTTGTCTTTCAGATGTTTTTTAGCTCTACATATTGGATGCTGTTTGCCTTGTTCGAGGCCCTGGTTTCATGTATGTTGAAATTTTAACTATTAAATTTGAGTTTTTTTTTATAGAAGCTGAAATAAATAAAATTTTATATGATTTTCTTAAGGGGTTCTTTTCTTCCTTGGGAGGGTCAAAGGCAGTATCTACGTACCACACTTGAACCATTTTGACTTTTAATACTCTGAATGATCGCAATATATAAGAAAATTACAAAACAAATACTTTAACACCAAAAAGGTACCAGCTATTTTTTACTTACTGTTTTTTACCTGAACAACCTATCAGTTTTCTATAAAGTTAACAACAACAACACATTATAAAACAAATATGTATATTACAAAATCAAAAAGGTTCTATTTGTAGATACTGCTATTTACCTGAACAACCCATTTTTTCTATATGAATCCAAAACACAATAATAATAAAAAAAATACAGGGTGTCCGTTAAAAAGAATGTTTGAGTTTTAATTGTATATTAGAGGAGTTTATTTTATACTAAATATAATAAAACATACATGAAATTGAAGGACAACTAACCTAGTTTTTCCTATTAGTGCCCAATGAGTGCGCCTTTAGTGTAACGGCATACATCCAAACGAAAATGCAATTCTTCCCATACTACCTGCAGCAAGTCTGGAGTAATGGAATAGATAACACTGCAACTGTAAAAACGCTGTAGCGGTGCAAGCGCATGAGCCTATCTGAAACTGTTGTAGTTAATTTTTAATTCGTCACCTTCAATCACAATTGTCGAACGATTACAGCTGATACTATTACAATTTGAAAGTCGGACATTCTTTCACGGACACCCTGTACTTCAAAACCCAAAAAGTTCTAGTCATTTTTGCAGATACTGCCACCTGATACTTACCTAAACACCCCATCACTATCCTATACAAATCCAACTACACCGTGTAAGGGAGTGCTCGTTAAATATCCTTCAAAGTCCTAACGCTGCGTACGATGCCGCCTTTAACGGTTGCGTTGGGTGCCTATTCAGGTGTTGGCCCGTCACTTGACTGTGGTTCTAAAGTACGACGCCCGTCGCCAATAGCCCTCTTATAGCTCTAGTGCGACGTTAATTCAAACCTAACCTATATAAATCCAAACCACCCTCAAAATTTAACCCTTTCCTCTATTTTCCAGTCCCGCCAGAGCGAGAAGTGATTCACAAGGAACGCGAATCCGGCGCCTACCGACTCTCCGCTTACTACTGCGCCAAAATGGCGGGTGAGCTGCCACTCATGGTAACCCTGCCCTCCGTCTTCCACTTCATATCCTATCCCCTGTTAGGGTTCACCCATGCTTACACCTTCTTAGGACTGTGGGGATTTCTGCTGCTGAGCACAGTCGTAGCGCAGGTTGGTGATTTGATTGGTAGTTAGATACTTTAAGGGGGAATGAGCATGAATGAGCGATGGTCTCCAAACGTCAGTGCCTCAGTTTTAATCCAATGAGAAAAAAATATTTTCTAAACTACATTTCTTCTGCTGTATTGAGTATTTTTACAAAGGGATATAAGAAGAAAACTTTTTATTTCACAGAAATATATTGGTTGTCAAGGGACCCCCGGGCCCTTCCAGACAACACATAAAATTCAACAATCAAAATCATTAAAGAAATTTAAAAATAATATTTCAAATTACACCCAAACAAAAGAGGAAATATTTTGTGTAAAAAGGGATATTTTGTTTCTATTATCCCACTTTTTGAAATTGGTTCTGATATTTTGTGTAAAATTATTTATTGAACATTAAGACAATTAATTAAACCAATTTCAAAAGTGAGATTGTCGGGACCTGTGAGTCAGCTACATTTATCACATAAAAAAATCTTTGTAAAAATATACAATACAGCCCGAGAAATGTGAATTAGAAATTGCCTTTTCCTCCGTTCCATTAAGGGGGAATGGACGCTCTGGACCGCGGGTCTCCAAAGCAAAGTGCATCAGTGTTAAACCAATGGAGAAAAAAATATTTTCTCTGATTTTTTAATGTGATAAATGTAGCTGACTTGCAGGTCTAACAATCTTACTTTTTTAAATTGGTTCGAATATTTTTTTTAACTTTCAATAATTTTATAAAAAGTATTCGAAGCAATTTTAAAAATTGGGATGTTAAAGACCTACAAGTTATCTACATTTATTGTTTAAAAAACGTATGTAAAAATATTCAATACAGTAGGAAAAAAGTGGCAGAGAAAAAAGTTTTTATTCCCATTGGATTGGATTAACACTTCGCTTTGGAGACCCGATGTCCAGCTGGCTCATTCCCCCTTAAGGTAAAACCAGCCTTAAACTATTAATTTTTTCTGTGTGTTTGTGGAAAGCCTAAAGTATAAAAGAAAACGCTGAGTTAAATGGAAAACTTAATTCGAGGCAACGGTTTTATGTATGTCTATCATCATGGCATGTGTGTTAAAAATTTACTATATTTAAACTTTTCAGTTCGTAAATATATTTTCATACTTTCATTCCCAAATCAATCCACAATAAACTCTGGGATTAGAAGAAATACGCAAATCACAAAAAACTATGAATCTTAATTAATAATCATGATAAATAATACCAAATACTAATGACACAAGATAATATCTGATAAGGATGAACTATAAAGATAAATGAAAATCACAAATAGTAACTGCATGTTAAATTATTACTAATTCCTTTATTGAAACACTGAATTCGGACAGATTTCCCTTAGTAAACTTTGCTGCCGTAAACATCTTCTAAAGGTAAAACGGGTTTTACAGATATAGGGTTATGCAGAGAAAATAAACTTTAGGGTAAAGGAGGTATTTAAAAGTATTATATAGATCCGATGATTTTCTGTTATGATAATGATAAATGATAATGGTTAAATGATAATGATGAATGATCAATAATAATTTTAAATCATTATTGATTATGATTAATGATAATGGTCAATGATAATGATCAATGATAATGATAATGATCAATGATAATGATAATGATCAATAATAATCATTAATGATCAATGATAATGATAAATGCTATTTATTAATATACGATGAGGATAAGTGATAAGAGTAAACGATTAGAGTGAATGCTAATAATAATTATGAACGCTTATGATTATGATAATCTCTAATTATAAAAATTTATAATAAAATCATTAATGAACGATCACGGTAAATAATAGTTATATAAGCTACTGATAAAATCTAAAGGTAAATGATAATGGCAAATCATAAGGGGAAATGATAAGGACAAATCGTTTTGATAAATGATAATGATAAATACTAATGATGAAGGATCATGATAAATATAAAGGCTAATTATAAATGATAAGTTTAAATGATAAATATAAAGGCTACTGGTAAATTATAAGTATGTATAAATAATTAATGTAAATGCTACTGATAAATTATAAGTATACACTCTTAAAACAAAAGAGTGAAATCCACTCCATTTGGCGAAGTGCATTTTCGACACTGGAAAGGATTGAATATTAACTCAGACTGAGTTAAAATCACTCGTTTGGAGTGATCCTGTCGGAGGCTTAACACACAAAGAATCAACTCCTTCCGGGTAAGTGCATTTTCCAGACTGGAGAAGTGAAATTAACTCAGACTGAGTTAAAATCGCTCGTTCGTTTTAAGAGTGTACATACTAAATGATAAATCGTTGCAATATTTGATAAAGATAAACAATTTTTATAACGATAAATAATCATTAACCCTTTCAGTCCCAGTGATGCCATTTGGCATCATCACTTTCAATATTTTTTTCAAAATTTTTATGTCCCGTTATGACATCCAAACACACATCATTCGTTTCTTCACACTTTGTTCTATCAGACAATATTTTACATTAATCTCAATAGAAGTCAGAACTACTATTTTTTTATTTGGAAAATAGTCAACAAGCGTTTCTCCTGATTTTTGTTAAGTTCACTTCAGTTCCACATATTTAAAACACAATTTAAACTATTTCGGTTAAATTATTTCTTAAATTTTTTTTAATAATATGGTCATATACCTTAAAATATATAACTCGAAGTGTTTTTGGGTAATATATATATTTTTTATTTTGTTGTTTTCCACAGTTAAAAAATTTTTGGCATTGTTTCAAAAACCATAAAAAAATTTAAATGAATTTTTTTTTCTTATTGAATTCGTATATTTGACCTAAAATAAGCTTATTTTGTGAATATCAGATGTTTCTGTAATGTAGTAAATTTTTGGGACTGAAAGGGTTAAACACAACCAAACCCTCTCTTCGTACTTTCAGAGCGTAGGCTTGTTCGTTGGTGCGGCATGCCGCGATCTGCCAATGTCCGTGACCATCTCTTCGCTGTTCTCTCTCTCGACCATGCTGTTCGGGGGGTACTACGCTGCCGCCCCTCCCCCCTGGCTGGCCTGGATGCGACACCTCTCCATGGTTCACTACACTTTCCACGCCATGCAGATTGTCGAGTTCGAAGGCGGCAGTCCCGTAACGTAAGTACTATTGCCATCGCCATCGGCAGTATCTACTAGTTAGAGTTTTTAAAAAAAATCCCGGGTTCAGTACAACAACATGATGAATGAAAGAGTTTAAGTCCCGAAACTGTTAAAAACTTTCATTCATCGTTTTTATGCACTGAAGACGGGACTTCGCTTGATGCAAATGTTTTTGTGCGCTTTCCTACAGTATCTATGTACAGTATCTATTCCTATCTATCTATTTCCAAAAGTGGCTTGGGTTATTTGGTTCTGAAACATTTAATATGATTATAATACAACTTAATAACTTCCTAATGGTTTAAACCCATTAATAATCAGTCCCTTTTAACTTAAAATGGTTTTGATAAATTTAGTCCTTACCCATGCCCAAGTGGCAATGCTAAGTCAATTGAAGACTTTAATCGCCAAGTCGGGGAAATACCGTTCTTGATTTGTAAACAAAGTTTCCTCTAATGGCGTCACTCTTAAGTGAAATAGAGTTTCCGCAATACAAGTGTGGTACAATTGTTCGGGGGGTCAAATTGTCCTGCCGAAGTTTGTGACCATATTTTCCCACCATGCTGTTCGGGGGGTACTACGCTGCCGCCCCTCCCCCCTGGCTGGCCTGGATGCGACACCTCTCCATGGTGCACTACACTTTCCACGCCATGCAGATTGTCGAGTTCGAAGGCGGCAGCCCCGTAACGTAAGTACTATTGTCATTGGCAGTATCTACTAGGATTTGTAAGAGGGGCTTGGGACACTTTGTTGTGAAACTTTATAGGATTGTAATAAATACTTCTAATTCTAGTTGAATTTATCTCACATGTCAGCATATTCACTTGTATGCAGTTAAAAATTAGGACTCTAATCTCATTCGTCTCGTGTAGCTCTAGTTCGACGATAATTCAAACCTAACCTAATCTCATTCGTTCTCGTGTAGCTCTAGTTCGGTGTTGAATGATTCAACCGAACCAAATCAAACAAGCAGGTTTCACAATAAAACATCGTCAAGGTTGGTCAAATCGGTATAAAAATACAAACTAGACAGCATTGCAAAAATACTTTAAGGTTTGCTAGTAAATTTTAAGACCTAAAATTATCTATTATTTGATTAGTTAGCAGTTATAATTATTTGCTTTTTTCACTTATTTTAAAAACTTCGAGAGCCGATTCCACTTTTTTTAGATATTACTTCCATCGAAAAGTTGAAAGTAATTTCTTAAAAACACAAAAATATTTTGAAACGGGGAAACACAAATTTAAAGCCTCATAAGGGTTTTACTTGGCTGTGTTAAAATACCATAACAATGCCCGAAATAAGTAACGTGGGGATTCACAAAAACAAATTGTGGTGCTGCCATCTACAATTCATTTGAAGAAGTTTTTCTGTACCCTTCAACCGGATCATTTTTCATCACTTCCATTTTCGTTACTTACAATTAAACGTAATAACTATTTAATTTTAAATGAATTAAAACATTCTTTAATTTTTTTAGATGCGCCACTGAAAATACTTTATACGCGGCATGTCGTCAAGCCAACGCAACTACCATTCCACCAAGTGACATCATCAACAGGGGCGGGGAGCCTCTACCACTGTGGGCCAACACGTTGATCCTCCTGCTTTTCCTACTGGTCTTCAGGCTAATGGGATACCTCTCGCTCAGGTGGTGCCGAAACCCAAAGTGAAGCTGACAAACACTTCAGAAGAAATCTCACAAAAACCTTTTTTGGTAGAAATTTACTGTACGGTAACCATTGGCGAACTTTCCGAAATCGCGCCAAATGTCCGTATTCTGGCGACTTTCCAGAACAGAAACCCAACCGAAATGAGCAAATAACGGTCAGATAGGGTGCCAGGAAAACGTCATCATTCCGAAGTCAAGGAATTCGAGTCGAAGTTAGACACACACAAAATTATTTATCGCCAAATCCGAAAAAGACCGCGCCAATATAGTTACCGTACAGTAAATCTGATCCCCTTTTTTTCTATCACAGTGTAAAACCTTGGTGTAATGTTACCGTGATTTTTCGTGTTAACATTTTACCTATTTTGGAGTAAAGTTACTAACTCCAAATTCCGAGGAACGTTACACAAAATGCAGTGTAACCTTCCACTGATTCTAAGCGCATAAAAAATAACAACATACAACCTTTCACTTGTATGTAGAATGTTGTTGTACTATAAGGCAAAGCATTGAAGTTCCACAGTAAAGTTGAGACAGATTTGGTATTGCTTTTTTTCAATGACTAAAGTCGTTTACGTAGGATTAGACAACCACTTAATGATGCGCTAACCTGCATCCAAAGTAGTAAAAGATTTAAAAAAATAAATTTCAATTAAATACAAAATGTTCTCGATTATTACAATACCTATATTATAAAGTTGGGCAACACATATGAAACGTTATTCTGTGAAAATGTTTTAAAATATATTTTTCAATCATTATAAAGTTCAAATTTATAGTTTATAAAGTTTCAAATTTTTCATTTATTTTAAAAGAAATCTGTATGATAAAACCTAAAGATTAAGTCATGGAAAAATATTATATAAAGCATAAATATCCATCATTATTTATGTCTATTACTTTTAGATTATTATAAGCGTTACATAAGTTACAAATGAATATATAGTGTCGATGAAGATAAAATAAGTATATATTATATTTTTCTTTTTTTTTATGGAAAGTAGTTTGTTGTATTTTTTTTTATAAATTACGTATTCTAGTCAGTTAATAATGCGTATCCGTTTTGTTTTTATTTGAGTGATTATAACGTTTTTATTTGAGTGAATTTAAATTGAATTTAATGATTTTTTTGTTAAAAATAAATGTGGAAAACGTGTGGACCAAAGAAAGTTATACTCATAATTAGAGAGCTCAGTGTAAGAACGTGTTACATGATAAAAAGTTGAAAAAAAAAGCTTTACATAGATATTTATGCAACTAGTGCGAAAAGTAATGCTTTTTAAAACAAGTGGATTTTATTTCACGAGCGAGTGAAATAAAGACACGTGTTTTAAAAAGTTTACTTTTCGCACGTGTTTCATACACTATTTTTTATAATTGCGTGAAAAAATCAAATCTCATTGGTTCAAAAATAATTCACGTGCTAATTAGACTAAAATAGACTAAGAGATGTCAAGGAAAACAACCAATGATCTCGCAGTTCGGAGCGCGTGACGCTATAAAAAACCAATAAGCGTGTTTCAACATTTTGTCAAAGAAAGCAACCAATGAACTCGCAGTTCGAAGGGCGTGACTTAAGAAATATTCCCATCGCGAGAAAAAAAAATTCATTGATTCAAAAATAATTCACGCGCATAATATTTTTAAATATAGCAGATCGATAAATCTTTGGATTTTATGAGTATTATCAAATCGAAATTTTACTTGAAATGTTGGCGTCTTATAAAAAGAGTGCGACAAAGTCTTTTTTTAACTGCTTTTGGGTGAAAAAAAGTACTTTTTTTCACTGTTTCAAAAAGTCTACCTTTGTGCACGCGTCTGATAATGTAATTGTAATGTAAATGTCTAATGGTAATGTAAAAAATTATAATGTAAAAGTCGGCTTTTTTTCACGTAATTATAAAAAAGTTTTTAGTTTGCACTTAGTTTTGTCAAAAACGATACTTGCAAAAAGTAAAAAATATACTTAATTTTAAGTTGTTTGAAAAAAGGGGATACTTTTTATCTTTAGAGGATGGATTAACATGCTCATTAATGCCAAAAATCTCATATTTTCTTCAAAAATATCACATAGCACGCTCCTATGCTGAGCTCTCTGTTTGATCCTTAAAGTAAAAAAAAAAAATTGGTTTGTTATTGGTATAAATAATTTTTTGTTTGAATAGAATTATGTGTTTTAATATGACTGTGTTCACTGTAAAGCATATAGTAATGTAAACATGTTTTTATTTAATGATGTATTTAATTAATTTCGAATACACATAGATATTTCTTAGACATTCCTAAAAACAGCCCTTTCGTAGAGTAAATAAACGTTACGCTACGCTACAATAACAGTTAGAGCAACTATATAAGGATTTTTTAAAATGTTTAATACGAATATTTTTCAAATAATTATTAGTATATACTGCTTGATGCACAATCTATTTAAATGTCGGAAATGAAATAATATGCATATTATAATGCGGTTCAAAACTATGTTTCGCACAGCACCAGGTTACTTTAACCTTTTCAGTCCCAGTGATGCCATTTGGCATCATCACTTACAAATTATTTTTTCTAAATGTTTATGCCCCGTTATGACATCCAAACACACATTATTCGATTCTTCACACTCTGTTCTATTAGACAATATTTTACATTAATCTCAATAGAAATCAGAACTACTATTTTTTTATTCAGAAAATAGCTAACAAGCGTTTCACCTGATTTTTGAAAAGTTCACTTCAGTTCCTCATATTTAAAACACAATGTAAACTATTTCGGTTAAAATAATTATTAATTTTTTTTTGATAATATGGTCAGATACCTTAACTCAAAGGGTTTTTAGGTAATATAGAGTTTTTTATTTTGTTGTTTTCCGCAGTTAAAAAAATTTTGGCATTATTTCAAAAACCATATAAAAAATTTAAATGATTTTTTTTTCTTATGGAAATCTTATATTTGACCTAAAATAAGCTTATTTTGTGAATATCAGATGTTTCTGTAGTGTAGCAAATTTTTGGGACTGAAAGGGTTAAAACCGTTGTTTTAAACCTAGTATGCTTATTCAACTCATTTATGTGCTTAGAACATACTGAACAAAAAACTACAGTGCAGTATTAAATAATAATAGAAAAGAGAAAGACGTTAAACTTTTGTGATATCTAAATTTTAAACAGTAATCACAACTGAGAGAAATACAATTGTTTTTTCTCCGCAACCCTCAAAAGGCAGTGGACGTTATTGTACGAAGAAAATGTACATAATTTTATAATGGATTTGGAATTGAATTTTGTATGTTTATGTAAAGCAATTTGGATTGAAAGTATACAAATATTTGCATGGAATTTTGTACAAAATTCTTGATGAGAGAACGTAATTGTGATGTTTGTGTCAAATTATAAACTCGTACAAAATTTTGTAACGAGAGAGAATGCATAGTTATCTAAAAGGATTTTTTGATAACTTGGTCTGGTGTGTTGCAAGTATAGTTTGTAAAGCAAAAGGAATATTCCTATTAAACTATTATTATTAACTTGTAAAAATTTCATATTGATATTTAAAAAAATTAAATAAATCATTTACTGATATCAAACTATCTCTACCCAAGAGTCCTTCAAAAATTTTGTATTTTAAATTAAAAAATTATATTTAAACTATTTGCATAAAAACGTATTTGATACTTGCTAGTTAGCTTTCTTAACTTAAATTATGTATGATATTTGAATATTCAGTGGGCTAGTAGTATTTAAGAAATGTTAGTTGCATATTGTAATAGGATACCCGCTCTATGAAATATCTAAATTTTTATAATTTCATACTGTCGTCTTTTGAAGTAATTAAAAAGTGTCTTGTTTAGATGACATCATCTAATTAGAATAAAAGCCATTTTTATGAGTCATAATTATGAAAATAGTATTATTATGACGCCATAGACGTTTTTTCTGCGGAACTTAGTGAAATAATTTTTAGTCCAAGCATTACGTTTTATAACGGTTCTATGAACAAGCACACAAGCTGGAATATATATGTACCATACCATACCATATTACGTTTTATTTACGTATTTGTGGTACCAGGGTAACTAACACAAACTAAACTTTTCCTAAAATAGCAATGTGAAATAATGTTCAAATTATCTAGTGCGCACAAAACTTTTTAAAAATGCATAACAGCTTCTAAGCATACTTACTGTATGTAGTAGTTTACATATTTTCTGTGATTTTCCTATAGTTTAGAAACTTTTTTTTATATATATAGATATGGAATAGATTGTAAAATCTAAACAAACTCATCGAAGTTGCAACTGTAAGGCTAACTTATCACTGCCTAATGATTTTTATGTACCTTACAGTAAAAGGCAATGTCTCCCGTTAAAATGTGTACAAATTGTCATGTCCTAGCTAAGCATAAGTTCTTGTATATTTGTAAAAATAAAATCTTGTAAAGTAAAGATGATTAAAAATGTTACTGTAATAGTTAAAAACTAGATTTTTTTGTATAAATTTAAGCAAATATTGTTTTATCTTAATAAAGCTTTGTATACTTATTTCTTTTATAGTTTTTGCATTTCTAATTGTATTTTATTTAATTATTATTTTTAAAATCTAATATTGCAAATAGAGTCACACATAAATAATTTACAAAATATATATTTTTTTAAATAGATCAGCAGGCAATGAAGTTTTTTTTATATATATAATTTAGATTCCTGACTAAACACATTGTCATTTCTTTGTAAATAAATTCGTTACTACAATATTTCATTTACATAATATATTATACCTAAATTGTTGGTTGTAAATTCATTCAAAGTTGATGTAATAAAACAAAAAATAGACTAAAAGATAAAGATCACCTACAATATGCTAGAGTTTTCAAAAAATGCTATTTGTAAATATTTATTTACTACTATATAAAAGTTTTTCTAGTGTGTGTGTATATAATGTAATGTGTAATATCCAGATAAAAATAACAGAGCTCGACATGTTGATACGTGTAGTGATATAAGAGTGTGTTAACGTACATCAGTGTTAAAAAACCAGCTTATGTGTATCTGTGTGTTAGAAGTATCATGCACATTTTTTTAGTAACTGTAAGCTTTTTTTTAAAAAAAGATAGTTGTCTCCTGCTTGACTGTATTATATAATAAAATTTCATACATTATAAAGTAGTAGTATTATGGTTTTACTTATTATTTATCACAAAAATACAAAAAGTAAGCATGTAAGTATCAAACTATGGAAAAATAGCAACAATAATAAAGAAAAAGGTTCATTCATATTGTAAGTTTTTTTTATATTCATTTAAAAAATTAATTATAAACAAACATAAAACAATTTATCTACAAAAAGTTTATTTCACATAAATATTTTTTACGACATTATCTTCAGCTTTGAAAACATATTTACTGAATTTGAATTTCATTGGATGAAATAAGGTTTACCAAAACATATTCACAAAAACTAGAGCTAGGTAATTACATGTTTTATCTTTTTACACAAAAAAGAAAGATACAATAGTTTTACACATGCTGCATTTGTTAGGTGATGCAAATTTTCCCCTTAGAATTGTGATAGTGCAACTTTAAAATATTATAATAAGTAAAAATAGCAAACAAGTTTTAAGTACAGAATGTTTTTAAAAAGCCAAAACTAAAAAGAAATTGTTAGTTATTATTTGGTGGTCCTAATTGTGATATTTGTAAGCAATAGTTTTTGTAACATTCTTGTAACATAGTTAGCATTTTGTTAACTTACAGGACAATTTATATAATTTCTATTTAGAATGGAAGTGAAATGAGCATTAACTTATAGATATAAACATTTGCATTTATCACTTGTTGAGCAATGGATTAATAAGTATTAAGATCCTGGGGTTTCAAAAGAATGGGTCACAAAAAGGGAAATTTGGTTAGTTAAAAAAATCCTTTTGATAAATACAGCCGTTTTGAACAAATCAAGGGGGAATTGTATTTATGCATCTATCATATGCAACTCATAGTGGCTTGACCAATTAACAGCTCCATTAAAGCAGATTTTTCATCCTAAATAATTGATACTTTGATCCAAATATCATCCATATAAAAAATATTTCTTTGAATATCCTACAGTTGGGAAAATTTTTTGCTAACCCTCTTAAGGATAAGCAAATTGGCTGAAGTGAATTTACTGTATGAGAAATTGCAATTAATTGAAAAAAAATGTACTACTGTAACCAAATGTAATGAATATTGGCAGTATGAGATACTTAAAATTTTTATTTATTTCTTGTTTTTTATATTAATATTTTCGTAGCAGATGATAAATGACTCCTGCACCCTTCCAATATTTAAACTTGAATAATTTTTTGTTAATTTTATGTTTGTTGCTGGAAAACCTGATAGTCGATTTCAAATCAGAAATTTAAATACAACAACACAGACACGGTGAAACTACAATACAAATACAAGGAAAAATTAATCTGGCAAATAGGATGGTAAACATAAAAAACCGTCCATGAAAGACACACAAGCTTCATATGAAGAGTGATATTTACATTTAGTTTGTCTTTTTAATCGCTGGAGGAGAATGTGTTTGGAGGTGTTATGAAAGCCAACTCAAGTTGTGATGTATTCTAGCTCGCTGTACTGTAGCTGTATCCTAATCTGAAAAAGAAAAAATATTGCTTTAAAGTAATTAAAATGATTGAATTAAACTTTAAAATGGTTATTCTTAGTTGAAATATTATACAAAAAAATATTCCTTACTTCAGCATTATTTGTTTACAACACACAATATTATGTTTTTCGTTACGTTTGGGTTACTATACAGTAAACATTAACTTAATTGAACTAAATAATTTAAGTTGGTTCTAAATTGTAAATGTTTACGAAAAAAAACCCTTTAATATCCAAAAATTATTCTTAAAATGAGAAATAAGATATTACAAAAATAATGGTGGTTAATGATTATACTAAATTTTCATGCATCCCTGCCAAAAATAGGGGTGTTGTATGGCTTTTACACTTTTAATATAAAAGAATGTTTATGTAGTAAATTATGAACATATTATAACAATCATAACCATTATAACTTTTAAAAAACCAAAGCTGGTAAATCAGTAGAAAATATTTGATAAGAAACACCATTTTTCTTGCTTTTATTTTGTTGCATATCCATTATTTTTGATGCCACATTTGAAATAAAACAAAGGACTTTTAAAAACAAATTTCAAACCAAGCACTTCTAAAGACCTAAATAAATATTTAAAAAAACAATAAAACGTTTTGAACGCTTGTGATTTAAACTTTAATAGTGTTACAAGTAAACATTGAACTAGATTATGTTCCCAATATTTAACATTAGTAAATATAATTTATTTTTTTTGGTATAATTAAAAATATTTTTATGACTCTAGGGAATGAATTTTAAAACTAAAACAATATTTTTGTTACATTCTTTTGAAAAAAAATCACTGTGACTATTAAGTTTTTTTAAATTAGTAAATGTTGTATGGCAGTACAATAATAAGAAGTTACAAAGACTGCAGCAGTGGAATTTATTGACATAGTTTATCTTATTATATTCTTAATATATTCAACGGTTTACAACACTTCTTAATATTGCAAGAGTTGTAAAAAATAAAAGCTTAATTTAATGACTTGCTATACATACAATATTACTAAAAAATATTGCCTATGAAATATTAAACTAAATTTATTTAAAAATAAATTATAAAACATCATTATCACATAGCTATTAAAGAGGTAACTGAGTTAAACTTTAAGTTGTTAAAATGTTAAATTTGATGAAATCCACAAGCAACACTGGTTTTTATTACACTAAGATTAAAAAAAAAATGATTCATTTTAAGAATTCATAAATTTAACTCAGAAAAAAGAAAATACATTAAAAATTTAAGATATTTTAGGTAATTGCAGACCGAATAAACTTGTTACTGCCAGTTATTGGTATTTATTAACATAAATTATGACTTAGCAAAAGAAAATCCAGATATCAGTGATAATAGTGTTACTTTTATAGAAAAAAACATTTCAATAGTCTTGAAAAAATATAGGTCAACATTTTGCAGGACTTTTACAGGGCAGGATTCCTGAAAATTTGTATTAACAGTGAATTAAAAATAATTATCTTCTGGTTTTTATTAATTCTAAACACTGGAGTCCTAAATGAACAGTGTTAGTACTAGTTAATAAAACCAACAGGACAGACACGTTAGATAAATGTTAGTTTATTGTTTAACCTACATATATATACAAGAGAAGAAATTAAAAGATAGAAAGTAAGAAATGGAAATATAGAGAAGCATTCACAGGAAACAGGCAGGTGTTATCATTCCAAAGAATAATTACCACAGTAAGATCCTATAAAAAATACAGCTTTAAAGAAACTAATTACATAACACATACATTAAATTGATTTAATAATTCATACAAACCTTATTAACACAAAAATGTTTGTCATGGATTAAGATAATTTAAATGCCAAAAAAAAAAAAAAGCTTTAAATTAGTGTAAAATAATTCCCCGAGCATGATTTGAGAGGAAAAATCACATAACCTAAAAAACAATTATAAGGTAGACTAACCAGTGAATGAACGTTTAAGGCGCTGGCGTTTGCCAGTGAATGAACACCAGGACAACCATCCATATGTCAGATAGCTTCCTACTACATGAGAGGAAGTCAGTGTTGCCAAACCATCTAGTGGAATGATTTTCAATCCTTATTTTTTAATTATATTTACCAAATGTTCATTCACTGGGGCCTGTTCACTCACTGGTCAGTCTACCCTACACAAGGATTTTCGAAATGCAGTTTATTATTTATTTAGTATATAAAATAAATAAGCAATGATATTTTGCGTAATATAGTAAAATCATTACGACACAAGAATCATTCTTTGATCATTATATTTAAAATTTAACCCTATTTGAATTTGATATTTTTTTTAACTGTAAAAAAAGAAATTTATTGTACGAAAAAAATCTAAGTTCAATTTGGACTAGGGTTAACAAGGTTTGAGGGTGCATAATTTTAATAGATTACACAGTGCACCGAGAGACATATTGACTCCATTTACAAATGTTACAAAAAATACTTATCTATTTAACTGATTTTAAATGGTAGAAGATAACTATAGAAAATAATTGGTAATGGAAGAAAAATTTAGATTAATAGTTCTGTACCATTGTAAATAAAATAATTTGTTTATTACTTTGTTGTCTTAAAAAGGATCTTTTGGCAACCATTCAAGTAAATGACACTGTCTTTTCAAACAGATTATGCCCCTTCTTTTTTGTCTTCCCATCAAGGGTTTGAAATTCACGGTTGCTAGTTGCAAAATGCGACTAAATCCTACAATTTTGAGACTTCAAAACTACTTTAATCACAGTTATCACAATTAGTTTTCTTTAACATCGCTACCAACTTTTTTAAAGCAGTTTACTAAAATCTTGCCAAAAATTATCATCGTAAAAATCCCAAATATCTAAAATGTAAAAATTCTCTGTACTGTGTTCTTTAAATCGCAAAATCTAGAAAATCCTGTGAACGTTAATTGTGCTTCCTAAAAAATAGGAACTCTAGATCTCCTGAAATTGCAAAACTCCAGTGATTTTTTATATTTCTCTACATTTTTTTTAGTTACTAGCACAAATTGCTTCGCAATTTTTCCATCTAATTTCTAACACTGCTTCCTATTTACAATAAGTGTTTTATAAAAAGTTATTTAAGCAAGATTGTGTTATAAAATAACAAAAATGTACATGGAGAAAAAAATTATCATGGATGTTTGCAAAAAACAGATGAAGAAACATGTTCTTTATAATAATTAATATGAAATTAAATATTTCGTATAATTATATATATTTTTTTAGATATTTCTGCAACCCAAAAATCTATATATTTTTAAATGACATTAACACGCTATTATGGCTTTGCTTAATAAGTTAAAAACTGAAAATCTTAAAAGCAAAAAATGCTAAAATAATCTTAAAACCACACAACCGGATGAACAAATAATAATGCTCTTACTGTGTGGCCTACCCAAAACTACGAACAATCTATTAATGAATGAGTGCATACCTCTCCGTAAATCTTTAAAAGACACTCAAGATTTTGACCAAAATTTACCTTCCTTACTTCGGTTCTTTCTGAAAAACCACAAAAACACCATTTGTAACCCATTTAACTTCATTTACAGGATGATACAAAGAAATCCTGCCTGCATTACTTCCTTATTTCTTATCCAATTACTGCTTATTTCAGCATAAATTTATGTTTTTCCTAGACAACATTCAACAGAATGGTTAAGAGCATTTTTGAATGATAAGCAAACCTTCAACTCTGACATATACTTTCTACAATTTACTTATCAGCGCAATATTGTTCAAAAATTTTAGCTTGGAAACGTAAAACTGTCTCGTTTGTAAAAAGTCACACTGTTAAACATCTTAATTAAGCAACAAACTGTATGTAAAGTTGTGTTTGGAACCAGAATGATTAACACACTGAATAAAAGCAATTAAACAAAATCATAATGCATTAGTAATTGTAAATTGCATTAATTTAATAATTCGTTGAAAGAAGAACCAATGCCTAAAAAAGGATTTAAAATTTGGGAATATGTGCATCTAGCTATTTTAGTCACTAGTCTCAAAATAGCGAAGAATGTAAAACATTTTTTTGAAACTTCAATTTGCATTTTTAACAAGTTTTTAATTTTATAATTTGTTGACACAGTGTTTAACCTATTGCATATTAGTAATTTTTATAACATAAAACAAAATCATTGACACTTTATTACACAATACAGTGCCTACAGAAGACTTAAGAAAAGATCAATCCATCTTGACTTCAATTACAAAATTTATGATGTTACAATAATTTCTTGCAAAATGTTTTTATACCATCTGTTTAAACTTAAAGTGTTCATCGAATAAAGTTAATTTTATTTTAAATATCTAAAAGTAACAGTTTTATTACACTTAGTTTGCATATTTATGAATAAATTAATCTTTGATACGTTTTAACCACTTGGAAGACTGATATTATTAATAAAATTTTATGCAAATTACCCTTTGGTGTTAGGTTTCTTTTTAGACGGTTTCTCTGATGACTGCATCACCTCTCTCATCTCATCCACTGAATCGCTGTCTTGCGCTTGGGCTTTTAATGTTTTCTTAATGGTAGACACCTGAAAATGCATTATGTAAATATGATACCAGCTTTTAGAAGAAGAAACTTTTTATTTCAAACACAGAAATATATTGGTTGTCAAGGGGCCCCCGGGCCCTTCCAGACAACACGTAAAATTAAACAATCAAAATCATTGAGGAAAATTAAAAATAACATTTCAAATTACACCCAAACAAAAGGGGAACAAAAGAAAAACATAAAACAAAAACTAACAAAATCTGGCAAGGCAAATGATTGGACACACGAGATACACAAACATAATACAGAACGGTAAAATACATAACTTCACTATTAATTTACAAAAAAATAATAATAATACATATAAAATTTAGTTGACAGGAAATTTTATAATTTATTTTTTAATTATATCACAGATTTGAAAAGAATGTCTACATCAGTATTTAAGATGTGATGCTTAACTTCTTTTTGAAAAGCATTTTTATGAGTTAAACTTACTATTTGTTCAGGCAGAGAGTTAAAAAATTAGGGTGCTAAATACATAAAACTTTTGCAGAAAATTTCTTTATTTGCTTTAGGTATATTGTAAATAATTGTGTTTCTTAAGTTGTAGTTTACAGAGTCTTTAATGGTGCAAAATGATCTGTTTTTCCATAAATATAGAAGACTATTGTATATGTATAATTGTCTTATAGTTAAAATCGGGTTATCAAAATTTTCTGGTTCACTGTTTAATATTTGAATCAATCTGGATTGAGTATTTATTAACGGTCTAATATTATTTAGGTAGTCACCGCCCCATGAGGTTATGCCATGTATAATTGATTGTATAAAAGCAAAGTATAACTGTTTTACTGGGACTATTTTTTAAATAATAAAATGCATAAATACCAAAACGTTGCTTATCATTTACCTTTTTTACATGTAATTTCTATTTAAGTGTTTGATCGACATATAGTCCAAGATATTTTATATTTTCTACTCTGTTTATAAGAGGACAATCACAATTTGAAACATTTCCTTGGCATAAAATATGATATTTAAGAGTTAAATCTTCTGCATGACCAATAATCATATTAAAATTTATATATTTAGTTTTATCACTATTGATAATTAAGTCATTTTGTTGAAACCATTTTTTAAAACTTTTATTAAATCAGAGTTTATCATTTCTTTCAATGACTTATAGTTTTTACTATATATACCAAATTTTTATATTGTTTGAATATACCAAAACAGTATCATCTGCATATGTGATTAATTTTCCCAATAGTGACAGATTACAAAAATCATTTATAAAAATTATAAAGAACAACAGATCCAAAAAGAGAATATTTTGAAGTTGATTACTATCAGTTTTGCAATTTTTCTAAACACTATACTTAGGGAACAAAATAAAAGGATAGGATAGGGCATTTGATATTGCACTGCATGTCAAAAATGGCTTAACTCAAACTGACTTTTCAAGTAAAAATATTAATAATTTAAATTTTGTAATACATATTGCTACATTTTTTAAAGAGATTCATCATACATAAGTTTGGTGAAAATAATTAGACCTTTAGAAAGAAGAAGTATGAAACTTTAAATAACTTGTATGAAAAACTATTATTTTGATGTTTAATAATCACTGATATTTTGTGTGTAACATGTTATAATATTTTGCAATTTTTGTATCATTTCACATCATTGTTTGCTTTTAACTAATTTAACAGATATTATATTTTCTTTATTTAAAAGAGCTAAAAAAAAATTGATCAGCATATTTCACTAAGAAACTATATTGATAACTAAAGGTTAAGTAACACTACATTTAAAACCAAATTCAATATATTTATACTAAAAAATACACTTCAACCTAACAAAGCATTAAATATACTTATCATGAAGACATTTAGGAAATTATTGTAAAGAAAAAAAAGCACAAATAATTTTCTTTGATGTTACCTTTCTTTCCCCAACATATTTTTCTAACTTATACAATTGAATGTTTAAAGTACCGGTAATTTACCTCATTTTCGATTTGGGACTTGAGTTTTAGATGGTTATCTTTCATAGCATTGGCTTTGACTATTTGGTTTTCAATATTATTTAAAACAGTTTCACAGCCATCTGACCTATAACAATAGTTTCATAGTATTAATTAATATTGCATAAAAAAGAAAATGGAATACATTTGAAATACTTTGCATGATTACACAATTATAGATAATAATTCAATACACTAACACATCAGAAGTAATCAACCAATAACAAGAAATGTATCATCGAAATTATATTAAGTAATGTATTTACAAAAACAGCATTTTAAAATGAAACAGTTAGAAATAACTTATCATTTATAATTGAATACTTATAATAAATCATAACTGATAGGAAAAGGGGGATTTTACAGTTATTGGAAAGCCAATTTCAGAAGTATATTAAAAAATATAATTTTCATGAAGAATTAAAATTTTAAAAAAAAGCATTAAAGAATAACAAGTGAAGTACTATAAAAATTTGATTTCAGGAGTCGTCAATTAAAATATCTTGCACAATCGAAAAAAGATCACAGTATAACCTCTTGGAAATGTTGCAAGTCCAAATACAATAATGAAATTATTGGCAAAATTAATTTCAATAATAGAACTTTGTCGAATAAAGTTGATATTTTCTTTCAAATAATTTTTCAGGAGTTTTCCAACGAGGCATAGATATGCAAGGTAAATAATCAAACCATAATAATCTTACAATTTTCCCACTGCAATGTACACAATGCAAAACTTCCAAAATAATTTTAAAAACAAACCAAAGAGGGTTCCCACTCTTATTTCAAAATAAAAATCAAGTAGTTTTTAAGGACTTTTCAAGGACACCCAAATTTTTTTCAAGGACCCTAAATCATAATGTGTCGATTACTATACCTATTAAATCGAACAAACCTAAAATATAAGTGTTTACATATGAAGAGAACACGGGAAGAAGCGATTGATTTATTAGGCGGGCGCTTTGCAGATGTATGCTTGGCGGCATACAACCGGTTTCTCTCTTTCTTCTTCGTTGGTGATCGCCAATCGCCTGAATCTTGGTAGCTAGGAACCACAGAGATAGTAGTTTAAGTACTACAGTGGCATATCACGTGACCTACAACACTGACTTCATTGGGGCTCCTCTGGGAGCTCCTTGCGCATCCCGTCCTTAGCATTCGAGGTCACACACGTGACCTTCCACTCAATTACTTTAACTATGATATCTATGGTAGGAACTGTTTTCCTTACCCAAGTTTAGGCGATCACTCGCTATCATCTCCAAAGTGGCCTGCTAAGGAAACTTCTCTGAAAAATCAATCGTTTTTTCCTGTGTACTCTTCATATATATAAGCAACGTTTTGTACCGAATGCTGAAGTACTTACTATGTGTGTCATTTAGAGCCGACTTTAGCAATGTTTCAAGAAATGACTTCTCGAAATTTAATTCCCTGATTATCTTAGTTACCCGATTTCCCTGATTTTCTTAGTTGCGAACTAATAAAATTAGGGACTTTTTCCACGATTGTTAGTCCAAATCAATGAGTACTAAGGGGTACTTTTTTTAATCAAAAATCAAAATCAAGGACTTTTTAACGATTTTTGGTAAAAATCAAGGAGTATTAAAGGGTTCTTGAAATTGAAAATAAAAATTAAGGACTTCTGAAAGACTTTCAAAGACCCGTGGGAACCCTGTAAAGGAATAAAACATGTCAAATCAAATACCAGTCTTGCAGAACTTGTATAATTGTGTCCACATCTGCTGGTTTAATGTCCCGGCCAACGGTATATTCCACTTCTAAACGACTGTTCTTTTGGTCGAGTTTGCCACGAACAATATCGGCATAGATCACATCGATTATGATGTCTTCCAATTCTCGAAGGTTCTGAAGATCTAATTCTTTTAGGAGTTTTGAATAAGGAATGCGCTGTGGAAAATGCATCAACAAGAAATATTAAGAATGCAAACATAATCGTACAGAAATAACTTTTTAACTTAAAACCTGGTGATAATTGAATCGAAACTTAATACAAACTTAGTATTAAATTTTTTTTAATATGAATAGGTTTTAACATCAACCCAAACTAAGTGTCCCTTTTTGTATATGCATCTTAAAAATGTCATCAGTAGCATATTGCATTTAGATTAAATACTGGAAACAAAATACACAGGCGCACACATATATTTTAAATTTTTAGGACTATTAGATATGGAATATTGTAACTATACCTAAGTTACTTTTAGTGGCAACAAAAAAGTCAATTACTTTTTCGAGACTTCTCACTCCTCTCTTCACAGATATTTTCTTCACAGTTTGGCATAAATTTAATAATTTCAAATTTAACAACGTCGAATGATGATCATTCTTAAATTTTTCCGATTGTCCCTATTTCTTTAGACCTGGTTTTCTTTGAAAAACGGTAAGATGGCTACATTTTAATATTTTTCATGCCTTGAAATTTCTAAAAGTAACTGTTACAGAGATATTTTTTAAAATTTCCAAAGCCTGGTGAAAACCATTCATATTGCACTAACTTTATGAATCTTGGAAAGTTTTTCTAGAGAAATAAACAATGAAGCATTATTCCAAATACTTTTTAGTATATGTCTGTTTCAAGTCATTTTAATTTGTTGTTTTTTTAAAATTAAACTAGCATTACTGTTACGTTGAATTATATTTAATTGATTTCAACACACAGTTTTAAATATGAAATAATTACTTTAAACTAATGAAGGCATTTATACTTATTGAAAAAGCACTAGTATGAGATTCATAAATAAAATACCTTTTCTTTAGTTGCTAAAGATACAATTGTTAGATGCCGCAGTTTGTTGATCATTGCTGGCGATAATTCAGGATATTGAGATTTATTTTCTAAAAATTAAAAAAATACTAAATATAAGTTATATACAATTTTTTAAAAACAAAATTAAGTAAAGTAAAACCAAAATAATCATTTTAAAAATAGAACCACTATTGGGTATGCTACAAAATAACAAGGTATTTTAAATATATATTTTTTAATATCCTGAAATGTTATCTTCAGAGCAAAAAATGATAAGTATCATAAAAAAAAATATTACGGCCACATCAGTCTAAATGGGGGAGAAAATTATGCCAGGAAATAAACATGGATTTCAAAACGTAGCCTTTATTATTTAAAGGATTATGGGTCAGTTTAATCATCTTTTAATTATTCAAAAATTAACCCTGAAGATCATTGTATTACAACGATTTAAATAGTAAGAAAATCACTAAAAATAAAATAAATAAGTATTTTGAAAAGCTGGAATTGTATCCTTACCCAAATAATTGCTATATGTTCCAAATGCAAATAGGTGCAATAGCTGGTAATAATTGGCATACTGTGTAGTATTTAGCTAGAAAGGAATTATAAATATAAAAAATTCACGTAAATTAGAAAAAGAATCTTCAGAAATAAACCTTCAGAAGATAATGAAAATTAGAGTTAGGTTTATTTTTCAAGAGATTAAGTCATTCCCAAATGAAAAAAAAATGAATAGGGTAGACTAACCAGTGAATGAACGCTTAAGCACAATTTGTTTTAAGAAAATTCATACATTTTAAGAAAATATAGCTTGTGGGTTTATGACAATGTGAACACATCTGTCATTATATGTAAATTCTACAAAAAAAAAAAAAAAAGTGGCGACTTTATATTGCATTGCTTTGGGTCTTTTGGGGGTCCAAATAAAAAGTGATACAAAAGCCAAGTGACTTTTACCAGTGAATGAACACAAAAATGTCTAGTCAATAAACATGTTGGATTTTAATTAATGACCAGGACAACCAATCAGATGTCAGATAGCTTCCTACTAGATGAGAGGAAGTCAGTGTTGCCAATCCACCCAGTGGAATGATTTTTAATCCTTTACTTTATAAATGTATTTACCAACTGTTCATTCACTGGGGCCTGTTCACTCACTGCTCAGTCTACCCTAGTGAAAGTTCATTATTTATAAATTTTAAAATTTATGGACATTGCCAGAAAAAACTGTGCATAAAAAAATCAGGTCTAGTAATGAAGCATTACTTTTTTAGTCACTCTGAAAAAATTTAATGATTTGCAACACACAATGGGCAATAACAGTCTGACTCACTTCCTGAATATTAGGCATATCAAGCAACTCCCCAAACACATATATTCCAGGAGCAACGAGGACCTGCTTTATAAGCTCGACTGCCGCAGCCCCTTTTGCAGATTTGGATAGGAGCAGATACTGCTCAAGCAGGGCTTGCTGATTGGCAGTAGGGAGGTTCTTCTCAGTCATCTTAGTCTCTTGATTGGAGTTATTTAGGCTGTGGGGAAGAAAACTGTCTTGTTAATGTTGATTGTTATGTGTTTTACTATAACTACTAGATGGGCATTGTGTTTTCATTTCACTATAAATGAAGAATAAGTAACTAAAGTAATGAGCAAGGTTTGGAGCATCCTAGTAATTAAAAACCATGGAGTTAGAGCATGACCAGCTTCAATAACAAGTCCAGAAAAGCTTTCCCAAACATGAGTGTAGACAGAATTTTTGACGTCACTGTTCCGAGTATCGAACTAGTATTCCTAGTGGCCTAGTGGTAGTGCTTCGCATTGTCACGCCACAGGTCTGGGGATCGAATCCCGGACTGGGCGAGGTTGACCCAGCCTTTCATCCCTTGAGTGAGTCGAAAAAATGGGTACCAAGCATGCTTGGGAACTAAACCCCAGGGGTTCCGCGTGAGGCTGACCACCTTACGGGGACATATGCCTAGCACACCAGAGCCCTAGGTCACGAAAGCTGAAATGGGCATGGCAGACCTTGGCCCAGTAATGGGCTGTTATGCCGGGGAGTTTAGTTTTTTAGTTTAGTTCTGAGTATCGAAAATCAAGAAACTGGTTTGGATGCATTTGGACCCTAAAAATGTGGTCAGCTGTGAATGAGTGGTACCGAACAGGTTTCAAGACGGTTATCCTCATTTTCGGAACAAAGTCACTCAAAACTACGACGTCAAAATTTCCGTCCCCGAGCGTGTTTGGGAGAGCTTCTTTGGCTAAGTCGGTCTAAGTAAGTTGGCTTTGGTAGTCAAGTATGCCGTGGATAGAGGCAGGTTGAATTATGGTTGCACTAGAGGACTATTGGTGACATAGATTAGGCACCAGTAATAGTCAAGTAACGAGCCGACACAACACAACTTTTTTTAAAGGAGACATCCTACACAGGGTTAGGCATATTCGAACCCGAGCAGCTGGGCTCAGGTTCGAATCCCGGTAAAGGCATGGATGTTTGTTCTGGTCAATAAATGTTGTTATTTGTCTATTTGTTTGTGTCGTCCTTCTTCAGGCATGAAAGTGCAAACTAACCAAAAAGGCTGAACTTCGAATTGAAATTTGTCGCACTATCGGCGTAACGACGTATCGGTGCAAACCCATAAAAAATTAGTTATATCAGTTACTATAAAATGCACACACATAAAAATACATAAATAACTTAATTTAGTTTTACTTTAAATCTGTATATCAATGCCATATTAAATTATATTTAATAAAAAAAATCTGTTCACTCATTTTTCACTATCATTACTCAGACTCATTTTTCTGGAAATTAACAAAGCAGAATAATTTAAAAGCAGTTCCCATCTAATTCCAAAAATAGCATTTAAATACCAATTTTATAAATCGAAACTACGAAATTAATACACAAAAAAAAATTAAAAAGGTATAATTAATGCATTATTCAAATCTTAAAATTTTAATTTCGCAAAAAAAAATTCAAGAAAGCATTATAAAAACTGCAGTTTAAACCGAGTAAACTTGTTACAAATATTTATTCCACACACTTATTTCCAAGATCTTTTAATTCTAAGTTTCGATTTCAAAATAACGCCAATTGTGCCAGACCGCCAAGCGATTTTTGAAACAATAAGTTATAAAAAGCACAAAATACAACGTTTAAAACACTTTCCAATGATACCAATTATTCAACAAACATGCATTTTCATCTTAAGGTCGGTTTTTGTATAGAGTACCGTTTTGAGTACAACGTGAGCAGACTAATTTTTCCCGCTGTGGGCCATAGAAACTTTCGTTTGAAAATAAATAATCCAATAAAAGAAAAAGTTTAGTTGTTTCTGATCTATTAGCTATTATTGATAGTTCAAATTCCCTAAGATGCCCAGCAAACCAAAACTACTTCGCATTTTTAACACAGTCAAATCTAACTGTTAAATCCACTATTCTTATTGGCCCACGTAAAAAATAGCCCCGCCTCCTTCATTGCGTCATTGTCCTACGAGACAAGTTTAGAGAAAGTGATTTGACTGATCTGAATGAAGGTCGAATCAAAACATTGCCGACAGAGTAAAATCTCGTCCGTTTGATCTTAGGACCCCCCTCATATATATATGGGTCACAATTTCTCAACGGTTCTGCATCGATCTCAGGATCAGCCAAAATGAGATTAAAAAAGGCGGAAATCAGCCGAAAGGCGGAAAACTTTCATGCCTGCTTCTTTGTGTGTCTCTTGTGACTGTCTCTTCTGGCGAGCTGGGTAAGGGGCTATAAAGCCTACACTCTCCCTTCTAGAGGGCGCAATCACTGTCAATTGTCATTTGTCAGGGTTAGGAGAAAATGTGCAATCCCTCTACATCAAATATTATTCATGACACTTTTTGGCTGAACCGACCAATTTTAGGTCAACAGCACTGTATAATGACGGGATCCGAACCTGGGACTGTGTTGCATGCAAAGGCAAGCATCCTATTGACAGGGCTCCCCAGAAAACCTGTTAAATGTGAATAACAAAATGCAAGCAAACTTAGTGTTGCCAATTGCGGATAAGTACACTTTCAGCTTAATTTAGGAGCCACAGAAGGTAAGTATATGATGGTATAAATGCATCTTGATTATTAGGAAAGATGACAGTGACATATCAAGAAAACCCATTGAGCAATTGGCTTGTTTCACATGACATATAATTATTAATGCTGGTAGAAATTCACTGTATGGTAACCATTGGCGAACTTTCCGAAATCGCGCCAGAAGTCTGTATTCTGGCGACTTTGGACGTCATGCTCTCTTCACAACGATGACGTTTTCCGGCAACCCTATCTAACCATTATGCGTTTCGGTCA
Source organism: Hylyphantes graminicola (assembly GCA_023701765.1). Lineage (NCBI taxonomy): Eukaryota > Metazoa > Arthropoda > Arachnida > Araneae > Linyphiidae > Hylyphantes > Hylyphantes graminicola. The sequence goes on along the minus strand of CM043115.1, from coordinate 56,752,139 downwards.
GGTCAGACAGGTTGCCACCAAAAACTATTTATCGCCAAATCGGAAAATCGCGCCAATGGTTACCGTACAGTAAAGGTAAACCATTAATGCTTTCATTACTGAATTTCAGTTGTAGTTTTATTGATTGATGGTATAACAACGTGGATAACTTGTTGAGATCTTATTTTAATCGGTGTACTAAATGCTAAAGTGGTTACAATTGATTTTAATAGACAAATTCAGTCTACAAAAATTTAAGAATCTTAAATACCATGGAATACACTTGTACATAATTCCAATGAGAAAGTATAATGCAGATAAAAATTTTAACACGAAAGAGACAATAGTTTTGAGCAAATGAACGCATTTTTAAAAATTTAAGAAATTTTTAGTATGAACTAACTTCAGTCACTGCATAAGCAATCTCATATTAAAAGGCCCTTATAAAAACTGACTTTAACATGCTGTAATATTTTTGAAAACGTCATAATAATTAAGTTTTAAAATGAGATGATAAACAAATGGTCACTTTACCTTTTAATTAGTATAATAAATATTTAAAGTTGAAAGGAACTTAGAATTTGAATCAACGATGTTTGGAATTTGCAAGTGCAAAACTTTTGTTTACAAAAATTTCCAATGGCCGGATGAAAACAGCAATGCCATTCAAAATTGTGTAACTTTCCTTATCACTATTTTATAAAATCGTTCAAAAAAACAAAAATGTACCAAATTATAATGACTTTAAAATCATGAAATAATTTAAAATTAAAAATTTGAAAAATAATAAAACAGATCGTATTATTTCTATTTAAATGTCATAACTGGTTTAAAAACATCAATAGATGTACAACTATACTCAGCTCTTTCTGTAGCAGCCGAAAAAAAATGTAAATTTGGTGTTTTCTGTTTGGTAAACAACACAAAATATTGTTAAATATGGCTTTAAAGCACCTATCCAGCAGCAACTTTCTGAAGTATTTTTCATCAATTAAAAATAAAAAATTCCTTAAAATTAAAGAAGCAAATAAATTATCATACAGATGTTCCCATTTCACATATGTTCCTGATACAGTTTCAAGCACTGATGGTATACTCACTGGAAACTATTTTTTAAAACTTCCTGTATTTTTATATTGTTCTTTAATTTTTTAAAAACTTTTATATGTAATTTTTTTAGGGGAAACGGCTCGTATGAATCTCTTCCAATCTGTAACAAATGCTATGGATATTGCTCTTGGAACTGATCCTTCTGCAGGTATCTGTGAAATGTATAAATTAAATCCTTGAAACAGCTATGTAATAATAGCCTGTCTAGATTAGACTATTTTCCTTACGTTGTAATGTTAAGTAAAGTACCCGGTAAAATCCTAGAACAGCCCACCCCTTGGCGACCTGTTGAAAATCTCACCAATTAAAATCATTTGAATTTTAGGATTAATAAAAAAGAAATTTTACTTTAACTGTAACACGGTTGTCACCTTGGAAACACTATCGCCGATTGCTTGGCGATATTCTAAAAGTCGTCAAGAGGTGGGTGCTATACAGTGAAACCTCGATTTTACGTTTCTCAAGGGACTGGGTAAAAAAAACGTAAAATGCGAGAAAAAAGTATAATAGGGAAAATACATAGACATTTTCCTCCATGGCAGGAGTCTCATTTAACAACGTAACAGAAAAGTTAGTAACAAGAAAGTAGCATCAGAAAAAATTTTGCGTTTTTTACTCGTCATATTTTGGCACAAAAAAAGTTAAAAATGCGACCACTGCGTGCTAAACAGCCAGCAATCTTCAATGTTGTAGTCAAACCATGATCCATGATGAGAAACCGGGATCAGAAAACAGGAGCCTGTGGAATGGGGAAAATAGTGCTTAGTTTAGATTTTTTTACTTTCCAGGGAAAACGTAAAATGCGGGAAATTCCATAAATAATAAACTTACAATACTGGTTAAATTAACATTACAGTATACGGAAAAAACTGGACCTGGTGAAAAAAGCGTAAAATGCGGGAAAAACGTAGATTCAGGGGACGCAAAATCATTGTTTTACTGTAGTAGGATCGACCCAAGTACCCGAACGTGGTAATATTTCATACAACTACACTAAATTTGCTACCCTATGCTAAATTTCCAGCTTGTGAAATGAACAGACCGACCATTATACACATAGCTGTACTAAATCTTCCAACTAAATCTTTGATTAAGCAATGCATAAAGGTCTTCTAGAAACATTGCTTAATCAACTGTTAGTGTGACTGTATGGTAACAGCGCAAGCTTGGCCTCCCTGATCGTGGTTTTCCGATAAACGATGTGAGCTCGCTGTTCTAAACCTACCTTATTTGATTCTTTGCTGTGAGGCTAATCGCAATGGAAGAGCTAAGTGGAAGAACGTGCTAAGTGACATTTTAAAAAGAATTTGGATTTTTGTGTCAATGAACATACTATTCCATCCTTAAAATATAAAAATTTTCCTCTTTTTCATAAACTTAAGTATATTTTTTACCGTTTGTAAATTCCATTTTTAACAGATCTGAGTGCTAATAAAAAACCCTAAAGCTCATTTTCATTTTTTGTCACTTAGCACGTTCTTCCACTATGCTCTTCAATTGTTCTCCAAAGCCAAATAGTGTGGGGAGCAATATGAAAAGATAAAAGTGTTTATAAGATAAAGTGTTTAAGGTTGCAAGCAAATTACTAAAGGCATATTGGGGTTTACTAATTAGTACGTTTATAAGGATTCAACCTTAAGAGCAAATAGGGTAGACTAACCAGTGAATGAACGTTTAAGGAGCTGCGTTCGCGGTAGAATAAACACCAGTGCATAATAACCAGGACAATCCTACGTCATATAGCTTCCTACTAGATGGGAGGAAGTCTGTGTTGCCAAATACATCTAGTGGAATGATTTTGCAATATTTTTTTAAAAATTATATTTACCAAATGTTCATTCACTGGGGCCTGTTCACTCACTGGTCAGTCTACCCTATATAAAATCATTAGTGCCCAAAATTTGCTGCAACCAATCTATCAATTAGATCACACAGGCTTCATGTACTGATATTGATATTGTTACACAATCGCATCTTTGCATTTCATAGGATATATTTGATTAGTTTAAAGCAATTTTTTTTTAACTTTCACTTACAGCCAGTGTTTTTCCTACTTTCATAGCCAGTGCGATAAAATTAAAGTTTTGTATTTAGCAAATTAATTTTTTTCAAAGTACTTATATGTATATTTTTTAGTAATATTTGGTGAGGATGTGGCATTTGGCGGAGTATTCCGATGCACTGTGGGGCTGCAAGACAAATATGGTAAAACAAATAACTTTTTTTGTAAAACTTAATTTAGTTTTTAAAAAAAACCCATCTTAACCCTTTTTTCCACCTTTGTAGTTACCAAATACAATTCTAACATTTTTTATTTAGTCTTAGAACTAGGGATATAAAATTATATTACCTGTTAAATATTCCGTAAAAAGAACAATTTATTTGGATGATGCAACTCTTTCCATTTATTTTAAATGTAAAATGGGTGCTGTGCCATGTTTTCAGATGCAATAACTTAAGTGTACTTAATTTCTGATACAGGAACGATGTTTGTTACCCAATTTTGAGTCAGTTAGTTGCTATCTGTCTTTAGTTGAGTAAAGTCACATAAATGAAAAGAGGCCTAATTTTCGACATTCAACTTACCTTAAGATTCAGTTTATGAATATATCTATTTATGAAAATAAATTGATTTTAAAGTCTCCTTTACAATAAATAATAAAATATGATTATTACCTCTTATAAATCTAATTTAACAAATAAACAAATACATTGTATTCTTGTTCCTTCTGAAAATAACCTTAACTCTCTTTGACACTCATGTTTGTTTTAACAGGATAGTTAAATTATTAAAATCTTGGCTTTATATACATTTGTAAAATAGCAGCCACTATTCAAATTGATGTAAAATTTGGCAGGAACACTCATGAGGATGAAGTTTTTAGTGATTTTCAAGGGAATAAGGAAGTACACTATCAATTTCACCAAGAGATTGTATTGTTATAGTCAAATATCAAAATGTCTACAGCTCTGTATCAAAGATTGTTGCTTGATTTAATAGATAAGCTATGTTTCCGTGATAATTTTATTCTTTATAGAAAGCAGATAAAATTAAATTTTATTTCAAAGTAAGAAAAGTGCAGTATCTGCATTCACAAGCATGAATAATCTTTTTTTTTCATGAGTAAAATGCACATTGTACTTGCCGTCTTTTGCTAGAGGGTTCGAATACCTTCAGTCACGGCAAAATAACTTTTTAGATATTATTTCTTTTCTATAGAATAGTTTTCTTTATTCTCCTTTTGCTAAATGTATGAGGGACACATTCACTTGTGCAAAAAAGTTATTGTTTTGTTGTTTCCTACAGGTCGAGATCGAGTTTTTAATTCTCCTCTCTGTGAACAAGGAATAGTTGGGTTTGCTGTTGGCCTAGCCATTGCTGGTGCAACACCCATAGCAGAAATACAATTTGCGGATTATATATTTCCAGCTTTTGATCAGGTACATTTAGTCTTTTGTTTAAACATTCCTTTATGATAAAAATTGTTATGATATTTGTATATAATTTTTATAAAAATTGTTATGATAAAAATTCCTCTTTGGAGGCTCTTTCAGCCATCTTCTGTGATATAATCACAGACACAACAACAACATGATAAAAAATGTTTTTTATCTATTGATGTAAATTTTTTTTATGCATTCTTTACAATCGTCTAAGTTATAAAACTGTTTTGCAAACACCTTTTGAAAAATATTTTTTTATTGCGAAAACGCTATTCTTAGTGTATTTCTTTATGAAAAAATGTCACTTTATCTTAGCTAATTCAGTGAGTAAATCCATTCCCAGATGGTTCAAATATTATAAATCCTGTTCTTATGTAGGAGAAATTTGTCACAAAAAATTCTTGGGAAAAACCTTGGTTTTGTGATCTTTTGCAATATTTGTTAAAAATTTTAGTAAAATACCGACTTCTTAATATGTGTCTAGACTAGAACAGTTAAAGATTCATTTTTAGTAAATTCTTTATTTTTAGAATTTAACTTTGTTATTTATCATACTAAAAGCTGTAATCAATTAAAAAAAAAAGGGAATTTCATTATCACAAGACCATATGTATGCAGCTGGTTAGACTGTTGAAAGCTGCTTTTAATGAAGGATAATGAACGAACCAGCATAGTCTGACATTTCTTACCCTGTTTTGAGCCTAACAAATCAGAACCTAAATAACAATTTTTTAAAAAAATAATATTTGTCATATTTTTCAAATTTACATAATAGCTTTTTTCTGTCCTCTTATGCTTCTTCTGTAACAACAACAATAAATTGGACAATTTATTACCTGAAATAATCAGTCATGTAGTACTACACTTTCTCGTAGGTCGGTTAAAGTTATTAAGTTCTTACAATAGTAGTCAATTAGTCTAGCCTCTTGTGACATGGCGTTCCTATTTATGGTATGATGGTATTGGTATGGCCCATGGTATGATAGAAGAAGATCCAAATATCAGTTTTCAGCCTTTGATACATGTATCAGTAATTTATTTCTATTAAAAAATGAAGTTGAACACGAGGGTCAATACAATATTTGAGTTCTTAAAAAAATTATTTTAAATTTTTTTTCAAACTTTTCAAAAAGTTATTTTTTAAAGGCATTTTAAATTATACACAATATTAAAATAATCTGTTAACTACAAATAAGTAGTACAGTCTTTTTTTTGTTGCATTTATGCACAAAAAATATGTATTTTTAGAGTTAAAAGCGTGTCCCTAAGTGACTATAAACATAGTTTTAAAAAAAAGTCTTTGAAAAACATACTTTTGAGCCTATATTTGTATGAAAAGTATGTTTAGATTATATATATATATAATAATATACTTGTAGGATTTTGCCCGGGTCTTAAGAGGCTAGACATTTTGCAGTTTACATACTCACGTCAGTGAAAGTCTTTGTTTTATTTTATGCTCTAAATAAAGTATTTGATAATAAGTGTAAGGTTACCTACAGGCAAAATTTTATGTTTCATAATACATCTTTTTATTTCATTTTCAGATTGTAAATGAAGCATCCAAACTGCGGTTTCGGTCTGGGAACGAGTTTAACTGTGGTGGTCTCACAATCCGTGCTCCCTATGGGGCTGTGGGTCATGGAGCTCTCTACCATTCCCAAAGTCCAGAGGCTTTCTTTGCACACATACCAGGAATTAAAGTAATTTGTATTGATATTTTCAGGGCGTTTAGAGTTGGTCCCTTAGTCCCTTAAAGTCCCTTTTTTTATTTTCGGTCCCTTTTAGTCCCTTTTTTTCCACATTTGGTACCTTAAGTCCCTTTTTTTAAAAAAAATATTACCATTTTCGATATTCTTTGTCACACAGAAATGGGGTTTGGGCATATTCTTTAGCATGAAAATAAGTTACCATGCAATGATAAATAGTTTAATACAGTCCTGCACAAAAATTCAGACACAGGCACAATTCATGAAAAAATCGGCAATGTTATTATTTTTCGGTAGTTTTTTTTAAAATATATATTCTTCAGGCAGCATGTAAAATAATAAGGTGAAATTTTTTGCCAACAAATATAAATAAATTTGACTTCCATCAATAAATTAAAAATGTCATAACTTTCCTTGCCACAAAAGTATAGGCACAAGTTTCTGTTTTATGCGAATTCTTTACAGGAAGTGATTGGGTCATCAAAGAGAAAGGTTTTTAAGTTGCTTTAAAAGGTTGAAGGTAATTTTCAATGCTTAGAACCATTCTGAAGTCAACTGAATTTTCGTACAAAGAGATTTTAAGGATATGGACATTAAAATTCAGAGGCAAATCTGTTTCTGATATTTCAACTCAATTAAAGCGTTCGAAACGAGGTATTTTATAGAGTGTTAGCACGTGATAATCAACATCCACCAAAATCGCGGTCTGGAAGACCTCGAATCACCAGCAAACGAGAGGACAGACAAATAAGAAAATTGACTTCAGACAAACATTGCTCATCAAATCAAATTTAAAGCTTGATTGTGGCTCAATTTTCAGGTAAGCCAATCGAGAGGTGAGTCAATGAATCTTTATACTTGATAAAATCCAAGCTGAAGCGCAAGCCTAGCTTGCTATCTCGTCATAAAGATGCAAGACTGCAATGGACTTAACAACACATGCCTTTACAGCTATCCATTGCAGTCTTGCATCTTTATGATGAGATAGCAAGCTAGGCTTGCGCTTCAGCTTGGATTTTATCAAGTACATCCAGATTCATTGACTCGCCTCCTGATAGGTTTACGTGAAAATTGAGCCACAATCAGGCTTTTAATTTGATTTGAAGAGCAATGTTTTGTCTGAAATTTTTTTTCTTATTTGTTTGTCCTCTCGTTTCCTGGTGATTCGAGGTCTTCCAGACCGTGATTTTGATGGATGTTGATCGCCACGTTCTAACACTCTATAAAATACCTCGTTTGGAACGCTTTAATTCCGTAGAAATATCAGAAACAGGTTTGCCTCTGAATTTTAATATCCATATCCTTAAAAGCTCTTCGTACGAAAATTCAGTTGACTTCAGAATGGTTCTAAGCATTGAAAATTACCTTCAACCTTTTAAAGCGACTTAAAAACCCTCCCCTTTGACGCAATCACTTTCTGTAACGAATTTGCATAAAACTGAAATTTGAGCCTATACTTTTGTGGCATGGAAAGTTATGACATTTTTAATTTGTTAATGGAAGTCAACTTTATTTATATTTGTTGGCAAAATTTTTTACCCTATTATTTTTCATGCTGCCTAAGGAATATGTATTTAAAAAAAAACTACTAAAAAATAGTAACATTGACGATTTTTTCATGAATTGCGTCTGTGCCTAAACTTTTGTGCAGGACTGCATACTAATAATGTTCTTACACCGTCTTCTGTTTTTCTTGTGTTTCTTTTAGTCTGGTTTAAAAAGAAAAAACTGGTTTAAAAAGAAAAGAAGGGTTTTTGCCTTAATAAACAATTTACTCACTTCCAACTTCCAACATGTCTTAAGTACTTGTCGATTTTTTTTAAGTTTTCCCTTAGGTCCCTTTTTTTAAAACTTTAGGTCCCTAAGTCCCTTTTTTTAGGGGTCCAAGGTGCAAAACACACTGTATTTTCCTTCAAAATTTAATGGCTGATATAATGGTAGTGTTTGATGTGCCAGTAGTGAGTTAAGCTGTCATGTTACAAAGGAGAGCTTTGAAAGTTCTATTGTTGTGTTCGCCATCCACAATTAACAATCACATTAAACAAATCACATTAAACAAAACGAAATCCTGCCGATAAATAAAACTGTGTAAAGACGTTAAATTTGTTATGGTCCTAAGTCCTGATACTGTGTACAATGTAACTACTAAGAGGCAAATTTTTCTGAAACGCTACGCGAACAGACGTTTTTGCTGTTTGAACACAATCAAAATAAGCCCCTCGTTCCGAACGATTTCCAAGACGATCAGAAAAGCTGATTTAACATGAAACATCATGCCCTATCGAACTCGAACACTAGCTTTTCGAATGAATTAGTACACGCCCCTTTTAACGTGACGTATTTCTGCCCGTAACCAATGAAATAATTCTAATTTTCGGATGGAAAATACTTTTTTTACAAAATTAACTGCAACTTTGATTACTTAGTGCTTTTTTATGCTTGATTTTTAAGCGGCGGTCGTGATTTTTTAGTGCGATATTCTGATTTTTAAGTGTGGAAATGGCCAAATGCAATGAAACAAGCCAAGAGAAAGCAAAGAAAAAATTTAATAATTTGTTAATTTTTTTGAAAAATTTAACTTAGTATGCACTTGCTTAAAAAAATACATGAGTGAATTTATTCAATTGGTAATACTTAAAAAAATAATCAGGTTGCACTCCCTATTTGAGGAATTGTCTTTAAATAATTTCTAAATTTAGGTTTTATGTGTTATTCGGAAAAAAATAAAAACAAACCAAAAAAGTTTCTTTTAAGAAACCTTAACAAGCCACATTCAGAAACGCAACTTTGCTTAGCCTGAATTTTTTAATAAATTCTCTCTCATCTAAATCCATAGTGTTTCCTCTGACAGCTCGGTATCTTTCTATTTTACATTTTCTTCTTCTCCTTAACACAACAGCAGCTGACATTTACAAAAATATCGTTCGTTTGGAACAGTTGAATGGTCTGAGACCACTCGCGCTCTGACGTCACTCGAATACGAGCGTTTTGTTACAGTTAAATACGATAAACTGCAAAATGTTCGAAAAATCCCCCTCTTGAACGAAAAAATGTTCGTGTGCGTTTCAGTTAAATTTGCCTCTAAGTTGCGATGACTATCAGCTCAGGTGTTGGCCTTGTCACTTGAAATTACGAATCCTGTTACCAATATCCCTTGTGTAGCTTTAGTGCAATATTATTTCTGTGTTCAAACATAGCAAAATAATGGTTAATTTATATTTAAGAGCATATATTTAACATATGGATTTTTAAGTCTTCTGATAGACCATGGGAATTAGTTTCATTTTTCTGGGGCTCTGGAAATTAATCGGGACTCCTAAAAAATATTCAATTAACTCCTAGATTTTTCTTTAAAAAAATGACTTATTGAAACTAAAGTTTTGTTTGTAAAAATGTTTGTCAAAATATTAGTCTTTTTCTTTATAAAAGGAATTCTGATATCAAACTTTCAAACTGTTTGATGCATTGCTGATTTTATTTTTTGCCTAAAAAAATATTATGTAATTTTACATGGAGAATTCTGGAATTTTATACCTTACTATTTAAGAATCCTGAAGATACTAATGTGCCTTTAGTCTTTTTATTCTCTCTTTGTCTGAAAATGTTTTAACTTTCTTAGCATCTGAAAGTACTGAGAAATTTTAGGGATTATGTATTTTTATTGAGTATACATTAATTTGATGCTGTCTCATTATAAGAAATTGCAAATAAGAAAGAAAATTTACTAGGATAATCTAATTAGCAAATTTAATGAATGCAATGATCCTTTTCAGCTGTATAAGTCAAAGCAAATGAGCCTAGTGAAATTAAACGTGTTTGTTATTTAAATGAAATTCAATAGTAATCGATGTATGGAATTTCGTAGACTTTCTTTTAGAAATAGAAATAAAGTCTTATATTAAAGCCTAATCAAGAAATACCATATTTGTTTCCTTGTTATCAAGTAAATTACAAAAATTATTTACAAAATTTCCCTTTTATTCATTGAATATTGCATTCCTTATTAACAGGTAGTCATTCCTCGAGGTCCATTGCAAGCCAAAGGCCTTCTGCTGAGCTGTATTAGAGACAAAAATCCCTGCATTTTCTTCGAACCAAAGATCCTTTACAGAATGGCGGTCGAACAAGTTCCACTCAAAGATTACACTTTGCCACTTTCAAAAGCAGAAATTCTTACAGAAGGCAAGTGATGTGTTTTGGTTTGCTTTTTTTAAACATCAGCTATGACTTAAATTTGCTTGAAAAGTTATATTTTATTAATGTGTTTCTTTTCATATTTTTTTCTTTATTTCTAATGTTATATGTTTTGCATGTATAATGTGTTATATTACAGCAACCCCTCATTATATCGCTCTTCCCGGGAGACAAGCAAAAAACCGCAATATATCCAAATGTACAATATAACAAGTAACTTGATAAATATTACACTTTTGATATATATATATATGCTCTCTGCTAAGTTTTTAAACTGAAGCACAGTATGCATTTGAAAGATGAAACTGAATCACATTAAATAATGTAACTACTCTAAAAAAAGAAACAAAATTTTTTAAAGGACTTACCATTAATTACTATGAACATTACACATTATTTTGCAGGTAATACCGTGCATATAAAAAGAAAGTACATATAAAAAAAGGGTGGAGAAAATTGGAAGAGACACGATACAAGGCTGTGCAATGTAACGAGGCGCTATATAGCGAAGGGTTGCTGTACTAGTTTTTTTTATGAGTTTTTATATCAATTACGCCAATATATTTCAATTAACGTTGTATAGCAAAACTTTTAGTTTAAGCTAATTTTGTGATTTAGGCTTATACTATTGCTTAACATATGACATATAATTTTTAATATTTCTTTAGTTTTTCTATTTGGAGATATTTTATTAAACTACTGTTTTAAATCAAAGTTATTGTTAAAATGTTACTGTTATAATAGCTTGATGTATTGAACTATGATTTTTTTCATCTTATTCTTTACTATTTTTAAAATTATCATAGTTTTTTTTTTTGTTTTAAGTATATTAAAATGGCTAAAATTTAAAGCAAAATCTTTAAAAATACAAAAATTTACTATCCAGTGCAAGTTAATTTTTTTACTGTCCCTGAACCCATAAAAAATGGTCTTTCCAATATAAAAATAACATAGTATTTATGAAGTATAACCTACTCACCAAAACAAGTACCATTGTTTTATTTAACTCATAAAACCTCATTGTATAACAAATGTGAGTTGAATTCAACGCCTCGTATGAAACATGTTTATCTTTTTTTATGTTATCCTCTTGCGACCTGGTGTCCCCATTTGGAGACATTTTTTAAAACCTTCTCACAAATAATTATTAACATGTTAATTTGTTCCAAAAATGACGACCGATAGAAAAAGATCCAAATATTAGTTTTCAGCCTTTGGTTACATGTATCAATCATTTATTTCTTTTAAATAATGAAGTTAAACGAGGGTCAATACAATATTAGTTCTTAAAAAAAATTTAATTTTTTTTTCAAACTTTTCAAAAAGTTTTTTAGAAGTTAATTTTGACAGCATTTTGCACTAAAAACAATGTTAAAATAAACTGTTAACTACAAATGTGATATGGCCAATTTTGTTGCATTTATAGCTCAAAAAATTTGTATTTTTAGAGTGTAAGGCATGTCCCTAAGTAACTATTAAACATTTTTTTCTAAAATTTCTTTGCAAAACATGCTTCTTAGCATATATTTGTATGAAAAGTATATTTAGATTAAGAATATACATGTTTGATTATGCTCGGGTCTTAAGAGGTTATCTATGTTGCATATGAGTAACAAGTTATCAATAGATTAACATTTTACTCATATGCAACATGTTATCATTATTTTTATGTGAGAAATGTGTAATCCAATTCCTGCCTGTCTAATGCCCTCGTATCTGAATTTCAGGTGATGATGTAACAGTAATCGGCTGGGGTACCCAAGTCCATGTTTTACGTGAAGTGTGCCAACTGGCGCAAGACAAGCTCAACGTTTCTTGTGAGCTCATCGATCTAGTCACTATACTGCCCTGGGATAAAGAAACTGTCATTAATGTGAGTATGGGAGGTTTTCATGATTGAAACATCTAATGATGTTGGGCTTGTTATAGAAATTGTTTTATAATATTTTTTGTATAACAGTTTATTATGAATTGGTAGGTTCAGCTCTTACCTCTTATCAACAAATCTTGATAATCAATCTAGATATATTTTGGAATTAGATATTAGAATACATTTTATTTATTGATTATGTGAAGCATATTTTATTTAATACATATATTTCCTTTTAAAACAACATTAAGATCAAGTACAGAATTTACTTGAATTAAATCACATCTATGCAACTATACTATAAATAATAATAAAGATAGAAATTTATAAGACTAGAATATAATTAAATGGTTTAACCTTTGATTGCTTATTTACTAAAAAAAATTCTTCAAAGTTATTAAGTTATCTAATTTCAATCATATCCAAAATTATCTGTTTGTGATTTTTTGTCATATTTTTTGACAATACGAAATACAAAAGTGTTAGACAAGAAAGTATAGAAATTTGATGTATAATTTAAAGTAAATAATCTGACTTGTATTTTGCCGTCAGTGTTGTATCTGCTCATTTATAAGACAGCCACTAACCTTAGAAACCATCCAATGTATAATATTTGACTGTTTATTGTTTAAATTCTAGAATAATTTTTCTTTTTCAAGAAATAAATTTTGATAATAACACAACATCTGCACAAATTAAAAACAAAAACATGGGGTCTGCATATAAATTTTGATTGCTGCAGATCTCTGCTTGAAATTCTCCTACTGGGGTTCAAATAAAATGATATGACATTTCTCTATACATTTTCTTTGAAACCTGAAAAAACTATACCTAATATTATCTTTCAGTCAGTAAAAAAGACTGGCCGAGTACTCGTAGCTCACGAAGCTCCACTTACTGGCGGATTTGGAGCTGAAATTGCTGCAACAATTCAAGTAAGTGCACTTTTTAATTTATATATTTTTAATGTTGCATTGGTTAATGTTAAAAAAGAAAATAATTCAAAACTTTGTTTAGGATAGTTAAATGTTCAATTTATTTCAAAGCTCATACTTGTTATTTTTGCATTTAAACTTGCTTGAATATTTTTGTACAATCTTTTAATTAATCAAATGCTTACCTAAGATATGTAATTCTTAGTTAAATTGAATAAGCCATAGGTAAATGAATGTTTTAATAGCCTAATTATGTTAGGTTTTTTTTTTTATGAGAAAATATTTCGCAGGATAGTTTACAACCTTTGTGCATCCAGTTTATTAAAAAATCTAACTTTTAAGTATCTTTCCAATAGTTCACTGTCTGCTTAATATTACCTATAATTGAAAAGCATTTAAGACTTGTCTAAGTTTTCTTTAAAAATGATAGTTTATTCCTTCTTGAAATTAAAAAAAAAATGCAAAAGTCAATTAAATTTTCATACTTCCTGTCATAGATTGTAAACGAAATTGTTGAGCTAATTTTCATATTTTGTTCTGGAATTTAAGTATTTTCTTTCAAAATTCATAATTTTGTAAATCATACCATTAGTATAAAATAATTTATTTTTTAGAATGAATGTTTCTTGAATTTGGAAGCACCGATACAGCGAGTAACAGGCCATGATGCTCCATTTTCGCATGTGTTTGAACCTTTTTACATCCCTTCAAAATGGAGATGCTTTGACGCAGTCAAAAAACTAATTAACTTTTGAACAGTTCAAGTTGCCAATTTCCTTGACTAGATTCTTTTTTTATTTATAAACTACTGCATTTAAACTATTTTTCTATAAAACTGAATTTGTTGAATTTTATTTGTTATGTGTAAATAAAAATTATGTTTGAATTGTTTAATTGAGTAGTTGTTTTTTATTTTATGCATTGAAATTTTTTGGTAGGTTGTGGATAAATTGTACTTGTAATCATTAACCCAAACACAAAGAGTTTAAAGAACTTTATATAGTAAAAAAAAAAATGCTAATATGTTGCTTACTAAAAAGTGATGTAACTCGGTTGTAATAAGCTAAAGGAAATACATTTTCAGGTTCTGTCATTGTTCAGCTGGACCAGATTCGTTTCAGCAACTAACTTTTTAACTTTGAAGTCCTCTAATTTTCTAAATAATTTTTTATTTACATTGGTTTTGTCTACACTCCACCACAGATGAAGTTTCGGAGGAAACGTCATGAGTAAGTAAACCTCACTATCCAATCGGAGCAGGCTGCGAAATTTCGCCTGCTCTGATTGGCTGCCTCTTTGAGATACTCTGATATTCGTACGCTTTGTTACGTCAAAATTGAAAGAAAAAACAATTAATATTACACTCTAACTGAAAAAAACTAATAAACTATTACAAATATGTCTTGAAATAACGAATTAAGTGGTTTATTGAGTGTGAAATATTTTTTTTATTCTATTCTCACACTCGAAAATGAGAACTATTTACCCTTTTTCTCGTACAACATTTCAATACTGCATACTTAATCTGTGGTGGAGTATATCAGAGCTTGAAAAATAAAACTAACTATTTACAGACTTTTTATAATTGGATAGTTGACTATCTAAAATGTACTGTGCAATGCAGTTTGTTCAGTCACCCTTATCATTCGTCGCCTTAGCCATCTTATATAAGGGGATGGGGAGCCCAGTCGGTTAGGCACTCGCCTAGCATGCGAAAGGTCCCAGGTTCGGGTCCGGGCATCGTCAAAATAACTGCGGACCTATAAACTGCTGTGCAGCCAAAAATGTCCGACGAATAATATCCCGTGTAAGGGAGTGTACGTTAAATATCCTTCAAAATCCTAACGCTGCGTACGATGTCGCCCTTATCGGCTGCGTTGGGTGCCTATTCAGATGCTGGCTCGCCACTTGATTAAGGTTCTAAAATTAGACGCCCGTCGCCAGTAGCCCTCGTGTAGCTCTAGTGCGACGATAATTCAAACCTAACCTAACCTTAGCCATCTTAATGTAAGGATCGTGGTAGCACAAGAAACAATTCCATCAATAAATAGCTCTGTCTATTTAGGGTTTATAATAAAAGTGAGAATTCAATTTGTGTATGCATTTCGAAAATTAGTGCCTAGTATCAATACAAAATCTGATTTAACAGTCACCAAGACGCCGACCCGTCAGCACAACGGTTAGGGAGCTAGCCTTTGGAATTTGGGTTCGGTTCGAATCCCGGTAAGGCATGGATGATTGTGTTTGTTTCGAGTATATGCGGAGTTCGAAAGTCCTGTAGGTGATCATTGCGCAGTTTCCCACGGGTATAGGTCCCTGGAGACTATCTAAATTGTGGAAATGGCCCGCGATAGATGGCAGCATCTGTCAAGAATGTGTGCGTGTGAGATGTGTCTGTCTTACTGGACAAAGGTTTATAAGCGTGTCTCTGACCAAGCACACAAGTCTGAAAATATATGTCTACCAACCAACCAGGCACCAAGACTAAAAGGAATACATTTTTAAACACATTAAGGGGGTTCAGAACCCCCAAATCGGTAAAAAAATCAAAACAAAAATTATTGGCTTAAAATACTTTTACAACCTTTATTAATAATGTCACAAAATATAAAGACGATTTGAAAAATATTTTTGACATTAAAAGCCATTTTAATGCCATGGCTTCGTAAGGAAATGGATTTACCAATAAAAACTTTAAACGCCTTTTTCTCAGAACTTGATTTTTTGAACTTCGATGTACCTTTTCTCAAAAACTATGCTATGTTTTCTCGTAAACTTTTTTTATATGATGTAATACATAGTGTAGATTAATCTGAGGTTATAAATTTTAATAAAACTAAAGTGAAAAAAATTTTATGGGGCAAAAAAGTGAAACATTTCATGATTTTTTGGGTACTTTAAAACTTATTTTATTTTAAAAAATCTAACAGTTACTTAAAAAAAAAACTTTTAACCTCAGATTAATGCATAAGGTTGGTATAACACACACAGAAAATTTTAAGACGATCTGATCAGTAGTCATTGTGAAAAGGTACATTGAAATTGGCCAATTTAACATTACCGATATACAACATATTGAACCCCCTTAATTTTTTTTTTAAATGTATAATAAACGGCTTCAGAGGCAACTGAAGATATTTACGCGTCGCCCTAGTACGTTGCTTAAATTCTCAATCAACCCCGTTCAATGAGGGTTGGTTACGATATCGTCGCACTAGAGCTATAATACGAAGGCTATTGGCGACGGACGTCATAATTTAGAATCACAATCAAGTAACGAGCCGACACCCGAATAGCCCCTTGTAACGTAAAGAATGAGGCTTGAAATAGATAGCCGGAAACGAACAACCGTAACTAACAAAAAAAAAATCGTTTAGTCTAACACTCCGCCTACTAATAGTGACAAAAAGTGTGGGTGTTAAGGAAAAAGCTTTTTCAAATTCACTCGCGACACGAATAGGATAGGACACTGACTCACCACTCTGGTTTTACGATCACAATTAATGTTCCTTATCATTTGATTCTTTTTACGAAATGTTGTGTAATTTTGTGATTTTCTTGAGGTTTATCCGCCTATGTTCGAGACAATTAAAAAAAAAAGTTATTTATTAAGCATTTAAATATTTTTAACATTTATATGCATAAAATATAAATAAAAAGTTAAAAAAAAATCCAGAATAAAAATTCCTTTTTAATAAATTGAAATTGGTTGGTTTGTATACATATATTTTCGGGCTTGTGTGCTTTCTCAGAGAGCCGCTTATAAACCTTCGTCAAGTAAGACAGTCACAACACACACACTCACATGCACACATATACGTGACAGATGTTGCCATCTATCACTCGCCACCTCCACAATTTAGACATGTCCCTGAAGAGGAGGGAAATATTCTCCAGGAACATGTACCAGTGGGAATCTGAGCAATGACCGCCCACAGGACTTTCGGACCCAACAGATTTAACGAGCACGTACTCCGCATATACTCGGTGAGTTTTCAGTGACCAGGACTTGATCGCGGGACCTTTCGATCTGTAGATCGAGACACTAAATTGAGCTATTTGTTGTTAAGTAAGGGAGTAAAACACCATTATTACAATAGACCTAAGGTCGCAGTGTTCGGCGAACTTTCCCCCCCCACCAAGAAAGTCATAAGTTATAAAACACCATTATTCAAAACCTCTGATATCATAAAAAAGATAACCAAATTTCCTTTGACTATGTTACAGTGCTAACCCTGTTAAAGGCAATGAACTAAAATCTAAGAGATATATTGAAAAGGGGAAAAGTTATTGTTCATCGGGGGAAACACAATGTTCAGGGTTTTCGTTAAAAATTGCATTTTTTTAGTATTGTTACTTTGAAAAACCATCTATAAAAAATGAAATTAACTATCGTTACTTAAGTTACTACCTGTGCCAACTTTGCAAAACTGTAGAGATTTGCTGAACGGTAATCCTTGGCGAACTTTCCAAAATCGGGCCAAAAGTCGGCCGAAAACCCAACCGAAATGATAGGACAGGTTTGAATTTCGTCGCATTAGAGCTACACGAGGGAGAGCCTAAAAACGTGTTTGTTCATTTAACAGCGGCTGTTCGAAAAACTTCATCGTTGCGAAGTCAAAGAATTCGAATCATCAGTCGAAGTCAGAAGGATGCCACAAAAAATTACTTGGCGCCAAATCCGAAAAAATCACGCCAAGGGTTACCGTACCTTAAATCTGATCCTTTCACAACAATTAGATAGCACACGTAGGAACTTAAGTGACGATATAGTACCTTGTGATTCCAGGTTAGGTTATGAATATCGTCGCACTAGAGCTACACGAGGGCTAGTCCGTACGATTCTAGTTGATTGCCTGTAAAACAGTTTGCTGAATACGCTGGATTTTTTTTTTTTTTTGAAGATAGGGTAGACTGACCAGTGAGTGAACAGGCCCCAGTGAATGAACATTTGGTAAATATAATAAAAAAATAATGATTGAAAATCATTCCACAAGATGGATTGGCAACACTGACTTCCTCCCATGTAGTAGGAAGCTATCTGACATACGATTGCATGTCCTGGTCATTATATTCTGGTGTTCATTCACTGGCGAACGCAGCGTCATAGACGTTCATTTACTGGTTAGTCTACCCTATCTATAAAACTTTGTTAAATCATGTTTTGAGTGAAAGCTTGTAAAGCAAAATTTACTTTTCTCAGAAATGTGTTCCGAAATTTACTACTAATTTACTAAGGGTACACCTGTGCAACGCCGGGTTTCTAAAGCTAGTTTAATATATTAAAAAAGATGAAAAAGTGCTAATCAATGCAAGCTGAGTTAATATTGAATAAAAAAAAAAGAAACACGACTCATTAATAAAAAAAAATGTGCTCTTTAGATTTAAATACTTTATTCAACTAAAACTTAAAAATCAAAAGTTTTTAAGAACTTTAATTTAATGTGTTCGAGATTCTAGGTATTTTAATATTTCATCTATTCATAAGTTTGTAAAAAATCGTTTCTTTCTATAAATTAAAACTTTTGTAAAATTATTTGAGATTAAAGTTCCTTTGTGTTTTACATTATCCTATTCATGCTATTCTTCTATTATTTTTATTTACAGATTAGGAATTTAATGCTTCTTTGACTTCAACTAGCAATTTTAAATCTAAAATATTAGCTATAAATGAAGATCAAATAAAGCACTAATAAAGTTTTTATTTGTTCTTTCAAAATACACATCGTTACAATATGCAACGAGAACAAATGCTTAAAGAATAGTTGAAAATAGTAAAATGTAATAGACTTAAATTACAAATGTAATGACAACATCATATATTAAGAATAAAGATAAGCGAATGCTTCACTCCATACAACAGATGAGACTTAAGTAAATTACATACATATTTTTCACAAACAGAAATATAGCCGAAAAAACATAACTGATGGTTGAAATTATATACTTTAGAAGTTTCTGGAAAATACTTATTAAATTTCCCGGACGCGTAAAGTCATTCGAACTTCGGCTAGACGAGAGAAATTCGGCTATAATGTCGTCCATCTTTGTCATTACTATGGGGCTAGTTACAGGGTCCATTTTTTGAAGTTCTTCAACTATTTGCAAAGGCTCTATACTCGTCCACTCGCTCACCATCAAAAGCGAATACAGGATCAACTGCTTCTCCCATTTCTTTGGAGCTTGACGTTGCAGTGGTCATTTGATGACAATTTCTGGCTGGATTCTGACTTCAATGTAGCCAAGAGCTGGAATGGAAAGGTTAGATAAACGAAATGAATGTTTAGTAAAATGTTTTAAAAAAACCTTCAAGAAGTCTATCTGCAAGAATCCTCAAGTGTCACCTAGAACAGTTGCTCAGCTTTACAGAAGAATATCACCGAGAACACAAAAAATAGTAATGCACCGAAAATAAGAAATCGTTGCAAATTTCTCAAAATAACTAAAGATAATATTCTATTTTCTGTCATTCAATTCTGCTGCTGTTGCCACTTCAACAATCCATGAAAACGTTTTATTTTTGAAATGGAAACTAAGCATTTATTTTTTATAAATTAATTAAAAATGACGTCTTTGATTGAAATAATTTAAATTTTTTTAAAAATGGTTTTGAATTTTTTTTTAATTCTAAGTTGTTCTTTTTTTATCTGAAAAATAAACCCAGACGCTGTTTTTAATTTACATGTCGCCGTTTTTTATTGCTCAATGAAGAAATATTAAGAATTCAATTGAGTAATCTATATATAAGGCAAAGTCACGTGTCAACGCCAGCCAAAACTACTGGAGGTTGTTCAACGTGCGAGTTGGAACCCTCGTAAACGCAGAATGAATTTAGACGAAATAAAAAGATTTTAAAATTAAAGGATTTAACTAAAGATTTAATTAAATATTTCCAATGTAAAAAGCAGCAACAAAACAACACACTTAAGTGCACTTATGAACTTCACTTTGAAACCTTATCTTCATATATATAGTATCCATATGTATGAATGAAAGTTTTATTATGAAGAAAATTTGCATATGTAGTAAAGTTTGTGGTGAAAGGTACGATTGGTGGCTCCGAACGAGAGCTACAGTTGATTTCAGAACAGAAAAAGGGTTCCTAGTTTGGTTTGGTTTGAATTATCGTCGCACTAGAGCTACACGAGGGCACTATTGGCGAGGGGGTCGTATTTTAGAACCACAGTCAGGTGACGAGCCAACACCTGAATAGGCACCCAACTCGGCGTCAGGGCTTTGAAGGATATTTAACGTGCACTCCCTTATAGTCTAAGAGCTAGCAACGTTTTTGAGAGAGAATTTCAGGTGGGCCAGTTTTTAGATATGCTATCTCTCTCACTCTCCCGGATGTCACACGGGCAATCTGGCTGCCTGTAATGGTTGCGTTCATCAGTGCGCATCCTACTTTGTACAAGCAAAATATCGATTTTTCAAATCATTTTAGTAGATTTTATTTTTTTATTATTACATTTATTGCACTTTTTGCAACATAAATCTATTATTGCCAGACATTTACATTGTTGTTTAAACTGTGCCAGACACTAATTTTGAATTACAAAGCTCAAGTGTTGCCCAAATAACGATATATTACAATTGTTGCCACATGGTATTGTGTAATGAATGACGGTGACGTATTACAATGATCGGTGAGTTAACACATGAGCTGGTAATATGGGCAACACTTGAGCTTTGTAATTCAAAATTAGCGTCTGGCCCAGTTTAAACAACAATGAAAATGTCTGGCAATAATGGATTTATGTTGCAAAAAGTTCAATAAAAGTTATAATAAAAAAATAAAACCTACTAAAATGATTTGAAAAATCGATATTTTTCCTGTACAAGTAGGATGCGCACTGATGAACGCAACCATTACAGCCAGCCAGATAGCCCGTGTGACGTCCGGGAGAGTGAGAGAGATAGCATATATAAAAACTGGCCCACCTGAAATGCTTGTTTTTCTGACGTTGCTAGCTCTCGTACTATTACACGGGGTATTATTAATTTTGGCTGCACGGGTCGTTTATAGGTCGGCAGCTATTTTGGCGATGCCCGGACCCGAACCTGGGACTTTCCGCATGCTAAGCGAGTGCTTAACCGACTTGGCTCCCCAGCCCCAAAAAGGGTTCCTACGTGGAGTGCATCAACCAGAGGAACAGCTACCAAATTTTAGGAAAATATTCTTTTTATATCGTAAGCGTCCTTTAAGAAGCGATTTTTTGACATTCGAACCCAAACGGGTGTAGGAAGGCAAAACTCGAGCCGATTTTTTATAGGAATAGTATTGTTGTGAACTCTTAATTAATACTTTTTTTTAAGTTTCTAATTTGAAATACATTACAGCGCGTTCAGCGTGAGTAATTTGAGTATTATTATTTTATTAGGATTGTAATTTGAGTATTATTATTTTATTTATTGTGCTTAAATCTTTTGATTTTTTTGTTTTGTTTCCGAATTTAATTTTGTTTTCTGATTGAAATTTGGCATTGGCGGCTTTTGGCGAAGTTAAAAATTCAACGTAGGGTAGCTATTCGCATCCGGTTTTATTGGTTACGATTAGTATAAAATAGCGGCCCGAGTACACTGGGACAGACGTGCTCGTTAAATCTGTGGAGTCCAAAGTCCCGACGGCGTCAGCGTACGATGTCGCTCGAAGTTCCGTTGGGTGCCCGCTCAGGTGTCGTCCTCGTCACTTGACCAGGGTTCTAAATTACGAGGCGTTATTGGCTGTTATGCCCGGTCCCGAATCTGGGACGATACGAGGAGCGAAATGGTTTTCGATTGTGCTTTTGTTACGTCGCACGATAACTATTGGAGTGTTTAGCTTAATTTTAGTTTGAATATCGTCGCACTAGAGCTACAAGAGGGCTATTGGTGAAGGGCTTTGTATTTTAGAACCACAGTCAAGTGACGAGCCGACACCTGAGTAGGCTCCCAACGCAACTGTTAAGGGTGACATAGCGTTAAGGGTGACGTAGCGTTAGAACATTGAAGGATATTTAATGTGCACTCCCTCTCTCTCTCTATTATTCGTCGGACATTTTTGGTTGCATGGGCCGTTTATAGGCAATACCACCTAGATTAGAAGGCCGAAGAACTAAGCAACAGAACGTCACACTAGTAGACCAATTTCGACTTGTTGACCAATAACGTCGTATATTAAGATGACGTCGCATCTTCATTCATCTTATCTTAAAAATGTATTCAAATACAAGATCTAGTCACGAATGATCATTGGTCAAAACCACAGAATCGGTCTACAAATACGACGTCAAGCATTTAGTAGCATTTTAGGATTTCGCTTAAACTTCCTGTCTTAAATTTATTTCTGTAAAAATAATTAGGGGTTTCTATTCATAATTTTTTAAAAAATTAATGTAATAATTATTTAAAAATATAAAAATTGTTATAAATACCCCAATATTGAATGCATTCTGTTTGGGTTATTACGATCTCTTTCAGTAAAAAATTCGTTTCATTGTCTTAATTATTTATAGATCGGGATAGTTTTCTATGTGCAACTCATTTAACATTATGGGACCTAAACTTTGCACGTCTCTAACTCCTCTAATAATGCTTAAAAACTAACAAAATTTGGCATTTCGTATTAACGTAGGTCAGAGATTCGAAATATGGATTCAAAAAGGGGTGTTGCTGTTGGAAATTTTTAAGTTAGTAACATTTTTATTATGAAGATGGCCCCTTATGCAAATTTTGTGTCATACAATTAACTCAGAATGTTAATTGTTCACAATGTCAAAAAAGTCCGATTCTATAGAATGACTAACGGCTAAAATAATCACTAGTGGGTACTTTTTTATTTCCACAGCTGTACCTCAGCCTAATTAAAGTAGCATTGAAGCTACGTAAGGAGCCTTAGTAAGGGGTATGTATTGGCTACGAGTCTCGCAATTTGAATAGATTATTAAGTTGTATTTCTCTACCACGAATATTATTTTAACTACTCAATAGGGGCGCTCACATAAGCCATCGAATCCATGGAATGTCAAATCCTCCATTAAGGGAGAAAGTGGTCGAGCAGGATTTCCAACCCAAACGATAGTCTGTGGCCGAATCCATGGTATGTAACATCAAACCCTCCTTCATTAGAAGGTTTGCGAAACCCCCTAATGAACTCTTTAATTCCGGTTCTGCTTGGGCGAAAATCCCCAAGTAGGGAAAAATTGCAGAGTTTGCTCTTCAATCCATGGATTCGATGGCTCACGTAAACGCGCCTGATATGCTTTCATATATTCTAGTATTGTCAAACACCGCTTTCAAACTGAAAACCTGAAGGGCGAACCGCTTTAACAACAACTGGTCTCTCACATCCTTGCATTATATTCTTTTAATAGATTGGGAGGTTTTGGCTAAAAGAAATTCATTAAAATTCAGAATTTTCTTACGAGATTTTGGCTGAATTTTAATAATATAGTTTAAATAAATGCGTCACAGAAAATAAATTTTGTGACCATGTGTTAAATCTAAAAAAAAAAGCGTTGAAATCTTTAAATAAGATATTAAAATCGCTTGGAATTGTGTGCCTTAAAATTAGTTTTACTATTGTAGGCCGACATGTTCCTAGTTTAATTAAAAGGTGGAACAATACAAGAAAAAATTGCTTTTTTTCTCTCATCAAATTGAGGTTAAGTTAGGTTAGAATTATCGTCGCACACGAGGGCTATTGACGACGGGCGTCGTATTTTAGAACCACAGTAGAGCGGCGAGCTGACACCTGAATAGGCACCCAACGCAACCGTTAGGGGCGACATCGTACGCAGTGTTGGGGCTTTGAAGGATATTTAACGTGCACTCCCTTACACGGGGTATTATTCGTCGGACATTTTGGCTGCACGGGCCGTTTATAGGTCGGCAGTTATTTTGGCGATGTCCGGACCCGAACCAGGGACCTTTTCCATGCTAGGCGAGTACCTAACAGACTGGGCTTCCCAGGCCCCTCACATTGGGAGGTTTTAGCTAAAAGAAATTCATTAAAATTCAGAATTTTACTCGAGATTTTGGCTGAATTTTAATAATATAGATTAAATAATTGCTTCATAGAAAATAACATATATGACTATGGGTGGAAATGTGTGTGTTAAAGTTAGTTTTACTATTATAGGCCGACATGTTCCTAGTTGAATTAGAAGTTGGAACAACACAAAAAAAGAAAAAAATTACAACTGTTATTTTTCATCAAAATGAGGATTTACTTAAAATCTGAAATAAAAAGACAAATAATGTAAAATTGGTATCAAAGATTGAAGGAACAAATGACAAAGACATTCGAATTTGTGTGAATACTTTATTTCTAATTCAACATTTCAATTATACTCTTCTCTTTACAAACAGTATTTACATCGAAATCGGTAAAGTGAAAGTTATTTTGCATATGTTCAAGGAATGTTTGCATTTTGAGAACTTATCACATTCGGTTGTTTTGCCCCCTCCGTTTCCTACAGGGGATAAGAAATCGTTAGTGTGCAAGCCCCTCCAAGTGACTCGACCGCAGGTCGCGTTCGTTTTCGAATGTTCTAATGTCGCAGTTGCATGCTTCAAGCGGCCATTTCAGCGTGGCCTTCATTTTCCTAAGGTAACAATTTAACACGCAGATATTCGAGCTTCCGCTGAAGCTGACACCAAACCAAACGAGATGGGCTCGTGACCTTGAGAGCCAGTTTCAGCGAAAGCCAGAGTGTCTCCTTGTTAGATTGGTTACCTTGATAATATCAAGGTCACGCTCAAATGAGTGCTCGAAGCGTCTAACCGCGGTGTAAAAAAGAACAGAATAAATGGCACCAAACGATTTTAAGGTAACTCTGAATCGAAAAAGCGAAACAAACGAGATTTTCTCTTCTGCATTTAAACACCATATATTTTTGACATGACAAAAATAGGTTTCACTTCCTTAAGAGTTGCGCTATGGTATATCGTTCAGCTTTGAAAAGTCCCTAAATTGTTGTTTGATTATCGATAGAGTTACCTTAAGTTCATGTCATTCCAAAAATACCGCCACAGTTAATTTTAACATTCTGTGTTTCACTTAAATATGTTAGATTTTTTTTTACTCCCGTTATAGTGTAGAGAAAAATGTTGATATATAATTTTTATTCGATCCAGATTTGACATGACTAAAACATTTGATGCTCCGTAGCTAAAGTATTAAAAACATGCAATTTAACTTTCTTAAAGATAATTTAGGGTTTATTTTAACTTAATGACTCATGTTTAAAGCTTTGCTCATGAAAAACTACGGGATACATGATTACTCTAACATTGACATGGTGAAGGTACATGGTTAAAATGGCGGCCGTTTCGTATTGACAAAATGATGGGTGCAGCATTTTTCGATTTGGCAGATTGGCTTTGAGTTAGTATTTAGAAATTATTCGTTGTCGTTTCGTTCCAAAGTCTGGTCACTTGGAAGAGAAAAAACGATTGGTAAGGCAAGGTCATTAAGATTCGTCACTTTTTTTAGAAGTGAAGTGAAACAGTGATTAACAAAAATACGAATTCGAATGCTAATAAAGGCCGCTTGCAACCGGGTACCATTTCTGCATTCGTTGAACGAATTAATTTACCCTTTCGGTCAACGAATATCCAATACAGTTGTATTCAAAACTACAGAAACATTAAAGACATTTAGAACATGTTTCAAAATTTCAGGTTAATTGACATTAAATATTTTCCCCGGAAAAAATTCTACTCCTACTGCAATACTCTTTTGAGTTAGCAATGGCTTGAAGAATTAAAACGTCGAATTGAAATTTCAAAGAAAGAAAAAATAAAGGCCTCAGCCAACTAGCACCAATCATAATTTTTTAGAATTGCTAAAAATAAACGAGAAATTTTTATCTTACAAAAACTTCAAAGAAATAAAATGGGAATAATACCAAATAAAAAGCTATTTATATACATAAAAGAACATCTTTTCCCAACAAAAATACATGCTACACTATCCTAAGCAATGCACGATATAATCACAGATACATTTAATATATAAATTCAGTAAGATAATTTCAAATATAATTTAACATTTTATCCAATGTTAATTTACGTTGCGTTTCTTTTTATTTAACTTTCGCAAGGAAAACCAACCAGATTCCCGGATTGCGAGGTCCTATTTTGCGACTCCCCCGATACTAGGTGCAAGCGAACGAGGTCTAGAAAAGTGACTAGACACAAGCGATTTATATGACACTAGACAAATGAGAGAAAATACATTCGGGCTTTTTTTAATGTTCTTGTCATCGAAAACCACCGATATGCCAGGAGCAACTGGATAGACTTCTCAAAAGATAAAGAAATGCTGCCTTTGCCGGATTGTTGGACTCTAGTTAGTTGCCTCGTCATTGGCTATTTCCAATGCATTTATTAGTCTAAATGTTGTATGATAGAGCGGGAAGGTAAACTCATTTGGACAACATTTCAGAAAACTTAACTAATCCACTGTTGGCATATACTGAAACGTGTTGGACTTCTAACTAGCCGACTAGTTCCGATTTTAGTTGTGTTGTCTAAATGGCATGATCTAATGCGAAAGTCTATACACAGTTGCTCCCGTTTCTTTTGTATTGATAAGGAAAACACTCGTACAATGAATGTACTTTACAGCTTGCTTCAAGTTAAAGGGAAGCTCCGGATTCAATGCTTACAGAAGTTTAAGTCGTCGAATTCGATGCATAAAATTAAAAAAAGCATCGTCAGGACCGGTTAGTTCTGGTTTTTCCCTACAAAAAAAAATGAGCATCTCTTCACACAGTTGATAATTGTGCGCAGTTTTTTTATTCATTGGCCGCCAGGACGGAAATCGAACATCGAATAATTTCAAAGTAAGACTATCTTTATTTTTGTAAAATAGCCATCGATGCGTCATCACAGCTTTCAAGAATAGACCCAACTCCTTGGCGGCAAAAGTTGATTCATATAGCATAGATATATTTAAAGCCCGACAAGTATGCATATATATATACTTTTTATAATATTTTTTTGTTTATATATATAACCCGATAATCGCCAAAATAAAATTGAAAAGCTGAAAATCAAAAAAGTCTAAACGTGCCAACAAAAAAATAAGTTAGGCATATATTTCATGCACAACTACTAGCCTAATTACGCTAATCACTTTATGATTTAAATATGCGAACTTATTGTGATAAAAAAGTTTACAAGGTTCTAAAAATTCGTAAAGCGAAGTATGCGGAATTGACAGTTTACTGAAACATTATTTAGGAATTATTTCTTTTAAACATCGATATGGATATTCCGGCACTTAGACGAATTTGATTATTCAAACTTCCAATTCAAACACAATGAAAGGCAAAGGGGATAAAGAGGGGGTTGATACGAAATGGTGCCCTCCACAACATACGATTACAGAAGTCAATTAAATACAACTCAAAAAAGTAAAAATAATAATAATGAACGACGCACGAAACACAAACCGGGAGGAAAAGAAGATCAGTAGAAGGCTTGGTATAGCATTCGATACCACACAAAATCCAAAGAAAGTTTCCATAGATGTTCTGATATGCAACAGGATGCACTTTTTTTCCCTATAAAATAATTTTCTGATTAGTCCCATGAAAAGGGAGAGGAAAAAAAATAATCTTAGTCGCAAATTCTCGGCAACCGCTTCAAGTCATCAGAATTCTATATGGAAACCTTCCTTTGGAAATATGAAATTTCGAATCTTCTTTGAAAAAAATGGAGAAAGAAGTAGGGGGAGGAAAGGAGATGGTCACAAAATAAGCGATCTCATTTCAGTATATATAAAAAGAACAAAAAAATAAAGTTGGCACAAGGTGTCAAAACCGAAGGCTTCCCCCCCCTCACGTGCAGGGCATCCAGGAACACTGACAGGGGTAAGGGGCGGCGTAGGGGGTGAAGAAGAAGCCCCCTCCGAAAACGATATGCGGGTGGGGCTGGAAAATGTCTTTGGCCTGGTGCTCGAAGTAGTACGTGCGACACGCCAGTTCCTCTATCAACGCCAGCGACTGCCTCCGCTCGTGGCCCATGAGGCAGACGGTCGACTCGTCCACCACCCGGTGCAGGACCAGCAGGTACTCGTACTTGTTCTGCTCCTCGCCCATGAAGTGGTTGGCCAGGTAGGACTCGAGCTTGGCCCGCTGCTGGTGGATGTCGCCGAAGTCGATGAAGAACCGCGAGCACATGTAGCGCTCGAGGTGCTTGATCTTCTCCGGCCTGGAGGGCTTGTAGTCCCTCACCAGGAGGTTGCAGTACTTGAGCAGGCCCCCTCCCCGGATCTCCTCCGGGTTCCGCGTCGCGATGAGCTTCTTGTGCAGGTGGTAGAGGGCCTCCTGGAAGTCGCCGTACACCGACTCGGCCACCACCGTGGGGTAGAAGTTGTCGCTCATGGTCACCTGGAAACACAAAGAAATATTTAGTTAGGTTACACTCTTAAAACAAACACTCCTAATTTAACTCAGTCTGAGTGAATTTCACTCCTCCAGTCTGGAAAATGCACTTCTCCGTTTGGAGTGGATCCTTTGTGTGTTAAACCTCCGACAGGATCACTCCATACGAGTGATTTTTGCTCAGTCTGAGTTAATATGCATGCCTTTACGGTGTCGAAAATGCACTTCTCCAACTGGAGTGGATTTCACTCTTTTGTTTCAAGAGTAGTTTCTTTTAATTATCATCGCACTAGAGCTACACGAGGGCTATTGGTGACGGGCGTCGTATTTTAGAACCACAGTCAGGTGATGAGCCAACACCTGAATAGGCACCCAACGCAACCGTTAAGGGCGACATCGTACGCAGCGTTAGGACTTTAAAGGATATTTTAACGTGCAATCCCTTACACGGGATATTATTCATCGGACATTTTGCTCTGCACGGGCCGTTTATTAGTCGGCAGCTATTTTAGCGATGCCCGGACCCGAACCTGGGACCTTCCGCATGCTAAGCGAGTGCGTAACCGACTGGGCTCCCCAGCCCAAAAAATATTTAGTAAGTTTTTAATTAGAACATTGCGAACATTTGTTATAGCGAAACTTTATTAACTCCAGCACCAAATAGAGATGAGCAACTATTATATGAATGGTCGTGGTTCAAAACTCACCGTCCCCAAATTAAAACTAAGATAAAAGGTTTGGTCAGTTCTTTATTAATTCAAATGGACGATGTATCCGTAATCTCCAAAAGTCGCCAATTTACAAACCGGACCCTATATCCTAGTTATACTTTGGAGAACGCGAGTTCTGAAATTAATTCCTTAGTAGTAGGAATTCAGGAGACAAAAATGTGCAATCAAGGCGTATTGCTCGAAAGATTTTCATAAAGGTACAGCTGTGGAAATAAAAAAGTACCCACTTGAGGTTATTTCATATTTCATCCGTAAGTCACCCTATAGAATCGGACCTTTTTCAGATTGTGTACAATTAACATTCTGAGTTAATTGCACGATACAAAATTTGCATAAGGGGCCGTCTTCATATTAAAAATATTACGATCTTTGAGATTTTCAATAGCAACACCCAATTTCAATAACTTAGAAATGTTAAGCACTCTTGAAAACCCTTAAATCTAAGTTTTTGTTACATTTGGATGAATATTTGACGAGTTATTCAATCGAATCACTTGTGGACCTTTTGGGGACCATCTCTAAAATGACAAGCAAGCATGCATTCAAAGCCGTCTTTATTTATCTATTACACACGTAATCTAATACACAGTCCCCTAAAGGGTAGTCAAAAGGTATTTTGTGATTTACTCAGCAAATTATGAATAAAAAATTTTAAAAATTGGGATTTCGCTTAATCTTCTTGTCTTAAATTTATTTCTTTAAAAATATTAAGGGGTTTCTATTCGTATTTTTTAAAAAAATTAATATAATAATTATTTAAAAATATAAAAATTGTTTTGAATACCCCAATATTGAATGCATTTTGTTTGGGTTATTATAATTTCTTTTCAGTAAAAAATTCGTTTCATTATCTTAATTATTTATAGATCGGGATAGTTTTTTATGTGCAACTCATTTAACATTATGGGATCTCAACTTTGCACGTCTCTAACTCCTCTAATAATGCTTAAAAACTAACAAAATTTGGCATTTCGTATTAACATAGGTCAGAGATTTGAAATATGGATTCAAAAAGGGGTGTTGCTATTGGAAATTTTAAAGTTAGTAAAATTTCTAATATGAAGATGGCCCCTTATGCAAATTTTGTGTCATGCAATTAACTCAGAATGTTAATTGCTCACAATGTCTAAAAGGTCCGATATTATAGGATGACTAACGGCCAAAATAATCACTAGTGGGTACTTTTTTATTTCCACAGCTGTACTATTGTCTCAATGATAAATGACACAATAAATGAAAAGGTATGAAATCCGAATTTTACCAGAGACCTATTTGTCCGCTCTCTTTCGCTTTTCTGACCCAACACTGTGCCCGAATGAAGAATAAGTAAGGGGTTGGCAATCAATGAAGTTAACTAGTCCTACCCTTATGTCCCCCTCCTTACCCTTATACCCCTCTGTCACACCCTTGAAATGAGTCCAACAACCCAAAGAATGAGCCCAACAAATTCGCTAAAATATTAACGCCGACTATCAGCTTCTCTTTTAGATGGTTAATTGGAATAACGTTGCTCACGAGCACATAATTGAGTGAAAGTTATTGAAGTAGGTTAAACATTAATACCGGGTGGTTATAAAATAACGGTCGCTATTCGGAGAGGTCTGTAGCTTGAATGAATAATCCGAATGCAACAAACATTTAGACACTTATTAATCAAGAGGGGGGAAATAACGGAATCGTAAGAAAATAAACTTGTCCCTTTATTAGGGTTCTAAATTACTAGGTGCAATTGAAGACTGTTGTCATAAGTAGCTATAATTGGCTACGCCTCGTAATTTTAGAACTCTGGAAGAGTAATTTAGAATTTTTTTAATTGGAATTTAGAAGATTTTCATGATCCTGTATTCGAAAAAGCCCTTCTACAACACATTCTTCATTTAAAGCGGGGAAGCTAGATTTTCAAGAGACTTCTAAATTAAGGACAAAGTATTGTTTTTATGGAGAGCAATTTTTGTAAAACAAGGACTTCACACTGACCTGTGAGCATCCGTAGAAAAGTAATAGGGAGTCGAGGACTATCTGGAATGAGTCGACGCTGAATTCGAACTGCCGCCGCATTGTGTCCACGAACTTGAGCTCTATGTTCCTGCCGCGATTGTTGCTTAGGCTGATTAGGGACCACCTGTCTCCGTTCGTCACCTGTGAAAAAAAAAGAAAGTTAGAAGCCAAATAATCAACAGTTGAGACAATTATATTTAATTTTAAAGCATAGAGACCAATGTTTAATCAATTAGATTTGGTAGGAAAATTAAGACACTTCAACAAGAGACACTCTTAAAGTTTCACCAAAACGATTAAACTTTATTCTGGGATGATTCTACTGATGTTGCGGTTCTCAATTTTTATTTCTCACGATTTAGAGTTATTCCGAGTCTAATTTTGATTGACGAAGCCCAGTGTAAGAATTTTTTCTCGTATCGACTTAGTCAATTACACTGTCAATTATCACAAAGTAGTACTTATTTTAATGAGTAAAACAATAAGACTCACCTTGACCATCTTGTGTACATATGCCTCCTTCAGACTACACGTACTGATCCTCTTCTTGACCACTCCTTCGGGTAAGAAATCCAGCAGCGAATCGAGCACGGCTGTCCTGATCTTGTCGAAGTTCCTCGAGTTGGAAAGATCCACGGCGAAAATGAGATCCAGGTCGTTGTAGGTGATGGAAGACGACCCTTCCGGAGTCGCCAGGACATGACTGGCCGCACCTCCGTTCAATCTGATGTCTCGGACACGGACCGACTGCTCGCCTTCCAGTTTACCGCGGACCACGCGGACCAGGTCCTTTAACCGGACCTCCAAGGTCGGGAAGTTGCCTCGGCCGTGGATGGGCATGACCTCCTCCATGACCTTGTCGAGCTTGGAGGCCTGCTCGAAGCTGAGCACGGCGAACCGCTGTTGGTGGTGACTGGAGTCGTCTGATGCTTCTGTCGTCGTCGAAGTCTTGATGCTTGTTGTCGTGATGGTGTTGTTGTTGTCATCGTTGCTGTTACTGGTGTCGTCCTCGTTGATGTTGTTGCTGATGATTATGGATGATTCGTCGTCGCTGCTGCTGATACTGCTGCTGCTGCTTTCCCCCACCATCTGGAGACGCTGCCGTAGCCGCTCGGGCGTTGTTGGTTCTGTCTCTTCCGATCGGTCGTCAGACTGGAAATAAATAATGAAGTCAAACGAAGGTAATAAAATTTCAGCGGCGGCTCGTGGTCAAAAAAGTTGGTGCAGCCAGAAGACCGCGACAGCCGAATCCCAAGTACAGCCGAATGACGCAATTCCATTCTGGGCATCAATCGCCGCTTAAATCCATTTCAATTTGTATGTGGATTAAGCAATGCATTCCCCGTCGTCATGGCAACCACGCCCGCGTCTTGCAGCCTAACTGATAATTCTCGTCCCGGGCTGCAGTTCAGTAGGATGGGATTATAAGCCAGCAAATCATTTGATATCCAAGTGTTACCTTATATCAATTAAACTATAAGCGTGATTTTTTCCATTGTTTAGCGTGAAAACGTTGCCTTAAAAAATGCGCTCTTTTGGCAAAATATAATAACAAATAAAAATTTGATGATAGGATTTGGGATTTAGCTTTAAACTGAAAATTTAGGTACAGCCTGGCTGTACTTGCTGTATGCCACGAGCCGCCACTGTAAAATTTTAACGATAGGTAAAGTAAAGATAATAAAAATATAACGATAATTAAAGTAAAGAAAATAATGTAAGTAGAGGAACAACGATAATAAACGAAAGTCAACAAATAAAAACATTAAAGTAAAGGTTTGAGTTGGATACAAATTTGCAGAGATTTTGTTACACATTAATGCGAAGACGACTTTGGTAGAAGCATACATAAGTTCATAACTTGAAAATAAAAGATTTCGTGAGAGTTACATATTACTATACTTTCACACCTCCTACGAATTTGTTGTGCGAGTTGAATATACTTCACAAATGAAGAGTACACGGGAAGAAGCGATTGATTTATTAGGCGGACGGCCGCAACTGCCTGCTTGGAGGCATAAAACCGGTTTCTCTCCTTCTTCGCTTGGTCCAAGCGTCGGGATCGCCAATCGCCTGAACTTGGTAGCTAGGAACCACAGAAATAGTACTACACTGGCATATCACGTGACCTACAACACTGACTTAGTGCTTGCGCGTTCCGTCGATAGCATTGGAGGTCACGTGATCTGCCACTCTATTACTTTAACTATGACCTCTGTGGTAGGAACTGGTTTCCTTACACAAGTTTAGGCGATCACTCGCTATCATCGCCAAAGTGGCCTGCTAAGGAAACTTCTCTGAAAAATCAATCGGTTTTTCCCGTGTACTCTTCAAATACCATGTTATTGTAATGTACTCGCATTTTTTAGCCCTCAAAAAAAAAAAAAAACTTCCTTGCCTGGGTTTTCTTTTTGGCCTTTAACACTTTACCTAAGGGCGTCGACTGACCCATAGACTAAGAACACTAAGTTTCAAATTCTCATTGGAGAATTTCTACATTGAAATTGACATAGAAACTAGCGCGCCCCCTTTGTGTCTAAGGGAACTAATGTAATGGTTTCTGGCTGCCTATTTGCAGTCACCTTTAGGAGATTTAACAGAGCCAATGACATCTCGTAATTTGGAACCCTTATCAAGTGACGATAGGGATCTATTTTTTACTACAACTTATTTTCGACATTATTTTTGAATATATACAGCTACTCATTGACTTTTATATCCCTCGTAGGCCCATCCTCAAGATATATGACCTTGTGGTTCTTTTTCTCCATTAATAAACTTACAGACTGACTACGCTTGTTATTTTAGACATGGTCCCTAAAAGATCCACAAATGATTCGATTGAATAACTCGTCAAATATTCATCCAAATGTAACAAAAACTTAGATTGAGGGTTTTTCACATTTCTAAGTAATTAAAATTGGGTGTTGCTATTGAAAATTTTAAAGTTCGTAACATTTTTAATATTAAGACGGACCCTTATGCAAATTTTGTGTCATGCAATTAACTCAAAATGTTATTTGTTCACATAGTCAAAAAGGTCCGATGTAAAAGGATGACTAACGGTTGAAATAATCACTAGTGGGTAACTTTTTTTTAACAGAGAACATTCCGAAGAAACAGTACTCCTACAATTGAAAGTACAATTATGCCAATCAACAAATCAACCTTTAATAGTGTTTTAGTTGCTTTCGACACGTTAGAAGAGCTAGGCATTAGATTAAGTTGCTGGTCTAGAAGATTTTTAGTCTACGGGTCAGTCGACGCCCGTAGGTAAAGTGTTAACATTAGGCAGTTAACGTATTAAAATGTATATATACAATGGCAATGAAAATATATACACTTGCACCAAGTTTCCTGAAACATCAGCTTAAAGAAACTTGCTGCTGTGAAATTCAATCTTGCACGCATTGAATAAAAGCAAGTTAGGTGGTTGCAATAAAGTAAAGATGAGGTTTCTGCTAATACTTAGTTTTTAGATAAGGCAAATATAAATAAGTAAATATTGGCAATTTAGAAGAATACCTCTTGTTGAGGAAATTCAGAGACTGTCAAGTCAACGGGATTTTTTTAGTTTTAAGCAATCTTCAAAACTATCTTAATATTTTACTCAAAAATAACTAAAAACATTTCAAACAGAGAGTTGTTTACTGTTTTACTTATCTAGCATTCAAAATGTAAATAAAATCAAAGACGCAAAACTTTTTAGATAGTCATGTATTGTTGGAAGCTTAATTTGAAAGATAATTCAACAGTCATGCAGTTTAATTTGAATATTCAAATTTGTCTATTTTTATATAAAAATTAGTTTTAGCTACATAACAGAAAATATGCAATTTATCAAAATTAAACTATTGCATATTCAGATATGTTGCGAATTGAACTTATTTTTTCTTTTTCGATTCTAATTTTTTAAAAATAAATGTCGCATCATTGAATTTAAAACACTCTTGAAACGTATCTTTTTAAAAAGGTACTAAAATATTACACAACACATTAAATAGGGATAACAATTTTTGTTATTGACGATCGATTATTATAGTAGTTCAGATCGATTATTAATGAACTAAATAAAAGTGTTAATTTTTTAAAAATATCTTTTATTAAAAAGTTAATTTAAATCATATAAAATGTTTCAAATGTTTAAATATAGTTAAATTGATTAATTACAAACGTAGGAGAGATCTCACTGTTTATCATTCGATAAATATAACATTCTGAAAGAAATCAGTTTTACATGTAAATTAAGTGGTTAAACAACTTGCTTTTAAAAAAGTAGTTTTTCGTTACACAATACATCGTAAAAGCAATTAGAACCTCAAAGACAATGAAAAACTAACGTCAAAACCGCGCTATTAGCAAAGTAATTACAAACTTTGCTAATAGGAAACCACAAAAACAAAAGGGCGGAACTGAAAATGCATTTCAATTATCAACATTCTAAATTGTAGTTCTTCCGAGTTAAAGATGAAATTTAACTTTATCTATGCCTTAGTTAATGTTCAAAACGTCTAGCCATGATCCTAAAATAAATGCTTAATTTAGTCGTACACAGTTTTAGAAGCTATACAATTTATTTTCATAGTTGTATTTTCAAAATACATTCAATTGAAAGCATTGTTTCTGAGATATAGACTGTTTAAAATAAGATTTCGTGCTTTCTTAAATATAATTCCGAAAAATTCTCTAAAATTCCGAAAATAAAAACAAATTTATTTTTGTTAATTTTTTAAAAGTAAAATACCGATGCCTCCGATTTTCATTCCCTGCTTTCATTGAACATTTTTCCTCCTCATAAAAAAAACGAAAAACACGTACACAAATTCAAACAAATGTAACCATCAGTAAATGTAGAATCAATAAAAAAAGCAATCGCTTTTAGACACCCGCATCTAATGGAAGAAGCAACAAGTGACCATTTTTATGTCGATAGATAAAGTTTCATCTACATTAATGCTAGCCTGGAAGACAATTGTTTTTTTGTGAGGTTGCCAACTAAAACCAATATCGCTAATACACGAGACAGCCAAGATAATCGGATTAGCGAAGAAGTTCTAGAAAAGTTTGATGAGGTGTTGAATTCTCCAAAAAGGAGCAGTAGGTTAGGTTTGAAATATCGTCGCACTGGAGCTACACGATGGCTATTGGCGACGGGCGTCGTATTTTAGAACCTCAGTCAAGTGACGAGCCGACACTTGAGAAGGCACCCAACGCAACCGTTGAGGGCGACATCGTAAGCAGCGTTAGGGCTTTGAAGGATATTTAACGTGCACTCCCTTACACGGGGTATTATTCGTCGTACAAAGGAGCAGTAGGATGGTATATAATAGTTTACATTGCTCAACTAAAAAGTATGGTTACAGTACGCCAAAAAAAGTATACTTTTTCTTAGCAATAATTTTTTTTAAGGTCTTCCCATATTACTATTTGTCGGCGATTTGATTTTTTTTTATTTGTTAAAAAAAATTCCGCAAATGAATCTGAAACACAATCATGATAGATAAACCACACAGTAGCAGTATCCCATATTTTCTTCATTGTATAAATATGTGTATCCCTTGTGGTTCAAACTGAGCTATGTACATTGTTTTTTAGAAGCCAAGAGCGAAATCTTTTTAAGATGCCTGAAGATATCTATTTAGCATATTTTACGAAAATTTAGTTTAAATTAAAGCAATTCTACAAAGATTACGATATTTTTTAAACAATCAATCTTAAAACCCTTTCAGTCCCAGTGATGCCATTTGGC
Source organism: Hylyphantes graminicola (assembly GCA_023701765.1). Taxonomy (NCBI): domain Eukaryota; kingdom Metazoa; phylum Arthropoda; class Arachnida; order Araneae; family Linyphiidae; genus Hylyphantes; species Hylyphantes graminicola. The sequence continues at coordinate 56,715,046 of CM043115.1, read as the reverse complement.
ATCATTATGTTCTGATCATAATTTTAAAAAAATAATAGGGCTGACATCTATTGGAATTAATAAAAAATATTTTCCAACAGAAAAAAAGTTTGAAGAATCGAATTATATGCTTTTGATATCATAAATGGCAATGGACGATCGGAAAAAATGCTAAAAATGATACCAAATTGTCATTGGGACTAAAAGGGTTAAAAGCATTCCAATTAAAACATTTAACAACCAAGCGATGTTCCCTCGTAACCTAGCAACCTCCCACTCCATCGTCTTGTTCTAATTCGGATAAGAAAAAAAAAATCCAAAAATTTTTTTTTCTCTTTTCAAGTTCCGAGGAACGCGAGTGTCGTAATTGCTTCCTTTCCCATAGGGCAGTTCGAATGAAAATATTGTGACAACAAGAAAAAGAATTATCAAGGATTGGGTTCCAGAACAAACATGGCAGAAGATTTTGAAATTGAATTTGTTCGCTTGTGAGAGGGAAATGGGTGCTGATGTTACTTAGTTTTAGCACTATTACGAGGTTGGCCAAACGTATTTAGTTTTTCAGCATAGTTTAATTTGTTATTCACAATTACATATCTAAAAAATTTAAATAAAACGTATACTATTTGTATAGAGTTTTTTTTAAACCCTTTCAGTCCCAATGATAATTTGGCACCATAATTTTAGAATTTTTTTTGATCGTCTATAGCCATTTATGATATCAAAAAGCATATCGTTCGATTCTTCAAACTTTTTCTGTTAGATTTTTGTTAATTCAAATATGTCAGCCCAATTTTTTTTTATTATAACCAGAAACATGACGTCAAATGGCATCATTGGGACTGAAAGGGTTGAATAAAAATGAAAACAAATGATTTATGAAAATTTAATGAGGATTTCATAATCGAAAAGTCATTAACTGAAACATATGTTCAGGCTAACTAAACTATTAATTTTTAATTATTTGCGATAAAATGTCAGTTAACAAGTTACATTTTTAAGCATTTAATACACATAAAAATGCTTCAAAACTGCTCTCTGTCCCAGTTTACAGGAAGTACTTAAAGTCTCATTTTAGAGTTGGCACTATATAAAAGATATAGAAGTACATAAAATATGTTCAAAGTTTTTAACAATTTTCTGTTTTTAGTTCACGTTGTATTTGAGACGACAAAGCATAAAAAGATATCATAAAGCAATTCCAATGTTAGCATAAATACACGAAGACGAGACATTAGTTTTAGTAATACAGAAAGATACGTTATATGAAAACCTTAAATACTGAAATAAGAAAATTAGTTTAAACATTACAAGTTGAATAATGAGCAAAACTAAAACGTCAGCCATTTTATTGTTGATTTTGCCGTTCCAATAGCACAACAAACGAGAAGCAAGTTTCGACAGTTTGCTGACCACGTAAAGTTGGTTTTGCCGCTACAATAGTACACTCTAGGAGAAACGAGTTTGCCGGAATAGTTACGGATTGTTGGTTTTGCCGTTACAATAGTACACTAAAGGGGAAACGAGTTCTACAGAAGCACTATTTTTAAAGAAATTATGGTATCTTTTTTTTTTTTTTAAATATAATTTCTTAATGAAATAGGTGAAGCGAAGAAAATTAAAGCAAGTATATCCAGTTGCAATTTCTGAAAATTAATTTTAAAAGCTGCTTTATATAAGATTTTAAAATTATTAATTTAAAAATAATCACATTGTTTGTAAAATAACGGAAAAATAACCCCTAAGAATTGTGATTTGTTTCTATTATATAACATGCTTTCACATGTAACTACGTTTCGATTTTTTTATATAATAATTTTTTTGTTAAGTCTGGCAGAACCGTATATTTTTATATACATGGGAATTAATATATATTAACGAGGCTTTTATAAAGTATTTTAAAACCAACATCGATCGAACAAAAGCAAAGCAATGCATATCGCCCATCCAGTTTCACCGATGCATGAAAAGTTAATTTCTTGTCTGTATATAATTTATTGTGGAACACCACGTTTACAATGTAAATAAGTCGGTAATTGGACTTATTAGTGCTACCATTCCGTCGCTTAAGAAAAATAGATAACAAAATGGATTACTTCACTCGCGTAATACGTGCTCAGCAAAGCGCGTCTGAACAATTCCGAACGCGAAGGAGAAAGAAAATGTTTTGTTTTCGACCTGATGCTAAAGACTCATGTGATACTTCCAATATAATTAATTTTAATTTTTAATTGAAGGCTTTATGGAATGGAAATTTTATGTGATGTACTGACATGTCGGCGAAAATAGAATTTTCAGTTAAATAGTTGGAAGTTTTTACAGATTTTTAATAACATTTGTTTTGAACTTAGATAAAAAAATAATTAAATATCTTGAATATATTAAAGGATTATTAACAAATACAATTTCATGTTTATTATGATTAAAAAAAATGACAACAACTTGACGATGTGTATGTAGAATTTATAAGTTAGAAAACTTGAAAATGGTAACACTGCGGAAAAGGTTTAAATTCTTATTTTATTATTTATATTTATGAAATAATATATATTATTAAAAAATATTCTTTGCAGAAAACGCCCTTCTGACTTTGAACAACACAACTAAATAAACGTCAAACCATGTCGTAATTTTAATAAAATTAAATGCGGGATGTTTATAAAAATAATTTACATGCTTCAGACATCCAAAAAAATTGCATTTTGATGCTTAATTTGTATACCATAATTATGAAACTCGAACTTCAAATAGCATTCTGTACAGCGTTGGTACTTAACTTCATCAGAACGAATTAAGTGGATTGACAATAACAAATATTGAAATTTAAAAAATAAAGCCTAACGTTATTAAGTCAAATGATTTCATTTTTGCAGGGGCTCAAAAACGAAGCGGATATTATGTTATATAGAGCCAATATTTAAAGAGTATGAATATTTACATATCTTTGAAAAATCTTGAGTGTTCTTAATTTCTTACACTGAACATCATGACAAACTAATTAAACATACATTTTATACTTGTCTGGTAATGACAATTCAAAAACAACTTTTTAATAACCAGTTCAAAAATTTTAAAACATCAGTACTTTTATCCGGACTACAAAGAATCATCCAGCTTGCTTTATGCTCATCCAACATTCGACGCTGTCTGCTAACACTAACAAATTTCCATGATAACCAAATCATTCAGATTCGAACTTGCAAATCTTCTACTTATAATGCCAATCACAAACACCCAAATCCAAATGAAAGCAAGACACAATAAGACCCCCGAGGGACCACAAACACTTACCTTTTCTAGCAGACGATATTTCACTTTCACCGACCCAAACGAGAATGGAGTAGAAAAGACGGGAGAAAAGTGTTCCACCCTCCCCCTAGCGACGCTGCTGCCACCACTGACCTACTTTCGAAAGGAACCACTTTCTTTCCGCCCGGACTGACCGGTCTTGCACCCGGGGCGGTGCATGCGAGAAAAGGCGCCAAATGTCGCCAAAATGGCGAATTTTATAAAATTTGAATTGATATTGAAGATATTTTTAAAACCTGGAATCTTTCATATGCAAGCCGTAAACGCCAAACCGGCTTGGCTCCAAAGCCCAATATTGATGTTAGAAATATTTTTAAAATTTGTTAAAAATTTGAATTGTGAAAAGTTAATTAGAAGCCGAAAAAAACGAGGAGTTTAAATTTGAACAACGTTTTATTATTTAAATTTATATAAAACTTAATTATCTTATTATTTAAAAATATTTACAATTATTAATAATTATTTTAGTTTGTTTAAGTACAAACATTTGAATTTATTCGTATATAACTGCTGCAGTTTGTTCCCTTTCTTATTAAGTACGTTCGCTTCTGAACGTAAATTATTTTCCAATATAAATTCCTAATCTAATAATTTTTCAAAATGTTAAATTTTTCTTTAGATGGTTAGTAAAAATGAGTATACAACTTAACAGGCATTGCACAAGTTTGTTTATTAGCATGGTATATTCAAGCAAATGGCAAGTAGGGTAAGGTGGGGTAAGTGGGCCACCTTTTTGGCATAATTCAACTTTAGACCCTCATACCAGTGGATATAATCGGCCTAACAACTTATTTTTTTTGTGGTCCATTCTCTCATATGTTATTACTGTACCCATGACAACCTTAACACAAATTGGCAAAAAATAAATATAAAAAATATGTTTTTCATTTTGGTCATCCGAGTGCCCACTTGCCCCGCAAGGTGGGGTGGGTAAGTGGGCCACCCCCTAATATATTTTTTACACATAACTGGTAGAGATAAGGCTGGGCAAGTGGAATAATCTACATGATTTTTTTGAGTGTTTGAAAAAAAAGTAATGATGTATCTTTAATAGTTCCCCCATAGCAACTTTTTCTGGCTTGCAAGCTTACTACAAGAAAAAATACGTTAATTTTCATCTTGTCATTTTTTGCATGTAGTGTAAAAAAAATGTTAGGGCTACAGATTTTAAACTGGCCTATGTCAATGAATAGGACTATGAATAGTGTATATGACTAACCCTGTGAATCAGTAAATATGACTTTTTTTAAGTATATTAAAGTTTGGGGCTAGTGGGCCAGGGTGGCCCACTTACCCCGCCATTGTGGTGGCCCACTTACCCCACCCAAACGCGGGGCAACTGGGCCACCCCAATTTTCTTTTAACTTTATCAACACATCACAAGTACATGACACTACAAAAAGATACTATGTTTTATACACTTTCAAAATATATAACATTTTGTTTTGTATCATGAACCGTTTGGAAATAAATATAAAAATAGTATGATGGCGTGAATTACGAAAAGATGCAATTTTAAAAATTTTCACAAAAAGGATTATACCTTGTTACATACTTAAGTGAAAATGATGCCATAATGTTTCCTGCATCTATTGGGGTAAATACGTAAAAATATTGCAACAGATTTTTTTTTACGTCCATAATTCGGGAAATGCCAGGGGGGTGGCCCACTTGCCCCAATGGCCCACTTACCCCACCTTACCCTATATTTATTAGCATAGAGTATTCAGTTTTACATATTTAGATAATGAGAATCGATCAAATAATTGAGACTAGTCACTAAAATCGGAATTTTTGAATCTCTTAATGAATAAAACATTATATTCGTTATAAACAATTAAAATAAAGAATAACAATTGCTGATTACTTTGTAAAAACCATTTATTACTTATTTACCAAATAAAAACGTAGATATTAATTTTTTTGAAATAGGTATTTCGCGTGCCCTAATTTGTCCTACATAAATTATTCGGGACTACATTTCTTCAATAGTATATTTTTATTAACCCTTTCGCTACGAAGGATTTTTGCTTCCTCGTAATATTTGATAGGAATAACACTATCAAATCCTTAGTTGTTCGGGCGTTTTAGTAACCAAAGGGTTAAAATAACCTTAGATAAAAATTTATTTTCCCGAGGCCAATTTACCTGCCAACCGTCCTTCTTAAGGTTTGAATATAGTTTAAACCATCCCATCTTTTAAAATTAACCAAAGGGGCAATTTATTGCCAATTTTGGCACTCCTTGTCACCATATCTCGAATAAATAAAAAGATATCACGCCGACAGACCGTTACTGAATAACTGGACAGTCGTTTTGCATGTGTTCTATGAGTAGGAGAAAAAAGAAATCGTATGAACGGGTTACTTCGATTATCCACGTTAGTTCGGATAAGTGAAGGCCGAATTCGTTCTTTTTATTTCATGCAGCCGCGGCATTCGAAGGACGAGTGTTCTTTTTTTAATTCGTTCGGAACCACAAAGAATATGCCTGTAGTGAAATTGGGTTAAAAATGCTTTTTGATTTAGTTGCGGTTTAGGTAGTTTCATCATAATGAAAGTTAATGTCAGGGAGGAGTTCGTGATTTTTTTTGCATATTTTAAAATTTAGATTTGAAAAAAGATGGTAGTTTTACACTCCGTGCCAACCTAACTTTGGTAAAAACAAAGAGTAAAAAGGAAGAGGGAAAAGCGCGGTTGGTCCGTTAGTTGGAAACTCTGGTAAGGTAATATTTACATACAAAATGATCGGAATACAATTTAAACAAAATATACTTTTCATTCTGATAAAATTGCCAAATTTTCTAAAATATTCCAATATGCTAGACCTTAAATGAAATTAATGTTTTAAACATGTTTTCTGGATGGATTCACAAATAATTTATGGAACTCTTTACATCAGCGGAAGGATCTTCTCCATAGCATATTACTATTTACCCAACTTAGGTTGGCAAGGGAGTGTAGCATTATTATTTATTTTAAAAGGTTACTGAATGAGGAACTTTAAGTGGTTTCTAATAGTAAGGTTTTAAAGAGGATAGGCAAATATGCTTTATCTGGGTGACTAGGCGTGCTGCATTTCAGGTACAGATTTCTTTGCTATTCAACTACCTAGCCATGAAAACTGAGCAAATAGTCTATTTATTTGATAGATTTTTTAAATTTGATTTATAAAAACGATTTTATATATAAAAAATTACATCACTGAAACCAATCTGGTCAGGCTGTGAATCGAACAATAATATTTGTGGAAAATGCTGTAATTGTCAAATGAAGAAAAATAATATGCCAAATTAACAATGAAAATAAGAATTATTTAAACAAAAGCCACACGTGTTCGACATTGCCCAAGGACACCTCTCATTCGAAAGAAACCTGCATCTAGAAAAGAAGCATCGAACAATGGAATACGTTACAATATAACCAAAACTGTTCCAAATGGAAGAAAAGACTAATCAAAAGCACATGTGGCTGCTTTGAATAACACCAGATTGCCTAACGTCGACACTTGTACCTCGTACAAACAGATTTCCAAAGACACAAATTAAAATTCGATTGTTGAGTTAAATGTCAGGCATCTTGTATGACATGTGCTGATTTAACCTTTAAAATGGTTCTAATAGCTATTGTTATCTCTGCTTTGGTGCTTTGCTTATGGTGTCGTTATTTAAATGTTAAACTAAACATTGTGGCAGAATTAAAAATGAGCAAATGAAAATAAAAAGGAAAATTTTCTCGTAAACGCGTTTATAGTAATGTTCTATATCACAATGACCTTATAGTACAATTCTATTTCACAATGGCCTTATAGTGCAATTCTATTGCACAATGACCCTATAGTACGATTCTATTGCACAATGACCCCATAGTACGATTCTATTGCACAAGGACCTTGCAGTACAATTCTATTGCACAATAACCTCATAATTATACCTCACAATGAACCAGAATTAAATTACTATTATAATACAACTTTACTTGACAAAGAATGGTACACTTCTTAAAAAAAGTGTAAATGCCTACTACACTCTTAAAACAAAAGAATGAAATACACTCCAGTAGAAGTGTATTTTTGACACTGGAAAGGAGTGAATATTAACTCAGACTGAGTTAAAACCACTCGTTTGTTTTAATAGTAGTTTTGAAAATTTTGTTAGGTCGAATAAACGTCCTTCCAGAGCTACAACAGGTATATTGAAGCTATCATATTTTAAGACTCTAGCAATTGAATTTCTCTGAAGAAACATTACGACTCTTCAAATATAATAAACTGAATTTGCCACAACTTACATTGGACCACAATTTTTTTTGCTTTACTGTTATAACCTATAATTGTATTCCTTTAAGAAACAGCTGTATGTAAACAATATCCTGATAAAACCAGAAGTTGGCCGGCTTCAGCTGGTAAAAATTTGTTCTAATAATTGGGAAAGCCGGCGCTCATCTCACCTGTGAATGCAGCTGTAGCAATAGCCTTGTTTTACGAACCTGATCAAATTGCCGATCGAAACAGCTGAGATTACGTAACAGGACCTCGAATACGACCGTTGCAATTTCTGTAACATTCTTTGCCACATATTTTATGTGCTTTAGAATTTCTATTCTGCAATCGGACTTTCTCAAACTGTTAACTTTTGTATTCCAGGTATGTTTAATGAATGATTTTCTGAAGATATTTTCATTTTAAATACTTACAAGGTATTAACTCACATTTGTAAAATAAAATTTAAAAATAAAATATAGGTTGAATGTCTTTACTACTCCCTGTCCTCAACTCACATTTATAAACTTCCCCACAAAGTTGTAAATGTATAGCAACATCAACAAAAAAAAAATTATAGAGAGTAAATAGTAAATATAGAAAATAATTTATTACTTAGTTCTTAAATTCATACACTGTATAAGTCAAGTCATTAAAAAGTTTCAGAAGAGAAATGACATCTTGAAGTAATTTACACTATTAATTGTATTTAACTATTCATACAACTCATTTCTGGCAATACAATTAATAATCCAGTATTACCTGTATTTATCACATGCTATTAACATAAATTACGAACTCTGCTTTGTGGTGTCAAACTTTTAACAAAAATCAATATACTTTCAAAGTACTGAACTGGTAAAGATTTAACCCTTTTTGCTTTATATTTTAACGTTAATTATTTGTTTTGGAATATTTTAATGTAAGCCATTCCAGTGAATAAACCAAAGTGTTAAAACCGAAACTGTCTGAGAGTTTCAGCTTTAACCGTTTTCAAAAAAATGAACGATTAAAAGTGAAACAGCGGCTTTAAGTGGTAGTTATAAGTACTGACTGTAGCTATAGGGTTAGTTCATGTACATTTTCTCTCTAAAATTGTCCCTTACTGGTATAATTTAACTTTACTTCGAAAAACGAAATTAATCTTAAAATAAATAAAAATACAGAAGCCCTAAAAACAAAATTAATAGCCCTCGTGTAGCTCTAGTGCGACGATAATTCAAACCAAACCAAATCTAGAAAAATTAAACTCCACCTCATCAAACACTCAGATGCAGAACTCAAGTCACACTAAACCCAAAAATACTACAACCAATTATTAAAATACTATCACAAACTACAACTTTTCCAACACTTAAAGATCAAGGGTCGAGCCGTCGAGTGAAACGACCTTTTCGGCAAGCGCCCACACGCAAGCGAACCATGAATGAAAAATCGATCAATATATTGGGACCCGTGTTACTACGACTCTTGCGGATTTAGTGAATGAAATCCCGTGCTTTGTGTTGCCAACGAGAGGATGTAATACGCAAAAATAACAAGACCGTTTGTGGTTTTAACCTCTTAAGACTTGAGCAAATTCCTACTCGTATATTCTTAATCTAAACATTTTAAAGGCATTTTGCATGAATGAACTACTAAAAGAACTTTTTGAAAAGTTTGAGGACAAAAATTAAAAATATTTTTTTAAGAACTCTAATATCGTATTGACCATCGTTCGACTGTATTTTTTAATAGAAATAAATAACTGATACCTGTAATCAAAGGCTGAAAACTGATATTGGAGCCTTCTTCTATCGGACTGGTTCAATTTCGAAACAAATTAACAAGTTAATTGTTTGTGGAGAGGTTTTAAAAAATGTCCCCAAATGGGGACGCCATGTCGCAAGAGGTTTAGCGACCATCAAAATCTTCAGCAGCGGAAGTGCTAAAGGATAGGACCAATGTAAATTCTTAAGTATGAATCAAGCTATAAAATATTTGCAAAACAAGTTAATTAGTATAACCTGATGGTAGTTTTATTTGGAAAAAGCACACTCAATGGTAACTTTGTATGGCAAAGGCAACTCAGCTAGGAAAGTAACAATTTTCCATATTCGATCAATTAGATATTTTAATCTCTCCACTTCTAAAAGAAATCGAACATTATTTTTATCTGAACATTTTGAAAACAAATTATGTATTTTCTAATTAGTAAAGATATTATTTTTGCTCCCGAATCTTACAATATGATATTTCTTTCAATTTAAATTCACCGTGTTGCAACAATACAATAAGTTCTGTATTTCCAATTAGACTTAGCTTATCACTAAACAGAATCCTAATTGTTAAGCAAAACCTCAAAACATTTAATCTTATTAAAACTGGAAAAAGTATGAATCAGACAGTAAAATAAATGTAGCACAGCCAGAAAAACGAACAATCCAGCCACAAAAACATTCCATTAAACCGATATCATTCGAATTTTTAAAAAAAAAAAAGAACGAAGTGGAACACCGAAAAAAATGGTACACAACAGCATGACTCCCTCCATAGACATCTCTAATCATGACGTCACATGCATGCGACAAAAAGGAAAACAAGATCAACATTTCGACATAAAAAAAAATTCGCTCGCGAGAAAGACAAAATTACAGATTCATCATTATAAAAGAATCGCTAAAAGCAAAATGGGCTATATCCACAGGACTATTTCCATTCACACTTCTTTCTTTATTAAAATATTAAAAGGAAGTGCGTAAAAGGAAATTTTCCGATGGAATTGACTACTTTTTGTATATTTAGTGGTTCGAATAAATAGAGGAAGACGTGATGAGTTTTGGGCGTAGCTGATACATCCTCGGGGGCATAGAAATTTCATCAATAAAAAACAGTAAATATATTCGACAGCTTGTCAAGAACCATACAAAAAAATAGTTGTTGGTTTAAGTATTTATTTTAGTTGAGTCATTCCGAATAATAGCCCAGAGCGGCCGGAAAAATGCCTATGACGTTTCACAGATAGATGAGCATATACTTGGTTCTAACTTAACAAGATAGCATGAATAAATTATAATTTTATTGTTTCCTGATGGTTACAAAAGTTAAACTTAGCAGTATGCATATATTTCTTATTTTGAATGTATATTATTGCTTAATATGCATAAATTTCGTAAAATCTTTTTATTTTTTAAATTCGGTTACACTATTAGAACTACCAAGTACGGTTACAAATTTCCATAAGTATGTTATTAAACATGGCAAATTTTAATGACAAATAAAATAAAAAAGAATTTTAATGACAAAAACTAGCAAACTACAAAAGATATGCTTAAGTTAATTATAATACTAAAATTATCCGAAGGTTTTTTTATAGGAGAACAGTTCAAAACCTATTATGATTTAAATTAACATGATTAAACACATGAAATACTAGCAGCTTGATCTATACAAGTACTTTATAATTATGATAAAAAGCAAACATGCAGATGGATATACATTTTTTGCAATTTTTTTTAAAAATTATACAAAACTTATGTAAAACAGAAAGAGTACCAACAGCTTTTTCTTTAAATTCCTTATTTTTTTAAAATAAAAATTAAAATTATCATAACAAATTTTTTTTTGGTTGATTTAACACCAACTCGACACGAAACCAATTTTTTAACCAACTTTTTTAAAAATTAATTTACATTTAAAGCTATTCTTGTCAGTGGCAAGAAATGTAAAATTAAACAAAAATGATGACAAAGAAAGCAATGAGTAGCAAGTTATCTTTTCCTATCAAGGATGACGTTCAAATTTTGTTCCTCCATGCGATAAAAAATATCTTCGTAGATTGGATAAATTTAGATTAAAAATAGCTTCATTACGACAGGAATATTTGTTCGGTTATTTGGGATGTCGCTATCACTAAACTCCCAGGTAGTGTTTCACAATCTCTTGAAATTAAATTTTAGTGATAAAAAGAAATTACTGAATTGAATAAAAAGCTATTCATTAATTTTAATTGAATAGTTATATTATACAAGAAAGGTAATAAAAACGTAGTATTTTTTTAGAGAATATTTGTTGTTGCAAGATAAATTACCTTTTTCTTCACAATTTCAAAATAGAATAAATCTAATTGAATATTTTATTATGATAACATTAAGCAAAATTGCAAATCTCTAGAGCAATCAAAACGCCTATCTTTTTCTTTTTTTTTTTAAATAAAATTTCAAAAATATTTGCTAAAATACTAATAAAGTATCTATGCAGATTATTAATTTATCATTTTTAAATTTTAAAATAGTACAATTATCAACATCAACAGCAAAACATTTTTAAAAAGAATGGATATTTTAGTTTTTAAAATAAGTGAAAAGAAAATTTTATTAGCTTGTTTGGCTAAGTTTGATTTTTTTCCCTTGCCCGGGGAAGTAGGTCAATGATTTTTTATAACTCCGTCTAGTACAATGAAATATTAATGAGAAGGAGCTAACGGTTGCTTTATGTTAATTCATACATAGTAAAAGCCTTTGTTTTTAATTCGGTCGAAGTGTTATTAACTAGGACATCGATTCTTTTCCTACTACGGTGCCGATTTGATAGAATGTTTAAAGGTTTAGATATAACAATTGCAAGTCGAAATTTATTTTATAACAGCAAAATGTAATTGATAAAATTTTATACAGTTCTGATATTTATTGATCAAACATATGGATGTTCAAAAATTATAATTTTCCGTTAGTAAAAAAAAGAATTTTTAATCATAGAATATTCAGTTTTATTCTCTAATGAGTTAAATTCAGATTTGAACACCACATATTTAAATTTAATCAATCACTTTTTAACTTAAGGCATAAACAAAAACCACATTTTCATAGCGAAAAAAATTCAATCACCCACAATCAAAACAACCATATGGCAGGCCCCGACACATAACAATCCAACAATAAAATTCTAAAAAACACAACCAAAACAAGCGGACGACTGTCACAACTCTACCTACCCCATGCCCCAAAGATATTAATAAACACTAAGCAAGAATAAAATCGTCTTACCGGAACTCTCATTGTTTTGGGTGCGGAATGTTCGATGTCCGGTGGCGGAATGTTCGAAAATACCCTAGAATGTTCTCTTTTAGGGGGCCGACGATCGATGTGCGAGGGAGTAGAGCTTTATATTTAGAGCGTCAGATGACGTCGGTAGTTGGCATGACGACGGGCGCCATTTGTGGCCACGAGGGTTGTTTTTTTTCCTTTCGGAACATGATTTTACACGTTTTTGCTGTAGGATAGGTAATGGACAAACGAAAGGGAACATGACTTGAACGGGACGGATCATGGCTTGTGGGAAAAAAAAGAATGCTTCACTTGGTGTCACTGTTACTGCAGGAGTGACCACTCTAGTTAAAACAAATTTTCACACTTCAAAGTTCCCACAGTGCTACTTTGCACAATTTTGCACAAACGGATCAGATTTCACAAAACAAACGTGACGAACCGTCTAGTACAACGCGACTTTTGACGTCACGCTTTTGCGATGCGCTAAAAAATCAGTTATTGGTGCCGGAAAACCAGGTATTGTCGGAGGTATTGGTATGGTGCGGTCAGAAGGAATTCAGTCGAAGTCAGAATTATTATAAATTACTTTTAAACAAATGATTTGTCGCCAAATCCGAAAAAATCGCTCAGTAATGTACAAAGTGAGAGAGCACATGTGGAAACTTAGGGACGATTTGCTGACAGGATGGATGATATTGGAATTTAAGACTACGGTTGATGTAATTGTGACGTCACAGGTGTGGCCGTTCCAGTTGTCCATTAGAACACGAGGTATTGTTTCACGTAATTCCTTTCCTTTGTTTGGTTATATTATACACCTAGCTAGAACTACACTTTGGCAATTGGAATAAACGCTTTGGACTGGAGCTACGGAAATCATATTCACAGGCATTTTTAACGCGGTCAATGACAAAGCCAACACCTGGCTAGGATAACTTTATAGAGCCATTCTTTGCCAAGTTAAGGCCTTAAACTGATTTAACATGCAGTTATTCGGCAGTTATGATGGCAATGCCCGGACTCGAACCTGGGACCTTTTGCAAGTAAAGCAAGCTCCTTACCGACTTGCCTCCCAAACCTTTTATTTATTTGCGACATATTGCAGCTTTGGCGGAAGGACGAACGTTTTTTTATCTCCTAGTTTTGTGCTCTCTTGACCAATAAATGCACTGTACATTCACAAAGATAGGAACCGTGGTACAGAGATTTAACCTATCCAAATCTTTTGATGTAATTATTTTAGTTGTGCTTCCTCGCTGTCGTGATAGAAAGTGTATTGAACAGTTAATTGCTGTTAGGGTAATTAGACGATGATCTATACAATATTCATAAATATAAGTGGTGCTATTAACAATTATTATAAAGTAACAACTAACCTGCAAGCGTTTTTTTTTTAAATTTATATCTACATAAATTAGTATTCTAAACTATAGCAAATTGGTCCACTAGTGTGACGTTGTGTTGCTTAGTTCTTCGGCCTTCGAATCTAGGTGGTATTGTCTCGACTCCTCGCGCAAAATGCCCTAGTATAGCTCTAGGACGACTCCACTTCACCCAACCTCGATCCGACCATGATTCAAGTCAAAATGACCCAAAATGGCCATCGCGTGGGCGTAGAACTAGCCCTGCACCAAATCTATTGTGACAATCGAAACAGTAGCTACGCATTTTCCCCTTTTTTATCTCTTATTTTTCTCGCAGAAAAGTACAATAAGGCTCGCATCTGCTCAAACAACGCCGATGTGACGTCGGTCCGTAACCAGATACGACTACAGCTACGACAACGGCGTGACGTCGTCTCGGGCGGACGTCGCATGTAAAAAATACGAATACTAAGGATGTGAAAGAGATGAATGCTTCGTTTTTTGTTAGTATGATGTCGCAATAACCTACCATTTAGGATATTGTTTGCCGCGTAATGTGCAATAGAAATAAAGTTATTGAACTAACTTGATACGTTACTCAACGAGTGGCATGGGTTCCGAAGAAATCAAAGGTCTATATGGAATAAAAAGATTGAATTGCAAGTAATTGGAGTATTTTATACTCTATCAAAATATCGACACATGTTTCCCAATTTTATTTATTTAACAGTCACCTCAATAGTCTGATAAGATAGTTACAAAAATTTACTATTCAGAAAACCAAATTGTCATAAATTAAAATTTATAAACGTTTTTGTTTAAAAACTATAAAAATACGAGTTTTTGCACAATTTTTATAGCTAAATACTTAGTTAAATAGCTAAACAAACTGAACTCTACAGTGAAATGCAGCATGTCTGATCACCCTTACACCTAACTATGCTAATTATTTTCACACGATATCGCGTTATTTCCCTGACATCGCGTATACCATCGCACCACTTTCTATACCGAGATTCTTTTCTTCGAATTTTGCTACATAATCCATTGACAAGAGGACAATGCCAAAAAGTAGTTATTGACAACTTCTACTATTGTAATTTAGAAACGCCCGAGCTGATAATAACAGTAGTTCAAGAAGAACGTACTCTGTTCTCTCCTATAGCGTTAGATCTACGGACGGAAAACGAGAACGGATATTGGCTTTTTCCCCAGCGAAAGGGGTTTCTTCCTGTCTTCCTCCGCCCCAAATGGGTCATTAGAGGGGGGACGGCATCCCTTTACACTGACCAAGGACGTCTGGCCCAGCCTAACAAATGAAAGCGCCCGGAAAATTACGCTTATTTTAGAAACTGTTTTTAGGATAACTGGAATAAAGCATATACTAGTTTAATGTGTATTAAAATTTACATAGGTGCGTTTACATGAGCCATCGAATCCATGGATTGAGGAGAAAACTCGGCAATTTTTCTCTTGGAGATTTTCTCCCAGACAGAACGGGAATTGCAGGGTTCATTCGGGGGTTTCGCAAACCCTCCAATGAAAGAGGGTTTGATGTTTCATACCATTTATTCAGCACCACAGTATCATTTGGGTTGGGAATCCTGCTAGACCTCTTTTTCCCCTAATTGGGATTTTGACATTCCATGGCTCATGTAAACGCTCCTATTTTAGTTGTTTCGAAAGCAATGTATAAGTTACAAATTAATACAAAATAATTAAAGTACAAATACATTAAACTCTGATAATTTAAAAGAACACGTTAAAATGAGCATACGAGTGCAGTATACTTTAGCAAATGCAAATTTAACTACCTCTACCCTTCCCTCCCTTTAAAATGTACATCTCTTAGAACACCGAAATATTGCGTTTTTAACAGATTAAATTTGATTAAAAGCTTATGATCGAAAATATTTTGCCTTTGCAAGCACCGAGACCTCCTACGCAAATACCTTTCGACACCATTAACAGTTTGCAACGTATGGGTTGTCCCAATCTGCTTTAAATTTTAATACCCGAATGTATAGTGTTTGCGAAATAACCAACTAAGCAAAACAAATGACAATCAATATTTCAATATTTTTCAAATTATAAAATACAGTTATTAGGAGTCATTCGATACATCGATTTTCATTTGGTTTATGCTTCGACAATGTATTTCAAAGTACTCCTATATTAATTGCCTTTTGTTCATACACTGAACCAAATTAAACCGAGATCTACTTCGTAATTACTTTTCTACTCAGCTTTAAAAATCCTAGGAGCTGTTAGTAACGTACAAGACTCAACTGAAAACCGGCGTAAATATTTATCCCAAGTAAACTTTGAACTACGTTTCTTTGCTGGTTAAGGCCATTATCGACTACAATTTAAATTTTCACAAACTAAACTTTAGTAACATTTAATTGGATTCTCTTCGACAGGAAAAAACAAATCATGTACTTAATGATTCAACAAGCTGTTTTTAAAACGATTTTGCAAGCCAAAAATCCAAGGAGTTATAACTTACATTTACCCTGTTTTACAGTTAAACGATAAAACAAATAGGTGGTTCTTTTGCAATTCATGGGCATCCCCCTAGTGACAAAGTCTTCAAAAATTTACAAACCAAACTGAATATTTCCGATGGTAAAATTTAACTGCTCTTACTCTGTTTTGTCGCCAAAGATTCTGTTTAGCAAGATTTGCGTTCGAAAAATGGAAAAGTATCAACTAGTTTCGTATTTCTAGAGTTAAAGCGAGCTCCCGGATCAATAGTCGTAGCCGGACCAGACGACTAGACTTGCTGGACACTTCCGTGACATGAAACAGTCATCAACTCTGGGGACACCATGTCTCAGACTAAATAAAAGCTGAACCCGATTCTGCAGGAACTTAGCATTATCGACTTCTATGAAGAGGATTGCACAAATTCAGTTACAAACTGTTAGGAAATCCAGAATTATATTTCTTGTTGCAAAATCTAAAAAAAAGATGTTGGATGTCGCTTCTAGGGCTTCAAAAACCCAAATTGACACTCGAAAGTTTTTCAGGGGTATAGAAGAGTTGAATTATTTTGACACTAGAGCGACAAGATGGCTATTGCCTGCGGGAGTCATAATTTAGAACCACGGTCTAGTGACTTCAGAGGTGGGGTAAAAGACGATCTGAGGATAAAATGTACGTTCTAAAAAAGCCATTAAAATGTTTGAAATTGGAAGGAAAACTCAGTTATATTTTACTTGGGAATTTTCAAATTTTCAATGGTCTACCAAATTCTGTAATTTTATTTCGACTGTATATTTTTATGTATCAATTCTATTACGATTCGAAACTTTTTTTTTTTTATCTCCAAGCGAAATAGGTTTAAACAAACCACAATGAATGTCATGGCCAAAAAAAGTAAAATATTCCATAATAGAATCCTAACCCGTTCGAATTCATTGTCACAAAAAACAATCAAAACTTTTAGCAGCTTGCTAACAGTTCAAGGCCAACTTCAGAAACAAAAATCGTTATACACTATTTCCTTGTATCCATCATAAAAACATAACGGTCCATCCCACAACAGAATATGAACCAGGAAAATAGAATTTATTGTTCTTTAAAAATAAAGCTAAGTTATGTACGTAGTAGAATTTTATCGATCTGCAGATGGACGGTAGACGTAATGCAACTCAACTCTGCCCAGTTGCGTCACAGAATCATTGTAATGACGTCACAGAACACGTACAGCTGTTGGGCAGATAGCCAGGTGTTCTCAGGTGTGATGAGGGTGAAAAAGAACGAACTGTTCTTGGTCTCATTGTTGGTTTGTAACATGAATGGGGAGATCTTTTTTAGTAAATTTATTTCATATAAAAAAAATAATGAATTAAAAGATTTTGTCAAGTTTCCTGAGAAAATGAATGCAAATTTTCTCTTGGTGCTTGTTACGATTCAAATATTACAAGAACTAATGCAAATGGTAGGTAGCTAGGTGCAAACTAATATTTTTCAAAGCTTGGCAATATAAAAAAAGTTTAGAATGATATTTTTTAACTAACTTACCATGTAGAATATAAAATAACGAAATCACTTTAAAAGTATGAAAATCGACAACATATAAATTGGTATTCTGTAGGATACTCCATATTAAATATCTACAAAATTCAAAACCTTTTAAAAAGTCCATGAAGGATTGGTTTGATTATTAATGATATTATAATACAAATTAGAGTGAAAAACGGTTCTAACTCATTTTTACTTAAAATATTGTAATTCATTGAGCTTTTCCTGAACGTATTCTACTTTTTTTTAGTTAAATTAAAATTTCTTGCTTAGAGTACTATAATTTTTCAATTTAACATGCATTAATCTCTTTACATTTGGCTCACAGGACTGCAGTTTACGCATTACTTTTCTTCTTTGATAATAACATTACATTTTAAAATATCACCAACACTTTCATAAAATAAGAAGAAAATTTGACTTTTTTCCAGCAATTCCCTCTGAACAACTGTTATATAAAATAAACCGACAAGCACAAGCAGTGGATTTTCATGCAAATCTGTTTCGCATGAAGCAATCGAGAAATGGGATTAAAATGAGTGACGTCTCGGAATGGGAAAGATGTCACTCGAAAGGTAAAATATTAACATTTTTAGCCTACTTTTCTTTTTTTTTTTAATTCGAAGAATTAAAAAAAATAAAAAAAAGTAGGTATTGACATGCGGTCGATGTCCGTCCGTCCGTCCGTCCGTCCGTCTGTCCGTCTGTCCGTACCCCCCTTCCAAAATCGGTTCTATCCATCCGATCTTAAAAATTCTTTTTTTGTTAGAAAGCTATGACCTCAGAGACCCGACTTTCATACTTTTTGTCCGTCTGTCTGTACGAACGGACGGACATAAATCTACTATTTGTCGACGAATTTCCCATTGAATTAGCATTGAAATTCAATTTCGAGTCATTTAAATCGCTGAATTTAACTACAAATGCTACGGAAAAGTGATATACGTCAAAAAATTCAGCGTATCCAAATGAGAATATATTGAAAATTTCAGAAAAGAATTCGAATTCTAAGTACTTCAATTACTTAGAAAACTTTAACATTTAATGCTCATTTAAAAAGCATAGGAAGCCATTTTATTAGAAATAAATCACCATTGCCATGGCAACAATCGCTTGAGAAACTTTAATTCTTTTAGACAATGAATTAAAATAAATTTATTTTTGCGACATCGATCAGTTTGAAATGACGTCAAATATATTTCACTTCAAGATTCTGTATGTAGGTAAGCAATGTTTTCATTCTATTCAAAAGAGAAAAATATTACATATTTATTCTTTGAAATATAATTTTTTGCAAACGATTTAAGTAATAATTATTTAATTCTCGAAATAAAATAAATGAAACTAGCTGAATTTAGCTGGTAAATGTTTAATATAGAATTAATGCTGTGTTTGGCGCCTTTTTATCTGTTAAACACAACTGTTGTTTGGAAGCAGGTTAAGTGACAGATTCTGTTACGAACCTACTTGTTTATTTACATTTATTATTTTAAGTGCATTTTGGAATAGTTTTATGGGTATTTTTCTACGAAAAATTAAATATTTATTTTTAACTGCAAATAACTCATGCGGACGATAAGTAATATTTATTTTATTGGTGATAGAAAATAAATGAAAAAAATGGCTTTACGAAGTTGAAATTATAGCTAGATGCTGTGATTAGTGAAATTTATTCTTTTGTATATAAATTTAATGTAGAAACGGTTGTTGATGTCATTTACTGTAACGATCCTAGTTTTTTCAAGATAAGAATTTTAGTAAGTATTTAAGAAACAGGAAAGTAGGCTATTTTAGTTCTTTTAGAACTTCTTGTTTGAAATAGTATAGGTTAGGTTGAATTATCTTCAAGCACGAGATGCGCGATGGTTATTAGCGAAGGGGTATATAATCTAGAACAGTGGTTCCCAACCTTTTCTGTAACATCGCACCCTTCTTTAAGTTGACTTACACATATCGCCCCCCCCCCCCCCTTTAATTTTTATAATTTGTCCAATTATAATTTGAGTTATAGTATAACTAATGAAGCCATTTTATAATTTCAAACATTTACTATCATATATAAAAACAACCAAAGCAGCTTTATCCGGTTACTCTTAAATAAAATCGGGGAAAAAGTTTATTTTTTTCAATTTTTATTTAGATTTTTTCAAAGAATGAAAGTAAAATAATTAACCAATATCTTTAAACTCAATTCTGGAAAATTTAAGAGAGTTGACAATAAAAATTAAAGAAAAAAAATGAATGTTGAAAACTTTTTTATTTACTTTTTTTATATGAATTATTGTTTTTCAAGCTCATACGCAAGTCTTTGAGGCAAATATCGCATTGATTTCTTTGTTTGGTGAGGAGCTGGATAACAGAACTAACTCTTTTTTTAACTAAATATATATTGACGGAGCGAGACGAGACGTAGTTCAGCTTTTTACCACAGATAAGGATCAGTGTAAATAAGTTTCACGCAGGCTAACTCATGAGCTGGCTAACTCATGTGCTTGAAATGAATTTCGCCTCACTGTCATACTTCAGATCGTCAAACTCCATCTGCAAAGAGTTTTCAAGGTTATCTACAACCCACAGATTCAAAAGGGAATGGATCGACAATAGAATCCGGAATTTCTAACTTGGTCAAATATTCAAATCTTGTAAGAATATCAGTTTTAAAACTTGTCACGATGATCAAAAAAATTAGAATGGTTTTACTGTACAGTATATTTTAATTTCCCCCCTTTGAATACTCATCGCCCCCCTATCGCCCCCAAACTATTTATTGCCACCTTGATAACACAAATCGCCCACTTGGGGGCGATCGCCCCCAGGTTGGGAACCACTGATCTAGAATCACAGTCAAGTGTCTAAGCGACACCCGAGAAGGTACCCTACACATATTTTAAAAAGGTACGTAGGGTAGGGCCTTATTATTATAGGAGCATATTTAACTTGCACTCCTTTTACAAGAGGAATTATTCATCGGACATATTTTAGCTGCACGTGTTGTTCATAAAGTCAACAGTTACTTTGGAGAATCTGAAGAACCCGAACCTGGGACCTTTCGAAATAGCATAGGAATTGACGAACAAAAATATGATGGCCCATTTCTCACACAGCGGTTCCGGTAATGTTCGCCGTACTTACAAGCTGGAAGATCACAGTGACAATGTTATTTCAATTGGACCTTCCACATGTTACGGAAGCTAAATCCATTTTACGATTTTACCTATGACTTTCAATCGAGTAGGGTCCCCCTTAAAAAAACTCACTAAAAATTTAAATCACTTTAAGCCAATAACGATTCGCTGTTCATTTCTCATGATAATTGAAAAATTTGTTAAACGCTAGCTGCCATTGAGGTAGTTATCACGACTGTACGTTAGTAGAGCAATATCTAGTTCGACTGTAACTATCACCGATTAGGCAAAACCATTATAATTTTTTAGTTACTGAGCACAATCTACTATTGATTAAAAACACTTACTCCCCTCCTCGGATTTTTTTTTGGACACGTGGCTAGTTAAAATCGGTTTGCTTCCGTTGTTAACGGATCCCGGAAGCAACTTTTTTTCACTTCAGTTTTTGAAGGCCAAGGTTCGAATTTCGGAAAGGTCAGCGCAGACGACAAATCTATTTTGCCGCCCACGCACTCACAAAAGGTTGAGGGTCAGCATAAAGGGGGTAAAGTATTTTGGGGAGGAGGAGATGTCAAGTTCAATCGATATTTTAAGGCTGTGTCCATGGTAAAAATCTCACCAGTTTCATTTTAAAATATACCAGTTTGGTTCTGAAATATTTCATTTTACCCTTTCTTGAACGTTAAGTTTTAAAATTGAAGAGTTAAACAATCAAAGTGGTCTATGTTATATGTACGAATCGAATCCTCCTTCTACGAAATCCATAGACTTAAGTAAATTAAGGGCCAAAATCATTAAATTAGCTATGAAGTTTCATATCATTTCATCTATGGTTTACCACTTCATTGTTTGATATTAACAATAACTACATTTGTATTTGTGCTGGTGTATAAATAAGTGTCATGAAATAATTGTGAAATTTACTTTATGAAAATCCGCATTTATAATGGTCAGAAGTTGATAAAAAGCAGTAGAAAGTTTAAATGCCCATACGCTTGGTTTAATCAACCTACACAAAAACTACAACGAGGTCTAACTCACATATAACACATAAAACAGCCCCCTCAAAGGGGAGGCCGCCCTCATTCATTATTGAAATATATATAATGTTTAAATCCAAAATAGGTGTAACAGGATTTTTAAAATTCCCGCCAGTAACGTTTGATTTGGCAAAAGTGCACCAACAATTGGAAAAGCAATATAGTGCACAATCACAATGGAACGTATGCCGCTAATGGGGGCCAATCACTGTACTTGTTACCCAATATTTTTTTGCGTTTGTCAAGATCAAGAACATGCTATTTTCATTCAGAAAAGTTTGATTATGGTTAAAACCCTCACCAATTCCAACCAAATTCCTCAGCGCGCCGTTATGACCCAGATGTTGCCAGAAATAATCAAGTAAAACAAGTGGCGTGCAAAAGAACACTGCGAAAATTCCCGGCCGGCAGACGAATCTGGCAGAAAGGTCTTCCCCATGGCACCGAGCCACGCAGCCCAAAGATAGAAGTTGAAGATGGGAAACCTCCCCGTCTGACTCAGCCCACAAAAGAGCAAGGCATATTTAACGAGACACGTGAATTTCAGCATAAAAGCTACTTCATTAGCACACATTATGTCTTACGATTAACATTAGATGTCGATTTGGTATAGCAGTGTCAAATTGATATCACATATTTATATTGCGTAACTAGGGTCACTCTATTCAATAAATATCCTCAAGTTTACGCATGATACATAAAGAAAATTAACGTTGATTCTTGGTGCAAATAGTTCAGTACCATTCTGAAGGGATGGTGTCCTTGTGTTCCTACCAAACCAGGTAAAATTTTAAACAAAATACTGTTTGCGCCAAGAATAGACGGTATTTTCCTTCATGTATCTTCATAGGGTCTTTAGCTAACCAGTCGCAAGGCCGGATTTGGGTATTAGGGAAGCCAGGCTTAAGACTAACACAAGGCTCATCCGAAATATCATTGACTAGAATCTATAACTTCCTCGATTGTGTTATCTTCTAAGGAGCGGCGAATTTGTAGGTAGGGTTGAATTATCGTCGCACTAAAGCTGCACGAGGGCTATTGGCGACGGACGAATTTGTAGGTTCTAGAAGCAAAACTTGCATTTTAGAAAATGTAACGAAGGTATAACGTCCGGTCCGCTCATTGACGTCTTCGTTCAATTGAATTTACGATGGTCAAGTCATCCATGAATAAACCCTATCATTTTTTCTTTTTGGAGCATTAGCTTTCAACTCGACCCTTCCATTAAAGTACTTGTAGACTAGAGTTAATTTGTTTTAAATTCGAATAAGTTTACTGAATAAAATATACTTCTGAAAAATATGTAATGACGCAAGAACTTAAATATTATTTAAAAGCGAGATTTTTAAATTCGTATAAACCTAATTTTGCTGTACAGCGCCTTACACTTAAATACTAAAAATCTATCCGACAGATATAAAGAATATTTATTCCATACAAATATCAGTACACATTTTAGTTTGACATTTTCAAATGTCGAACACAAAATAGTAAAACCTGTATATCCTAAGACCACCTGGTTCAACAGAAAACGATCTTAGATTGACACAAAAATAATGAATCTTTCATCTAAACTATTTTTTTTGCTACTTAAGATCTACCTTTACAAAGATCGACTGTCAAAGTAGGTTACGATTGGTTATGAATATCAATACTAGAAGACATATTCGAACCCACAACTTTTGGCAATTTCTTGCATATTAAGCCATACGGAAATCAAACGTAACGCATAAAATATATGTCATTTTGACGAGTCTCGCATATTCTATGCCTGCATGGCACAAAGATTTTCGTATTAAAATTCTGGCATTTGCGATATAAAAAAAATTGCATTGCGTTGATGAAGAGACCACATGGAAAGACAATCCTGCAGCTTTCGCAGATGTTATTCCGTTGTGAAAGAATAACAATGCCAACTGGAGGAATTAAAGATGTCACGGAAGTAGAAATTAGAAACTTGGAAAGCATCAAATTGACGTATTCAAAACTCTTGTTTCGACATTAGAAATGGTAATACCGCACGAGCTGCATAAATTACCCAGATTTTGGAATTAGATAATCCAAAAGAATTTTGTTAACGTCATGAGGTATTTTTCAAGTTTGACAATACGCAATACAAAACAATTTTAATGATGAAAACCTCGCTACTCTCGGGGTTGGCGAATGAAATGTTTGCGAAATTTGTACTTCCACTGCCTGTTGTCTTTACGAAAATCTTCAAAATAAGACCAGCCGCTATATCTCAAATATACTTCAGAATGTCTTATTCTACAAATTTATTATTACATTTTTATACTATCCTTAAATAAATGTCGGCACTTTTTCAGCAAATCTCGCTAATTGTTTGTGAAAAAAATTGGGTTTTAGGGCAAAGTTCCTGGAATAATTATATAGTAAATTTAGTCATATTTAAAGTAATCTCGTAAATATGTTTAAATACACAAATTTATTTCTGTTCAAATCAAAGTTTATGGTTAAAACAAATGGTTTGGCTTTCTGTTTCGTACAAAAATATTTTGAGATTCATAAAACTAAAGGGATGGAATTAGTTAATATAAGAGCCATAATATATTACTAACTCTCACACGATTAGTTTAACAGTTTTGTAAAGAAATCCCCAATGATAACGAATCGGGTAAGGTTCATGCAGCCTTTTATTCAATAAGTCAATGAAATGAGGACCAAGCTAGTTTGGAAACTAAACAATGGAAGTTGTGTTATCTTGACCATCAGCTGAGCGAAACATCTGCAAATCCCCTCATTGCCCCTTTGTCTAGTAAGTTGGGGTGGGCAAGCATCAATCGGCTGCACGTCACAAAGTATAGTTTATAACCAGCAACCAGGAACTAGGCATTAGCACCTGTTGCCATCCCGAACAAAGCAAATAAATTTAATTGAATGACATTTTAAGAAGTAACTCGTCTGGTGTAGGAGAAGAGGATGGAGATTAGAATAATCCAAAGATCCGGCTTTTTGGAAGTCAAGGTCTGGGATAATGAGAGCTGATAAAATCTTTTATCAAAAGATAAACGTCACATAGTGCAATAATGGTATCGGTGTAGTTTTGCTGACGTCATGTGCTAACGCTAGGCGATGAGAAAAGTACGGTGATCTGAAGCTATGATTGTATTTTGGATTATATAAGTTTCAAGATAACAAAAACATGTCCGAAGATGCAAAAGCTTGTCAGGAATCAATCTCAGTCGTTAATAGTAAATTATCAATTTTAGAAGTTACAAATTACCTAGTCAAAGAAAAAAAACTCTAATATTTAAAAAAAAATTCAGTTCAAATGCAGATAACAAGGTAAACCGCATATTTTATAAGCTTGTGCCCTTAAACTGAAAAATAGTTTGACGTTTTCTTAAAAGGTATGAAAATTAATTTTTTTATTAACTTAAATAAATTTTTAAGTTATATTGAATTTATAATAATATGGATTAGGAAAACTGGGACAATGCCTAAAAATATTTATCTCACAAGAGATTAAACTATATTTTAAAACACACTAGCGTTGAAATATAAATCTTTCCATAAATATAAAAAACTTTCACCAAAACAAAACCTTATCTTCAACTTTAAAGCCAAACCCCCTAAGAATTCCTTAACTTTCATACTTTCAGTTCATTACTCATACTACAAAAAAAAAGTCATTGTAAAGTGTAAACGTCATAAAAGTTACGACGAAATCCTTTTTTAAAACACCCCTAGTTTAAAAATAAACTTCCGCCACCTCCAAAGAATGCGTTTTTCGCTCGATTTATCCATAGAACGATGAAACTTTCGAGCATTGTCTTCATGGTGCCTTTTGAATTTTCCTCTGGGAGTATTCGCCAATTTAATCCCGTTCGTGTCAAGGCGGTGCACGTTAAATATGTTCCAAAGTCCCAACGCCGCTTAAAGTGTCTTAAATTATTTTGGGGTGTCTTTTCATGTGTTGGATCGTCACTTGACTGTGGTACAAAATTATGAAGCCCGTCGCCAATGACCCTCTGTGTCATAATTGGACCCAACCCATTTTAATCCGCCAGTGTGTTTTACACCAAGGATCTAAATTGAGGACGACTCCATTAACTTGTGTCCAAAACTTTTCTAAGGGTATAGAGATACCCTTTTAAAAATAATTATTCTTAAAATGTGTCGTCAGTAGACGAGCTCGTCTTCTCGGGTTTAAAAACTAAATTTTCTTCAGGAAGCGTTTGACGTTATCTTTTAGGGAAGTTAAGAGATTGATCTACTATGTAGGCTCAGTTTTCTTTACGACAGCAGACTTATGTAACTGCTATCATTAACGAACTAACAAGGTGTTTAGTTCAATTAACATCAATTTAAAGCTACACGCGGACTCGTATAACGATGAATCTAATAAGTTTTAAATTTACAAAATTCATTATACTTTAGGTAGAAATACAGATAATAATTCTTTTGAGTATTTAAACTTTTATTTTAAAAACATTATGGATTAATTCTTCTAGGACTAATCCTGGATTCTATTAGTATTGTGTTCCAACAATTTCACCAAATAACAAATTTAAAATATCTATTGTATCAAAGTAATTAGCAGGAAAATACGTATTTACTCCATTAAGATTTGCCCAAATTTTTTTTAAAAAAAGTCGTTATTAACTGGTTAAACAGGCGTTTTCATTACCTTTTTTCTAAATAATAGAAAAATACGTATTAAAAATACCACGGAGACTTATCGATGATTCTAATCTGTTTGAAAAGTCACCACTGATATACAAGTTCTAGTTAAGCGCAGTGTTTTCATTGCTTTTTTTCTATCAATTCTATCAAACTATATTTGAGTTGCGATTCTCAAAGATAAATATACAAGATAAGTCTTTTCTACTGCAAAAGTTGTTACGTGTTTACTACGCAAATGTTTAAATAGCTTAAATTACATTTAGAAATGCGCAATGTCTTTGTGTCTGTTGGGCTATATTGCCCAACAGAGTGTGCAGTGCTAGTTGAATGCAATGAATAAGATCCAGGTTCAAATAACTTTATTTAAGTTATAACATAAGGACAGAATGAAAGAAGCAAGCAAGCAATACACATCTACAACACCTTATATAGTATCTGATCTCTTCAAAATTTACATAAAGTTGTCAGATAAGAAACGGTAAGAAATAGATGTATTACTAGGCCGACTTTGGCCATGTTAAAATTAAAATACTACATCACAATTTTTATCGACTAACCTTAATAGTCCAACATTCGGCCCCATCGATAAAAAATGTGAAATATCAATTTTGAGCATTTAAATATAATTTACAAATAATAGCAAGGAACTTTTGCTTTAACAACGGTTTAGTTAGGAAATCAGCAAGGTTTGATCTGGTATTCACATATTTTAATTCAACTAAGTTTTCTTTTAGCAAATCTTTAACAAACATGTATCTGATATCAATATGTTTGGTTTTAGAATTTTCTATATTATTTCTTGAGAAATAAATAGCGGATTGGTTGTCACAGAACTGGATCGGCATTTTAGTTTTCGTAATATCCAATTCTTTCAAAATGTTTGAATACCATATCAATTCCTTGATGCTTTCTGTTAATGCTATAAATTCAGCTTCCATGCTACTAAGAGCTACGCATTTTTGCTTAATAGATTTCCAATAAAAAGGAACGTTGTTGAACAATATCAAGTAACCTGATGAAGAATACCTTTGGGTTAGATTTGAACCCCAGTTAGCATCAGAGTACGATACTAAACCAGAATCGTCAATATCTGAAAGTTCTAATTTATAATGTTTAGTATTAAATACATAATTCATTATATCAACAACTAAAGTCCAATGCTGAAAGGTATATCCACTACAGTATTGTGACATTATATTTACAGCACATGAAATATCAGGTCTTGATCTACAGGCAATGAAAGATAGGCATCCGATTAGCGTGCGATATGGAAACTTCCGCATGATTTCATTTTCTTTAATTTCAGTTTCTTTTAATTTTGATTCTAGATTAAAACCAACTTTAAATGGTAAGCTAACATTGCTTTTCGGTAAATCTTCAAATTTATCAATTAATTTGTTAATATAAGTTTCCTGATGCAAGAAAATACGGTTGCCCATTGTTTCAAAGTTTACACCTAGTAAAAATTTTACTGGTCCAAAAACAACAATATCAAGTTTACTTTCTAATGAAGATATTGCATCATTTAATACTTTTGTATTTATACCGAATATTACTATATCGTCAACATAAGAAGTTAATATTATATCTTTATTCAACATATACAGACAGTTGCACCACTTTAATTGAGTATACCCAAGGGATTGTAAGGTCTCATTCAGCTTATTGCTCCACTGTCTACCACTTTGATGGAGACCATAAATAGACTTACTTAGCCGACAAACGAGGTTCTCGTTGTGTTTTGCAATGAACCCTGGGGGTTGTTTCATGTACACAGGAGTGTCTAGAGAGCCAAATAAATAAGCAGACTTTACATCCACTTGGACATGCTCCCATCCTAACGTACACACTAGAAATATAAACAACAATTTAATAACTGAAAAATTAATTATTGGTGCAAAACAATCAGTATAATCTATACCTGGTATTTGATTATAGCCTTTGGCTACCAGACGTGCTTTGTATTTCTTTATTTTATTATCGGTATCCCTTTTAACTGTATACACCCATCTACACCCGATAACTTTTGAATTTTTAGGTGGTTCTACCAATTCCCACACTTTTCGATCACTCATTATTTCTAACTCCTCTGCCATTGCACGGTCCCAATAAAGTTTGTCACATGATTTTTGGGTATCTTGAAAAGTTGAGGGTAGTTCTACATCATAAACTTCCTCTTCAAAAAGTTCACTAATGGGTAGATCATCAGGTTCAGATTCGACCTGCTTTATAGCATTATTGGGTGGTACTGTTCCTGGTTTAAAGGAAAACACATTGGGATCTAACTTTAAATTGTTCTTATCACAAAATTTACGAACATCGTTTATGGATCTCAATCTTTCTTTACTAAAAGGGGGATAATAAAACACGTCAATTCTTGAGCTTTTATTTCGTTTGACTTCTACTCTTAACCAGTCGTTAATATTAATCTCTTTAAGTTTAGTGTCCAAGTGATCAGTTTCGGGCTCTAATTCGTAATCGTTATTTAATTCATAGCTTACATAGTCGAATTTTTTTGTTTCCCCATAAACAGCATCGACTCCCTTTTTACTTTCATCAAATCTTACGTGGATACTTTCTACAACTTTACGCTCAGTGGGAATCCAAACACGGTATCCCTTTTTATTTCTAGCGTAACCAACCATAATGCCAATTTTAGCTTTTGGTTGAAGTTTGTTTCGTTGGGTTTTGGGAATATGTACATAGGCAACGCTGCCAAAAACTTTTAAGTGCCGGACAGAAGGTTTATTACCTGTCCAAAGTTCAATAGGGGTTTTATTCTCTGTTAATTTGTGTTCCACTCTATTTTTGATGTATACGTAGGTGTGAACAGCTTCAGCCCAGAAACTCGGCTTCAGACCACTTTCATGAAGCATGGCTCGAACAGAATTCATTGCCGAAAAATTAAATCTCTCTGCACAACCATTAAGTTCGGGTGTGCAAACTGAAGTTCGCTCATACTTAATTCCCTTCTCTTCGAGAAAAGTTTCGAATTCTCGATTACAAAATTCTAGCCCTCCGTCGGTTACTATACGCTTTAATTTTAGTCCCAACTCTCTTTCAGATTGAGTTAAAAATTGTTTGAAACGGTCAAACGCTTCGCTCTTACTTTTTATGAAATATACGGTTACCTTTCGTGAAAAATCATCTATAATGGATAAGAAGTATCTATTCCCACCTATAGACTTAACTGGAGCTGGTCCCCACAAATCCATGAAAACTTTCTCGAGTGGTTTACTAGACCCTTTTTCATACACATAATCTCTTTTGAAAGAAAAACGATTTGATTTACATAATTTACAAGTCATGCAATTATTACAATTTTCAATACTACCTTTAAGATTTTTTAAACCTTTTACACTATCGTGTTTACTCATACTTTTAAGTAGAGGTGCATTAATATGGCAAAACCTCCTATGAGCTAATTCCAGATCTATAGAATCAGTATACATTGTCAAATCTTGTTGACATAGCTTTGGATAACCTTTAACTATATACAGTTTATTTACTCTGGGGATTGAAAAATAATATCTACCATCTGAGTGATATACAATCATTTTATTTTTATGCCAAATAATCTTTTTACCTGCAATGTCCAGTCTTGCACCAGAGATTAGGTTTCTCCTCATGTTGGGTGCGTAAAAACATTCTTGTAGGACAATCCTAGCATCTCCTTTTGGATCTCGTACGATTAGTTCGATTTCCCCAACTCCTACAACTTCAGAAGTAGAATGCTTGTCTCCGACTAGGACTTGCGAAGGACTCAATTCCTTGAAATTCCGGAACCATCTTCGTTGGTTGCAGAAGTGAGCTGTGGCGGCACTATCTAGTAGAAATTCTTCAGAACTTGAATTATCGGAGAAATACACACTTTGGTCACAATCACGTTCTGCATTATTTTCTGTAGTTTGGCTTGAGACTTCACTCACAAAATTTTCATCTTTCTTTTTCTTCTTAAAACAGAAATCTTCAGTGTGATTAGCCTTCTTGCAGAACGAGCAGAACGGCCCCATTCTACTCGGCTTCTTGGTGGTTTGGTTCTGTTTAGGCTGGTTGTACTTAGAGGTGCCCATCACGCGACCACTGCTTGCTTGGCCTTGTAACACTTTCTTGGTCGAATAGGCGTCTCCAATGATCTTAGTTTCGCTATCCTTCTGCTTTTGACTTATTCTTCCAGCTTCGTTCACCAGGTGACCTTCAACTTTTGCGACATTGAAATCTTCATCACTTAATCTGTACAACACTTGAACTATTCCGTCATAGTCCTCTGGTAATCTTCTAATCAGTTGAAAACAGACTAAAATGTCAGGTATCTTGAATCCGGCATCAAGTATTTGACGTTGACACTGCTCTACTCTTTTGCAGAATACTCCAATAGTTTCTTCGTCTGGCATGTATCGCAAGTCAAAAAACTCGTCTATTAGTCCGGCAAGTCTGGCTCTGCTGGAAGGTTCAAAATTTTCTTTTAGTATCTCCCAGGCTTCTTTACCGTCAACAGTATTGGAGATTAGCGGATAATACTTGCGATCCACGGCTTGATAGATAGTTGTATACGCTCTTTGCTTCCGAAACTCATAGTCTCTTTTGTCTCTTTCTTGAGCGTCATCTGGATACGGGCTGGCTGAACCATCTATAAAGTTGTAACAACCGCGGTCCATGAGAAGTACTTTCACATCTGCCTTCCAGCTGCTATAGTTCGTTCCGTTTAGCTTAGGGAACGTGAAACCTGTCTCGACAGCTGCATTCATTTTTATAATCTTAACTTATCAATTTTTTTTATTTAATTAATTTAAAATTTAAAATACGTATACGGCCCATAACCTGTTGGGCTATATTGCCCAACAGAGTGTGCAGTGCTAGTTGAATGCAATGAATAAGATCCAGGTTCAAATAACTTTATTTAAGTTATAACATAAGGACAGAATGAAAGAAGCAAGCAAGCAATACACATCTACAACACCTTATATAGTATCTGATCTCTTCAAAATTTACATAAAGTTGTCAGATAAGAAACGGTAAGAAATAGATGTATTACTAGGCCGACTTTGGCCATGTTAAAATTAAAATACTACATCACAATTTTTATCGACTAACCTTAATAGTCCAACAGTGTCTAAGTTCTTGATAACGTCTGTCTTGTGATAAAACGTTTTGAAACAAAAGTATCTAATTTTTGTGGATTCTGCACTAATATCTAGATTCTAGTGGACTTGTTCTTTTTCAACAAAAGGCACCTCAAAGTGAAATCTAAATTAGCTTAGGCTTATGTACTACAATATCTATCATCTATCTAACTGACTGTTAGTACCGCGCAGATGTAAATCAGCACCATCTGTCGTGGATGTTACTTAAGGTTGAGTGTACACTCTGAAAACAAACACTCCTAATTTAACTCAGTCTGAGTGGATTTCACTCCTCCAGACTGGAAAATGCACTTCTCTTTTTGGAGTGGATCCTTTGTGTGTTAAACCTCCGACAGGATCACTCCAAACGAGTGATTTTAACTCAGTCTGAGTAAATATGCATGCCTTTATGGTGTCGAAAATGCACTTCTCCAACTGGAGTGGGTTTCACTCTTTTGTTTTAAGAGTGCAAGTGTGGCTGACCACTTGAATCCCTAAAGTTATTAATGACGACTGTTTTGCGACAAGTTTTTTTTGAAACAGAAGTTTAGAATTTTGTGGATTTTACACTCGCAACTAGAATTTATTTGATTTGATGATTGGTTATTTTTGCTCATGATTCTGTAGTGTGCAAATATCCCAGGTAGCACGGTGGTATTGGCCAATCTCGGCTCATACCATCGCCTAATGCATAATGGACTACGTTTTACCGAAGCTGGGCAATATCGGGGTGCAATGTTGGTTTGAATATTATTTGGGAAAAAAATAATACAATTCAAATTCTTGTTTGAAAAATATTGCGAGACGTGATATTTGCCTTTTACACTTTCAAAATACTGTAAAATTGCAGTAAAATTAAGTATTGCACTTTTCGTAATTTCCCGTATGAAACTTCAAAGAACAGGGAAATCTGATTAAAATCGGTAGAAAGTGATCGATATTCTCCAATATTTTCCAAGTCTGGCCGATATTCATGTGACATTAGCCAAAATTGTTGTGCTATTTGGGATATTGCAACAATCCATGCCCACCAAAAAGTACCTCAAGGTGAAGACTAAGTTTCTTACCGAAGGCTGCTTACTTAGGTGAAGACTAAGTATACTACAATATCTCTTATAATCTAGCTGACTGGTAGTAACGCGGTAGCAAAACAGCGCCATCTAGCGTGGACGTTATTTGAGGTTTCGTGTGCGAGTATAATCCCTTTAGACTGCAGAAACGTCCTTTACCAGTTGAAAGGAAGGCCTTTCCCATCAAGCAGGTCACCCGAATTCGAGACATCCATCAGAACTTGGCATGAAATGAGAAAGTCTTAGGCTCGCCCTACAGGCAACTCGTGCAAAAGATGTCTTAACTAATTATTATTGTAACAGAAGAGTGGCCTGTCACAATTGAATGCCAAAATGAAAAAAGGAGTAAAGCCAATAGGAGAATTTCCAACACTGGTTCTACCTTTAAACATTTTAATGGAAGAAAAAGCAAGTACGGAAATCTTCCTACTGAATATACCCTTATTTACATTTAACAAATAAAGTTTTCGTGAATTGATGGAGCACTTTGCTGACCAGAATGTAATGCTGTGCAAGCGGTATTGCACAATGCCGCTATGCTTTTATTTGAGCGAACCCTCAGGGGAACGACTGTCAAAAAGTGCATGCAATATGCGTATGGTAATAAGCTTCAAAGAAAGTAATTAAAAGTTTCCGTTGATAAATTGCTTTTGCTAAACGTTGCGTTTGTGTTAAGAATATAAATAGAGTAAAAGTATTTTTTTTGTATAAAACCTTGTTCCGTTAGCAAGGATTAAAAACTCAATATTGTGGATACATAGATTAAGAGACACACAAGTTTAAAGTATAGGTCTTTTATGGCATCTATCTAACGAAAAAAAAACATTCTTAAATAAGTTGTTGTGTACCAGAACTTTTCAACAATTTTTAAACATTAACTACAAATGCTACAGACAAGTGGGATTAGTCAAAACATTCATTCAGGTGGTGTTAAATATTTAATGTGTTAGGTGATAGATTCAATGTTGCTTGTTGATATGAAATGCTTTGCTTCTATAAGTATGAGAAACTCGAAATTTTTACTCTTCGAAATGCAAATAAATTTGGCAAACGATAGGAATTATTGGAATTTCAATGAAAAATCGTTTGTTTACTTTTGACACTTAAAAGTTTAAGGGTACCGCAGCCCTCCATTGAAGTCCATGTTAAAATGACTTTTTTTGTACCTTTTTCTCAGAATCAATGGGATACTTTTTAATGAAATCGTTACCAGATGGTTAAAAATGGATGTTTAACTGTACTTTAATATAGAGGCATTTTCTAAATTGTTTTTTAATTATAATTATTTAAGTGAAACTACATATTTTCTTACCTAAAAACATCAATAATATTAAGAAAAAAAAATTAAGATAGTTATAGTCAAATCCTTCCAGAAACCAACTTCTTAAATATGTATAAAAGAATTTCAGGCTGAGTCTTACAGTAGATTTTGGGAAAAAGAACATAAATATTGATAAAAATTTTTGAGATATAAGCGTTTAAAGTAAACAATATGTCTGGAATTTACCTAAACAACGTTTGTTTAAAAAATATTAAAAATACTTTCAGTACTTGAAACTTCTAATGTAAGATATCGTTGAAAAGCTAAAGATTTTGTATTTTAAGAATCCCAAAAAACATTGAAATGTAATTTTTGAAAAATTTTTGAGGTCTGGACCCCTATAGTGATGTGCTTGGTCCTATTTCAGATACATATATTTTGTGTGTAATTGGTTCTTTAAGTGACAGTTTCTATTTCAAACCTACTTGTTTTTTTTAACAGGGCCACTTGAAAACGCGAGAAGTGTTTATTGATTTAGCAGCATCTAAAGAAAATTTTGTTATCGCTTGCCACAAGAGATAAAAGCGATTACATAAAACTGAACTTAATGAAAGATTGATTTATGGTGCATCATTTTAAGTCTTGTGCATTTTTAAGGGAGTTTTTTTTACATTGTATCGTTAGCGAAATATACAAATTATCTAAATATCAATGTTATATTCATAATAATCTTGCTTGATGTCTGTATTTAGATAGTCCTATTTATATATAAATTTAGATATAAAAATCTGTATTTAGATATATCTGTAATTATATTTACATGTATCTGTATTTAGATGTAAAAATTATCCGAATATCAATGTTATATTCGTAATGATGTTGCTTGAAGTCCGTATTTAGATAGTCTCTCTTATCAAAAATTTCATTTGAGTAAATGTGTAAGACTCAGAACTACTTGCAATTATTTCGAATAGACAGTTAAAAAATTATATTTAAAAACGATCCCAACAAAAACATCTCTGTAAAAGAGGGCCAAGTTCTTACAAAAAAAGGTCTGGCCTACAAAAGAAGTGAAATCAACAAAAAGACCAAGTTCAATGGAATTTGCTGAGTTAAAGTTCTAGAAAAAATTAAGCCTGGACAACCAAAGATTTGAAAACAAAAAAGGATCAAGTTCAATAGAAGTTGATGAGGTTATAAACCCCAAAACATTTTGTTTTAAGATGCAGCTTAGGTCTAACACATTCTTACTAGCTGTTTGTGTAACTTGGCCAATACGCATCGTGAATATGGAGTTGAACCCTTCGTACCTGGTTGAATTTCACCTCGGGGCGTTTGAGTAAGTCTGTATTTGATTTATCCTCAGTTAAGTGGTGAATGACACGCACCTCTCGGGTGGAAAGGGGTAAAATAGTAGTCGTACCACATGCGTTGGCGTTGCAGGTAAATAATAAAAATAAAAACGTTTGCTTTTGTTGCCAGGATTACCATCACACTTAGTTGGTGATACTTATCTGAATGAACATTTAGCTGTTTGCAACTGTTGAAGCGTTTTAATAAGGTAATCGTTCTATTTCCTTCAAAGAAAGTAAGAAAGAGTAATCAAAGCTCCATATATTATAGTAAAGCTTAGCGGTTTTACTACAAGATTCAAGCATTGGAAAACGAGATGCTACATTTACTTACGTGATCTAAAGAAATGCTCGAATCTCCATCGACTATTGTATTGATCTATTTAAAATTTTTAAAACATTTTTTTTTATTTTATTTTACTTGATTATCAATAAGGTTTCAGAGCTGAATAAGGAGAAATACATGTTTTTTCAATTGCAAATAGCATTTATTAATATAAAAACACTAACAGAAATGTAATAATCTCGAACATATATATATATATATATATATATATATATATATATATATATATATATATTATATATATATATATATATATATATATATATATATATACATAAAACTACATAATACAAACTAACTAAATGTGTCAACTTTATAGTTCATTATTAAAACACCACAGCACATTATTGTTCTATAGATATACAACACATAGCCATCACCACGCAGAATACCACTAGGATTAACCATTTGATTAGCTAGGGATAAATCAAATACAGACTTACTCAAACGCCCCGAGGTGAAATTCAACCAGGTACGAAGGGTTCAACTCCATATTCACGATGCGTATTGGCCAAGTTACACAAACAGCTAGTAAGAATGTGTTAGACCTAAGCTGCATCTTAAAACAAAATGTTTTGGGGTTTATAACCTCATCAACTTCTATTGAACTTGATCCTTTTTTGTTTTCAAATCTTTGGTTGTCCAGGCTTAATTTTTTCTAGAACTTTAACTCAGCAAATTCCATTGAACTTGGTCTTTTTGTTGATTTCACTTCTTTTGTAGGCCAGACCTTTTTTGTAAGAACTTGGCCCTCTTTTACAGAGATGTTTTTGTTGGGATTTCACTTCTTTTTGTAAGTGGGAACACACAGTGAAGTATAATGAATAATGTGTTTAGTGAATAGGCAGTATCCTAATAAAATAAACATAGGATGGAGATTTACACTGCGGCGAGTACAATATTTACAATTCCTGTTTAAAAGAAATATATATTGGTGGCAACAAGCAGTAAAAATAGTTTATAACTTTTTAAGTATATTTTGTAACAACAATTGAATTAACGTCGCACTAGAGCTGAAACCAAACAATATCTATAGTGAAATTATTTCCTGTTCTGACTGCTTTTTAAACAAGAAGTTCTAAAAGAACTAAAATAGCCTACTGATGTCCTGTCACTTTAATACTCACCGAAATTCTTAGAGAATAACAAGTAGGTTTGTAATAGTAACTGTCACCTGGAACTGCTTCCACACAAAATTTATACACCTTAGAAAAAAATAGCCAAACACAACATTTAGTTGTAATTTAAACTTTTATAAGCATGCCTTTCCAACAAAAAAAAGAATTTTTAAAAGTGGACGATTAGAACCGAAAGAATGACAGACTGTTTTATAAAGGACAGACGGACAGAAAAAAGTACAGACAAAAAATCAAAAAGTTTGAAATATAGGTGTTTGATGTCATACATTTCGAACAAAAAAATAATTTTTAAAATCGAGCGTTAGAACCGAAAATATGACAGACCTTCTTATAAAGGACAGATTGACAGACGGACAGAAAAACGTACCGACAGACGGACACAAAGTATGAAATATGATGCCATAACTTTATAAAAAAAAGATTTTTTTAAAATCAGACGATTAGAACCGAAATTATGACAGACCGTCTTATAAAGGACAGACGGACAGAAAAACGTACAGAAAAAAATCAAAAAGTTTGAAATATAGGTGTTTGATGTCATATCTTTCTAACAAAAAATAATTTTCAAAATCGGGCGGTTAGAACCGAAAATATGACAGAAATTCTTATAAAGGACAGATTGACAGACGGACAGAAAAACGTACCGACAGATGGACACAAAGTATGAAATATGAAGCCATACATTTATAAAAAAAAGTTTTTTAAAATCGGACGATTAGAACCGAAATTATGACAGACCGTCTTATAAAGAACAGACGGACGAAAAAGCGTACAGACGGACGGACAAAAAGTATAAAACATAGGTCAAGCCTTTGATATATGTCATTTCTTTCTAACAAAAAAAATATTTTTTTAAATCCGATGGTACTGTTTGAAAGATTCTGTTCAAGAAATCGTCACTTGACCACGATTTAAAAAATACGAGAATCGCCGCCAATAACCCTTATGTAGCTCTAGTACAACGTTACTGCAAGCAAAATCCTTAAAAAAAACATTTGCCCGTTGTGAAGCATTGGTTCCAACCATTACTCATATGTAGCCCTTGTGCGATGTTAATCCTACCTCCAAACAACCAATGGCTCTTTATAAAACATGGTGCTGGTTGCCAGCTCAGGTTGACACATTAAATTAGTAATATCGTGTGCTAAATCCCACACATGAAAACCTTTAACGTATCTGAAGGCAAATAACTATTTGAATTGTTGGCGACGACGTTTAATCGCCGCTGGTATATCAGCGTATGGAGAGCATTGCAACTGCTTATGAAAAAGGGCGCCAATCAGTTTACGCCCAACCCCGGGTAAAATCTTCGATTTTCGGATTTTTCCTGTTATATGCATGCTCTATTCTATAAGTGTTCCAATTTTCGTAACTCCATAACAAGCCGTTGTACCTAAACATTATGATCGCCCGTCAGTGAGTCAGTGAGGGACATATTTGTCGTTTTTCTGGTTCATTTATCTCTGGCTTAAATGAATTTCGAACGCTGGAAATTTTTTTCTAGGTTAAGTCTCACTAGGACACTAAGAAAAAAGTCTAAACTCGAATCTAAAGTGCGTAGAAGAAAAGAACTGGGTCTCCAAAATTATGCCGAAATGGTCCCAGTAAAGGATAGTCAGTGCCGCCTTCGTTATGAACTTGGCGATGCACTGCCGTGCATCCAGATAATGCAAATTTTTATAAAGCAAAATATAAAAATGAAATTATTTAAAATATATAATTCTAACTATTTTCAGTTTTAAGTGTTTGAAACTTTCGACCACGATGCAACGACACTATTTGAAAATTAAGATATTATATTTGTTTTTAATGACGAATTTAATGGTTATAGAAATTTTCTGCAATTTTTTTTTCAAAAATATTATATTAGTAATGGATTCCCGGCTCGAATATACATTGAAATAGGGGTTTCCCCTGCAACAATTGCAATTTTTTAAAATTTCTCACAAAACAGTTCAGTAATTTGTGTTTCAATTAAGAATATAAGTCATAATTCTCTTTAGGGTCGCAGTAAGTTAATGTAACAGAGTTAGTTGCCCATTTTTCGCTCTTAAAACAAAAGAGTGAAATCCGCTCCTATAGGAGAAGTGCATTTTCACTCATCATCATTTGCAAATTAACTTAGACTGAGTTAAAATCGTTTGTTTTAAGAGTGCGGATCCATTCCGCGCAAGGACTAATTAAGTGATCCTCGGGACTAAACGATTAAACTTGGTCAACATAACTACCGAATAAAGTTGCACAAAATCATTTATGATAGTTATGGAGTAATTACCAGAAGGAGAAATGACTAAACCGCAGTCTAGACGATACGCCAATTGCCGAAACCGATCAGCTGGCATCGGTTGTGTAACACGACGGGTTATGGCTGAAGTGTCGAATCAAATGTTGGTTACTGGGTTCACCTATGGCATTAACCTTCCCGATGAACATCCGATTTGTATGCTGTTGATGCAAATGTTCCCAAATCCTGCAGCGAAGCTCCATGGGGATGAAATAGATATCGCATCTTTGGAGCGTTAAATGGCTATGTGTTTTTAAATTGCATATAACGTAAGATTAGGGTGATCAGACGTACTGAACTTCGCAGTATAACTTATGTCATTCAATTATTAAAATTTCTCAAATAGATATCTACTTTATTTTGTATAGTTTTTTTTATGAACGAACACAAATTTACTATGATTAAGAAAAATTATGATTTCATGGTTTGAAATATAATCACTGAAACAAATCTAGTCAGGATACGTGAAATTTATAGACATTTTTTTCGTTTAGTAATATCGACCGTTGGTTTTGTGCAAGTTTAGCTCGAAATATTAGAAAACAAATAATTGTAAATTTTAATGGCCTTTTATATACTGTGGTTTTGTGGAATTAAAGTTCTCATAGGCCTTATCCTGGCTATCGGCGATGTAATTTTAAGCTGCGGAAAAGTGATAGTGAAGACACATCAGAGGGGGTACACATTAGTCACTACACTCTTAAAACCAAGGAGCGATTTTAACTCAGTTTGAGTAATTTTCACTCCTCCCATTCTGGAAAATGCACTTTTCTTGGAGTGGATCCTTTGTGTGTTAAACCTCCAACAGGATCACTCCAAACGAGTGATTTTAACTCAGTCTGATTTAATATTCACTCCTTTCCAGTGTCGAAAATGCACTTCTACTGGAATGGATTTCACTCGTTTATTTTAAGAGTGTAAGTGTTTAAAATTGCAAGAGAACCCAACTCATTAGCATCCAGTGCTTTTTAGTTTGGAAACATAATGGTAAGTTCGTAGTTTTGATTCGCTGACTTGAAGGTCTGAATACGTACAACTTACTAATTGGTCTATCATGTTCTCAAACGCCGAGTAACACGCTGGTTAGTTTGTCACTAATGAAAAGATTTCTGAACACAACAGCCTATACCCCAAACGGATTATTCAACAGGATTTCACAAATACACTCTTAAAACAAAAGAGTGAATTCCACCCCAGTTGGAGAAGTACATTTTCGACACTTGAAAGAAGTGAATATTATCTCAGACTGAGTTAAAATCACTCGTTTGGAGTGATCCTGTCGGAGTTTTAACACACAAAGGATCCACTCCAAAAGGAGAAGTGCATTTTCCAGACTGGAGGATTGAAAATTTATCAGACTGAGTTTAAACCGCTCGTTCGTTTTAAGAGTGTACCACTTTATTCACTGCAAACAGAGCAAGAAGCCAGCCTCGCCGAAGATCACCATCCTAGCCCAGCAATAACCTCGCACTTCCCCCTGAACTTTTCCCAAACCCCAAAAACAGGCGTTTCATTAGAAAAAATCACAATCAATCAACCCCGAATTGTACAACATGAAATACTTACGAAAAAAAACCTTTTCAATACCCGCCGAAGGTTAGGTATCTCACAAACCAGAAAAGATATTCAAAAAGTATTCATGTAGAGATAACACTTGGGATAAGGGAGCATTCAAGGGAAGAAAAACGTAACAAGGCGAATTGCGTGACCACTTGTGTGAACGGACCTTCAGAGAGCCGACCTTCACCTAGCGAGGAGAGGTTTTGTGGAATCGGTGCGGCCACTGTGCCCCAAGGGTTAAACGCCGATCCTACTAAGATGGATGTTGTAGTGTGTACCGTGGAGTGGTCAGATATTGGCTTTTTACTAGTGTAGAGAGTAACAATATTGGCGGTTTGACAACCCGAGTTGACCAAGGTCGTCGTTACTTTGGT
Organism: Hylyphantes graminicola; assembly: GCA_023701765.1. Classification (NCBI taxonomy): domain Eukaryota; kingdom Metazoa; phylum Arthropoda; class Arachnida; order Araneae; family Linyphiidae; genus Hylyphantes; species Hylyphantes graminicola. The sequence continues at coordinate 56,673,757 of CM043115.1, read as the reverse complement.
GCAAACGAAAGGCGGCTCACTATTTGCCTAGAGGTTAGTTTGAATCATCGTAGCTACACAAGTGTATTGGCAAAAGAATATTCCTTGGTGTAAAACAACCTGCCGGGTTAAAATGGATTGAATTATCATCGTACGAGGGCTATTGGCGACGGGTGTCATAATTTAGAACTAAAATGAAGTGACGAGCCGACACCCAAGAAGGAAACTTTTTTTTAGGGAGACATCGTACGCGGCGTTGAAGTATATTTGACGTGCACTCTTTCTGCACGGGTTATTATTCTCCAAACTTTTTGAACAGACATTTTATGTGTCATTATGGCAACGTCCGAGACCAAACCAGACACTTTTTGTAAGCAAAGCAAGCGTCTTGGACTATGCTCAATTTATCTTAGTTTGAAATATCGTCGCACTAGAGCTACACGAGGGACTATGCTTCCTGAAACCAAGGAGGAACTGTATTGGACCAAATGACACTAATTTACGCTAGGCTGTAAACTAAAGCACTCTCCAACTCGGTTGTCTTGACTACAACACGATAATTTACTCCAGTGGGCCATGAATCCAAAAAGGCCATGATTCCAATTTTATAATTTCTTCTAATTTTTTTTACACCTGAAGTGTCTAGTTTTAAAAGAATTACTTTCTTTAAAGAATAACTAACATATAGGGTCCAGCGCGATCATTTGGAGATCGGAAATTCAATTAGACGAATTCACAATGACTGGGCTGGAGTTGAGTGTTGAGAGCTAATTAGACCGGGAACTAAAATTTCAAGCGAACAATCATGGCAGTTTCATGAATTAAAAATTTCAAATATTTATCACATAATTTTTTCAATATTTAAAATTTTCTCAACAAATAGGATTTCTTACTGATTCTCAGCACTGACATTTAATCTAATTTTAAAACTTTAGTAGGATTTATTTCATGCCTGTCCCCGCCATAGTTTTTATTGCGCGAAATGTTACTAAGCGAAGATGGCACTTGATGACATTGAAGTGCCATGTATTTTTTTGTAATCTCTGACCAGATGTTTGTGGGGTCAAGATTGTTGCAAATTCGATTGTTCTTCGCACTTGTGTTTTGACCGTAGAATGCTGATTTTGGATAAGATGGATTAGTTGGACGTTTTAAATGTTAATTCGATGCTCAGTTTACCATCCTGGAAGTTTGAATTAGAGTCGCACTTGAGCTACACGAGGGTTACAGGCAAGGAGTCTTGTAATTTCAAACCGCTACCGCTAGAGAATGAGGTCTGTCTTGTGTAGAAATTACAAACTTTTAAATTAAATGTCGTTTATAAAATTGTAATTTTTAACTTTTGTATAATTAAAAGGTTTGATTTACTGAGAATGTTGGGTACCACGCGATGAAGAAGTTTAGTTTGGTTATCCGTTTAACCCAAAGCGATAGTAAACGGTTTCACGGACGGATACAGTTTTACTATTTTTATGGTTTTACCTCCTCCTCTGGATTTTGGTAACAAATTTCATATCTTCACTTTTACGAGTAATAGTACAAAAAAATCTTTATCATAATCTACAGGAAAAGCATCCTCAATGAAAATCTTTTTGTGAATGTAAGTTTTTTTTTTGTTACAGACTGTTGACGGAGGCCAGACTTAAGTCAACTACTTAAGTAGTTGACTTATCTTCGTTTATCTGTCTCATAAGACAAACATCAGCTTTGGCGACGCAAAACCAGCGCCAAGGAGAGGGAAAGGCGCGCGTTTCTTGTTACGAAACCCATTGCAAAACGAGGGCAGCATTCTTCGGCAAGGAAAAAAGCAGTTTAGAATAGAAGAAAAACATATTTTGGAAGAAAGTAGCAGAAAAAGAACGTTTTTCTTATTATTACAAAACGAAGCGAGAATCTGGAATTCCCCGAAAAACTACTGCATCCCCACCCTAAAAACGCTCTTATTTATAGATAATCTGCTTTAGATTGTCGCTACATGATCTGGTTTGACAAAGTCTTTTCTTAGTGGGTTTCAAGAAAGCTCGTCGGTCAATGGCAGGACCCATGAGTGGTCAGTAGTATTTTTTTTCTTGGGTACACTCTTAAAACAAACGATCGATTTTAACTCAGTCTGAGTTAATTTTCACTCCTTTTCAGTGTCGAAAATGCACTTCTCCTAAATGAGTGGATTTCTCTGTTTTGTTAAACCTTCGACAGGATCACTCCAAACGAGTGATTTTAATTAAGTCTGAGTTCATTTTAACTCAGTCTGAGTAAATTTTCACTCCTTTTCAGTGTCGAAAATGCAATTCTCCTATATGAGTGGATTTCACTCTTTTGCTTTAAGAGTGTATCCCGACTCAAAATCTAGCCAATATTATATATTTAAAGACCTCGAATCACAATTTGAGTCTAAATAGTTGATAACTGTTGGATTGAGTTGATTACTTTCATGAAATTTTCTGAAACAATAAACCGTTGGCTTTAAGACTGCCTAACCTCAAATTTAAGTTGTTGAAAGATCGTTTGTTTATAATTGTTAGTAAGGTCACCAATAACAATATCTTTGCTATTTTTAAAGATAATGTAGGATAGGTGTTTGTCAAAATATAGCGATACGTTGTTTTTCTTCCGTATGGAATATTAAGGATGATTGTAAGAGTAATTGACATGGATTTTTATTTTTGAACGATAAAATGATAGATAAAGTCGGAGTTAAGCGATGAAGTTTAGCTTTAACCGGAAATGAAAATAATGTTTTTACTTTTAAATACCTAATATAAAATGCAAGAATGAAAACATTACGATGGGGGCGAAAACTGGAGATTTTGCAATTTCTTCGGTTTGTCTGTGCGTGAGTGTGTGTGGGGGGGGGGGGGGGTAGACCCTGAGATAACGGTTTTCGAACATTGGTTTGGTTTGAAATATCGTCGCACTAGAGCTACACGAGGGCTATTGGCGACGGGCGTCGTACTTTAGAACCACAGTAAAGTGACGAGCCGACACCTGAATAGGCACCTAAAGCAACCGTTAAGGGCGACATCGCACGCAGTTTTAGGGCTTTGAAGGATATTTAACGTGCACTCCTTTACACGGGGTAGTATTCGTCAGTCATTGTGGCTGCACGGGCCGTTTATAGTTCGGCGGTTATTTTGGCGATGCCCGGACCCGAACCTGGGACCTTTCGCATGCTAGGCGAGTGCCTAACAGACTGGGCTCTCCATCACCGGGGGACTATTGACGAGTCTTAATGCTATTTAATTGAATATTTTTTTAAACATAATTTTAAGATATTAAAAAAACTAAATTAAGTCAAAAGTAATTTCAAACTGTTGTAGTTGAAACAAGTTTACAGTGAAACAAAAAGACCTGTACGTCAGAGAGCTTAACAATTTAAAGTTTATAAAGCATAGTTATAATTTCTATAATAGAGCACACTGGAAAAAGCAGTATAAAATTGCCCGAGGAGTTGGTTGTGGTTGGTTATTATAAATTGGTTATCATAAAACCTAGTGCTCAATAATTTTTTAATTAAAAAATATACGTTAAATATAAAGTGCAATAAGAAATTGTGCAGAACAAAAAAAAATAACACGTTTTCAATTACACAAGTCTTATTATAAATATCATCAGTAGAAGACGTGTTCGCGAATATGGGAAATTTTGACTTACTTATGAATCTATTTTTTACCTTAGCACACAGAAATTTTAGGTAAACAGACACAACTATACTTTTTGAAAATTGCGCATTAATATTTTTGCATTATGTACACATTTGTATTCACGTAAATTAGAAACATGAGATGTAAAAAAGCAATAACCTGCAAACCAAATTCAATTCAAAATCTTTTTGCCGCTTTTATCAGAGAAAATAATATGACAACTTATCGTGTGTGGGTTGTCTTGGCATATTAACTTGAGGATCCTAATATGCAATGGAAACATACGAATCGTCTACTTTAATTTGATTCTAAACAATATTTTTCCTCGGATAATAGTGGCCTAATATTAACAGAGTAAATTTTATAGTTTATTCAATGCAAATCCTTATTTCAGTACTTAATAAAGGTAAGACGTTTTATCAATGCCCAAATTCATTTTAACTAGTTACATTAGAATAATTAAATTTTTTTGTTAGTTTAAGATTTTTTTTTTTAAAATTGGCACTGGTCGCAACTACCTTGCCTGGCTATAATTACCCAACACAACACCAGAATTTTTTAAAGTAAAATTCAATGAAATAAAATCATACCGATCTTTTCTTAGTGGTAAATGACGAAGTAGATATTGTTCGATGATATCGATAACGTGTATATCGACAAGCAATCAGATTTTGATAAAAAAAGGTTTTAAGCCTGCCAGAGTGGAAATGAAAAACTTTGCAACCAAATTTTAAGTATAATTTTAATTTAGTATTTTACGCATTCTAAATTTTATTGGGATAATTTTAATTACCAAATATTTCAGGTAATATAAATTTTTGGGCTTTTAGATTAAAAGCATAAAATTAGATATCAGTTTCCGAAAAAGTTACGTGAAAAAGCTGTTTTCCGAACTATCAAACTTTGTGTCGAACAAATAACGCGGGTGACAATTGTTAAAAGTTCTTAATGTGGTTTAGGATTTTGTTTCTAAATTCAGATAATATCATATAAAGAACAAGACCTTTTAATGTATCACAATTATTATATATACAATTCATACATTGCTATAACTACAATAGGCTGCATAATTTAAAAAATTAAAACTCTATTAAATGTCACATGATATCCATATGTTAGCCCCGAAAGGGGGTGCTAAAAATAATAAAAATTCCACACCAAACGATAATTCCAATTTTAGACTTACCTGCACGAAAGGCAGCTGATTAAATTCGATTTGTGGTTCGGTTCCACAGACGATCATAATTTTCTCGTGAGGAACGAAAAAAAAAAATATTAGAATTTTCCACACACGCACACTTTACTTGCAGGCGATATTGGAACACAAGGGGTGAGAGAAAGTGAACGGAATAGAGCGCGTTCGAAATGAGGGGGATTAGAACAACAGGGCGTTCCACAGCAGACGAAAAGGAGGAACGAAAGGAAAGGAACAATTCGGAGTCGCTGTCGGAGCACACGGACAGATGGCGCTGCGGTCATCAGTGACGCAACGGCCTACGCGTTCGGTTGCCATGGTGATTGTCGTCCATACGTCACGAGTTTCTTAGTGACGTCAGGGGATCCGTTTTTCATTCAAAAACTTCCGTTTGTGGGGGAGTAAATCCGGATTTTTTAAAATGGGAAATTTGATTGAAAGAATTCATTTAATGCCCGTTGTTTTTAAGAATTCATTCATATTTTTTTTATTCTGAATAACTGGATTTAAGCTCAAATAAAGAAGTTTTTTTTTTTAAATCACTTTCTGTGGAAGTTAAAAAAGTGTTTTTTATGAGGTTTATTTATGGACAGGTCGAAATTCCTTAACAATTACATTGCAATAAACAAACCAGCCAATACTTGTGCCTGTTTCGATCATTGTCGGCTTAAAAGAGAACTGGTGTTAGGTGAAATGATGCACGTTAAATCTTTACGATCTGATCATTCAAGAAACAAAATATGCGTTTGTTCAAAGTAATTTTTTATCGGATATTGGATTGATTTAAGATCTACTTATAGTCAACAAGTAACTCTCAAAACAACGAGTAGCTTATTTAAACTTTAAATAATTCATTCGCATTCTGTAAAGGCTTTAAATTAAAAAGAGAATATATATATATATTTTTATTCGAAAGTGCGATTAATTAAGTTTTTTTTTGTTATTTCGGAGTTAATTTAAAAGAAATAATTCAAATTTTAACTTCAGCTTACAAAAATTCCTTTTTACAAGCAAAGAAAAAAATAAGCTACAAAAACTATTTAAACATTACGAAATCACCATGCATTTTAAGTATTGAATTTTTGTTACTCTCCTGAGCCAAAGTTACTAGCTTCGACAGTATTAATTGAAAATTATGTCATAAAAAATCTTTTTGTTTCGAGAGTAATTCAAATCGTAGTTTCAAATAATAAAACCGAAATAGTCTTTATGTAATACATCTTATGTAACTAACTGCAAGTACATATAACCAAACGATTACCTCATACTTTAGCGGGAAAAAATGTCATTTCTGCTACGTTTACTCAATGGGACAAACGCCTTTTTTCCTTGTATTCAGTGCGTCATGTGATTCCCATAACACGAGCTTTTTCATTTTCTTTTATTAAAGGTACCGGTATTTTCTTGTACCAAAATAAGTTTTTTTTATGGGTATTTTTTCGAATTTAGATGCTCTTAACGTTTGTTCTCAGAAACAAAGAAGTTAAATCGGAAAGTAATAGAAAAATCGTTTCGAAATTCCCATTTTTTTATGATTAAAGAGTCATAAGAAAAAATCCTTGATTGAATAAGAATCTTCCCGTTTTAAGGACTGCTTGGTGGACAATGACGACAAGAAACCGGTTTCTCCCTTGGTTCTACTCTCGGAACAAGCTTTTCAGAATTGAAGGGAGAGAAGAACCAAGTGAGAAACTGGTATTATTACACCTGTTTAGGCGAGAACTCATTAATTCATCGCCAAAGAGGCCTGATACAGTCAGATATTCTGCCGTCCAAGGGGTTTTTCCCAGTACTCTTCAATTATGATTAAATAAGGAATAGATTTATTTAAATAATTTTAAGTAACTATTAAATCCTAATTTTTAATCGTGTTTCATAAGCATAAATAGAAAAGTGTATTCTATCAATTATTCAATACGTCGGCATAAATTCACAGAGCAAAATCAAATGCAGCGCAATTTCTTCGTTATTTTTTATAAATCATAACTATATTTTTAAATAGTTATTAGGATGATAACCAATAGTTATTCATTCCTTACGCAAATTAATTTTTATATAAAAATAAATATTTTTTAATTCTAAAAATGCAAATAAAACACTATGGTACATATCATAAAATTAAAATACAGATAATACTTACGTTATTAATATATTGCTTAATGATATTTATTTTCCGATGTACGGCAATTCTTCTGATATCCGGATAATATGCCACATCAAGTAACAATGATTCGATTTGTGAAAAAACAGTCGTGTTTGCCCAGGAGTCACAGGGATGTTTGTTTAATAATATGTCATTGCATGAATATAATTTCCATTATTGATAGGAGTTTGACTTACCGGTACTGAATTATAGATAGGAAAAATATTTATTTAGGAGTGTTTTCCAAACATAGCGTTTTGTATTGGGCATTTTTAAATGCTAAATCGTGTTTGAAAAGGGGAATGGGATCGGTGGCCGGATCTCTAAGCAAAAGTCGGTTAAACTAAAGAATTGTGGCCGGATTTGGCGACTTTTCAAAAATATCGCCAAATCGAATGACAACAAACCCCAACGCTTTGCCGAGGCAACCAATGAATGAACGTAGTATGGAAAACGTGACATGATAAAAAACTTTCCCATTGCTAATCTCGCCAAAGGTTGCCATAATAAAAAAAAATCGCAATCTCCAGATTTGGCGTTAAATATCCAGCCACTATTCTTTAGTTTAACCCAAAAGTCTTCCCTCAGTGTTATTCCAATAAAAACAAATTGCATGCCAGATAACTCCGATGTCTTTTAAACGCTTTTTTATGTGTGATAAATGTATCTGCCTTAATACTCTCTATGATACCACTTTTTGAAATTTGTTCGAATATTGTTTAAATGTTCAATAAATAATTTAAAAACTAATTATTCCAACCAATTTCAAAAAGTGCAATAATAATATGTAGCTGGCTTAACATACTGCCTTAAAACGAACGAGCGATTTTAACTCAGTCTGAGTTAATTTTCACTCCTCCAGTCTATAAAATGCACTACTCCTAGAGGAGTGGATCCTTTCTGTGTTAAAACTCCGACAGGATCACTCCAAACGAGTGATTTTAACTCAGTCTGAGTTAATATTCACTAATTTCCATTGTCGAAAATGCACTTTTCCTACTGGAGTGGAATTCCCTCTTTTGTTTTAAGAGTGTATATTATTATTGAAAAGCAACAACTTGCAAGCATCTTCAATACAACCGGGGTAATTTCTCTGAGAAAATTATTTTCTATCGAATTTACATAGAGAGAAGAATTTGCTTTTGAGACCCGGCTACCGCTCCTTTCCCCTAACGTTTGGAATCTCCTTAAAAAAATTGATAGCAATGTTATTTTTTTAATGATGTGATAACTACATGTGAAAATAAACATTTATATCATTTTTGACTACAAAAACTTTTTCTATAAAACATTATCTTTTGATATTTTACTAAAATATACAAAGCAAAGTTTACTTTTTCGGCGTCATACGCTTTTTGCGCCTCTTATCTGAGTAACAAATGTAATATTAGTAAATATTAAACGCTGATGGTCGCTTTTTAAAGGAACAATTTTACTTTTTTATCATTGTTTCACAGAAAGCCATAAACTAGCAGCAGGCTCTAGATAAAACGTACCAAAGGTACGCTAGTTTTCCTTTCTTGTATCACGAATTTACATTTTAAGAATAATACGTGAAACTAGGGACATTTGACCTATTGTGATACAGGACCTGAAACTAAGTTTTAAACAATATACATTTTACTACGATTGCAGTTATTACTTTAGAAAATACTAATACGTATTATGTAATACTTTCTTCTTCTTCTTTATTGACTCGACAACCCTTTGTGGGCCAGGGTCTTCTTCAGAATCTTCTTGATTTGGAAGATGACCTCCAGTTTTGCACTTTTATCTTTCTAAAATCTGTAATATCTATGTAATACTTTATAAAGTGTAAATTAACTGCATTTGCACCTCCCTAAATTAGGTTTTTACAAATTTAGTAGCACAAAACTAAACCTTGGGTCACATGTCCATAATTTCCCCTGCAAGAAAAATAAACTTGCAATTCATAGGTCAATGACAGTCTGCGCAATTAAGGTTAGATAATAAGCCTTATATAATAGGGTTAAATTTTTACCTTTAAATAAATTTGTTATTTGAATATTTGTAAATAATAATTTTGTTTAAGGTCAAAGAATTGACCGAAATGATAACTATTATTTGGGTCATATTGTGTCTAGAAAGCAGGCAGAGACCAATCTAGACTGTAGGAAGTTTCATAGACCTATAATATCTTCCTGTGAGTAGTTTACGATACATTGTAACACCAAAGTATGTAACAGGACAATGGGTTTATGTACAGGAAAATGCGTCTTAGAATTCGAATGCAAATTCAAAAAGTACGCGGTTTTAAAGTCATGATTTATGTTAAAAACACCGAAGTATCGCAAGGCGTTTTAAAGTCATTCAAATGAATAAGAAAGGTGTCATTTCGTAAAAATTGCATACTTTACACGTAACACGCTTAGTGTACCCCCCCCCCACCCCCAAATAGAAAAACTTTTCAAAGAAATTTATTCAAATTAATGAATGTGGTGTAATCAGTTAATATGACATCTTTTAAACAAACTAACGTTTCATTCAAACAAACAATTATTTACGTATTTAATGCTGAAAAAGTTTACGTCGATATCTGTGTCTTAATTGAATGAAAAAAATTCGAAGTTTATATATTTCATGTAAAGCATTACTTTTTTTTATTTGCTCACTAAATAACGTTTTTAATGTCTAAAAAGTTCGATCATGGTTGTTTGAGCTACATTCACGTTCCACCAAAGTTACGTATTTTTTAGATGTAGTATTGTTATCATAATATATTCGATCATTAAACAGATTGTTTTTCTAAGAAATGCACTTAATTAAAGTGTGAGCATTCTTGCAAAAAAATGCGTCGAAATTGACATTTTCTAAATGTCAGATTTGATGACTTACCTCATCGCAAGAGACGTAATTTTAGCAAAATAACTTTACATTACCTGCAGTGTCATTACTTTGAAAACACTCTAAAATGATATAATTCATACGTAATAATCATTTACGTAATTATCCAATAGTTAAAATGACATTTTGTGTACGCAATAAATTTATCTCAAAGTATTAACATGAGAAAATTGACGAATTACATTCTTCAATAAAAGTATAACTTCATAAAACTTTCTATAATTAAAATATATCTATTTCATGCATTTTTCACCTTATTAATTGTATCGAAATCGTAAAATTTTGATGTAGAAATTAAAGCTTGGAGAAAATTTATCTGCTTTTCGAAATATTGTGCAATATGTGTTTCTTGTTTGAAATTTGCCCTTAGCAGTGAAAACTGTAAACTAAACAACGATAGTGTTATCGGTTCCTAAATGTAGAGACTGTCATGAATGGGAATTTTAACCCTGTTATAACATCTTTTGTAAGAGGCTGAACTTGGCATAAAAATGATTAGTCATTCCTAAATATGAACCGATTTTTTTTTTACAAATATTTTGTCTATGACTGATTTTGAATATGAGTGCGTTAAAAATATCAATGTGATTTTCGTTGAAAATATTAGTTTTACTTAAATTTTGTGTAAATTTCCCTTTCATTAAGTACTCGTACTATTTTGTGTTTGAAGAACTGCTCTTAAGACGAGACATTCTTTTATTTAGGACAACACAAACGTACAAGTCAAACCTGTCGAATTCAGAAAGATCTAGCCCAAAACGATGCTAAACAGTCTCATTCTTCGCTTGTCTATTCTTAGCAAGTCCTTACAAATCTGTCGGCAAGGGAACCACGATTTATATACATACTCGTCAAATCCCTTCAGTTCAAATATGAAAGTGATTATCAAAAGTATTATTTTTATGATAAATTCATCGCCACTTCATTACAATTAGTATTTGTGACAATTAGAATTTTATGACACAGTATGTTACAGCTGCATTTATGACCTGAGAATTTTAAAACAAACGTCAATAAAGTTTTTTTAAAAATTATTTTAGACACAATGCAACTCTATTGCAGTGAGTTCCCACCATAATTAAATTTGTAGCAATAAGTAAGATACTGGTTTGACGTCAATAACATCAAACTTAACGATAATTCAGCAGTATCACCTATGATATAATAAGAACTCTATTTATTGAAATTTTCGAAAAATATCGTTTCAAGAATTTTTTTAAAATCTATATTAAATTGAGGAAAACGGATATATTTTTTATTATTATTATTATTAGCATAAGGTGTGTTTATTAGTTAAACCTAGCATATTGTTTGTTCACATTTACTGTTTTTTTTTTTTAATTACGAAATAAATGTTTGTTTACAAACTACTTAATACTGAGCAAATGAATGTGTGTACTAAGAAATAATTGAAACGTGTAAGCACTGTATAAATCTAAACACTAATACCCAAAATTATCCTCAGAGATATTTATTACTATGGTCACTATGCAATGCTATTCAGCCCTATAGCTATTTAATATCTAAAACGTTACCATCGTTTAAAAAACTTATTTATAGTTTTTTTGTTACAAAAATAAACGTTTGCTTGCATACAAACCATAATTTAAGAAAGTTCAGACAACAATAAGCTGAGCAGTCGTTAGAATTTTTTTACAACTTAACTTTTTAAAACTATTTGGAAATTTAAATTTTGGACTCTCATATAAATCCCTGTTTCAAATACGCCATCATTTCAAATCGTCAAACAGCTGACAAATCTTCGCACAATTAACAAATATCTGACCTTGTTTATTTATTTCTCTTTCGTGCGTGGCAACAGGCAAGTGGACACGCAGAAACAGTTATATAAACTGCCATGTTTCAACAATCTAATAATTCCTTTGTTAAAATATACGGCGATGAAATGTTACACTCCGCTAAGTGGAACGATTTTATCACGAGTTTTATTTTTCAGTGGTGTGGGATTTCTTTTATTGTTGCTGCGAATTACTCTGGCTGGAATGGCAACAGTTAATGGCATATTTGTTTACAAGCCTTTTAACTCAGTTTGAATGGGCTTTAATCATATTTTGTGTTTGAGAAATAAAATGAACATCGAATTATGTCATAAATTATCAGGTGATAGCCATCTTCATTTTGCAATGCTGTCAAATGGTTCCAATTCACGCCCACTTTCACCCTATGTTCTCTGGTACTGATTTTCTGGAAGAACCTAAATATTTTTTAGCCCTGAAGAAATATGGTTTGCACGTTGGTAACGGAGGATTTTGTTTTGAAGTTATACGTTATACAACGTTTTGGAATATAACTTTAACAAGTCGTTCTATTGTAACACACGTCAGCCTTCTGAAATAGCAAAATTATTAATTTATGTATACTTTTGACAGAAAAATATTTAAAAGTTCCAACTTATTATCAAAATGAAATGACTATAATAGATAAACTATTTTGTTGAAATATTTTTATCGACAATGATCTGAAAGCAAGACTCTATGATAAAAGTTATATTAAAACAATTACCGCTTAACATTTATTTTAACATTACTTTATTAGGTAAAGGTTCTGCTGCTATTTGAACGGATTAATTCCGCAGAAATTCCACATAACCTATGATAAAAATGTGAAAATAAGAATAAAATTATTCCAAAAAGAATTACTATTTGTAAATGGTATTAGAAGTTTGAAAACCCTTTTTATATATATAAATTAACCGTTAGTATTAGTGTTTCATGACACATGATAAAACTTTTAAGTGCCCAAACTGAAAATTTTAACCTCTAAAATAAAAATCAACATTTTATAAGAACCCTAATGTTTCTTTAAGTGCACAACCAACTGGGTCTTGTCACTGTCACTTAACATCCTTAAATGTCAATCTTACAAAGACAAAAATTTCAATGAGTAATATCTCGTCAGCATTAAAACCTGACAATTCTCACAATATACCATTCAACTGAAAGTCTACGACATAGGAAAGGGTTAAAAAACTATGAATGAAGAAATTACCATCTCCAAAGACACACAGTAATTAAGTTATCTCAAAAGTGAGAACTCATTCAAGTGACAGAGTCTTTTTAAAAGAAATACATTCCAAACTGTCAGGGCAGTGGAATTTCAGAATGATTTCTTATATGGTTTCATAAAGTAATCATTTTTTTAAACCTTTGAATTTTAAATAGTACTAAAATTCATTTATGCATAGACTGGCATCTTATTATTGCAAAAATCTTATAAGTTTGATTGCCCTTCATTACATAAATTATTTTTTTATGTATAATCCCTATATATTTTTTAATTTACAGGGTGTCCGTAAAAGAATGTCTGAGTTTCAAATTGTAATAGTATCAGCTGTAATCGTTCGACAGTTGTAATTGAAATACACGAATGAAGAATAACTCCAACATTTTCAGATAGGTGCATGCGCTTGTACAGCCACATCGTTTTCACTGTTGCAGTGTCATCTATTTCATTTCTCCGGACTTGCTGCAGACAGTATGGGACGAATTGCCTTTTCGTTTGGATGTGTGCCGTTTCTCTAAAGGAGAACACATTGAACACTTATAGGAAAAACAAGGATTAGTTTTCCTTCAATTTCGTGTATGATTTGTTATATTTAGTAAAAAATAAATTCCTGTAATATACCATTAAATCTCGGACATGTTTTTACTGACACCCTTCACAATCTTTTAATATATAATCTGGGGTATAATCAATCAATTTAATCAAGGCTACTCTATTAGATCTTCAAAACTGACATCAAACATTACTATAATTAATTTTAATTTAAATACAAATTTCTGATTTATTAAAGAAATATTTATTATTACGAAAATACATACTTTATCTCGCAGGATATTTTTTAAAACTAAAACATGCTTTGTTAAAATTTATAATTAGTTGCCCTGTCAACAAAACAAAAAGGAAAATATAGTTTTAATGTTTAATTTTAAACTACCATGCTTTGAAGATTCTATTATTATTTGTAGAATTTTTTTTTATTTTCTAAAAATTTACAAATTTAAGTTTTCAATCTAAAAGGTCAATCAAAAATCTGTCAAAAGGCTGTAGGTTGCCGATAGAGAATATATTATTTCAAACACAAAGAACTTTCTCGATTTTCTACCTTTCGACGATTTAGTGTACGTATCAGCAACTTTAAATGCCATTTTACCGTTTGAGAATCGTTTCAGCTGTTTTATCCGTTCAGCCTATATATTTCAGGTAAATGCAGTTTAGTGAAATGGACAGGTTGTATCATAGTGATTACGAGAAAATTGATAGAGCACGTTTTTATGTAGCTATTTCGGGATCCAAGGCAACTGAGATGTTGGTAGGAATTCTGTATTATAACATACGATTGTAGAGCTTAGTGGAAGAACGTGCTAAGTTACAAAAAAAAAGAGAAGACTATAAAATTATCTTAAAAGTTTTTATTTTTAAAGAAATTAGTAATATGTTTAAACAATATCGGCAATTTTTTCAAAAATATCACATAGACCGTTTTTTCACTAAGCTCTTTTATGTCATGACATCTGCGTTTGCAGAGAGCAATATGTATTGTAAAGTCAACGAATTTCCAAACTTCAAAGCTGTTTTTCTCCTTGATCGTGTTTTGGACGATTTTTTGACTTTAAATTGATATAACTCAAAATCTACTGCCCATAGTGTGTTAAAATTTTCCACACATATTTTTCAAACAAATAGCTTTAATTTGTCTTCGGGAATTGTTGTTATTTTTTTAGTTATATTTTTTTCCCTGGCATACTATGAGGTTTATGTAGATTTCAAACTAAATATTTAAAAAAAATTATAATCAATATAATAAAAAAACGCAAAGACAATTTATAAAATGAACGCAAAGGAAAAGTGTAATTAAAAAATAAAGTGTTTTGAATAATAAAATTTCAAGTTATATCAACTTTCACAAACATCAAAACTTTCATGTTTTTGAATTTTTAAAATTTTATGAAAAACATTTTTAAAACAAAACATATTTTTTCAATAACAACTTATGTTACATACTTAAACAAAAAAAATCAGTAAAATTCCTTTAAATTTAAAGATTTTTTTAAAATTTTGTGTCCCGGACCTCCTTAACATGCCAAATGGATTATTTTTTTATGTATGAAGATTGCAGTTGCAAAAATCACATTATCCATAGCATAACTACGATAGAGGGTTTTGCACCTTTATCGAATAATTTTACTACTATCAAAAGTCGCCAATCTACTGATTGGACCCCATATTTCCTAAATATACTTTTTCGAATGTGAGTTTAAAAGCTACACCCTTTCCATTTAATATTAACAAACGCGACAAGCAATTTTCATTTTGTTCCCATTGACCAATACAACTGGAATTCTCACAATGCCTGAATATGTGTGTCCACACCACGCCATTAAAAAATTCTTGTTACAAAAACCCACTCTTAGGAACGGAATCCCATTGAGAAAAAAGAATTCGGGTGCCCATTGCCTTGAAAGCAAACTTAGTTCCGCTGGGCAGGGGTTAATGACGCCTCTGTCTTATCAACATAGAACAAAGAAAAATAGAAAAATATAAAGAAAGAAGAAAAAGAGAAATAAATAAAAACAAAGAAAGAAGAAAAAAGGGAAGAAGAAAGAGAGAGAGAGAGAGAGAGAGAGAGAGAGAGAGAGAGAGAGAGAGAGAGAGAGAGAGAGAGTGAGAGATAAAGATTACACTGTAAAAAAAACCTGTTGTTTTTAAAGATAAAAACTGTCAACTTTGACGCCAGTTAATAACTGTTTTTTTTACAGTTCAAAACTGTAATATTTTCACCGGAAAACGTAATATTTTTTACAGGAAAACTATAATATTTTTTTACAGGAAAACTGTGATAATTTTTTACAGGAAAACTGTAATTTTAATAGGGGAGACAGAGAGAGGGAGAAACTGTTAAATTAGACGTGCAAAGAGTCACATGATTGCGATCATCGTTCAGAACAAATACCCAATACTAGCCCTCGCGACCGAGTAATTACTTTGTCGCAGACGGTTCAGTATTGGTCTCCTACACAAGATAGGTTCCTGGATCAAAACCTGGGTAGGTCTTTACCTCTTTCAGGTACCTCTTGCGTGCTAGACAAATACTGGTAACAGCAAAATCTGCTGCAATTTTACCGATTTTTTTTACCAATATAAACCGAATCTTAGTTACAGATCTGTCAGACATCAATCAAATGCAAAATAAACATCTGTAAAGCAAGCATTACCACAATTCAAAATCTATCATTTAAAAAAAAATTTCAGTATAAACTTGTATTAGTTACATATCTGTAAAACCTCAATCATCGATTCTCCGACAAATTAAAAGAAATGAGTGAAAAACACCATTCAAGTGTCTTGCAGGAAATCATTTATTTGCTGCAAAATAAACAGTAAAGCACTTTGATGCAAAACATTAACCGCAAAATCTGCCATAATTTTACAGAATTCTTTTTACAGCGCATACCGAATATAATTTACAGATTTGTCAGACATCAATCAAATGTTAAACAAACAGCTGTAAAGCACACATTACCACACTATGATTCAAAATCTGTTATGATTTTGCAAATTTCTATACAGTATAAACTTATATTACAGCAACCCCTCGTTATATCGCGCTTCCCGGGAGACAAGCAAAAAAAAAAAGCGCGATATAACGAGCGACTTGATAAATATTATACTGTTGATGTATTTATGCTCAAAACATAGTTTTTAAACTAAAGCATTGTATGTATTTGAAAGATGAAACTAAATCTCGAAAAGAAGAAACCAAAATTTGGAAAGGACTTATTAGTACTATAATTATTACACATTATTGCACAGGTAATACTATAATATTACACTCATTTTCTAGTAAAAAAATCATCTAAAGTTAGCTGCTTTAATTTTTCTCGTAAAACCTGCTTCTTGGCAAAAATCAACGAACGAAAGTTCAGTAACTGCACCTCACCAATATTAGATGAATTTGTCCACCAATTTTAGGGAAATTACATATTGATAAAAAACGGGAGGTAAATTGGGAGACATGATACAAGGCGCGATATATATCCGAATGCACTATGTAACTAGGCGCGATATAGCGAGCGAGGGGTTATTGTAGTTACATATCTGTCAAGCCTCAATCAACAAGTCTCCGACAAATTGAAAGGAATGAGTGACCAACACCAGAGCGTGTCGCGGGTCCTTCAGAAGGTCTTTGTGCCAAATTCCTCGTCACGGACCCGTTGCAGTAGTAAACACTTCCAAGTGTTCTTACGTAAGTCTCTTCCATTTGAGAGATCACCTTTTTGTTTTCCTTCCTTTTTCCTTCCGATTGTTGTATTTTTTATAAGGGGATTTTCATCGAAGTATAAAAATTACTGGAAGAATTTCTCTTGATGATGGATATCGATTTGTACGATTAGTTGCCTCCAGAAAATTGTGGATTCTTTATTGGAGGTTTTGAGTGAAGTATATAGATTACTGGAAGTATATATCACAAGTGGTAACGAATCTTAATTTAGGCGGGAAAATGGCGGATTCATCGCCAAATGATAACACATGCCTGCGAAATTAAACTTTTTGAAAAACGTTTATGATCTTACGTAAGTCTCTCCCATTTGAGAGATCACCATTTTGTTTTCCTTCCTTTTCCCTTCCGATTGTTAGATTTTTTTTATTAGGGGATTTTCATCGAAGTTTAGAATCTACTAGAAGAAGTATCTCTCTTAAATGATAAGGGATATCGATTTGAAAGACTAGTCGCCTCCAGCAAAATGGCGGATTCTTATTGGGGATTTTCATCGAAGTGCATAGATTGCTATGAGTATCGCTCTTAAGTGGTAAATCTTAACTTGGGAGACCTAATGGCCGATTCATCGCTAAATGATAACACTGGGATGCGAAATAAATTAAAACCGAACACCGATCGAATGAAGATAGGAAGGAAATCTGGAAAGAACTACGTCACTTAATCTAAGCCAATTCGCAATTATTTCTGATCGTTTTAAAAATTATTTTATCTACCGATTGTTATCTGTGTCAGACTGGATTTTGTTTCGCGTCATCGTTGATTTATTTGCGAATGGCGCAATTTCTTCCGATTCGCGCCAGTGAATACAATTGGTTTTATAGAAGTTTAAAGTGTCAGAGGGGGCTGGGGAGCTCAGTCGTTTAGGCATTGGTCTATCATGCGAAAGGTCCCAGGTTCGAGTCCGGGCATGCATCGCTAAAATAACTACCGACCTAGAAACGGCCCGTGCAGCCAAAAATGTCTGACGAATAATACACCGTGTAGAGGAAGAGTGCACGTTTAATATCCCTTCAGGTCCTAACGTTGCGTACGATGTCGCCCTTAGCGGTTGCGTTGGGTGCCTACTCAGGTGTCGGCTCGTCACTTGACTGTAGTTCGAAAATACGACGCCCGTAACTAACAGCCCTCTTTACTCCAAATGTTTCTATGAAACCAATTTGTCTTTTTTAAGGACTCTATACCTTTAAAAACAAAATACACATTACAAAAAATAAAGGCTTAAAATTTACCTTTACCTCAGGAAATATATGAAAAAGTATTATCGTTTATAAATAGCCGCCCCGGGGGCTCAATTGTTAGGATGCTGGCCTTTGGTGCTGCTGGGGTCGGGTTTGAATCCCATTCAGGCATGGATGTTTGTGACCGTCAATAAATGTTGTTATTTGTCTATGTGTTTGTGGCGTCCTTCTTTGTGTGTCTCTTGTGATTGTCTCTTCTGGCGAGCTGGGTAATGGGCTATAAAAGCCTACACTCTCCCTTCTAGAGGGCGCAATCACTGTCATTTGTCATCGTTTATAAATGTATGATAGTTTATCTAGATAGTTCTAATGAATTGGTTCGACACTGTTTTTTATACATTCAAAAAATTTTATTTTAAAGATGATTTCTCGATAAGCAAAATGACTTAATTTTTGCATCTTATAGACAAAATATAAGTTACAAGACAAAAATTACTGTATTCTCGAAAAGTTTTCATACTATTTTCAAAATTCAAGTTATGTTATTGCATAACGAGAAACATAATTCCATTGATAAGAATGCGGCTGTATAAAATTTATTCATCTGACTATTTCCAACTGTGTGCGTTGTTTTTGAAATGCTTAATCTTTAGAAGTGTTACACAGGAAAATTTTCTTGTACTATTTATCTTTTAACATTTTGGCTAAAGAATGTGAGTACAGGGAAATTTCTCTGCTGACTTGATCCTTTTATACATTTATCGACTCTTATTTGACGTTGACAAAAACGTAGATGCGTTGAAATAAAATAAAACTTTCTCTCTCTGACAAAAATAAAAAGTCAATATTTTAGAAATTTCGCACTTTATTTCCTAACGGGAATTTTCAAGAACCCGTTATACAATAAGATAACCTTTAAATATATAATTTTTACGTTTTCGAGGACTCAAATTTTAAATCAAATATGTGTTAACATGCATAATAAAATGAAATTCAAATATTCATCCCTTAATCAAACAAAGAGATCATTCTGACAAAAAGTTCAAAGGGCATCTGTCTATATATGTAAACAAACAAGTTCTTACGCGTCCTTGGAAAAATGGCACCATAAATTCTGGCGAGACTTCGAATACATAATAAGTCATTTATCTCTGAATTAAGACTTTAATTTCAGAAGCACGTTTGCTATAATACTTAGGTAATATGCTTTAGCGTGTTTCTGAATTAAACCTTTTTAAATTTGACATGTATTGAACTTTTACGCAACCAATCATCAACTATTGTTTTCTTATTTTAGATAAATATTTTGAAGGACTAATCAACGCATGTCCAGTTATCGGAAGTATTGGTTGTTTTAAAGTGAAATATTACTTGTTTTCTGAAATATAAATGAATATGAATACGAAATGTGAAGCATAAATAATTATGTATTAGTACGAGATTGCAATATGAATGAAATAGAATTGAGGACAAATTACTTAAATTTTAAATTTCTTAATGAACAATTTCGGGGATCCAATTTAAAAAAACCATAACATTTGTGGATATTTTAAATAATTTGTTGAAAATTGTGAAAAAAACTTTTAGCCCTTACCTAAACAGTAATGTGGGTGATATACAAAATAACTGCCTTTTACTTTCTTATTGTAACAACCTTTAAAATTGCCTTTTGTAAGATTCATATGGTGACAGTGCAGTAGGTGATATATCTTAACGGAAGCTTCCATTGATTGTAAAGCATAAATATATGCACAATCATAAAAATGTTTTGCATATATGAAATAGAATAACATCTACTTCGTAGGAGAGCATTTAGTTCACTTCAGAAATGAAGGCAGATTGGACGTCCAACGATGATTTTATTTCATATTGAATATTTAAAGTATTAAAATGGAGCCTATACGGCTTTTAAAAGGGGACCAAGAACGGCCACCAAAACGCACAGCCTCACATGTCGAGGTCTTATTAGCAAATGATTCTATTTTTAATGGTTGAGAGAAGAGTGGATCAGAAATTCTGCTGCGTCTGCAATTTCTCTGGGAAAGAATATATCGAAGCCAATTAAAACGTGGGAACTGTTTTATGGATCGGAAATACACTAATCGAGAGTTCATAAGAAAGAACTGTTATTTGTGTGGTTTACACTCTTAAAACAAAATAGTGAAATCCACTCCAGTAGGAGAAGTGCATTTTCGACACTGGAAAGGAATGAATATTAACTCAGACTGAGTTAAAATCACTCGTTTGGAGTGATCCTGTCGGAGGTTTAACACACAAAGGATCCACTCCAAAAGGAGAAGTGCATTTTCCAGACTGAAAGAGTGAAAATTAATCAGACTGAGTTAAAATCGCTCGTTCGTTTTAAGAGTGTATATTATAATTTTATATAGATACTAGCAGTATGGTCCCGCCTTACTGGGAACCCATTAACTTCGCATTGCTTCCTTTTAGAAGCATGCTTACTTGTGAAAATGCACTCAAAATCAAAATAACAAATAATAATTAAATTCGTGTTGGCACATGCTCACTTAAGAAAGCAAACACTAACAGAGGATGAAGCAGCCTTAGGGCGAGCGCATATGTCAACCAAACTCAATCAAACTAATAGAGGATGGCGTCAAGCCCCCGTTTCGGCCCGGTCCATGTATTTTCAGGCCCTGTTATGGTCCCGCAATCCCACGTGGATGACGTTTTCTTGAAAATAATTATATTAATTAAAAATAACAATCAAATATGAAACAACTAAGCCTCAGGTGCACACGTAGGTATTAAAAGGAATCTATATTAAAAATTTCGAATTTTTTAGAGCAGTCTAAGTAGGTCTTTTACGACCCACAGACATACACACAGACAGACTCTTTCTTTTATTATTATAGATGTGCGATATATAACACACACGCATACATTTTTTCTAAACATATTTGTCATGACATCCAAACATTTAATACTGTTAGTTCCCCTCTTCCCATTTATAAACAAGAACATATTAAGTACCCACATTCTTAACCAGGTTTGACGGACAGGTTAATTACATAAACATAAAGGTCGATAACCACAGCCCATAGCAGGCCATTCATTACTACGACATCAGAGAGACTAAGAAATAATAGAAAAAACTAAGCAGGGTTGGTTCAAAAGTGCATGAAAATTTATGAATAACTCCGAAAAAAATTAAAACAAAAAGGAGTAAAAGAGTTAAAAGCATTACCTCTATCTTAACTTATTTTCACTGGGTTGAAAAATTGTAACTATCATTTATGTTAAAATAAGTTTTATATTTGTGTTGATATTTAGAGAACCATTACGAAATCAGCTATTATCCATTGAATAATGAAATTTCTTTTGTTTTGTACTTGTACATTATTTTCATTTTGTGTAAGTGCGCCTTGGTTTAATATTTATAAATAGTTTTTCAAAATTACGTAACATCAACAAATCAATAAGATGACTGTTCAAAAAAAAAAAAAAAAAAAAGCTGACAAACTTAAAATACCCCACCAAAACATAGTTAAACTCAGACGTCTATTAAATAAATGTGTCGGAAGTGTTACTCCGACAACAGCATTATTTGGATTATTTAAAAATGCGGGACACTTTTCGATTTATTGAACGCATTTCGAACAACTAAATAAAGGCATCCTGTTTATAGCATTATAATTGTCTTTTTTTATGAGAGAAATGTCGTCAAAAAATATTGAACTATTAAACCATTTTTCTGTGAATAATGATATTGTGAGAAATGAGATATTGAAGTTCTTCGTCTTCAAAAACTTTGGTGCAAAATCTAGCAAACATTTGGGGTGCGAGGTTAGAGACTAAAAAAAAAAAATTATTTCTATAAGTTGCAGCAAAATTAAATTGATGGTATAGTATGGTACATATATATTCCAGCTTGTGTGCTTTCAGGGAACAGCTTATAATCTTTCGTCAAATGGGACAGACACAGAAAGAGTTTTTACAAGCACAAGAGACGCACAAAGAAAGGACAACACAAACACAAACACATAGACAAATAACATTTATTGATGGTCATAAACATCCATGTCAGACCGGGATTCAAACCCGATCCCAGCAGCTCCAAAGTTTAGCATCCTAACGATTGCGCCACCGGGGCGGCAATCATCCTACCTTTATTTAATTGTTAAATAAGTTCAATAAATCGAAAAGTGTCCCGCATTTTGAAATAATCTAAATAATGCTGTTATAGAGTAACACTTCCGACACATTTATTTAATAGACGTCTGAGTTTAACTATGTTTTGGTGGGGTATTTTAAGTTTTTGCAGCTTTTTTTTAATTCTTGAACAGTCATCTTACCGATTTGTTTGCATATAAAACCCGTACAATAACTCATTTCCCTAAAATCCGTTGTTATTTACAACTTTTTCAAGCCCAAGACAGCCGTTTATTCATCCCATCATTTTCCGTGATGATTATTACTTGCATTGTTCTCGTTGTCGCGCATGTTTTGTAATGATAGGTGAGCTTAGCGTGTGATGATGGATACCCCTATTATTTTACATGCTTCGGAGTGACGCATTTGCTAAGATATGGCTTTTCTTATTGATATGGAGACGTTGGTTGGTTGGTTGGTTTGACATATATTTTCAGGCTTGTGTGCTTGGTCGCAAGGACCCGCTTATAAACCATCGTCAAGTAGGACATTACAAGACGCACACATACACAAATGACAGATGCTGCCATCTGTTTCCACCTCCGCAATTTAGACATGTCCCTGAAGGGGAGGGAAATTTTCTCCAGGAACCTGTACCCATGGTGAACTGCGCAATGACCGACCACAGGACTTTCGGACCCAACAGATTTTACGAGCACGTACTCCGCATATACTCGGTAAGTCTTCAGTAGCACCGGGTCTCGAACTCTCAACCTTCCGATCTCGAGTCCGAGATCGTGACCACTAGGCTCCTTACAGCCCTTATGGAGACGTTGGTTGGTCTGACATATATTTTCAGGCTTGTGTGCTTGGTCGCAAGGACCCGCTTATAAACCATCGTCAAGTAGGACAACACAAGACACACACAACATATATATGACAGATGTTGCCATCTGTCGCCACCTCCACAATTTAGACATGTCCCTGAAGGGGAGTAATGGAGACGTTTTTTTATTTATTTAATTCTAGATAGGAAATTGATGCTGCTGTTTCGGTGAAGCCAATATGTGTGTTAACTACACTATTGTTGATATTAGGTTGAATTATCGTTGCACTACAGCTACACGATAGATATTGGCAACGAGTGTCATAATTTAGAACCAAAGTCAAGTGATAATCCGACATCTGACAAGGCACAATCTAAACGGGGTATTATTCGTCCAACCTTTTGGCTGCACAAACCGTTTATAGGCTGGCAGTAATTTTGCCAATGGCCCGACTCAAACCTGGGACCTTTTGCAAGCAAGGCTGGAGCCTTTACCGACTAGGCTCCGTAGCCCCCACCATGTTTTAGGTTAGGTTAAGTTAGGTTTAAATAGTCGTCGCACTAGAGCTACCCGAGGGCTATTGCCGACGGGTGTCGTATTTTAGAACCACAGTCAAGTGACAAGCCGACACCTGAATAGGTACCCAACGCAGCCGTTAAGGACGACATCGTACGCAGCGTTAGGACTTTGAAGGATATTTAACGTGCACTCCCTTACAAGGGGTATTATTCGTCGGACATTTTTGACTCCGCAAACCGTTTATAGGCTGGCAGTAATTTTGCCAATGCCCCGACTCAAATCTGGGACCTTTCGCAAGCAAGGCCGGAGCCTTTACCGACTGGGCTCCGTAGCCCTCACCATGTTTTAAGAGTTTGTTTATAATTTGTATTTCAATTTCTTTATTTTCAACAATTCAGATATTCAGGGGAATTCTTTTATGGAAAACTACTAAGGATGAAAGCTTAGAAATGTATGTAATTTTTATCAACTATTATCAATCTCTCTCACAAACGTTGATAAGACAATTTGTACAATAAACTTTTAAGTTAATATTAAGCTAGTAACATTACTTGACACATGAACAAAAAGCTATTGAAACTTTTTTTTATATAATTTGCAACATCGTTTTTCTCTTCATTGATTAAACTAAAAATATTTAACTACGATTTCCTGAAAATTTTTGCTCTGTTATCAGCTGTATTATCTATGTCATAGCAGTTTGAATATTAAAAAAAAAACACACACACACAAAACGAGTTAATAACTGCAACCAAATTTATGGATGCCCTAACAATGCTCATTTCTTTTTGAAAAAACCTTATCAAACCAGCAAATTGTTTAAAACTGAAACATGACACAGTTCGATTTCAATGAAAGTTACACCATTTGTGACACTTTAAAGTTACATAATGCTTAGTAATACCAGAAACCGGGACCTAGTTCCATCAATGAACAATGAGTATTGGTAACTACTGGGCAATTTGAAGTATTAAATGACTTTCTAATGTGATAGCTACAATTATACTTTGTTATTTGGTTGATTTAATACTATGGGCTAATTCCATGTAACTGTAGTGTAAGTCACGATTTAAGAGTAGATTAAAAGGTTTTTAAATTAAAAAAATATAAATCAATTTAAATAAAGTACATTACAATATTTGTCTACAATAAATGTAGATCAATTATTCCAAATTTTTTTTTATTTAATAATAAAAGTTATAATGATAATCACTTTTTACAAACGTGACTTACACTACAGACAGGATAATTTTTGCATTTAATTACCCTATGATGTTTCTGTAAGTAATATTTCTGGTTTTGAAGATTAGGAACACCGGGTTTTTATTTTTGTCGTTAGAAGAATCTATTTTTCCTTTTGTTTAATCTTATAGATTAATGATGTGCAGCTTGCATACAAACAATAAACAACCATGCGAAAAAATGTACTAATTTTCAATAAATGTAACTTAATGAAGATAATTCAGAGTTATTGCTTAAAGTACTAATTTGATTAATTGGTTATTTTGACTTATAGGCATGAAACTCGCTTTTAAGATTGAGACCACGTGTGCAAGAACAATAATCTTTTTCTAATAAGTTTAATTATGTGTTTTAAGACTTTAAAGTATATTAAAAATATTTTGAGGAAGATAGGGCAAGCTGATGAACGGTATGATGGCAAAACTGAAATTGCAACTAATTAATAGGAGATATTTGAAAATTAACAATTACATGTTAGGACTGTTTACTAATAACAAGACACACCGTAAATGATTTAAGCACATATTTGTTTGCGAGCCGTAGAGAGAAAAATGGGTTTTCCATCTCTTACAAATATTGTACTTCGGCTCGTAAGGAATTGCACGACTGGATTAATTTATTTTTATGTTTAATGAAAGATTTTTTTCATTAAAACTTAAAGAAAAAGAGCTAAGTTTTTAAATAGAGCTAAGTTTTAACAAGTAATTTGAAAAAATATTTTTTTTATTGACAATTGGAAAAGTTAGTTTTATACTAGCAATTTAAAACTTTAAGTACATAATATCGCTTTGAACTCAGTACAAGAGGCGTACTTCCTATTAAGCTAACATTGCAAATTCCCTACATTTTCACCGTAGTAAGTATGTTATAAAATATCTTCTCTTCTGTGAAACATAAACAATATGGAAACCATCAACTCTATTTTTCCAGTTACTGACGACCTTTCCCCAAATAACACGATATATTTTAAAAGCTCTGCAACGACATTGAAATGGATTGACTTTGATGACGACAAGTCATATAGTTGCTTGAATGCAACTTTATTCATTCGATTAGTCTAATGACTGAAGCTCAAACCAGACAGTTAAAGTTCGAGTTCAAGGACATAAACACCGAACTAGATGACCCTCAGACGGTAAAAACAATTGTCCATTAACGGTACAACATCAATCCAAACAACCATTATAAACTTAGTCTTACAGAAGCAATTGCGCAATCTAAATCAAACTGCCATTAAGAAATCATTAACTGACCAAGCGCACCATCAAAAATCGATGATGAAACCATAAGCGTCTCACCCTACCAACTTACGCAACTTCAGTTTCTTCTTGTTTAGTATAATTTTTTAATGTCACTAACCAATCTGTTACACATTTCGACGATATTTCCACATTTATCAATCAGTCATTTTGTTTGTTTGGTTGGTTGGTTGGTAGACATCTATTTTCAGGCTTGTGTGTTTGTTCAGAGACCCGCTTATAAACCTTCGTCAAGTAAGACAGACACAACACACACATACATGAGATTTTTTCAGGATTAAGTCTATTTTGTATACTAATTTAATTGATTCAAATATTTAACTTATTATCAAACCACACAATTACTCATTTTGTGTCAGTCTCTCTTCCTCGACACGCTAGTACTGCTGAAGTAATACTCTCTCACGTAAGTATGTTTTCAACAGTTATAAAAATCATCGCAATAAAAAAATTGATAGGAAACAATCAGTTATTAAATAATTAATTGGTAAACTTTAAAAAAGTGTAGCCTTCTTCAGCGTATTTTGGGATAACTAAAACTAAATTGTTAACTAACCAAATGATATACGCTTTTCAAATTTGTTTTATTTTGCCTTTATGACGTTTCTAATACATGGTGGAAAAATACTGACACATCAAAGTCCTTTTACAGTGAATTTCATAACTAATGCATTAGCTATAAGGGATTAAACCATATCTCTTAACCCCCAAGTAAGGTAACCCTCTTTTATTTGACTGATGCACATCAGTGTGTTCTTATTGAGTTAAAAATTACCATCTCGAGTTACTCTGAGCCTAGATCGAAGGATTTTGGTCAACCCAATGGAAAATTGGAAAACAGATTAGAAGTAAAGAGCACGTAAATTGCATCATCCCGTCGCCAAAATCCTCGTGTATCTCTTGTGCGATGATGGTTCATCTCAACGCAGTAGTCAAGAGATCTTACTCTCCTGGGTAGGGTACAGGGTATGTGTACATCTATATTCCGGCTCATATGCTTGATCAGAAACCCTTCTTATATAAGCCTTCGTCAAGTGAGACAGACACAGAAATTATTTTGTGTCACATAGAAAGGGGAAATTACACCCATGGCGAGTGTAGTCCAGCACCCGTTACAGCGCGCAGACTGCTAACGTAATGGTCCAAACCACTCGGCCATCCGGACCCCTTCTCACTCTGCACACCCCAGTCCTCTTTATATATAGCTGCAACATTACTGTTGCAATATGCAAATCCAAGTACATCCGGAAACCAAATGCACTCACCAAATGCGTGCGTTTCCTTTAAATACTAAACCTTACTGTTATATTTGGTCTCTGTGTTATCAATAAAGATATTTTTCTTTTCACCTGCTGGTGGTTGTCACACTCTCTATTTAGTTTACGCTCTGCTACAATTACAAAGTCACCTTAATTTAAATACCATTCCCATTATCAAACCCAGACAATTACGCATTCAGGTCCTGACTCCCATCCCCAGATCTATTTAGCAGCCCCAGCAGAGTCGATAGTGTTCAAGGCAAGAGTCTCACCCCATCGCCGAGTTACGCAAGCTCGCTTGACCAGGAGTGGGTGTACTTCCTTTCTCAGTATCAAAATTTCAAATCAACTGCTGCATTTGGTAAAATTTAGAAGCCATTTAAAATATCGTCAAAACCCCCTTAAATAGCTTCGATTCCAATTGGCCTCTAAACCGAAACTTGCTCTTTTGACACTCTTCTCCCGCTCCGTAGTGAGCCATCTGCTGATGGCATCCCAGTACGAGTCGTTCTTCTACCCTACCCTACTATAGAACTTTTTGACACAGATTGCACAGTCCGTCGCCAAAACCTGTCGGGTATCTCTTGTGCGCTGATGGTTCAACTCAACCCAGTAGTCAAAAGATCTCACTCTGCACAGTAATCTTTATATATCTCTGCAACATTACAAAGTCACCTTAATTTAAATACCATTCCCATTATCAAGCCAGACAATTACGCATTCAGGTCCTGACTCCCATCCCCAGATCTACTTAGCAGCCCCAGCAGAGTCGATAGTGTTCAAGGCAAGAGTCTCACCCCATCGCCGAGTTACGCAAGCTCGCTTGACCAGGAGTGGGTGTACTTCCTATCTCAGTATCAAAATTTCAAATCAACTGCTGCATTTGGTAAAATTTATAAGCCATTTAAAGTATCGCCAAAAAAAACCCTTAAATAGTTTCGATTCCAATTGGCCTCTTAACCGAAACTAGCTCTATTGCCACTCTATTCCCGCTCCGTAGTGAGAGATCTGCCGATGATATCCCAGTACGAGTCGTTCTTCTACCCTACCCTACTATAGAACTTTTTGACACAGATTGCACAGTCCGTTGCCAAAACCTGTCGTGTATCTCTTGTGCGCTGATGGCTTAACTCAACCCAGTAGTCAAAAGATCTTACTCTTCACAGTCCTCCTTGTATATCTCTGCAACATTACAAAGTCCCCCCTAATTTAAATACCATTCCCATTATCAAACCCAGACAATTACGCATTCAGGTCCTGACTCCCATCCCCAGATCTATTTAGCAGCCCCAGCAGAGTCGATAGTGTTCAAGGCGAGAGTCTCACCCCATCGCCGAGTTACGCAAGCTCGCTTGACCAGGAGATATCTGCGTGTTGTCGGACCTTGGGCGAGGTCGGACCCACGCCCAAAAAAACAGAAAAAGTATCCAACAACTCTTGGAGTGTTATAAAAAGGGATTCGGAAACCCGTTATGAATATTGGCTCTTGGATAATGGTGTGAAGGAAAAGAACTGAGTTTCCTTTTAACCAGTTCTGTTGAGTTGAGTTCTGTAATTATAACAGACCTCTTCGGAGAACAACATGTAGAAATAGATATTATTGTTTTATTCAGCTGCATTGTTCAAAGATTTGTGCTTGATGTCATTTAACTATATTCTTCATTTAAAAAAAATCTTAAAATTGGTGGCATAATTAAATAAATTTGTTGCTTTCACTAATGTTTTTTCAAAGCAAAATTTTCATAAAAAAGTTCTCTATACGAGATATCTCTTACACCATATCTCAAGTAATAGTGTTGCAAGTAAAAAAAGTTTTTTTTAAAATACCCATTTTTTACTATCATCTTCTAAAAGAAGTGCCAAATTGTTTGTGCCCTATGAATAGTAAATGTTATTGGGTGTCAGTTTTAAAAGAGGCTCCTAAATAAATAATGGATTGCGGTTTGAATCTTCTTTTAAAGTTTCCGCCCTGCATTTATTACAATCTTCTTTCTATTTTCTTGGAACTTACCAATTTCTGCTAACAGACACTTTTTAAATTTCGAAATTTACGTTTAATAAATAATTAAAATATAATTAAAATGCTTCTTTGTGTCTCGGTTAGTTCAGCCCCTAATGATATAATTATTAATCGGGGGGATCGAGACGCATAAACCCATCACGGCTATCTGGTTTCCAGCCAAACACACATATTTTTTTAATTAGAAACTTTGTGATTTCACGAGACTTTAAAGTTTAAAGAATGTATGCACAATTTATAATCATCCGTTGCAGAATACAGAAAGGCAAATAAAAAGTTAAAAAAATAAATTTTCTTTTAAAAGAAATACTATTTTACTACTAAGCAGTGAAAGCACTTTTCCAAATCAGCCAAATTTACTTATCCCTCAATTCGCTTATTCCTTTGCTTATCTTAAAACACAATGCAATTTAAAGCAAAGGTGGACTATTCAAATTCTCTGAGTGTTGTGATATACAAATGAAACTAAAAAATTTATTTTACTTTTGTAAAAAAAAATTAATCGCTTAAGAAAATCAAACGAGAACACAGAATAACCGTTCAAAAGAACTAGCAAACACACCCCTATGCAACTCTTGGCATTGGGCAGAGTCGATAGTTTTCGATGCCAGGGCCGAGGCTGGTGTTGAAATCGGCCGCGAAAAATAGATCGGGAATACATATTTCTAATTGTTGTTTTAGTTTATCGTTTTGCCCCCAGGTCGCAAAAAACACGCCGTTTTGGAAACTCCCGTTCCGACCCGTCCCTCTTGGATAAGAATCTAATATACATATTCGGAATTGTCTGATATTTTGGAATTAATTTCGAATTGTAATTTGAAGGTTGGAATATTACGTGAATGCACTTGGCATAGTTAATTGTGCTAATGACAATGGTATGAAACTTAACACTGCCATACATGATTCTTAGATTTTTTGGTCTTTTTAGGATAGGACATCTTTTTAGGATTCTAATGTGTACATAGTCGGAATTTGAATTGTCTTGATGTATCTGAATGAATTTCGAATTGTAATTTGAAGGTTATGAAATTTAACACTCTCATATATGTCTAAGATTCTATTAGATTCTTAGATTTTTTTTTTGTCTTTCTAGGATTCTAATGTACATTGTCGGAGTTGGAATTGTCTTGATATATTTGAATGAATTTCGAATTGTAATTTGGAGGTTGGAATATTACGTGAATGCACTTGGCATATTTAATTGTGCTAATGACAATGGTATAAAATTTAACACTGTCATGTATTTCTTAGATTCTAAGAGATTCTTAGATTTTTCTTTTTAAAGATTCTAACGCACATAGTCGGAATTGGAATTGTTTTGATCTATCGGATTTAATTTCGAATTGTAATTTGGAATACTACGTGAATGCAATCGGCATAGTTAATTTTTTAATGACAATGGTATGAAAATAAGTAGTGTCTTACGTAGGATTTTAGTTACATAGGATTTTCAAATTCCTAATAAGTGTTAAAATCCTGCCGATTTCTTATAAAGATATCATATGAATTATAGTTTCCAGATATCACGGTACTCTATAAGCGTCATTTATCATAGTTATTATAACATTTGCTGATGTATTCATTTTTTTTATCTCAAAAAACTATCGATAGGAAAAATATTATTTCAAAGCATTTACATTGAATGAAGTTTATTAATAGTTGTTCAAGGGATTCTATCTGTTGATCTATTGAGCATTAATTACTCAATATTTAGCATATAAGAACATTTAGTTACACATGTTTCACTTAACAAAATTAAGCAGATAGTACCTAGATATTTGACAGGTGTAAAAAAATTATACACAGCATATATTTTTCTTTCCAGCCAGAATAAAAAAACAACACTCCGTCCTTGTCCTTGAATAGCCATAGATTATCTTCTTAATTTTTGTCCCGACTAGACAGGTGAATTCTGATCTATTTTTTTCCTTCAACGATGAGACAAAAACAAGGTAATAGAATATGCAAATTACACTCCTTGCCAACCAAAGTTGGGAAAATAGGAATATGCTATGGAGAAGATCCTTCCGCGGATGTAAAGAATTACATAAATGATTTGTGAATCCATCCAGAAAACATGTTTAAAACATTAATTTCATTTAAAGTCTAACAGATTTGAATATTATAGGAGAAAATTTCGCAATTTTATCAGAATATGAAACGTGTATTCTAGTTAAATTGTATTCAGATCATTTTGTATGTAAATATTACCTTACAAGAGTTTCCAACTAACGCACCATCGCGCTTTTATCCCTGCCTTTTTACTATTTGTTTTAACCCAAGTTAGGTTTGCACGGAGTGTAGTAAATAGAAGACACTTAGAGTGTTTTATACGCGTAGTTTATAAGTATAGGGACACCTATTGTATACTTTTTTTACTACAGTAGAGTCCCATTTATCCGAATCTCGGTTATCCGAAATTCGACTTAAGTGAAAGGCTCGGGAATTTTTTTGCTAAAATATGAAATGTATATGCGCATAAAAAATGCTCAAAAAATAAATATATACTACTTTCGGTCCCGTACCTTTCGGATAAGCGGGACTCTACTATACTTAAAATGGAAAAGTAGGTATTGAAATGCTAAGGGGTTAGGTTAGGTTTTGAATTATCGTCGCACTAGAGCTACACGAAGGCTATTGGCGATGGGGGTCGTATTTTAGAACCACAGTCAAGTGACGAGCCGACATCTGAATTGTCACCCAACGCAACCTTAAGGGCGACATCGTACACAGCGTTAGGACTTTGAATTATATTTAACGTCCACTCCCTTATACGAGGTATTATTCGCCGGACATTTTTGGCTGCAAGGACCGTTTATAGGTCTACAGTTATTTTGGCGATGCCCAGACCCAAACCTGGGTCCTTTCGCATGCTAGGCAAGTGCCTAACCGACTGGGCTCCACAGCCCCTGGCATGCTAAGGTGACCTGTCTGTCCTTATTCCCTACAAAATAAATCGGTTCTATCCCTCGAATCTTGAAAACTAAGAATGAGAAATGTACAAAAAATAAATATCTAATGTTTAAAGTTATTTTTTAAACAAACAATGAACTTTCTAATTAAAAACCTATTCAACCAAAGAAGGTGAAATACCTTTCTTTAAAAAAAATCAAGGTTGTTAACTTATAAAATGTGCTAACTATTTTAAAAGTTTGTTGAACAAACATACGATGTGATTTATATTAAATGTTTATGTTTGTATATTAAAACTTGCATTGTTGTGGAAGATTTCTCTGAAAGTGCGACCTTTGTGTCATTATGTGTCTGGCCAGATACAAAACGATTACAAACTGCATAAAGTGTCATTGGGAAAGACAGGGTTTCAATTCAAGAAAAACTAAAGCATTCCTCTCCAAGGTCTACAGCATTTTTAGAAGTGGAAATATACCGTTTTGTCCTTCTGGCGGTTTTGGATTTTCAGAGAAGTTCACGATGTTTTTAATTCCCCAATTTAGATATCGAAGCAAATGTTCCCGTCTCGGTATTTCTAGAACAGCGTGAAAAAATATAATTTGAAAAAAAAAATCACAAGATTTTGTATCAGTTAAAATTTTAATTAACGGGGGGTATTTAATTTTGAAAATTCTGATTAAAAAAAGTTATAGATTGAAAACTTAAATTTGATACTCTTGTAGTGAAAACATGATTAAAGGTTTGTTCATTTGTCTATCTTTTTAGAGGGTTAAAGTTGAGTTATCAATTAGAGGGATTTATTTATGACTGTTTTAAATACAATCCGTTCAAGATAATAAATTTAATTATCTACTGTGTGCTGCATTATATTAAATTATGAATTCACTCTTTCTGAGAAGGGAAATCGGAATCAAGGCTTTTTGCTTTTAAACCGCATGTGACGCGGAAAATCATTGGACTAGTAAAGATTGCAGCGAACATTTTGAAAATGAACAGACATTTAAGTAGAATAAGTTTTACATTGTCTTATTTTTCTATTTTGTAATATTAAAAAATAAGTAATAATAAAATAATAAATAATCTTTAAACTTTTCACAAATAAAAAAAAATGTGGTCACCAAGAATACCATTCAAAATGTTTTTAACACCAGAACTCTAATTGCCTAAGTTTATTTAAACTAAAATTCCATGTTATCTGCTTACAAATACCAAACACAGTAATTCTGATGTTTATTAATTTTGTTTTGGCCTTTCATGCTTTTTGAACTTACCAATTTAAACTCAAGTGTTTAAACTCAGGAGCAGAGTATTTACGCAAGCGAACCTTTAGCATTTATCAGAAGCAATTTCTCAAAGACGTAAAAGCATTCCTACCATAACAAACCCATTGCCATTTAAAAAACCACAACAACACTTAAAAAAAAGAATATTCTATAAGCGGTCAAGTCAGACACGAAACTCTTTATCCATTTTAAAAGAACCGCATAAATTAAACCCTTTTTACCGAATAGTTGAGAAACACTTTACATTTTTTTTTGGCGGGATGGTATTTTGGAATGTGCCATTGACACTAGCGCACATGCTTTTAGACAATAGACCCTTAAATCAAAGATTACAAGAAGCATCCATGAGGTATTGAGAAAAACATCTCGCACTTACCGTGGACGCATCAAAGTTCTCTGCCGTGGGCCAGGTAAACTCCATTATCCAGACTATTGACTTAGACCATTGTTCCAACCACTCATTAACTTTAACACCCACAAGAAGATACACTAAATGACTGGTTATTTCAGTGCGAAAGCGGTCTAATTGACTGATGTGGTTGCTGCAGTTTACCTGCACACGGCAGTGCTGTTAAAGCAATTTTCAGGTCAGTGTCAGATATGGTGAGTTTCAAGTAGAGTAGATCTCCGATTTTGCATAAAGGTTGATTGTACGTAACAAAAGATTTAATTTAAAAATGTCGTAATGTGGAAAGCACTTGAAATTTGACATGGGCAGCCGTGGAGCAATATAAAATTGCATGGCAATTAGCAATGGACTAGTTTAATAAAGCCAGGAATTCTAGGCTATTTTCCCAAGTCTGAACTGATTGGAAAACATAGATGTCCCACGCATAAATACCAGTTAAAGTTCTGATGAGCTGCATGATATCAGGTTGGGTGTTTGCTTGCGAAATTCGACATTCTATGGAATCTATGGAATATCTATCTTCATCTATGGAATATTGAAGTGAAGCCAAGTATTCAAAAATTTTTCTACTATTATTTTCCAAGTCTGGACTGATTGGAAAATATGTATGTCGCACATATAAATGCAAATTAAAGTTCTGATACCATGCATAATATCGGGTTTCGTGCTCACTCAAGTTTTGAACTCGTCACTTGACTGCAGACCAAAGCTATGAAGCCCGTTACAGAATTATGTTTTAATGAACGCGTTGACTTGTCGTCAACGTCGCCACGACTATTTCTACTTAAAGGTGGGTACACACAGAAGGACTTTCTTCAAGCTTAGACTTAACCTTTTTCTTCTCATTGAGAAGCGCTTACATGTAACGTATATATACAGGACACCAATCAAGGAAGAGTAACAAGGTCTCTTGAACCAAGTCCCTCCGGTGTATATCCATATTTAGAAGAGCCGATAACTTAACCTTAAGAATGACCTAAAAAATTTGTTAATGGTCATGCTTCAGATCTTGAGTGGCAACACAAACGCTCATTAAAATAAATTATTCTTTCTTAAGCTCGATTGGTGAATCAAAATCACGTGGGAGCGCAGCAGCATTCAGGGAAAAGAATTACGTCACCTAAAACAAGCCGATTAAGTAAAAAGTTACCGAATAAAACATATTCTTCAACTACTCTATCTATTCTAATGTTTAGAAAGTTCAAATGCTATGATTAATGATAATAAAGCTAGAGGGGGGCAATAAGTCCCTTAAAGCTGCGCCATGACTGACGTCATATCAAAAGTTGAAAGTTCTTCTTCGAGCAATGACCCATGATTAATACATATTATGTGATAAATTGATGTTCTATCTACAGCATGGGCAATAATGTATAATATATAATAATGGTTTTGTTTATATCGTCAACAACAACAAAACGTGGGAAAAGTAGTTTTTATGCTTTTGTTGGATCACAGTGGTTTCATCAACCGGTCTTTTCGTAATTTTTTTCCAGACCAAGTCATTTTCAACATTTTTTTTAAAGAATGCTTATTTAAACTTTAAACATATTTCATTAAAATATTAATCCACAGAGTTCTTTAAACTGCATTTTTATACAACTGTTTTAAGGTTCGTATTATTTATGAAATTCGTCATCTCCAAATTCATCTTCTTAACAACACTCATTTTAGCGGGGACATAAAAATAGCTATTCTAAACATTCCTCCCTCTCCGAAAGTGAAAAAATATATAAACATACATTTTTCTACATTTTCAACAAAATATGGAAATATAAAACTATTGCCTTGCTTGAAATTCGTAAATGTCATCAAAAGAAATATTTCTTTCGTTTATAAAAAAAAATATTGTAAAACAACGCAATGCACCAATAAGTAGCTCAATCTTGAAATTAAGTACTCAGTGATTTGTTTAACAAAGGCCCTTAAATAATTAAACCACAGCATAAAAGAAATCATGTTTAACCCCAGTTAAAAAATGTAGTGCGAGATTGCACCTAAATTTTGGAATTTGCTAGATGCCATCATTATCTGGAGTGTTGTTTCTTTATTTTTGAGGTGCAATAAATTTATGTTTTCACAAAAAAATTGGTCGATTCACGATAATAAAAAGTAGTTTCAGACAGTAGGTTCCAAGCTTCCGGTACAACCTTGCTCCAAAAACTTTTGAACACCGCAGGGGTTGCACCAAGAGAGTTGCGAAGTTGAAAATTGGAAATTGAGCACACATTTTTATACCCAGCAAATTGCTCCAAATTTTGGTGCAACATAACTCTTTATTTTCAACATTAGGTGAAATGTAGTGCGAGATTGCACCTAAATTTTGGAATTTTGCTAGATGCCATCATCATCTGGATTGTTTTTTCTTTATTTTTGAGGTGTATTAAATTTATGTTTTCACAAAAAAAAATTGGTCGATTCGCGTTAACAAAAAGTAGTTTCAGACAGGAAGTTCCAAGTTTCCGGTACAACCTTGCTCCAAACTTTTGAACACCGCACGGTTGCTCCAAATTCTGGTTTGGTTAGGTTAGGGTTGAATTAGCGTCACACTAGAGCTACACTAGGGCTATTGGCGACGGGCGTAGTATTTTAGAGCCACAGTCAATTGACGAGAAGACACCTAAATAGGCACCCAACGCAATCGTTAAGGGCGACATCGCACGAAGCGTGGGGACTTAGAACTCCCTCTCGTGCACTCCCTTACACGGGGTATTATTTGTCGGAGATTTTTGGCTGCACGGGCCATTTATGGGTCGGCAGTTAATTTGGCGATGCCCGGACCTGAATCTGGGACCTTTCGCATGCTTAGCGAGTGCCTGACTGACTGGGCTCCCAAGTCTCCTCCAAGATCTGGAGTTTTCGCGTACAGGAAGAACATGCTAAGATAGAGCCCTATTTTGTCGTTAACTGCAAATCGGCTCCAAGTTTTGGTGCACCATAACTCTTTATTTTCAACAGTGAAGAACAGGTGAAATGAGAGCAAGTTATGTAGAGGCCATCGCCTTCAAAAAACACACATCTGTGTTTGTTTGCGGTGGTTTTTCCCTCAATAAACTGCAGGGTTTTTCCCTCGGAAGAAAAACACGTGTGGGGAAGAACGAGACCATTTAGGAAATAAAAATAATACAACAAAAGAAGAGAAGACGAATTGAAGAAAAAATATCACAATTATAATTGAAGGGCCTCGCCCAAGCTGTTGTTGAAGGTCAGTAGAGCTTCAGGGGGTTTAGTTCTATGAATATCTATTACATTTAAGACAAAAAAGAAGCTGGTTAAATTTTCTTTATTAAAGCAAGGTCATGGTTAAAACATATAGGGGTTTGTTTTGATCGAAAATTTAATTATTTCAGTGCTTTTTTATAGCTTAAGGGCCACATTTTTTTTGTGGTAGAGTGTGATTTTTTTATGTCAAAATTTTGGAAAGGAACTTAAATAATCGAATCAAATTTGGTGATAGTTAAATCTATAAACTGAAGGGGTGGTACTCTTAATGAGTTAATGTGAATATAACTCGACCACTATTTTTTTTTTTGATAATATTGTCTTTGTGAACATAGGAAATTTAAAATTGAGAGAGAAAAAGCTGAATTCTAAGAAATATGATAAATTACTGATAAATTTTTGATAGTTCGGTAATCAAATTTAAATAACATTCATATCAAATTTAGCAAAAATATGTTCTTTAATTGCTAAATAAATTGATGGGGTGTACTTTTAATGAGTTAATGTAAATATAACTCGACCATTATTATTATATTCTATAACTAAAATTAACTGGTTTTTATCTCATATAAAATTTGCAAATATTAACTTCGGCAAGAAAAACACTCACTTATTTCGATGGATATACAATTTACAAACTTAATGCATAAAGAAAATATTTAAAAGCTTTTGTCTGAATATATTTTTGGTGCAATCATAAGTTTATCATAATTTACTTTTACAAGTCAAACTAAAACATTTTTTTTTATTATATTCGTGCAAGCGTTTCTAAGATTAAAGTAGTTAGGAAACACCTTTAAATTATGTTAAAAGAAGAAAAGCCAATATTTTTATTGAAATTGTAATGGAGAAATATCCAAGCTAAAAGTTCTTTATAACTGCAATAAGAAAGTATTATTTATTGTACCGACCGAAATCGTAATAATATTAATATTTCTTACTTAATTTAAAAGACGCATCTTTAAGATTGGAAACACATCTACTTCTTCTAAACGAAGGTGTGCAGGGTTATTGTGATTCTCCTACTTTCATTACTCAAATACTAGTGCCAGTAAAAGTGTAAAAGACTCGCTTTATAACTAAACGAGATAATTAAGACTACTAACATGACTGTTAAGTAACTATGTTTTTTATCGTTATACATAAGGTAATACAATTATGTCGATTAATGCAGTCAATCAGTTATATCTATGTGATTTGAGGCAACTCACCATGCCATGATTTACCAAAAAAAAAAAGATAACATTATTTTCTAATTACTTTGCACAAGAAAGAAAATATATTTACATTTCTTATTATTGGGGAAATAAGTATGCAGGCAATGGCAAATAAAATTGTTTAAAAGGTTATTAAGAGTACATACCACACAAATAAAAAAAAAATCTAAATTTGCACTTTTCGCCTGGACGTTGAATGGTTGCAATATGGCGTTTATACAACCAACTAAATGACTAATTTATTACTTTTGCAATGCATTAATGAAGCTTATCTAATGAATCTGAATTTATTATTAGATAAAGATGAAAGCTGATATGTGAATCTTCTGGCTTAATACTTCAATTTCGAATTTCTAAGTAGTAATCAAAATTATAAACAAGCTTTACTTGCTTTAATAAGTTCAAATGAAAAGAAAAGACAAGGCAATTTAAAAACCAAATGAACCACGGAACTGGGAATGCAAAAAAAAAAATCCTATGAAATTATTAATGAATAATCGCTCAAAAATATAGGCAAAGAAATGTGTTATACTTTTCTTTGCTTAGCTAAAAACAAGATGCAGTACGATTTTGATTGAAACATCAAAACAGATAATGGATTAATTCCAATAATGATTAATGAAGCTGGTCTAATTATTTGAATAGATTATGACGAAACTTGAGTGAATCTTCAGACACAATATGCCGTTAAGTTCGAACGAAAAGGAAAAGAGAAGCTATTAGCACACAATAAAAAATGAAACGAAGAAAAAAGCGACAGTTACAGCGAAAGCGTGTGAAGAACGGCCTAGAAAAGTCCGTCTGTCCGGTTTTACCGTTCCGGTTTATCAGGTCCAGTGGACTGCGAAGGTCGTTTGAAAAGTAGGCCGATTTCTTTCCACAGATCACGTCAACATAAATTCTTTTTTGTTTATTCTTTTCATTTAATTTAATCATCTTTGCTGCAAAATAATAAAAATAGCTTTCAGAATATATTTTTTCTCAGTAAGATTTTAATAATTCTATTCTCATTCACAAAAATGGCGGAAAAAACCCGAACCAGCAGACGATAATTGAAACTAGTCCTTTTTTTAAAAACCATATTCGAGAAGAATGGTGTTTTTTTCATATTATTTTATTTACTATGTGTGCCAGATGAAAAGAAATGAAAATATACGCTTCTTAAGTATTCTAAGGTAATTTGATCTAAGTGTTTATACGGTTATCGCAATACGCACAACCTTGCAAGGACGTTCAGTCAACAAAGGCATTTTTTATATTTACCTTGGTTTTACTTTGTTTGAATGGCAACAGTAGCTTTTTTAAAATTACATCTAGAAAGTGATGAAAGCGTTATAGATTAACAGTTTTTTTTAAATATTTCATAAAGAAAAGAAAGGATTTAGATTGTTATTTAAAATAGTAAAATTTTTTGTAATTGCTAAATAATAGTATTTTGGAGCATTGTTGGGGAAGCAATTAAAAACAACAACAAAAATGCGAGAAAAATTCACATGACTTAGAAACAGGTTAAGTGACAAATTATTTGTTGTTTCTATAGATTACTCAAAACCAGTAACCATGATTTATTTTTAAAATCGGCATATAATTTTTAAAAAAAATCCTTCGTGCAGTTTTCTATAGAGTTTTTAAGTTAAAATTATCTAAGACCCGTATAACACTTTGGATATTTATATTTTATTAAAAACAAGCATGTTCTATTGTTGCTTTAAGCATAATAAATTTAACTTCCTATTTTGTATCGAGCGCTCTGTTTTTAGCAAAGAAAGATATTTAAAAGACTTTTCAGAAAAATATATAATATTTTTCAATTCATTAGAAGTAGGGGAGAGAAGGGGAATGGCGCCACCTTAAGGGAAATTGAATTTTCATGCAGAATTGTGTTGCAATTAATGTAAATTGTAATGAGCATAGCATACTACAGTTCATAACCTATCTTGTAGAGATTTTTCAAAATTTAAATCTTTAATAGAAACTGAATAAAATTGTATTTTTCTAAAGCTCGCACAGTAGCGGGATTACCCCGGTATCTGGGGTAATGCCGCCACACCACTGGGGTTATTCCGCCACATCAATTAACAAAGCAATTAATCTACAAATAATGAAAAATTACATGATAAAGCAATACATATAGAACTAAAATAGGTTTAATTAACTTTGGAACGGTAAAATGTACAGGGTACAGCTCTTTTATTAACTTTCTGTGTGCAACTAACTATGCAGGTTTTTTTTTAAAGCTTCGTTGGTCTATTTGACCAGTTCAGTAATTCTTTTTCGGATACGTGGCATCTCTAACGAAAACTAATAGGTTGTAGGGCCAATATATGAAATTTCTATTTTACGGATCATGCCGCCATCCTTTTGCATGTGGCGGCATAACCCCAGAGTGATGTGGCGGCATTACCCCAGTAAGACAAAAGGGCATAGGCGGTTGTTTAAAGAAAGGTAATTAGCCTAGCGTCCAAACTAACGACGTAATAAAATAGCCAAATAATTACTCTTTTAAATGATATATAACTGATTTATCTAACTTAGAGATAGCAGTCACTTATCGCTAAATTTCAGAAGGCTCAAGATTAGATGAAAATCACTAAAAACCGTATTTTTTAAATAACTTTACACCAACTCATCGCCCGGCCATTAGCGTCTATACTACAAATTACTATGTTCCCTGCTACCTGCTCTCCCCTACACACAAATCACGGGTAAAAAAATGGAAAAATGACCCTGAAACAGTCATATTAG
Source organism: Hylyphantes graminicola (assembly GCA_023701765.1). NCBI lineage: Eukaryota > Metazoa > Arthropoda > Arachnida > Araneae > Linyphiidae > Hylyphantes > Hylyphantes graminicola. The sequence goes on along the minus strand of CM043115.1, from coordinate 56,632,425 downwards.
ATTTAAAATCCATGAAATCCCATAATCTTTTTTTCACATTATTTGAATATATAATCTTTTAATTAAATTTCTTTCTGCTCGCTGTTCAAACAATGATAATTCAATTTAAAAGGACACGGTACCACTTTAAAAAAATCTTTAATTTTGACATATTCATTATAAAATTGATGTTTTATTAGTTCAATCGATATTTAAAAACAATTTATGGCAAAAAAGCAATTTAATTTTTTATGTTATTTAAAAAAATTAAACATCCGATCTAGAGCCTTTGCGGGTAATAGGGCCAACTAGAGGAGGATAAGCGAGTCAGCCTTGGCCTGCAAAAGGCTGTTGAGCTTATGAAGAGAGGACGAAAAAAATTAAAACAATTTGAACTTTTTTTTAAATGCTAAGGATTTTTTAAATGCAAGTGTTTTAGCAATTTTTTTCCTCATATACTTAAACTGTTTTACATAGGAATAGCCATCCAAATTTGATTTATCTTACACTCTTAAAACAAACACTCCGAATTTAACTCAGTCTGAGTGGATTTCACTCCTCCAGACTGGAAAATGCACTTCTCCTTTTCGAGTGGATCCTTTGTGTGAAACCTCCGACAGGATCACTCCAAACGAGTGATTTTAACTCAAGTCTGAGAAAATATGCATGCCTTTAGGGTGTCGAAAATGCACTTCTCCAACTGGAGTGGATTTCACTCTTTTGTTTTAAGCGTGTAAGGAGTTGCTTTATAAAAAATATTTATCTAGAAAATTCCCAAATTATTTTAGCATATATGAAAAATTTCAACCTTAGCATTTTTCATTTATTTTTACTGCTTTATTTATTTTATTTTAAAAAAGTATTACTTTTGAAAACGATTTTTAATTTTTTAAATTTTTTTGAATTAATAAACTAATAAATTTTTTAATTTATTCAACATGCAAAGAAGACTACTTTTAAACATGATCTGTCTTAGTCTTATGTTCACATTATGTCATTTGTACAGGTAATAAATATTTAAGTATTTCCGCATGACCAGTGAATTTCCAGTTCACTATAATAAATAAAAATAATATCGGAAATTTTCTTTTAGCGTCCTTGCAAGGCTGTAGGAAAGGCAAGGATGCAAAATAAGTAAGAACTTGTTATTTTTCAATTGTTTTAAATATTGTCATAAATTGTGTAAGGAATTATTTTTTTGCGGATAAAGTGGAAAAAATTAATTTATGAAATAAAAACTTAACAAGAAAATATTCTTTGTTAAAAGCTGGCAAAAAAAAAATAAAGAAAAAAGATTAATTAAAGTATTTCTTAAAGATTATTTATTAAAGGTTATTTTAAGTCATTTCTTGGCCGTTTTTTAATAATTGAACAAAACTGTTCTTGATTTATGTTATACATAGTTTTTTATGGATACATTTTGCCTTTTTTAATAACGATAAGGTTTGACTAATGTAGGTAGAGCCCCAGTTTACACAGTAACGCTACAACAATATAGCGGTTAACTCTCAGAAAGTACTTTTATAAAATAAGTTATCCTTGGGAAATAACAACAAACATACAAAAAGCGTTCCCAAAAGAACTCAAAAGTCTCATCCTTAAAAGGTGATCTACCAAGAAAAACGTTAAAACTGTTCAAGCATGCGTTTCCACACTATCACGTAATTTGAAAATACCGTTAGTTTTTTACGAAAACATATGAACCTGTTTCCATGTTATTTTAGTTTAATCATGCGCAGGAGCCCGCGTGAGATCAAAATCAAGAGTGTGATTAATTGGAAATATTTTTTTTTTGTTAAAAGTTTAATAGGTTTTTGATGGATGTATTATGGTGTTCGAAACAAGTACCAACGTTTGTTTGAAAAGTTTGAGCTTTTTTGTATTAATTGTGTGTATTATATATTTTAAAAATTGGAGAGACATCGAATTGTAAACATTGCAAAATATTGGCTTTCATTGAGGTCAATCAGAAGAGATTTTTTTATTTTAACAAATACTTTGACGAATAAAACACTCAATTATTAAGTACGTTATTACTTATTATTACTACCAGACACAAAACAATCCGTAATTAGCCCCTATGGCTTATGAATTGTTTGCGTATTTTTTTACGTAAATTCAAATTAAAAAATAATTTCTCTATCATAACTCTTTTAAACTTTAAATAACATTTATAATTTCGTTTTCTTTGAACACATTAATTTTTTTTTAAAATGATAAATAAATTCGTCCTAGTTTACAAACATGTGCCATTTATTTAAATGAACCGGTTCATAAATATGAAATTTTTCTTGAAAAAAATTTCAAATTAATGTGATGAATAGATCTAGTATTATTAATTATATGCTTCCTAACAGTTTAAAAACAGTAAAAATATTTCAAACATCAACCCAAAGGAATTCTTTCATTAACTTTTAGTTTGTTCAAAAGTAAGATGGTATAATTTTGTGTATAAGTTTTTTTCGAATTAATAAATCAATGTAATGATAAATAGATTTTTGTAATTTTTTAATGGTTGATAATACGTTGTAAAATGATATTTCAACTTTCTATCTAATATACTTTTGCACACTCGGAGCGACCAATCTCTATTAACGAACGATTTATTAGGGAACTGGATTAGGGTCGCTCTCGGAGGTTTCACTGTATAATTGATTTTGTAAAAATGTTATAACATTCGTGTATATGAGCAAGTAGAATATACATGCTATTAAATATATTTTTCTAAATGTTAATTCTAATTGGTGGACTTTTTTGTGTTAACAAAAACAAATGCAGTTTACAAACCACTTGAATTATTTTATAACCTCTTTTACTTTCTTAAAAGCTCAAAAATGTTTATAGTAGCACTTACTAGTTTCGAAGATATTTTACGACGGATGTAACTATTTTATGTACATTGCATACATATTTTTCTACATAGTTTATATTTTAACGTGTTTTTCTGACGTGATTGTAAGACCAGGTTCAATCCTAAGATACAGAAAAAGCAACCATTTTAAGACGTCATCAGTACGTTGTTGTATGACGGATGTAACTATTTTATGTACATACATATTTCAGTTTACATTATAACATTGTTTTCTCTCGTGATCGTAAGACCACGTTTAATCTTACACTCTTAAAACAAAAGAGTGAAATCCACTCCTCTAGGAGTAGTGCATTTTCGACTCTGGAAATGAGTGAAAATTAAATCAGACTGAGTTAAAATCACAGATTTGGAGTGATCATGTCTGAGTTTTAACAAAACAAAGGAATGAAATCAACTCCTATAGGAGATGTGCATTTTTTGCACTTGAAGGAAGAGAAAATTAACTCAGACTGAGCTAAAATCGCTCGTTTGTACTAGGAGTGTAAGATACAGAAAAGGCAACCATTATAAGACGTCATCAGTACGTTTTTTAAGAGCACATTTTACTCATGTAATTTCACTCATAGTGTTAATGTATTCATAAAAAAATCCAAAAACATTTTAAAAAACATTTTCTTTTTCAATTTGAAAGGTCGCCAACGAACATGTGTACGTCTACAAAACACGTGTGAAGCTTACAAACATCCTGACGTGCTTTACTTTATTTGTCGTCTTTCGTCCTTGCAAGGCTGTGTGCTTGGTTAATTGAGCACAGTGACAGAGAATGGTAATGAGAAACCGCATACTTCCTTGAAGTGTCAAATTTTAAAAGAAATGCATATATTTAACGTTTTTTGAAGTTATGATGTTGATAGCAGGTTGTGTTGTTGGTTATTTATAAAAATAACTGTGTAAATTACAGATTATCGGTTTTTGTTTAAAACCCACCAATGCTAGATTTTTAATTTTAACTTTTACTTTAAACAATATACTTCGTTTTTTGATGGTCATACGTTGTGGAGAAAATGTTTGAAAAAAATCACTTTGCCTTGGAACTTAATTATTTAAATAATAACTAAATATTAGTAAACTATTAAATAATAAAACTAAAAACAAAATTAAATAACTAAACTATTAAATAATAAAACTATTAAATAATAAAACTAAAAGCTAAATTAAATAACTAAACTATTAAATAATAAAACTTAATTATTTGTATAGCCATAGACTTACCATTTTTGACGATACATTAAGTTTGGGGAAAATTGTATCCTTCAATGGCTATGTCCACACTGCGACAATAAAAATGACAAGACATTGCGGGCGCATGGAAATGCCGATACGAATTGGTCAGGCATGCGCGCGCACCTACCTCGAATGGACCAAATTGCATATATATTTCAGTGCGCGCGCAATTTCTTGTCATTTTTATTGTCGCAGTGTGGACATAGCAAAATATATGCAACTCATCTAGGAACACAAGGGAATCTTGTGTTCATACGGAAGCTTATTTTGCTGTAATACTTGAGTTGTTAGCCGCCCCGGTGGCTCAATCGTTAGGACGCTAGCCTATGGAGCTGCTGGAGTCTTGCTCGAATCCCGGTCAGGCATGGATGTCTGTGACCGTCAATAAATGTTTTTATTTGTCTATGTGTTTGTGTTGTCCTTTCTTTGTGTGTCTCTTGTGATTGTAAGAACTCTTTCTGTGTCTGTCCCACTTGACGAAAGCTTATAAGCGGTTCTCTGAACAAGCGCACAAGCTGAAATATATATGTACCTACCACACCATACCATACCATACTTGAGTTGTTAAATATTTTCCTGATTTATTGTAGGTTTTCATGTCATTTCCGTTTATTAGAATTTTTTGAAAAAAAAATCTCAAACGTTCATTATTTTTAGAAAAAAATTCTTCATCGTTCAACTATCAAGATAAAGAAGATTAAAGGATTGGTTTTGATAAATTTTGTTTATTCCTGCTGAATTATTTAGCAAAATTGCCAGACATTGAACCTTAACCATCTAGTGCATACTGTTGTAATTTGGCAACATACACTTTCATATACTTTGTGGGTCCCGGATGGCCGAGTGGTTAGCATCGCAGGCCAGCGGTCTGCGCGCTGTAACGGATGCTGGTTCGATTCCCGATTAAGCCCTGGGTGTACTTCCTTTCTCTGTGACAGTAAAAACTCTTTCTGTGTCTGTCTTACTTGATGAAGGCTTATAAGCGGGTCTCTAATCAAGCACACAAGCCGGAATATATATGTACCCACCCTAACCCCTATCCACTTAGTGACTTTAAGATATTGTTGATGTTCGTCAACTTTAAGCAATTTTTGTATTCTACTGGAAGCTATATTAATGTTTTCGAATGAAAAAGTTACTTAGACAAAGAAGACAATTATTTTGTAATGCATACAATTTAAAGGATACATTGATCCCACATTCGCATTGTCCTCAATGTTCTAAGTCTTTGGAGATGCTACTATTAAAAAAATGTGTAATTTATTTCCAAAGCAAAGATATTTTCTTCATTTTTTTCCGTAATGTATCACCATCAAATATATAAATATGTTTTTGAAGTAGAAATAAATAATATCACGCATTGGAAGGTATATGTCAAAGTTAGACAATAAAAAGTATCAGAGGCGAATAAATTGTTTAGATTATATGATGCAAAGACGTAGTAAGTAAAAATAAAATTCAGTGAAACAGAAATTGCTGTGGTAAGCACACAAGGAAGTGCTTTTGTTTGATTCATAGAAAGCACACAGAGAACAGCTTTAGGTTAAAAAAAATATATAATAGCATAACGCATCCTAGTGCAAACTTTCCTCTAAAAACAATTATACTTCCTTGTAAGGCAATAACATTTAATATTAAGGTACCATTTTATTACAACTTTTTTATTTTATATTTAACCTCACCCTTAATATTTCTTAAACATTCTTCTTTATTCTTGCCAAAGAAATATTTTTTGGACCCCTTTTTGGATTTTTTGGAACTTGTCGACAATAATAAGCCTTCTACTGATAAAATTGAAATTCAGTGAAAAAATTTTGAAAAACATTCACAATTTTTAATTTGATTAAGTGTAGATAAGCTATTCCACTATATTTTTCGTTAAAAGTTGTAGTGATAATCACTTTTTACACAGGTGACTTTCACTACAGAAAGGATAATTTTGCATGGAAATAGCCATTAGTATTATACAAAAAATGAAATACTATATTTTATAATCTTAAACATTTATTAAATATCTGTAATAATAAAAGAAAGAGACTGTCTGTCTGTGTGTATGTCTGTGGATCGCAAAAGACCTACTTAGACTGCTCTAAAAAAAAATCGAAATTTTTAATATGGATTCCTTTAAATACCTACGTGTGCACATGAGGCTTAGTTTTTTCATATTTGATTGTGATTTTTAATTAATATAATTAGTTTAAAAAAAACGTCATCCACGTGGGATTGCGGGACCATAACAGGGCTTGAAAATACATGGACCGGGCCGAAACGGGGGCTTGACGTCATCCTCTATTAGTTTGATTGATTGATTTTGGTTGAGATATGCGCACGCCCGAAGGCTGCTTCATCCTCTATTAGTGTTTGCTTTTTTAAGTGCGCATGCGCCAACACGAATTTAATTTTGTTTTGATTTTGAGTGTATTTTCAAAAGTAAACATGCCTCTAAAAGGAAGCAATGCGAAGTTAACGGGTTCCCAGTAAGGCGGGACCATACTATTAGTCTATTAAAATTCATTGGTTTTTATACTTCAAAATAAATTTGTTATTTATGGAACGATATTTTTCGAAACAAAAAGGTTCAGCACGCGTTCCTTCAACTTCCCGATCATTATTGGTCTCATTTCGGTCTTAATTTCCTTCTAATTTGTCGCCATTTTTTATATTTTTCTTTTACCAGAAGCCATTTTTGGATGCACGTGGGTTTACTTTGACGCACTTTATGAAACTTACTCACTCTTATTTTTTATTGCTTTTTGAAGTTTAGGATGACCGCAGGAAAACAGCTATTAGATTTCCAGATAATGAGGTTAAAAATTACCTGACGGAAATAGTTTTGTGTTACAAATTATACGGAAAGAATTATTGTTGGGTGGCGGGATAGGGTTACAACTATTTCTCGGAGCCGCGGTAGCTCAGTCGTGTGAAGCGCCGTGCTCGCATCGGGAGGGTTGTGGGTTCTGTCCTCGGCGGCGCTCGCAATTCTGATGGTCGCTGGGTCGGTGCTTGTAGACCGCCGTGTTGACTAATGGTGGCTGGGGCACGTTAAATATGTCGTGGTCACAAAGTCCTCCATGTTCCCGTACCAAATTAATACCTCTGGGGGTGCCAGATCAGGGGGGTTATCGGTCTTTGATCTGGATCAAAATTCCGATATGTGAGTGAGAATGGATGTGTGAAAGGGACCTTCCTGTAAAACGGATGTGTCATGCTGACGGGCAACAGTCGGACTTCCTCCCTTGTGGCGCTCAATAAAAACGGAAGCCGCCCTCTTCGCCTTAAAATGGGTAGTCCTCTACTCCGGGCTCGGTTACCGAGTGGCATTAGAAACAACAACACTATTTATCGACAAACATTTTTAGCTCTTTCATATTGCGTAAAGCATAAAGTAAACTTACAAAAATACCAACAAAAAGTTCAATAGCTACTGTTAGTCGAGGCTATGTGGCTTAGTGGTAGTGCTTCGCATTGTTAGGCCACTGGTCCGGAGATAGAATCCCTGATTGGACGAGGTTGACCCATCCTTTCATCCCTTAAGTAGGAAGATAAAAGGTGTACCAAGCATGGTTATTAACTAAACACTGGGAGTTCCGCGTGAGGCTGACCACCTTAGCGGGACATAGGCCTCTAGGTCACGAAAACTGAAATAGGTACCGCATGCCCTGGCCTGGGCTGTTGCGCTGACTAATTTAGTTAGCTATTTTGTTTAGCTCTTGAAAACTGTTGCTTTAATTGGGAACAAATTGATTTTGGGCTGTAAAAAGTGTTCACTTTTATTGGACGATTATTTTCAATTTAAATGTTTGATCCGGTTTACAAGTAATGCATTAATTTAAAATTTTGTTCAAGTACATCTCTAAATAACATTTGAGTTGACTTTTAATTGTTTTTAGGTTCATTGACGTTTTAACTATTTCTAATTAGCTCATTTTCTAAACATTAATTGCCAATTTTAGCGCTCTAATAAGTTTCAAATAAAAACAAATAATAGATTGTTAATTATTTAGTGATTAAATAAATAGATTTTTTAAACATAATTTTCAATTCATTTAGCTAATTAGGGATTTTTAATCTTAGTTTTTATTGAAAACAAAATTTAATGCACCAAATGGTAAAGAAAGGAGAAAAGCATATAAACAATTAATATACAATCTATCGCCATTGAATTCGATTTCACTATGTCTTTCATTTCCGATTTTAATTGAAAATGTCGCAACTAGAGCAGACATTCAGGATTCAGACTAAAATGTAGTTGTAATGTGTAGTAAAAAAACTGTAAATGAAATAATTTTTTTGATGTTTTTCCAATTTTTTTAAACCTTTGACATGAATTAAGCTGTTTGAATATTTCTCTATAAATACACTCTCAGAAATAACACTTTCATTTTTGACGATTCATGAATCCACAAGCCTCATTTCGTTAATTTTGAGGATTGTTTCGTCAAACTATCACGTGAGTTTTGAGTAAACGCGAATCCTCACTTTTACGATCGTGATTTGACGATTCTGTATCTTGATTTTGAGGAAACTGAATCTCATTAATGTACTCAAATGCTCAAAAATGACGAAATATTTCTTTAGATTAGCCGAAAATCGAATCCTCATAAAAATGACGATTAAAATTTCCTCACTTTGAGGAAAGGAAAATTCGGAGCATTTGCCAGTAAACGGATCGTCAAAATTAAGGAAAATTTCGTCGTTTTTGAGCATTCATTTTCTAGAGTGTAGATAATATTTTAAAATGTGATTTTATTTAACATTTGAAAATTTCATTGTATTTAACATTAACAATTTGATTCTATTCAACATTTTAAAATCATATTCTGTTTAACATTTTAGTAAAGTTTTAAATTTCAATTTAACACTTTTAGTTTTTATTCTATACTTTTTTTTTGTTTAATTACAATTTTTTAAATTTTCTTTTAAATTACCTCAATAGTTCCAAAAAATGTTTAAAGCTAGGAACATTATTCGTACAGCCTTGACCTCAACCCGTATTAGATGTTAGATGTAGTCATTTAGATGACAGAAGATGCAGGTAATGTTCCAAAAAATTATCTCATTTCCAAAAACTTCCGTATCAGAAAAAGATTGTGAGCGTTACTGACACTATTATACGGGAAGATCATTTGATTCTAAGGTTAGACTTGATCCATTTTAAATAAAAAAAATAGTTTCATTTCTAAAACGTTTCAGAAATAAAAAAAATACGACCAAAAAATTTTGAACGCTTAACAATCACTACATTTTTTTTATCAAAAAATTATATCTGAACATAATAAAAAATAAACTTTAAAACGAGATCAATTCATACGCCGATCCGGCGGCATAGTGGTTAAGGCATTGGCCTCTGGAGCTGCTGGGTCCGGGTTCGAATCCCGTTCAGGCATGGATGTTTGTGTTTGTCGAGTTTATGCGGAGTACGTGCTCGTAAAATCTGTTGGGTCCGAAACTCCTGTGGGCGGTCATTGCGCAGCTTCCCATGGGTACAGGTCCCTGGAGAAAATTTCCCTCCCCTTCAGGGACATGTCTAAATTGCGGAGGTGGCGACAGATGGCAACATCTGTCATATGTGTTTGTGTGTGTCTTGTGCTGTCCTACTTGACGATGGTTTATAAGCGGGTCCTGCGGCCAAGCACACAAACCTGAAAATATATGTCTACCAACCAACCAATCAATTCATACAAATCCCTCTTACACTTCACTTCTTGACCAGAGATGCTTTTACATCTATTAGGTGTAACGGGCGCGGGTTCGATTTCCGCCTTCGCCCTGGGTGTACTTCCTTTCTCTGTGTCGGTAAAAATTCTTTCTGCGTCTGTTTACTTGTTTCGTCACTTACCTTGGTTTAGACTTTAGAATTAATGAGCTCTAAGCCAATGACACTCGTTTAGCGCTAGTGCGACGTTAACTTAACTAAATAAAGCTTTATTTCACTTTCGGTTTACCAACTTTGTGAAGTAATGAACACATCCCTAAATTTTTCGTGATGATGTAACTGTCGGAATACATCTGTTTCGAACAAAAAGAGAAATAAATAAAGAATTACAAGTTTTCTTTTCAAGTTCCATAAGTTTCTTGCCATATTGCTTGGAAAATCCCAGATATTGCAATAATTGGTGGAACCCAAAGAAACTTTTAAGCGATGATAGTGAAAATGTTGAAATAATCCACTTACATAAAAACAAGGTAAAATGTAGAATTATTTCGTCAAATATTTCATAACAAAGAATGGTTGTTTCACTAATTAGTACATGACTTCCTCTTTAAAGAATATTTTTAATTCTATTACAAAATTGCAGAGATTTTTTTTAGCTTAGAATAGTATATCTTTCTGAAATACGTAAAATAATTTAAAATCTTTGCACAGTTAAAATTTACTTTGATTTTACCTATTCAACGATACATTTGTCTTTTTTTAAAAACAAAAATTAAATTTATAATATAATTTTTTATTGATTAATGCGGTTTATCAAAACACGTAATCTTGATTTACTATTGACGACGCTTTTAAACTTCCATATCCATGGTTGAAACTATAATTGACTGTAATTGACAAGCGCAATACTCCCTTTTGAAGAACAAATTCATTGTATGATACATTTCAAATTTCAATTTTTTTTAAAAAATCTGAATTATAAGTATGATTAAAATTGGAAAAACTAACATAATATCATAATAATTATAAATATAATTTTAAAAATAACTCATTTAAATTTAAGCTGTCTATTGTTGCCAATTCATCAACCGCATGAGAAGCTTTATTGGTATGGATAGTAATACTTGTCATCTTGGAGATTTCCGTCAGTCTGTCTGCTACGCTTCCCCAACTTACCTGTATTCAATTTTCGAAATTCCTTTTTGTTTTGTTTGAAAAGTATGATATCAAAGATCCCAGTTTTTATACTTTTATCTGTTTGTACATACTATGAGAATTTCTTTGAATATTAACCAATACCTGCTCCATTTATGCTGCCATTTCCGAATAAAAATGCTCCTTAGTTTAACTTTTTATAGTTCGTTTTTTATTTAATTTGTCTAACATAAACTATTCAGAATTATGGTCTTCATTTGTCTTTTACTTTGATTATTTATTCAAACTTAAACTTGAGTATTGGCATCTTGGAGATTTCCGTCAGTCTGTTACGCTTAAGACTAAACAATCGACCTAGATTTTGGCTGCAGGCCATAAATGCGTAAAAGTACCATAAAAGTAGGCTATTTTTGTTCTTTCCGAACATCTTGTTTTATTTAAAATTATTTTTAATTGTTTTTGAAAGTTCATATTTCCGCCTTTATTTGCATAGCCAAAGATCCACTTCAAAATTTCGACATGAGCGCAGTTCTGCCATGTTTCAGTTAAACTGCAGTATCTAGCCTCATGACTTGAGCCATTGTTGCAATAACTTTATAACTCTAACCTCCAACAAAATATTCTGAAAGACGAATTATTTGAGAGCAATAATGGTCCAATTCATTATTGTGGTTACTGCTGTTTACCTGGAGGTTGAGAAGTTGTCTTCTTCAAACAAGTACCACACGCTTTAATTTCTGAGAGTCACGATTAACAATGTGTGCATTTCATCACACAATAAACAAGCGCATTTGAATATCTTCATGCGTTGCGCAGTTTTTGATTAACCGGTTCTCATTTTACAAGAAATATGTATCAGAAAATTAAGAAATTCTTTAATGACGGGTTATCATTATTTCCTATTGAAAAATAAAAAAATTGAATAAAAATGTATTAAGTATAGGGTTAATTTTGAAACTGGTGGTTTGGTTTAGAAAGAATTTTTAATATTTTTAAACGAACAAGTTATTGCTTCAGTCTGGTATTTTTTATGTGTTTTTACGGCAGGTGCTGACAATAACACAACCTACTGCCGACTGTCGGAAATTCGGCGTCGGAAAGAAATATCCCTTCTTTTTACTTGAAAAGTTGCAATAAACAATTAATATGAAGTTTTCAAGTTGCAGAATCATTTAAAAACCTTTGGTGTAATAATTATATTTCTTCATGGAGTAACACTACACTAACATTGCGGAGTGACGTAACATAAACAAAGAGTTTATTTCAGATAATCGGAAAGAGCAAGTACTGCAATGCTTTTATTATTATTTTCACCATGCGATCAGCTAACTTAAGGAAAAGGTGATGCCACTTCCGGCTCTCAAAACTTAATTAATTAATTATAAGAAAAGGTCATGGGTTAAGTAATTTTATAGGTCAATTACCCCTGGTTCAATTACCCCTGGATGGAACAGTAAGTATGAATTGTTATTATTTTCAAAAGAAAATATAATTGGGAAGAAATGCATTAACAAGATTATAGTTATTACTCATTTTACTTAAGTCGAAAAGCTGTTATAAATTGTTTTAATATAAACTTTTATTGACATATTGTGTACAGTTAGTTGCAGAAATTGGCATGATTTGTGGATTATTACTTTATAACTATGGAAAATTATATAATATACTAGCTGTTTAAGGTAGCATTAAGAATATCAAAGTTAGTTTTAACCAAGTAAAAAGTTTTATTATACGATTAGATGGAAGGCCCTATTGTATTCATGCTTACGGTATAAAACTTTTTTCTTTGAAATTCTTTTCTATATAATGCTAAAGAGTTTATTTAATTAAAAAATTCAGAGGAAAGGGAAATTGCATTTCCTAAAACCTTCAGATTGTTATTAAACAACTTCTTTTCCTTCTTTAATGTGTCTTTTGACATGTCTGTTGTGCATTTGGTCTTAGAAAGCTAAGAAATAAAATAGCTAAGAAATTAACAAAAACACTCGATAACTGTCAAGAGCAATTTTGGCGGGTAGTATAAGTCCAACAAGGCATTCATCTGCTCGCCCCGTTATATGATGTTCAAAATTGCGAAGCATGTCTTCCCAATTTCGCCTGTGTACTTCTACTGTGACGTAAACCCAGCCCAACAAATACCCCCTAGATTTGATTTACCAAAAATTAAGCTGCCTTGCATGACAAGTGGACCGATTTGGTGGATTTGACTATAAATATTTCGTCCCTCGATATCATATTATCGTAAAAAGTTAAACAGAATTAATATAGCTATCATTGTTAAAGCAATTCAAAACCGATTTTTAATGTGACGTTATGTTGCTTATACTTTTAATCTACCACTTTAAGTCCCCTTCATATGGCGCAATTTTAAGTTTATGAAACTAAAAGCTAAGAGTTTTATCGAAAAATTGCTTTAAACAGTACCAATGCCAGCAACTCCTTAAGAACCACTTCATTTTTATACAAATAACAAACATTTTCTTTTATATCCACACGATTGTATAGTTTAGGTCGCATAGGGATATGTGGTATTGGCCCGACGAAACCAAACTATCCCCCCCCCCCCCTATCAGGGCGATCCCAAACAAATCAAAACTAAACCTACCGGGGCGCACCCCCAAAAGCCCAAAACTATCCTACCAGGGCGCACCCCAAACAAACCAAAACTATCCTACCAGGGCGCAACCCAACCACCAGAGGGCGCCCTTCCCCACAGCCGCAGTGGTCACGTGACTCCGCAGCGCCCCCGCGATTTCCGACAGACGATTCCTGGGGTAAAAATCCGGGAATATGGCAACGGGAGAAACCTTTCGACCGACCCTGACCCATCCCTCGCTCCCGAAAGAATGTATTTAGAATGTTCTAAGATTCCTAACTATCTTTCTCAAGATGGTTGAGGGCTGGTTTTGGTAGAGCTGGTGCGATTGGAAGGTGTAGAAGCCGGTAAGGTTTCTTTTTATCTTTTGTAGATAAGGGATTTTATTGATGTGTTTTTGTTAGTATTAGGAATGTGCAGAATGTTATTCTACTATGGTAGGGATACAGATGTACATATCTTTAATTTTTTTAGCTATTATTTTTTTGTTAAAATGGTTGAGAGCTGGTTTTGGTAGAGCTGGTGCGATTGGATTTAGTAGTAGCTGGTAAAGTTTTATCTTTTATTGATAAGATATTTTGTGTGTATAATAACAATGCAGAATGGTATTGTGAAGATAAAGATGAAAACAAAATGTGAAGTTTTTATTTTTGTTATTTTTTTTATTAAAATGGTTGAACGGTGGGTTTTGGTAGAGTTGGTGAGATTGAATGGAGTAAAAGCCGGTAAGGTTTTATATTTGTTGATATAGATAGGATGTGTTTAGCTGTAATAACAATGCAGAATGTTATTGTGAAGATACAGATGTATACATGGTGTAAAGATTCTATTTTTTTTTTTATCAAAATGGTTAAGAGCAGATTTTTGTAGAGCCGGTGTGATTGAATGGAGTAGAAGCTGGTAGGGTTTTATCTTTTGTAGATAAGGGATTTTATTGATATATTTTTTATGTGTATTGTGAATGTGCAGAATGTTATTTTATTATGTAGAGATACAGATATACACATTGCAAAGGTGTTTTTAGCTATCATATTTTGTTAAATTGGTTAAAGGGTGGTTTTGGTAGCTGGTGCAATTTAATGTAGTAGAAGCCGGTAAGGTTTCTTTTTATCTTTTGTAGATAAGGGATTTTATTGATGTGTTTTTGTTAGTATTAGGAATGTGCAGAATGTTATTCTACTATGGTAGGGATACAGATGTACATATCTTTAATTTTTTTAGCTATTATTTTTTTGTTAAAATGGTTGAGAGCTGGTTTTGGTAGAGCTGGTGCGATTGGATTTAGTAGTAGCTGGTAAAGTTTTATCTTTTATTGATAAGATATTTTGTGTGTATAATAACAATGCAGAATGGTATTGTGAAGATAAAGATGAAAACAAAATGTGAAGTTTTTATTTTTGTTATTTTTTTTATTAAAATGGTTGAACGGTGGGTTTTGGTAGAGTTGGTGAGATTGAATGGAGTAAAAGCCGGTAAGGTTTTATATTTGTTGATATAGATAGGATGTGTTTAGCTGTAATAACAATGCAGAATGTTATTGTGAAGATACAGATGTATACATGGTGTAAAGATTCTATTTTTTTTTTATCAAAATGGTTAAGAGCAGATTTTTGTAGAGCCGGTGTGATTGAATGGAGTAGAAGCTGGTAGGGTTTTATCTTTTGTAGATAAGGGATTTTATTGATATATTTTTTATGTGTATTGTGAATGTGCAGAATGTTATTTTATTATGTAGAGATACAGATATACACATTGCAAAGGTGTTTTTAGCTATCATATTTTGTTAAATTGGTTAAAGGGTGGTTTTGGTAGCTGGTGCAATTTAATGTAGTAGAAGCCGGTAAGGTTTCTTTTTATCTTTTGTAGATAAGGGATTTTATTGATGTGTTTTTGTTAGTATTAGGAATGTGCAGAATGTTATTCTACTATGGTAGGGATACAGATGTACATATCTTTAATTTTTTTAGCTATTATTTTTTTGTTAAAATGGTTGAGAGCTGGTTTTGGTAGAGCTGGTGCGATTGGATTTAGTAGTAGCCGGTAAAGTTTTATCTTTTATTGATAAGATATTTTGTGTGTATAATAACAATGCAGAATGGTATTGTGAAGATAAAGATGAAAACAAAATGTGAAGTTTTTATTTTTGTTATTTTTTTTATTAAAATGGTTGAACGGTGGGTTTTGGTAGAGTTGGTGAGATTGAATGGAGTAAAAGCCGGTAAGGTTTTATATTTGTTGATATAGATAGGATGTGTTTAGCTGTAATAACAATGCAGAATGTTATTGTGAAGATACAGATGTATACATGGTGTAAAGATTCTATTTTTTTTTTTATCAAAATGGTTAAGAGCAGATTTTTGTAGAGCCGGTGTGATTGAATGGAGTAGAAGCTGGTAGGGTTTTATCTTTTGTAGATAAGGGATTTTATTGATATATTTTTTATGTGTATTGTGAATGTGCAGAATGTTATTTTATTATGTAGAGATACAGATATACACATTGCAAAGGTGTTTTTAGCTATCATATTTTGTTAAATTGGTTAAAGGGTGGTTTTGGTAGCTGGTGCAATTTAATGTAGTAGAAGCCGGTAAGGTTTCTTTTTATCTTTTGTAGATAAGGGATTTTATTGATGTGTTTTTGTTAGTATTAGGAATGTGCAGAATGTTATTCTACTATGGTAGGGATACAGATGTACATATCTTTAATTTTTTTAGCTATTATTTTTTTGTTAAAATGGTTGAGAGCTGGTTTTGGTAGAGCTGGTGCGATTGGATTTAGTAGTAGCCGGTAAAGTTTTATCTTTTATTGATAAGATATTTTGTGTGTATAATAACAATGCAGAATGGTATTGTGAAGATAAAGATGAAAACAAAATGTGAAGTTTTTATTTTTGTTATTTTTTTTATTAAAATGGTTGAACGGTGGGTTTTGGTAGAGTTGGTGAGATTGAATGGAGTAAAAGCCGGTAAGGTTTTATATTTGTTGATATAGATAGGATGTGTTTAGCTGTAATAACAATGCAGAATGTTATTGTGAAGATACAGATGTATACATGGTGTAAAGATTCTATTTTTTTTTTATCAAAATGGTTAAGAGCAGATTTTTGTAGAGCCGGTGTGATTGAATGGAGTAGAAGCTGGTAGGGTTTTATCTTTTGTAGATAAGGGATTTTATTGATATATTTTTTATGTGTATTGTGAATGTGCAGAATGTTATTTTATTATGTAGAGATACAGATATACACATTGCAAAGGTGTTTTTAGCTATCATATTTTGTTAAATTGGTTAAAGGGTGGTTTTGGTAGCTGGTGCAATTTAATGTAGTAGAAGCCGGTAAGGTTTCTTTTTATCTTTTGTAGATAAGGGATTTTATTGATGTGTTTTTGTTAGTATTAGGAATGTGCAGAATGTTATTCTACTATGGTAGGGATACAGATGTACATATCTTTAATTTTTTTAGCTATTATTTTTTTGTTAAAATGGTTGAGAGCTGGTTTTGGTAGAGCTGGTGCGATTGGATTTAGTAGTAGCTGGTAAAGTTTTATCTTTTATTGATAAGATATTTTGTGTGTATAATAACAATGCAGAATGGTATTGTGAAGATAAAGATGAAAACAAAATGTGAAGTTTTTATTTTTGTTATTTTTTTTATTAAAATGGTTGAACGGTGGGTTTTGGTAGAGTTGGTGAGATTGAATGGAGTAAAAGCCGGTAAGGTTTTATATTTGTTGATATAGATAGGATGTGTTTAGCTGTAATAACAATGCAGAATGTTATTGTGAAGATACAGATGTATACATGGTGTAAAGATTCTATTTTTTTTTTTATCAAAATGGTTAAGAGCAGATTTTTGTAGAGCCGGTGTGATTGAATGGAGTAGAAGCTGGTAGGGTTTTATCTTTTGTAGATAAGGGATTTTATTGATATATTTTTTATGTGTATTGTGAATGTGCAGAATGTTATTTTATTATGTAGAGATACAGATATACACATTGCAAAGGTGTTTTTAGCTATCATATTTTGTTAAATTGGTTAAAGGGTGGTTTTGGTAGCTGGTGCAATTTAATGTAGTAGAAGCCGGTAAGGTTTCTTTTTATCTTTTGTAGATAAGGGATTTTATTGATGTGTTTTTGTTAGTATTAGGAATGTGCAGAATGTTATTCTACTATGGTAGGGATACAGATGTACATATCTTTAATTTTTTTAGCTATTATTTTTTTGTTAAAATGGTTGAGAGCTGGTTTTGGTAGAGCTGGTGCGATTGGATTTAGTAGTAGCCGGTAAAGTTTTATCTTTTATTGATAAGATATTTTGTGTGTATAATAACAATGCAGAATGGTATTGTGAAGATAAAGATGAAAACAAAATGTGAAGTTTTTATTTTTGTTATTTTTTTTATTAAAATGGTTGAACGGTGGGTTTTGGTAGAGTTGGTGAGATTGAATGGAGTAAAAGCCGGTAAGGTTTTATATTTGTTGATATAGATAGGATGTGTTTAGCTGTAATAACAATGCAGAATGTTATTGTGAAGATACAGATGTATACATGGTGTAAAGATTCTATTTTTTTTTTTATCAAAATGGTTAAGAGCAGATTTTTGTAGAGCCGGTGTGATTGAATGGAGTAGAAGCTGGTAGGGTTTTATCTTTTGTAGATAAGGGATTTTATTGATATATTTTTTATGTGTATTGTGAATGTGCAGAATGTTATTTTATTATGTAGAGATACAGATATACACATTGCAAAGGTGTTTTTAGCTATCATATTTTGTTAAATTGGTTAAAGGGTGGTTTTGGTAGCTGGTGCAATTTAATGTAGTAGAAGCCGGTAAGGTTTCTTTTTATCTTTTGTAGATAAGGGATTTTATTGATGTGTTTTTGTTAGTATTAGGAATGTGCAGAATGTTATTCTACTATGGTAGGGATACAGATGTACATATCTTTAATTTTTTTAGCTATTATTTTTTTGTTAAAATGGTTGAGAGCTGGTTTTGGTAGAGCTGGTGCGATTGGATTTAGTAGTAGCCGGTAAAGTTTTATCTTTTATTGATAAGATATTTTGTGTGTATAATAACAATGCAGAATGGTATTGTGAAGATAAAGATGAAAACAAAATGTGAAGTTTTTATTTTTGTTATTTTTTTTATTAAAATGGTTGAACGGTGGGTTTTGGTAGAGTTGGTGAGATTGAATGGAGTAAAAGCCGGTAAGGTTTTATATTTGTTGATATAGATAGGATGTGTTTAGCTGTAATAACAATGCAGAATGTTATTGTGAAGATACAGATGTATACATGGTGTAAAGATTCTATTTTTTTTTTATCAAAATGGTTAAGAGCAGATTTTTGTAGAGCCGGTGTGATTGAATGGAGTAGAAGCTGGTAGGGTTTTATCTTTTGTAGATAAGGGATTTTATTGATATATTTTTTATGTGCATTGTGAATGTGCAGAATGTTATTTTATTATGTAGAGATACAGATATACACATTGCAAAGGTGTTTTTAGCTATCATATTTTGTTAAATTGGTTAAAGGGTGGTTTTGGTAGCTGGTGCAATTTAATGTAGTAGAAGCCGGTAAGGTTTCTTTTTATCTTTTGTAGATAAGGGATTTTATTGATGTGTTTTTGTTAGTATTAGGAATGTGCAGAATGTTATTCTACTATGGTAGGGATACAGATGTACATATCTTTAATTTTTTTAGCTATTATTTTTTTGTTAAAATGGTTGAGAGCTGGTTTTGGTAGAGCTGGTGCGATTGGATTTAGTAGTAGCCGGTAAAGTTTTATCTTTTATTGATAAGATATTTTGTGTGTATAATAACAATGCAGAATGGTATTGTGAAGATAAAGATGAAAACAAAATGTGAAGTTTTTATTTTTGTTATTTTTTTTATTAAAATGGTTGAACGGTGGGTTTTGGTAGAGTTGGTGAGATTGAATGGAGTAAAAGCCGGTAAGGTTTTATATTTGTTGATATAGATAGGATGTGTTTAGCTGTAATAACAATGCAGAATGTTATTGTGAAGATACAGATGTATACATGGTGTAAAGATTCTATTTTTTTTTATCAAAATGGTTAAGAGCAGATTTTTGTAGAGCCGGTGTGATTGAATGGAGTAGAAGCTGGTAGGGTTTTATCTTTTGTAGATAAGGGATTTTATTGATATATTTTTTTTGTGTATTGTGAATGTGCAGAATGTTATTTTATTATGTAGAGATACAGATATACACATTGCAAAGGTGTTTTTAGCTATCATATTTTGTTAAATTGGTTAAAGGGTGGTTTTGGTAGCTGGTGCAATTTAATGTAGTAGAAGCCGGTAAGGTTTCATATTTTGTTGATATATATAGGATGTTTTTTGTGTGTAATAACAATTTAGAATGTTAAAATATAGATGAAAACAAAATGTGAATTTTTTTATTTTTGTTACTTTTTTTATTAAAATGATTGAAGGGTGCTTTTGGTAGAGATTGTATGATTGAATGGAGTATAAGCCTGTAAAATATTATTTTTAATCGATAAGATAATTTTTGTGAGTATTAACTATGCAGAGTGTTATTGTGTTATGTGAAGATGCACAGATATGCACAAGGTAAAGTTATTATTTTTTTCTAAAGTAGTTGAAAGGGTTTTTGGTGAGATTTGGTGGGATTGACAGGAGTTGAAACCGTTAGGGTTTTATCTCTTATCCATAAGATATTTTTGGGAGTATTATCAGTGCAGAATGAAATTTGTAAAGATACTGATGTAAATATTGTAAAAAAAAATTTAAGTTATGATTTTTTGTCAAAATGATCGAAGGGGCGATTTAATAGAGTTGGTGCGATTGAAAGGAGTAGCAGCCAGTAAGTTTTTATCTTTTATCGATCAGATATTTTGTATGTGTAATAACAATGTAAAAGGTCATATGCATATACATTTCTGTGTTTTATTAAGTTTTTAATTTTCTCAAAAATAGTAAAAAAAAAGGGGGGGGGGAGGGGTAGTAGAATGAAAGCGATTGAATGGAGTTAAGGAAGATATATTTTTGTTTATCTTTTATTAATAAGCTGTTTAGTTTGAGAGTAATACCAATGCGTAATTTTTATCATACTATGTGCATCTATATAAAAGTCATATTGCAAGGTTTTTATTCGCTATGGTGGACATATTATTTTGGAAAATATGATGAGATGCAATAAAATGATGTGTTTATTACTGTAATTTAGCATCACAGTATTATTTTTTCCAGATAAAAAAAATGTGTATTATCTACCAAGATAATGCACAAGATAATATGAATAAGATGTAAACATTCATATCTTTTTTTCTTTTTAATGCAGATTGGTAAGGGGTGATTTGTAGATTTTGAACACTTGAATTTAGAAAAATTCAGTTATTCTTTAAAGACTTTTAAACCAAAAGAAATATTGTTTTGTAATATAACGGGAATGCAATTGAAACCTCAAATATAAGTAAAATAATTTTAGCGAAAATATTTATTTCTTTATAAAAAATGTTCAGGGATGACTTTGTTAATTTTTGTGATTTTGTTTTGAAATAACCATAAAGATGGCAAATTGTTTAAAAATCTATTTTAGGTAAAATGTTTTTCCAGTTAAATGATAATTAGGATGACAATATAAAATAATGAACAATAAAGGAATGTTAAACATACTAGCTAAATGGTTTTCCCCTCTTGTATGTAGTGCAATTGAGTAATTTAAAATTCAACATTTTATAATGACATTTAAAAAGAAATTTTATTATAAGATGTTGTTTAACGTAAAATGCCATGAATACGAGCTTCTTGTCGATCAGTTGCTTTACCAATCAAGTAAAATGAATTGCAAAGCTAACGTTATTTTTTATTGACTCTAGCAAATTAATTTTCATTAATGTATGTGAGCATAATGTTAGTATTTAATTATAATTAATTGTAAAAGTAGGAGCTTAACATATAAAAACATTTGAAACTACATTTGTGAAAAATAAGCATCGTATTGATATCTCCCGTTAAAAAAACCTGCCTTGCGTATTGATTAATATATTCATATGCTGGGCAATCTAATAGCATTTCCGTACTTAAAATAAACCGAGCCTGAGAGTTTCAATGCTTCTCAATGTTTATGATTATCGATTTATATATTTTTATGTTTATTTTTACATGTAAGTACTAAAGAACGCAAATGTACAACAATGAGAAGCAATAAAGCTGTTTTTAATAAATGGAAACGAAATTTCTACGAAAACAATTAAGTAGATAGCATTGAAAAAATATTAATATAATATAAAATTATGGTATTATTAGAGTGCATATAGTATAGTTAATGTAGGATGTTTATGTATAGTACTTTTAAAGACAAAATTCATTTTTAGCTTGAATGGTTTTAAGTTGAAAAAAAAAAACATACGTCACACGCATATATCATTAAATAAAAATAATTTGCTAAACTAAACCCGTTTAACAACTTTTGAAAATTCGCGATTTCATGACAGTCACAAACAAGAGAGTTATTTTCTGTTATAAGATTCATTTTTTTCTTTTTAATAAAGCACTCCTATCAGATATTTTATAGAACATTTAATAAATGAATAATTACGGTCACTACATATCCGCTTAGAAGTTCCCTAAAAAAGTTTGACTTTCAAAATACATAAATCCTAGAATATAATTGCTAAAAATATTATTTAAATTTACTTTCTCCTCAACGTACATCGTATAAAAAATATTGGTAATTGGTTTAGTGTTCCCAATTTATATTTATACGAAGATATTTTTTTCCCAACAGTAGATTAACAAAGAAAATATTTTTTTCGAAGAATAACCTTTTGTAAGGTGCCATTCACAGATTCGTTGCTAGGACAATGACGTCATGGTTGTTACGGAAAAAGCGCCGATGAAAATAGACGAAATCTTGTTATCTAGAGGATGGAGATTCTCTTACGTTTCCTATGGATTGAGAGTTATTTTTAGATCCTAATAAAATGGATGTAATAAGACTATATACCTGTTGTTAATGTAATAAAGAATCTATTTTAGAAAGGGATCATATAATATTATTAGAGATAGTTGCTTATTTGGGTTTTTGAACTATATCGGGCCGGTACTAATTGACTTTAGTAAGGAGTAACTTGATTTAAAGTTAACCAATAGTGTATTTTGGGAAGATGTAACATATTGTGTCTATTTCATCTTAATTATCTTGTGGTTTTCCATGTAAAAACGATACTAATAGTTATATTTGTAGTACCTTTCAACTGTAAACGTATGAAAAGTTCACATTCCCATTTTTCGAATTACCCTATTTTTATACTCATTAGAGATTTCCGTGGCTGACTGGATATTGGTACAATTTTGGATTGGTAGATCTATCATTAACCTTTGTATTCAGTTACACGGTATAAATTTATATAATGACGTATTTGGTGGACATATATAAGATATCGGGTACTTTAAAACCCACCTATTCTTAAAGTCAACGTTCATTGAGCAAAGAAGTTTTTCTCTTAATGAAGCTTACTCTTGCTGAAGCCCTTTGCTGTCTTCGAAGCTTATCAACTGCCAAGTCTTCCAGTTTAGATATTAATAACAACAGTATTATTGTTTTAAACTCAATATATCGTCAGTTATATTATATTGTAAGTATTTTTCATAGTAACTTAAAGTATATTATGAGATGCTCTGATTCACTTTTTCCGAGTTTGTTAACGATAACGTCTTTTGTGAATATCCTACATTGTAGTTTTATATTCATACTTATTATTACTTTTATTAATGGCAACAATCTTATTATTTTGAATTGAATATATTGAAATATATATTTTATTGTAAATATCTTTTCGTGTTAAAATCAATTAAAAGACATTGAAGTATGCAATATGATGATTCGTCTTTTCAACTTGATTTTGTACGCGATAACGTGTTTTGTGAATAACATATTTTGTAGTTTCATATTCCTGTCTTAAGTTTTAAATGCGATATTAATGACTCGAAATATTATATATTTTTTAATTTTTGTACAAGAATAAACTATTTTAAAATATCTTTCTGGAAAAAGTTAAAATTTATATCTGACTAAAAAAATACAAAAATTAACCAAGTAATAAGTTCCTTGTGCATGCAAATCCATCAGTTTCATAAAATACTAAATGAAAACGTGGAATTGTCATCAACATGTGATTAATGCCTAATATTTATCAGTTGATCTTGACTAAGTTACTTACTCACAAGGGCCAAAATGCATCTGATAGAGGTGATAAAGATTTGTTCAACGTGATTCAATTGATTAAAGTTGTAGAGCAATAGAAATAGAAAACAACATACCAATGTTATATAAGTTCTAGGTCTCATTTGATAATTTCGTAAGTGTATTTGTTTGCATTTTGTATTCGAAGCAGTATGCTGATTGGCTTGCTAAAGTAGAACAATAAAACCCTTATATAATTGTTCCTATAATAGGAAAAATAAAAGTAAACGGCCGTTTATTGATAGTATCGAAATTTCATATGTTGTTTATTTATGTGTATGTATTAAAAAAAATTCAAAGTTATTTTTAAAAAATTATTTGCTGCATAAATAAGAACATTTCGCCAGATGAGTGCTGAAGTTTTATTTATTTTTAAGACAATTGAAAGTCTAACATAATTTTATTTCTAGTTAATGAATCATAATTTTCAAAACCATAACATTTATTTTTTTAAGCTAATAACGTTTCTAAATTAAAATATAGAAACTCCAAAATAATATTAAAATGTAATACGGAAATATAAAAATGTAAATATTGAAAAATAGATTGTTATAAATATCAGAATGCCTAAATAAAGGAATCATGGAAGTGTGAAAAATAACAAATAAAAGTACTGATAATAAATAAAAAATATTAACCATTTAAAAATAAAAAAAATATATATAGTTTCTATCATACATAATTACCTTGCATTAAAATATCGAATAAATTATATCAAATTCACATTAATCAAAACTTTAGAAAAGATTAACCCATTAAAAAATAAGAAAATAATAACGATTTCATTCAATGTTATCTAGAAAAAAGAGATTATTAATAATAATTTAATTCAATGACAAATTTTGCAAATCATCAAACTGTAATAAATCACATTACGGAAACTTTTGCGAAAAAACTTGTTACTTTATCTAATAAATTCACCTTAAGGTTAAATGTTACTAATGCGTCAACGTGAATTGATAACACAGTAATCGGCAATGACATTTATTATTTTAAAACGAAATGCCGAGGTGAAAAAAACAATTTAAAAATCTGAACACGTCGTGATATTATTGGTTTGGAAACAAAACCTTCTAGGAAAAAAATGTCAAACTGCACGTGGCTATGTGATAGATTGTAATTGAAATGTCAGTAAAAAATTTTAATTTTTAAAATGTGATTACCTTTTTTTATGGTTTGACCTTTAATATAAACATTTTATTACAATAGATCACTGTTTCATCGATTGGTATATTTCATTTGAAAACAGTCTTGCTTGCGTAACATGTAAACACAAGTTTATTATAATTAAAACAGTAAAAATGTAAACGGGGTCATATTATTGAAAAAAAACGAGTGTATGCGTTGAGGAATGTTTGAAAATATTAGAATCTTGTCGATTTGACTAAACGGTCTTTACGTTACAAACCTGATAAATACAACAGTGACGAATTCTTTGAAATGTTAAATTAAAGTAATATGAAAAAGACTACACCTGAGCTACCTCTTTACATGTTAAAGAGTCAAACAGTTAATGCTGTTTTCGTGAAAACGCTATAAAAATTGTATTGCAACTTGTTTTTTCCTAGGATTACTATGGACTTCATTGTGCTGTTATCTGTCATATGTGTTTGTGTGTGTCTTGTGTTGTCCTACTTGACGATGGTTTATAAGCGGGTCCTTGCGACCAAGCACATAAGCCAGAAAATATATGTCTACCAACCAACCAACCAATTATTGTGCTGGCCAAATTTAAAAAAAAAAATCAATGTGGTGCCCGAGTACACTGCAAAATAAGTGTTCGTTAAATAAGTAGAGTTAACAGGCATGAGCGTAGGATTTCGCTCGAAGTTCTGTTGGGTACCCGCTCAGGTGTCAACTTCGTTACTTGACTTGGGTGCTAACCTACAAGGCACACAACCGTGCCGCAATCCGGGGTTTAAAATACCGGCTAAATAACTGAATACCTATAAATGGCCGACCATCCAAAAATAATTCGGACAAATGCCAGTGTAGAGTGTGGACATTAAATGTGCTCCAAAATTCCCACAAGTACGCGAGTTCAATGTCGATTAAAAAAATTCCGTTGGACAACCGTTCAGATATTTTCCCCGTCACTTGGCCAAAATTCCAAATTCCGATGGTGTTCAGCTAACACAACCAAAAAATACTAAAGGTTTATGACAGGTAGGTTGGTAAATGTATTTTCCGGTTTGTGTGCTTGATCAGACACCCACTTATAAACCTATCGGGCCTAATGGGCTGCGATCAAACTCAGTAGGAAACCCGGGCCCCAATTGTAAATCTTTTAAGGGGGTTCAGTACCCCAAAATCGGTGAAAAATAAAAAAAATAAATAATTGGCTTAAAATACTATTACAACCTTTATTAATAATGTCACAAAGTATCAAGACGATTGGAAAAATATTTTTGACATTAAAATAAATTTTTTTGAACACTTTCCTTACTGAACGGTTAACAATAAAAACTTCAAACGCGTTTTTCTCAGAACTTGATTTTTTGAACTTCGATGTACCTTTTCTCAGAAACTATGCTATGTTTTATCGTAAACTTTTTTTTTATATAATGTAATACATAGTATAGATTAATATGAGGTTATGAATTTTAATAAAACTAAAGTGAAAAAAATTTATGGGGCAAAAAAGTTAAAAATTCCATGATTTTTTTGGGTACTTGAAAACTTATTTAATTTAAAAAATCTAGCAGTTATTTAAAAAAAAATTAAACCTCAGATTAACATATAAGGTTGGTTTAACACACACAGAAAATTTTAAGATGATCTGATCAGTAGTTATTGTGAAAAGGTACATTGCAATCGGCCAATTTAACATTACCGATATACAACATACCGAACCCTCTTAAGCAGGTAAAATAAAACCAAACCAAATAAATCAATAACCAAGATCTAGTAGAAGTGCCAGTCTCAGTCTGGAAACATTAAACCAGGGAACTAACTGAACTGAACTGAAGTAAAAACACATACTGACTTTCGAATTGTTTTTTGACTGTCCGTGGCCGAAAGGAAAATCATTCGCCTCTGGATTCAACCTTCTCAGGAGTGCGGGGGTTCGAACCCCACCTACTGCCAGTCATCCTGTAAATTGGATGTCTGTACTGGGAAGGAGTAGAAAAGTCTAACTCGTGACGGATGGGCCCGAGTACACTGGGACAGACGTGCTCGTTAAATCTGTGGAGTCCAAAGTCCCGACGGCGTCAGCGTACGATGTGTCTCGAAGTTCCGTCGGGTGACCGCTCAGGTGTCGACCTCGTCACGTGACCAGGGTTCTAAATTACGAGGAGTTATTGGCCATGTTAAAGCTCCTAAAGGAGGCTGGAAATAGGCAGCCGGAATCGATTACATTACCCACCCATTACCCAAATTGTTTTTTTTATTTGTCTTCATTTTTAATTGAATTTTAATGTTGATATTAAGTTTTTAAGTTTTCATTTTATGCAAGCGGTAAGTTCCCATTTTCTTGTTTAAATAAACTGTGGATTTTTTTTATTAAAAAAAGATTGTTGATATTGTGGTAGAAAAAGGAATCAATCACTGCAATATTTTGTGGGTCATATTTCAATAAAGCAATGCAAAAACTTTTCTAATGAAATTTAAAAAAAAAAAAGATTATTTCATTCTGTTTATAAAAGCCTTAGATTGATGATGTTTAATATTTTGATGTCAATATTTTTAACTCGCTTTTTAAATTTTTAATCAAGTCAATTTTTTCAAACCAAGTAGTTTATTTATGACTTTTCTACCTTAAAAATTGCTGTTTATATCTTATTTATATATGTTTCTGCTTTTTTTTAGATTTACTGGCTTAAGAATCATTAAGTCGTCAGCGAGCACGTAAGAGTCACCATGTTTGAAGGAGTGGTAGCATATGCCCTTAACAAATACCTGGGCCGATATGTCGAAGATTTGGACAGCGAACAGCTTAACGTCGGGATCTTCAGTGGTAAGTGCGAAATTCTAGCTAAACATGATATAAAAATGGTTATGTTACTGTTACTAAATGTGGTATTGCATACATTAGGTCCGTTTTATGGACAATGGTTCCGGTATTTTTGAGACAGTTTCGGTGTCGCATTACCACAGTGACAATGCAAAGTTAATTAGAGCTTCACACGCATTGGCCAAAATATCTTACTTTTTATAAAATATATTACTCAAGTACTGTTTATGTTCAAGATATGTGTAGCGGAAACTTATCCGACGATTAAATGTACCATGAATGTCAAAATTTACCTGTAATATGAAATCTGTATTTCAGTTGGAATCGCCTCTACTTGAGAATTTATCAAACATGTAGTACGTTTTTTTACTGCTAATTGTGATAGCTCTTATTACTCAGCATTGCCCCTGTGGATCATGCGGAACCGTTAGTTGGCAAAAACGGCCCGAACCAATTGCATATGAAACTTGTCTAACACAATGTTCTATAATAAACATGTATCAGATTATTTCTAATTGAGTTGTTATTGTTAAATTATGACTCCCATGTAATGATGTTTGTTTCGATAAGATTTCATTACTTTTCTGCTATAATGGTTTCATTTTTTTAATTTTATAATTTAAAAGAATTTTTGGCATTAAAAGTTTAAAAAAAAATGCGTCAAATAAACATAAATGCACAAGCTGCATATCTAAAATCGTAACATTTTTTCATAAAAACTGCTGTGAATAACTAATTTTTGTTTTATTAACATGTTATTGTAGGCATATTTAGTTGCATATAGCATGCTGATAGTTTTCCAGTTAATGTGTTTCCTAAATAATTATTCAAAATACTTCCAATGGTTAGCTAGTTTTGCTATTATTGTTAATAAAAAACAAGCAAAAATCTATTTTGTATTGTTTTAAAAATCGATTAATCAAAAGCTTAGAGTAAAACAATCGAAATAATCGATTCTTTTGTTTTGAAAATGTTCTATTATTCAAATTTATAATGACTCAAAACTAATCACAGTTTACCAGAAAATTGCTTGATTAAAACGTTTCACAACCAAATAACCCTAATAGTTAGCAAAGTAATAGCATGCTTAAGTCGATTTTTAGACCCTAATCCGTCAATTCATCGTTTAGTTATAAAATGCCGGAAATGTTCCCTTTTAATACTCATCGAAAACCCCATCGGAGTCATGCCGGAAACATATCGGTAAATGATCGCTACACAAAAGAGCCACTCGGTGATGTTTCCTCCAATGGAATAAATTACCGAAAAGCCACAGACATCCTCAAAATCAAGAATTACCTTTATCCGATGTTAATTGAAATATAATGTAAAACATAACTAATCCGTGCATAATTTTTTTTTCATTTTCAAGATTCGAAAGAAAATAACAGCGTGTATTTTTTAAAGTTCTTCTATTTCTAATTGTTCTTCTATTCGATTGTCTAAATATTCCTTGTTTTCGTCTGAATATTAAAATGTTTTATTTTGTGTAATAATTTCAAGAAGGGTAACTTTTAATTGTGTTTCACAAAATGTTATAACATTTTTAATTTCAATTACCTAATAAGGAAATATAATGAAAACAATGGAAAGTAATGAAAACATTGCGATTGGGTCGAAAATCAGAAATAGAGATTTTGTGTTCTTTTTCGTTTTGGAGGGTGTTTATTCTGGGTTAGGATTAGGTTTTGAATTATCGTCGCACTGAGCAACACGAGGGCTATTGGCGACGGGTGTCGTATTTTAGAACCACAGTCAAGTGACGAGCCGATACCTGAATAGGTGTTTATTCTGGAAAAAGCCGTTTTTCAATATTTGGTTCTGCTTGTTTGTCTAAACCCACTCTGCAGATCGAACCAAAAGAGCTACGGCTAATTTGTTACTCGTGTTTCTTGTACCAGTCGAACGCCTTATTTAGATTTCAACCTTAACCGGAGGTTTAACTTGAACTGAACTTTTAACTCTAACTGAATTGTTGTTTATATAATTTATATTATTAGCCTGGCAATTAAAATTCGTGTGGTTTTCACACTTTTAGTTTTTTTTTAAATTCTCCTTCCGATTTGTGACGAATTGGTTAAATTTGTTCATTTTCGCACCACCTAACAGATTTAAATCATTACATTTAGGTTTTTAAGATGCCTTTTTTGTGTAACTTAATTTGCCTTACATAATTTTTCTATGCAATAACTTTCAATTATCTTGTACTTAATTTAGGTTACATTTTTGCATGGCAAATTTTCGTACCATTCATCGTTAACGAGTTAATTAAACTAAGTTACACCCACATTATTTGAGAACCTCGCTTGAATGGTTTATGCAAACTGCAATTAAATCTCCGTAATATTGTTATTTACTGATACCTGTTTCGCTGTAATTTCTTTAAGGAAGCCATTAGCAATCAATCAATCTTTTTTCATAAGATCATAACCGAAGCCGATCATGTATTACTTACGAAAAATATAAAAAAAAAGATTAAGCTTCCATCAGAGTGAATCAATCACATTTTTCACATAAGCTTATGAACGATGCTGATCGCGTATTACTTACGAAAAAGATTAGACTTCCGAAAAGTGAATATCAGGTGAAATCATTGCACCATTTAACGTCAGATGAATCAGTAAGAATATTAATGGTGCAAGTCTATCGCACATCTTTTAGGAAGTTTAGAAAAGTGTTAAATTATTTTAATTATAAAGTTAAGTTTTAAACAAAATGTTAAAATTATAAGAAATACAGTAGAGTCCCTCTTATCCAAAGGTGCGGGACCAAAATGGAGCAGCAAAAAAAAAAATATATATACTGCATATTTTGAGAAATACACCCAACTTTGTAAGCACGTATTTATTTTTTTGTATTTATTTATGCGTATACATTTCATATTTTAGCAAAAAAAAATCCTGAGCCTTTCGGTTAAACCGAATTTCGAATAACTGGGTTTCGGATAAACGGGTTTCTACTGTATTAGAAATGTTACGGATTTTCGAGGGACTATAGATTTTTGTTTGGCGACTCTCAACTTTTGAGGAATTCATCCATATGAATTCGTATATCTGAACGAACTTATAAAGGCTATTTGCAGTTGTTATATTTGAAAATGTACGTTCACGAAATTGAGGTTTCAAAGTATTTGTTTTGAAAATAGTTTTATCGTAATAAATCAAGAACATTCTAGCACACATTTTTGAGGCTTTTATTTTTACCGTGATCAAATTTGAGATTTCAACCTATTAAGATTTGAGAATTTTGTTCGCACCATAAAATGAAAACATTCCTACATTTCGTTTATAAGAGTTTCAGGTAACACTGCTTGAATTTAAAATTTCAAAGTATTTACTTGGGAGAAAATTATTCTCACAACAAAATGAGAACAACCCGATTTTAAAAAAAATTCTAAATTTTATATTTAAAATTCGAAGCATGAAAGAGTCATTTATAATCATCAGCTATACAGAAATATATTTTTCAATAAACGGTAAACTTTTTTTCTGATACAATGAAAGCGAGTTTACACAGCAGCAGTGTTAGGCATTATTCAATTAATTTGTAAATTATCTTGTTAATTGACTAAAAAAGTAATTACAATTAAATTAATTACAATTAAATTAATCTCAATTGAACTTTTAATTGCACTTTACAATTAATCTAATTCAATTAACGTACGTCAATAGTAACTCACAATTAAAATAATTGCAATGAACTTTTTTAGTTGTTTTATGAAACAATTAAAACCAAAAATTTATTTTATGTATTTAAACAACATGAGTGAAGATTTAGGAAAATTTAGCTACAAGTCTTAGACTTAAAACTAATAAAAGAGTTGTTGATTGTTATTTTTATTTAAAATTAACAATACAATTGAAAATTAATTACTTGTTAATTATCATGTGTTATTGTGTGTTATTGCTACTACTACAGTTAATAATTAAATAATTGTTAATTGCAATTTTCCACAATTACAATTGATTAATTATTAGTTGTTGAGGTTACATTTACTAATTAATAAATTGTTAATCTTTACTTGTTCTTGCAATTAAAATTTTCCCAACACTGTACTGCTGTCGATTTGCTTTTCCCTTAAAGGATTAACAGTTAAAGGCAGGCGAATACCCAAAATTCTCCCAAATTCTACAATTTTTACTATTGCTTTAATCTTTTCCAAATTTGGCATAGTGATTTCAAATATAATGAAAAATGCTATATAGGCATTTTTCTTATTTAAATATAATTAATTTATTTTAAATGGTGTTTTTCAACTAAAAAAAGAGGCTTACGCTAACAAGTCTACCAAATTGAATTTTCCTCCTATACACATTAATTATAAGTTACATTCTCCGTTTTGAGCTGATACATGCAATGACCCTCTAGAGTTACATACAAATTACAAGAAAAGAAGTTATTAAGAAAAATGTTATAAATTAACTTAAAAAAAAGATTTTTTCGATTAACTTCTTGGACATTTTGTTAAAAAAAACGTACTATATTTACAATAGATGTTAGAGACTCATAGCACAGATATATATTGAAGTAGCATCTGTTAAAAATTTCAGGTAAATTAATGTAAAACTTTTTATGCTAGAAGTGTTAGCGTAAACCCCTTATTTTTTTAGTTGAAAAACAACGTTTCAAATAAATCCATTTTTTTTAATAAAAAAATTGCCTAAAAAGCATTGTTTATTGTATTTGAAATCACTATGCCAAATTTGGAAAAGATTAAAGCAATAGTAAAAATTTTATAATTTTGGGCATCCGCCTACCTTAAGTATGCGTACACCATTTTACTCCGCGAGCACAGAGTAATGACACAAGTAGAGCAACATAACGGGTGATATATCGAGAACTTTGAGACGTCTTGGGTGTTTTTTTTAATGGGTGACTTTGTTGGTATCATTAATATACCGACGCTGAACTGTCAGATATTTTTTGTGATTGTGAATATTATGCTTGTTTTTTTTTTTTCGAAAGTGATGTCACTTTTAATCTTAAAGAACTTACATGTCAGGAAAACTGAATTTTACGACCTCATTTTAAAACTTGTTATTGAATGTTGAAATTTAAAATGAGTTATACCAAGTTTTTTTTCATGTTCACTAGCATAATATACAATTAGGTTGATCTGTGTACGTAGGCTTTTAAACGTAATGCCTTTGAAAATGGTAATATTTTTACTTTTTTTTTCCTTTTGCATTTTGGCTTTGATTTTAGTTAACTAATCATTAAAAATTAGTTTTTTCGACATGCGCTAGTAAATATGCGTAAGAATAAAAAATTTGTGATGTATCTAAACAAAAAAAAAACATGAAAGACGAGTTGAATACCTTATGAAAAAGGGCCGGAATAGCCTGGTCGGTGAGGTCTTGGACTGGCATCCCAAAGGTTTCGAGTTCGAGTCCCGCTGCCTTCCGAAGACCCCCGTGTGCGCCTAAAGTGACTGGTGCACGTTAAATACGTCGTGGTCACAAAGTCCTCCAATTTCACATACCAAATCAATACCTCTGGGGGTGACAAGTCAATTCTAGAGATCCTCTACACTCTCGAAAAAATTTCCTTTAATTCACGGAAAAAGTCTGTGCAGCACTGCTACCGGAATGTTTCCGTGAATTGAAGGAACACTTTGGTCCGTTAAAAGAAGAAAGTATTCCGTTTTTTAGGATAGATCCGTTGTGTTTATTTTCCGTTAAAAAACGAAAAATTTATGTATTTTGAAGAAATATCGAACTTCGAGCGACATCGTACGCTGACGCCGTCGGGACTTTGGACTCCACAGAATTAACGAGCACGTCTGTCCCAGTGCTCACGGGTCCTAAACTTCCCAGCACAGATATCCGATTTGTAGGATGACTGGCAGTAGGTGTGATTCGAACCCCCGCACTTCTGAGATGCCTGAATCCTGAGGCGGATGCTTTAACCACTCGGCTATTGTGACACATCTCTTCAAAATATTATTACAGGAGTTACTGCTGCAAAAAGTCGTGATGTCGATAGAAATTAATGGCGGCCTCTTCTGCCCATCACCAATAATATCGCGATGCGCATGCGCGATTCAAAGAAAACAGAATTATTCTGTTTTTTATAAAACGGAAAAATTACTGTGAAAAAAGACGGAAAGTTTAGTGTATAAGGAAGGATTTTTCTGAGAGTGTAGTTGGCATCTGTCTCTAAAAATTAGATGGATAGATGGTGTGTGTTGTGTCTGTCTTACTCGACGAAGTTTTATAAGCGGGCCTCTGACCAAGCACACAAACCTATCTACCAACCAACTTTATGAAAATAGCGATTTCAACACACCACAGTTTACAAATCGCTTCCATACCTAAAAAAATCTGCGCAATGGAACGTGCTCATTATTTTAATGCGAATCGACAATCCACACTATTTATTAGATAATTAGGGGCTGAGGCTCTAAGACTTTGTAAAATGCAGTTAACCCGGACAATAAAAATGGTGCTCGCATAATTGAAAACAGAATATCTTTTCACCAAAACACCAAATTCAGACAGTTGTATCTTTCGCATTACAACCAATTACACAGCCCAGTTAACACAGTTAATTTGAGACTTCCGCGTCCACCAAATAGCAATTTCGAGAAACACGTTAAGCGGCATGCTAAAAGCAATACAAGTCGACGGGTTTCTGAAATAATTTTTTTTCCATATCGTACTCTCATCACGTTTGGAAACGTAGGTGATAATAGAAGCATGTATCACTTTCAAAAAACTAAATGGCTTTTCTAGCGAAAACGGGGACAATTGCTAGTTAAGTGTTATCTGGGATGTATCGCTCAAATCTTAAAATATAAAAAGGGGTCTTAGTATCTAAGGTGCTTTTCCCACTACCCTATTTTCTATACTTATTTTATTAAACGAAAAGCGTGTAAGCAAATCTTTCAAAGTACATTGCATATTTTTTCATTAAGTGGCTTATTATAATTTGCGCTAGGAGTGTGATTGCTGCAGAAAGTATTCGGTGATGGACATTTTAAATAAAAAAACCCATTTAAATCCGCTTTTTTATGAAATGATTTTTCCATTAACTCTAGTTTTTGGGATACAACTGCTATTATTGTATGCTTCCGTCTTTGTAACAATTGAAAAAGTTAAGAGTAATTCTCCATTTTTTTATGCAACATTTTTTTTAAATGCTTGAATTGTTCCAGGAAATATTTGAGAATTAGGAGTATTTATTTACCAACAAATCAAAGAGCACACGTTACAATGAAATTTACTATGAAAAAAAAAAACATTCAAAATCAGAAATCGAACCCATAAAGTATGGCTATTGTTATTTTAGTAATCCTATTTAAATGAAATTGAAAAATAACGACATAGTAATTTGTGGATAAAATTTTGGTGAACGTAAAGTTACAAATTAGAATTTATCGAATTTTCTTTGTGAAATAGGAAAGTGTAAGATGCACAAATAAGGAAAATTTAATGATTTCAGAATAACATATTTTTCACAGTTTGCGCACGATTTTTTATTTTTCAATTTCAAAAACACTCATTTAATTTAAACATTTAAAGTTACATTCAATGTAATTTTAATCAGTTTAAAATGTTAAACATTTAATAAATATTTTAAAGTTTTAAACTTTAAATAGCTTTAAACGCAACCCTTAAAAGAACAAAAGATTATAAACAAGAGCGGCACACTAAAAATGACGCAGTAAATCAAAACTAATGTAACTGCAGAACTCACTAGTAACCGAAGCTGTGCTAGTTAGAGCATTTAACCTACTGACAAGGTCAGAGCCCATTTGTATGCACAAAGAAGGAAAATTTACATAAGTTAAAAAAAAACCAAGGACGTGGTTTAGATTTTATCGTAAACATTTTTTTTACGTTAAAAATAATAGAGATTGTATTTTTATTCTGTACTTTTATTCAAGTAGTATGCTTTAGTTTTTCTTTGTAAATAATACGGTATTTTTCATGCACACCACCCGAAAGACTTTTTTTTTGTAAAAACAAAGGTTTTTTTACAATACAAACTAAACCTACAAAGAATAGGTTTTAAGCTCTTTTGTAAGTGTCCACTTTCATTACTTCACAGATGATCCCATTTTTTAACATTACAGAAATAAAATTAAATTGACAGGAATTTAAACAATAACTTTTATTCGGCGCAATAATACTTGAATATGTTACTAGAGTTTTTAATTAGAATGCACTTTTTACTGTTAATATTTGTAGCCAAGTATTTTAGAACCTTCACATTTAGACTTATATTATGGTAATCTTTCAGAGCTCCTATCTCAACTTTAGATAATTCATAACTTTATATTAATTCTTCTGTTACGTTGCTTTAGTAAGGTTGTTACGCTTTCGATGTGTTATAAAGAAAAAAATATTTAGTAACATGGCCACCTAAGGTAAAACCTAAATGGTAGTCTAACTGTAATGTTTGCTTTTTCAACTCGCAACCCCTGTTTTTGAGATAGTATACAACTTCTAGTATAAATTACTTTAGCGGCTCAGTGGCTGAGAGGTTAAATGTGTTCGCCTCGTAAGCCCAAGATCGCGGGTTCGAGCCTCGACTGAGTCGTCGGATTTTCTGGATGGGATAATCTTTAGCATGCAGGTCAAATGATTATGCGGCATGTAAAAGATCCCTGGTGGGTCCATTTGGCTTGGATTCTCTAGGCAAAATTAAATCTCGACATACTTTAACATCCACAGAGAGCTCAGATTCATTGAAGTCGCCTATATGCGGTATAGGCGACTATACCGCATATAGGCGGTCAGGAAGTATATTTGGTGCCGCAAAGATATGGCTCTCAGTTCTGGGGAATATGCCGAGTCTGCGAAAGGCTTGACTGCCAATATTGGGCCCCCATTAGAGAAAAAAATGTTTGCTTGTTCAACTCGACAACCAATTTTTTGAGCTAGTATAAAACTGCAATTCAAACTCACCCTCAACGGATCCTCCGAACTCGACGAAGATGATTCTGCGTTTTCAAACGATAGCATTTTCTTGCCCAATAATCCTGCTTCGATCTCAATGGCAGTGGATGCACTGTCTTAAGGTTAGCTAAATACAATGGAATGGGGGAAAAAAGATTCCTCTGCGTCTGATGGATCCTTTTTCTGACTTGGCCTTCAGCATGGGGAATCCAGTCCGAGTAGATTCATTGGTCCAAGGACAGCAGAGATGCCCGCCCCCAGATTTTCGCATGAGCTTGGTACGGTGGATTTATCATGCAAATGTCTAGACAAACCTATGGGTAGTTGCGAAATTAATATTATCCGAGGTATAACTAAGATATAGGGGCCTGCCCCTTCATTGGTGATTTCGTCCAATTTCGTTCAACACTTTTCAATTGATGTTGTACTGGAATATAATTTCTATAGATAAAGGTGCAAGGCTAATTGCACTAACATAACAGTTCGTCTAGTTTTTGTCCGGTACCTCCCATTTAATTTGTTACTTCGTCTGTGGTGGAATATGTGCCGAAATAGTTTTGTGGCTTTATGTACAACTAATAGTAAAGCGTCAATTAAGTAACAAAACTAACCAAAAATTCATTTCCTACAACAACAGTACGATTTGCTTGATACTCAAAAAATAATTCCGTATCAATAACCTGTTTCCCAACGACTCATGATAACAGTTATTTTCTGTGGTTTATTTCTCACTAAAATTTTTTTGTTGTTGCATCATAACATAACGGTCTTACATTAAAAAAAGTAGTCACTAAACCTGCATTTCTAAACGTACAACTATTGCTTATCCATTGCTGGAAGGCAAAAAAAAAAAAATATCGCCATTTTTATTTCCTACTTGGACGTTGGTTTTTTATGGAGGACAATTATGTTTTAAAGATATTGTTTGGAGTTGGAAATGCTCCAGAGAAGAAACCTGTTTTGTTTGTTTAGTATCACGTGCGTATGACTTCCATCACGCGCCAAGATAGAGCTGTTCGTAAGAACAAAAATGAGCCAAGTGATCTTGAGGAATCAAACTGCAAAAGGCAGTCTCTAATTTTTCAAAATTTGGAAATCTCATAAAAAATCTCTG
The DNA here is from genome assembly GCA_023701765.1 of Hylyphantes graminicola. Classification (NCBI taxonomy): domain Eukaryota; kingdom Metazoa; phylum Arthropoda; class Arachnida; order Araneae; family Linyphiidae; genus Hylyphantes; species Hylyphantes graminicola. The sequence continues at coordinate 56,594,743 of CM043115.1, read as the reverse complement.
CCCTATTAAGGGGGACCAGACTCGAAAATTTTCAAAAAACCACATTTTGAGATTTATATAGTGTAATAATATTTCAAGGGTTACCTAAAAAAATGGTGTAATTTGGTGGGCAATATGCCCATTAGAAGTACTTTTAATTTTTTTTTAAATACTTTCTGCATAAAAGACAGCTAAAAATTAGACTGTAAACAACTTTTTCTCAAAATGTATATTTTAGGACAAATGTACCTTTTTCTCAGTAACTACTGAATACTTTGCTTAGATTTTTTTTTACAAACACATTAAGTATTTTTACACTTTCTGTCATATGATTTTAAAGAGTATTAATTACTTTAAAAAAATGAATGATTATTTTCAAAATTTCATAAATTATGTTTATTTCAAAAAACATATGACACAATGCATAAAAGGGTTTGAACTTGAACTGTGTTAAATTTTAATTTAATCCAACAAGTAGTTCCTGAGAAAAAGGTACATAAAAATGACTATTTTAACATGGGCTTCAATGGAGGCTCCGGTCTCCCTAAGTAAATTAACTTATCTCATGCAAAAACACAAATTTTTATTCAATTAATCAGCTTTAGATACAATTTTAAAACAAAACTTAGTTTCAATAGTAAATAAATTAAAAAAACTTATTCATAAAAATATTTTATTAAAAATTTATTAATAAAACAAATTGTTAAACAATTTATCAAAATTTTCTTACATAATTTTGCAATAAAAACAATTTAATAAATTAATTTTTTAATTTATAAAAGATTTTAAATTAATAAAAAAATTCTTCAAATTAGTATAAATTTCAAAATTAAATTTAACACTTAGTAGAATCCGAGTTTCAAAACAATTAATTGTAAGCACTAAACTTGGTCAATTATTATGATCAGACATAGAAACACTTCAGAAAGCTCATCAGAAAAAAATTAATGCTTCAGAAATAAAATAATCAAATGACAGAAGAAGACTTGAGTCGCTTTTGCTGTGTTTCATTTATATGTTTGTTCTTGAATGCTGCTAAATACTGGTGGCTGCTGGTTTTTAATTTATTTGATGAATGCGAAAAGATAAAACTAATTACAGAGATTACCTCTCGGACTCATCTAGGAAATATATATGAGAGCATCTTGCACTTTTCAATAATTTATATTTTTTAGTTAGTGATAATTTTTTATTTATAACGGGAATCGCATTATGCTCGATTTTAATTAAGTATTGTTATAATAAATGCAGCAAGGGGTAATTTGAGTGACTTTTGATTTTGTACTTCAAATTTCCATATTTTTCTCTCTTTTGTGCTCTCTTCGAATATACATAATACGTTAATATAAAAACGATACGTTAATATAATAAGTTTACACATTTTACAGTATAAAGAAAGTTTTCACACAGGCGGCCACATGCAAGTTTCATAATTTTCCAGTATCGAATCACTTTTCCAATATGGTTTTATACCGGCCTCAAAATTTTCAGTATGATATTATACTGTTTTAATACTTTCTAGTGTGATCTAATACCAGTATCAAAATTCCCTGTAAGATCTCATATCAGAAACAAAGTCTCCAGTATCGTGTCATACTGATTTTAAACAAGTTGGTTTGTTACAGATTCTGTCACTTAAACCGCTTCCACACAACATCAATTTGTGCTAAACAGGAATCAATCTATTTATACGTCACAGAAAGAAAATCGCCATACAGCGCCTTTAGCTAGTTATTATTCCAAAATTAACTATTTTCTTTAATCTTCTTTTGCGGATTTAATAATTAATCTTTATCGTTTGCAAATTTTTTTTCGAAGTTCGAAGAATAATGATATATTTTTAATAAACATCTTTTTGTTGCAACAAGTTTACAGTTCCGAAAGTAAATTAATAAAACTGATGCACTAAAAATAAAAGCGAAACTTAGCATATTCTTTTTGCAAAGTTAGAATTCTTTATGCATCTTTCTTCATACATGTATAACAAACCATCAAAATAACTCTATTGTGCTATTACAACAATCAAAATTGAATTATATCACAAAATAAATATTTTTTCAAGAATTTATTTTTATTTTAAATAAAGTTTCTCGAACGTTTGATGGCATGGCAACAGTGAAAATATTGAATAAAAATGGAATTTCCATGTTATTTCAATGTAGATTAAATTTTTAGTTATTTAAATTTTAAATATACTTCTAATTAAATTTTTTAATGAAATTTGGAATGTAGCCTAAACTGTTTTTTGCTTCAAAATGACGTATCCCACTTGTTTGTGATATTTGCGGTTCGTTCTGTGAAAGTGGATGACGGACGGACTGAACGATTATAAAACCTTCCACTTTTTACGTTATGAAAGAAGTGTGGAAGCTAAAATTCCTAGTAAGATCTAATATACCAATATTAAAAATTCTAGTATGGTCTAACACCAGAACCTATAGGGTCCACGTCCACAATTATCTTTAAAAACTTTCATAGCTACATTTTGCTGCGGAACTAAAAAAACTTTTTGGGTCGAATTAATTAGTAGAACTTTAGATATTCCACTCGTTTACAATGTTCTTATCAAGTTATTATTCACAACAGTTGCATTTTGAAAATTTCGGAGAACAATAAAGAATCTTCAACCCAATATTTATTTGGAAATAGACAAAATAATTCAAGCTTTAAGAATAAAAAAAAACAAAGGTCAGACTGATTTCAAATCCAGTCATAAACTTACTCTTCCATTCATTGAATAAAAAAGTTCTAAAGTCGACACAAAATGGCGACAGGTAAAAAGTTCCATGCTCTGTCGCAATGATGCGTGTCGTTGAAATGTCGTTCTTTGAAATCGAAAGTTTAGAAAATGAAAAGGAATTCGGGATTTAGAAACGTCTCTTGCTCAATTGACTATGAAAAAAGCGATCTAATGATTTGCCTGATAGTGAAAGCAACTTTTATATTGTTTACTATGAGGAATGGTTTCAATGCTGCAAATTAATTTTTTTTATTATGGAAATAGTTTTGATTAGAATGTAAAGGATTTTTTTTAAACGTTACAATTTTCAGTTGCTTAATCATTTAAATTTTGATTGATGACTTAATTTCCTCTTACATTGTTAATTGCTGGACTTTTATATTCAAATAATATTTTTTTAAAAAAAAAAAATTGTTATGTTTAAATTATTCCGGAATTATTATTATAGTCATAATTTTCTACGTGTTATAGTTATGAAAGGATTTTACGAACACAAAAGTCCTTTTTAAATTTGTCAATAATTATGTTCAAAAATATAATGCGAGTTATTTCAAATTATAATAGTTTCATACATGTCCTCTTTTGAAAACTCGTCGTAAAATGCTTAAAATTCTATCGGTTCTTAAATATGAAATTTCACAATTCAATTTTTTTTTAATATGTGACTTTTGAATAATTCATAATCTCTTTAAACAATCAAATCGTACCCGAACTCTTTCTAAATAAACTATTATTTTTAGTCACATACTATACAGTGGTGGCCAAAAGTGTGGACACTTATTGAAAGTTTCATGTGTTTGAACTGTTACCTGTGTTCTTGCATCTATTAAATTTCGCTTAGATACAAACATTTCAATATTAAGTTGAAGGTAATTTAATGTAGAATTTTATTAAAAAAACAAAATTAAAGTATCTGTATTACAAATAAAATTATGCTCATTTTAGTTGAACAAACAAGCACAATCAATGAATTCTCTTATGCTGAAATTGCAATACAAGTTAGTGTTTCAATGACTTCAAAAACTAAGACAGATCATACTATTAGATGCATAACTTATTCGTTATACAGATATTGTAATACTGTATTTATTTTTAATTCTACATGAAATTTCTTTGATGATGTTGTGTCCATTGATATAGATTATATGTAACCAAAGGTCTCGTAGACGGCTTCAGCAAACTGCACACAGTGGTCCTCATAAAGATTAAATTACTTTTAATTTGATACACAATTAATATATTCTGTAATCAAATAAAGTTCAAAAATATGAAACTTTCAAAAAAGTGTCCTCACTTTTGGCCATCACTGTACATATTGAAGTTATTATACATATTTAAAGTTATTATACATATTTGAAGTTATTATACATATTTGAAGTTATTATACATATTTAAGTTATTATACATATTTAAAGTTATTATTAAGTTTATACATACAAGTATTTAGATACTTTGTTAGGAAGTAAAAAATTGGGTACATACTATGAAGATTTTTTTTTTTGCTAAATAAGTTTTATAATGCAAGTTAACAACTTTATGTTTATAGATTTTTCAAATGTTGATTGCGTTAATTGTAATTACATATCTTTTAATTTTCTTTATAGGTACAGTCCACTTGACTGATTTGCATTTGAAGGCAGAGGCTTTGGTAGGTATTCAAATGTGCTTTATGATACACTCTTAAAACAAACACTCCTAATTTAACTCAGTCAGAGTGGATTTCACTCCTCCAGACTGGAAAATGCACTTCTCCTTTTGGAGTGGATCCTTTGTGTGTTAAACCTCCGACAGGATCACTCCAAACGAGTGATTTTAACTCAGTCTGAGTAAATATGCATGCCGTTACGGTGTCGAAAATGCACTTCTCCAACTGGAGTGGATTTCACTCTTTTGTTTTACGAGTGTATAGTTTCTGAACAATTGACAAGCAATAATATTTTATGGAAGTTTACATTTAGTATAAGTACTGGAAGCATTGATTTAGCATAAGTATGTGTAACTTTGTCTTATGGCATCTTGAAACCATCTTTTTCAAAACATTTTTGTTTACTATGTGATTATAGATCGATGTCAGAAATTAAGAAGACTATTTTTTATAATTTTATTCATATAGAAAAACTTCAATCATAAAATGTAAAAAATTTGAAATTATTGTTTTTTTAACATTAAATATACTTTTTCAGTTAAATTGTAATTTTCTGCGTACGACATTCCAGTTTAACTGAATTGTTTTCAATAACTTTGAAGCTTAAGGCGACCGGGGAGGCAAATTAATTTTTTTAAAGTCACAGACCGAAATGGATGAAATTTTTGTTATAGCGCAGGGACATAAAATTTAAATAAAAATACAAAATAATGAAGAAAACTATGCAATAGCTTTTTTAATAAAAAAGATTAAATTTTTTAAGCTTTTTTAAAAAATGCTTCTTGCTATTTAATTTTTTTTCTAAAATGTATAATTTTTTAAAGATATTTAAATATATGTTTTCTAAAAACGGGTATTGATATCTATAAGATAATTGTTAGTCTTTCAGACACTTTTTTCCAACATTTAGCCACGTAGTGAATGTTTTTTTTTTTTAAAGTTTAGTACGAAATAAAATAAAAGAGATGCTTTAGTTAACATAAACAAAGGCCGCAGAGTTCGAATTTGATAGGAGTTCCCTGAAATAAAGTTTCCAAAACGTCGAGTTGTGAAAGTTTCACTGCTGACTAATAAAAAAAAATGCAGCATAATAAAAAAAAGCTTATGTGTAAGCTTTTCAGATTTCACACTTGTATAATTTATCTCTTGAAAAACAAAAATTAAAGATTGGTTTTTGGTTGTGTATAAAATAACTGTGCCTAGTATATGTGTCAGTTTTAAGAGGCATTGTCCGTCCCATAGAGCTAATGTATTAGTTTTGAAATCACAATATTTGCAAAAAAATTGTTTTGAAATGTTATTCAACTTTCACCAGGTATGGGAATCATCATAACATCCATTTAAAACTAAATTGAAAAGAATTTAACATCTGTTTTTTTAATTATTGATTGATAAGTTTTAAAATAGTGTCGCCATCTGCTGCATATGTTTGACATTTTAACATTTTAAAAATATATAATTACATAACTAGATAACTTTTTCATTTCAAATTTCTTTTATTTCGATGTTGCGTTGATTCCCTTGCCTGGGGGGGAAAGGACTAACATGACAAAGCCATACATATGCTGAAGTTGTGATTCCAAAACTAATGCGGGGCTGGGGAGCCCAGTCGGTTAAGCACTCGCTTAGCATGCGGAAGGTCCCAGGTTCGGGTCCGGGCATCGCCAAAATAGCTGCCGACCTATAAACGGCCCGCACAGCCAAAAATGTCCGACGAATCAACCCCGTGTATGGGAGTGCACGTTTAATATCCTTCAAAGTCCTAACGCTGCTTATGGTGTCGCCCTTAACGGTTGCGTTGGGTGCCTATTCAGGTTCTGGCTCGTCACCTGACTGTGGTTCTAAAATACGACGCCCGTCGAAAATAGCCGTCATGTAGCTTTAGTGCGATGGTAATTAAAACTAAATGAAGAAAAAAGATTGGATTTGGGTTGTGTATAAAATAACTGTGTCTAGTATATGTGTCAGTTTTAATGGTATTTCTGAATTTTGGCGCTTAATAATTGATTTTTATATAACATATTTAACCCTTATGCTACAAAAAAATCCGTTACTCTCAAATAAACAATCTGAGCTACATAATATTTAGACTTGTAACTGCACTGGCTCAAGGCGGTACTCTTCAAAATCATACCACGCAGCCTACAATTTGCCAATTATCGCAATTAAAACCCCATACGTTTCATCCACAAAACAACAAGGAAAGTGCCAAGTTCAGCTCTTCTTCGCCAACAGCCTTGTCTGGAACTCGGGAAGGGTTACTTCTGAGATTTCGCCTCGCCACTTTAACCTAATTCGCAACGTTGCGCAAGCGAATCGTGTTTAGCCGGAGGGTGGGATATGTCGCCAAAGGCTACTTTCTCTTATTTAATGCGGTTTTAATTTATTTCAACTGAACAGTTTTTATTGCGGATATGTTCTTCTTTAGAAATAGTATCCTGTTGACGAAAACTACGGGGAGTTATTGGTTGTGTTAGAGCTCCTGAAGGAGGCTAGGAATTGGCACTCTGTTGACGAATATTTGGAATTTTAAATTTGCGAGATTAAAATTGATCGTGGAAATTTTTAAAACCATGTCTTGTTTATAAATATTTATGTCAGTATGAAATTAATAATAAAAACATATTGGAATAGTTACAAAGTATATTGCCAATAATTATGTATACTGATATGGGAAAATGTAGAAGATCACAAATAAATAAAAATAGTCTGTAAAAAATGAAGTGTGCTTTGGACAAACCCTCAGATGGCATTACTAAAGCAGAAAAATTATCTTAAAATAAATTCTCTGGGTTTTCTTTTCTGTTTAAATGTCTTAATATAGTTCCTCTGTTTTTTTTGCCGTGGATCTCAAGAGGACGGCGTAATGACGTTTTAAAAATTAAATTTGCTTGACTTATTTTGATTGGTTTTGCAAATTAAGTATTTTAAGACGGAAGTAATATGTATCCTTATTAAGAAGCCCAAAATTCAACTTTATGTTCTTCGATTTCAACTCATTTGAGCTTCATTGTGAAAATTAACTTACTCAGGTAATTTTTACATTACATTATTATTTCTTACAATATTATCGCTGTAAACTGGTAGTTTAACGATGATACCCAATAAAAAAATATATAAATCTTACACACTTTGGTGATATTAGAATATACAGGGTGTCCCAAAACCATTGGACTGGTCTGCCTCTACCGATGGAAGAATGCAGTTTTAATTTTTGAACACAACTTTATTTGTAAATCTTGTTCATCATGATATGATAGACCAGCATGTTAAGTTTGTAAATGACCTTTTGGGACACCCTGTATAATAACAGGTTAAAAAGAACAGACAGAAAGTGTTTATTTTCTCCGTGTTTTTTACAGCTAAAACTTTCATTTTCATAGGACACGTGAGTGTCTTCACTATTCATCTATTCGAGTTTCTAAATTTTTTTTTTGGTTCATTTTCATGATTTCCTCTTTTTTTTATTTCCAGGCTGGTCTCGATCTGCCGATTGAAGTCAAAGGAGGATGTATTGGTGAGTAGTAACCACAACAATGAATTATACCATTTTTGCTTTGAAATAATTAGTATTTCCCTATGTTCTATTAGAGTAATTGAGTTTATACACTCTAAAAAATGAATGTTCAAAAACGACGAAATTTTCCTTAATTTTGACGATCCGTTTACTGGCAAATGCTCCGAATTTTCCTTTCCTCAAAGTGAGGAAATTTGAATCGTCATTTTTATGAGGATTTGAATGTCGTCTAATCTAAAGAAATATTTCGTTATTTTTGAGCATGTGAGTACAGCAATGAGATTCAGTTTCCTCAAAATCAAGATACAGAATCGTCAAATCAAGATCGTAAAAGTGAGGATTCACGTTTACTCAAAAGTCACGTGATAGTTTGACGAAACAATCCTAAAAATTAACGAAATGAGGCTTGATGATTCATGAATCGTCAAAAATGAAAGTGTTATTTCTGAGAGTGTAGGAACAATGGTCTAAGTCATAAGGCTAGTTACTGCTGTTTATCTGCCCACGGCAGATGTAGTGAACGGTTCTGCAGGGTGAATGTAATTGAGGTTCTCTGATCGAAAACGAAAACTACTGTCCAGGTTGTTGGGAAATGTAATAAGTGCTTTTGTGGATCGATGGGCAATGGTGCATTCGTAATTAGGCTATATAAAGTGCAGCCTAGAGCGAGACATTTTAAAAGGGCCCTGAAAATTTTAAATTTATATAAATGATATGAAGTGTATGTGTAAAGTATAATATAAATGTATTAAGAAAAACATAAGACACATATTTTAACATATTTTAAGGGGGAAAAAGTGAAGTAATTAAGATATTTAGAAAATTTAAGAGTTTAAAGTAAAAATTCGCTGGTTTGGTTATGGTTGGAGAATGGTTTTACTGTGCAAAAGTACAACATTATTTTAATCCCTCCACCCTTTGAATACTCATCACCCCTGAAGAATTTTTTGCCCCCTCGATAACACAAATCGCCCACTTGGGGGCGATCGCCCCTACGTTGGGAACCGCTGATTTAAACAAACTAAAGCAGAATGCTCATTTTCCCTTAGCAATTTTTTTTGCGCATAGTTTTTAATGGCTTAAAGACGAATCTTTGAAGTTAATTGGGAGGCTACAGTTAAAGACACTTAGGGTTTGGCACTTGTTTATGCAAATATCAACACAGACGTATAAACGATTCTCACATGGCCAACTGGCGGTATATTTTTCACTGTTGGTTCATTTGTTATTTCAAAAAGATGGAAATTCTCTCTCCCCCCCCCCTTTTTTTGTTAGAGCAGGCAGTAAGGATTTGAAGAAAGAAACATTAATGTTATGACATGTCCAGCTAATTTCTAAGACGCGAACATTATATTAACCCGTCTGTAAATTGCCTGTTTAAGAAAACTTAATATGCAAATTAGTGTCAGTAGTTTTGACTTTGAATTGTAGATTAAGAACTACATACAAGTAAGGGTAAATAAGCTAAAATTTCAAATAAATAATAAAAAAATTTATGCATTTTATTAAGTTCCACATAAAAGTAAGTGTTCATTTTTAGTTCCAAATATACTCAACAAAAATCATGATATTTTGTTAAATATTTATGACCTACGTTTCTGTTACTATGGCAACAAAACAATGGTAACTTGTGGGCTGCTAATCTTTTTTCTTGAAGTGCAGCCGAGTTATGAGACAAAAATGAGCAAATTATATTGTAGCACACGTAATCTTATGTGCAAAATATATTTTTAGATATGCAATATATATTTATGACCATGCTGTGAAAAACTATTAAAAACGATTTTAACATCGTATCTTTTAATATAACTTTGGATGTCTAAACAAAATTTTCTCTGTGGTATCATGTTGATTAGTGTAGAAGGGTAAAGGTTCATTTTAATATTTTACTTCACTTTAAAAAATATTAAAGACATGAAAGGATAAATATTTATGATAAGTCTCCTTAAACATTTGTATACACACTATCCTGGAAAAATTATACCTTTTTTTACAAAAATTACTATAACCTTAAAATTTTCTTATAAATAATTATAGAGTTTGCTTCTTTTATTGAATTAAAATTCGTTGATTTTTAAACAGATAGTCGAAAAATTTAAGTGCATCAAAATAAAAATAGTTAATTTTTTTTAGAGTAGGTGGGATTTATGTGATTGTGTTTATATAAATTATTTGTTTATTTTAAATATGAAATAGAAAATATACTTTTGAATCACGAAAACACATTTATTTACTTAGTAAAATGTTGTACTTGCAAAAATTTTGTATGGTTTTTTTGTCTCTTGCGCATTCTTTAGTAAATTTTTAAAATGAGTAATTGCTATTTTTAAAACACACTAAAAATACCAGCAGTAGATCAAGTTTCATTTATTTTATCCAACCTGTTTCGTTCCACATGAAAGCAATAGCCCTCGTGTAGCTCTCTTACGACGATTATTCAAACTAATCTAACCAAACATTCCACAGGCAAGATCTCCATCGACATACCCTGGACCTCTTTGTACTACGACCCAGTCCTGGTACACGTAGAAGAAGTCCTGGTCTTAGCTGGACCCACGGCAGACCGCAAACACGATCCGGAGAAGGACAAGAGACTGTCCAGGGCACACAAGAATAGAAGGCTCGAAGATGCCCGTCCTTCGGACGCAGAAGCGAATGGTGAGTAGTTTGGGGTCAAATGAATATGAACGAGTTATCTCGGGTATGGTGATGTAGTGTTACGAGTTAAATCGGTTGCGGTAATATTATGGGGATAGTTATTTCGGGCGCTGCAATGACGACATACCTTGTACCTCTTCGTACTACAAACCAGTACTGGTACACATAGAAGTCCTGGTCTGAGCTGGACCCACGGCAGACCAAAAACACGACCCATAAAAGGACAAGACACTATCCAGGGCACACAAGAACATAATGCATGAAAATGCCCACCCATAAGCGGCTAGTGAATAGTTAGGAGTCAAATGAATACGAACGAGTTAACTCGGGAGTAGCATTCCATGAAACGAGTTATCTCGGGTATGGCAATGTAGTGTTACGAGTTATTTCGGGTGCGGTAATGTTATGGGGATAGTTATTTCGAGAAAGCCAATGACGACATATCCTGGTAATCTTTGTATTACCACCCAGTCCTGGTACACGTAGAAGAAGTCCTGGTCTTAGCTGGACCCACGGCAGACCGAAAACGCGACCCGGAGAAGGACAAGAGACTGTCCCGGGCACACAAGAACAGAAGGCTTGAAGATGCCCGCCCTTCGGACGCAGAAGCGACTGGTGAGTAGTTGAGGGTCAAATAAATATGAACGAGTTAACTCGGTAGTTCCATTTCAAGGAACGAGTTAATTCGAGAGTAACATTTCATGAAACGAGTTATCCTGGGTATGCCAATGTAGTGTTCCGAGTTATTTCGGGTGCGGTAATGTTATGGGGATATTTATTTTGGGCGCAGCAATGACGACATACCCTGGATATATTTGTATTACGACCCAAAAAATGAGTATGAACGAGTTAACTCGAGAGTAACATTTCATAACTTTATGATATTATGCAGTAACGAACAGAGTGCAATCAGAACTGTCAATTTGCAGCTTAATCTTGCTGACTTTAATATTTTCAAGTACGTGTTAGAATCTCTAGCTAGTATTGAAACGATGTTTGGAATGTGAAGAATTTCTTATGGCAATGAAAATTAACCGCAGTTAAACTTTAATGTGCTTGACCAACTTAACTTTGTCTCTTCCAACTGAAACGTTTATTTTCATATATTTTTTTTTGTATTCTAAAAATTTAATTTATATATAAGTACAAACGGGATGTAACGGGGATAACTAGTTCTACACACCTTAATTTCAATCAAATGCTGTAACTTTAGTACGTTTATTTAATTATTTTTCTTAAAATACAATTAATAAAAATTCATAAAATATGTAAAGAAAATCATAAAATCTCAAAAGCGAAGATTTTTTAAATTTAATTGTATATTAAAAACTTATGAGCCAATTCCATAGTTCAAATTCAAATCCTTGGCTTTATCTGTCAAAACATACGCATTTTTTTTCAAATCCATTCGTCGATCGTCAAGCCTGACAGCCCGATTAAGGACACATTCTAAAAGATTCTCTTTTGATTTTGGAACATTCAGTCGAACACAAAAGCGCTCTTCTTCACTGAAAGTGAATCCACAGAAATTATAGAATGGCCAACCTGCTTTTGGATGCAACTGATAACCACCTTCGTGACAAGTCGTCAAAAGGCACCCCACTCTGTTATTAAAAAGCAAAAAGTGCCATTGTAAATAATGGATAACTGGGTTATCGAGGGTGCGATCTTAGGCGGTATTGTTGAACTTTTCCATCGGCTGTGTTGTCACTGTAACTCGATTGTGTTTGGCAGGTTAGAAAACACAGGGATATCAATTTAATTTGAGGATTATTTGATTTTATGATATTGCATTTTATCTTGGACATGTCTGCTTTGGAAGTACTTGTTTTACAATTAATACGAAAATTCAAGAATGTTTTAAATAAACACCACGCTAAAATTTTTCGTTCTTATGTTTGGAAGCTTTGAAATGATAAATACATATGTAACTATAAAGTTTTCCTAAAAATGAAAGTCTAACTGTCAAATACAATTCATCCAAACTCTAAACCAAGAAAAGTTTTTTTTTTGTTTAGAACTAAGCTCCTTGTCATTACAACCCGTTAGTGGGCCAAGGCCTGTCGTGCCCATTTCAGTTTACATGACCCAAAATCTTCAGGGTGCTAGGCATATGTCCCGGTTATTTGGCCAACCTCACGCAGAATTACCAGTGATTAGTTCCCATGCATGCTTGGTCCCCATTTTATCAATCCACTTAAGGGATGAAAGAGTGAGTCAACCTTGCCCATTCCGGGACTCGATTCTCGGATCTGTAGCACATACACACCAATGAGAAGCACTACCACTAAGCCACTGGGCCTCTTCAGTTATAGAAAGATTTTTATTTTACAGATGAAGCACACAATTATAAAATTTGAATTAAGCTTATTTTAAAATCAAAATACATCATTTTATGTAATTTACGTATTACTAATAAGTGAAGACTTTATTATACAGACGTTACTGACGTTATTTTGTCTAAAAGATATAATTTTTACAAGTAAATAAATAGGTAAGGTGTACTTTGGAAGAAACTCAATATTTGTCGTAAGTTTGTGACCATATAATATATGAAATGAAAGATTAATTTTAAGTAGATCTTACGAAGCTAAAGACGTTTTATTATACATGGGTTTGAAATAATTTTTCAAAAAAATTAAATCAAAACATTATTTAATAAATATGGAATTAATCTAACAGTTTAAAATAAAACTAACTTTGGACCTTTTTTTAAACGTGCAGATTAACTTACAAAATCAATTTTATCAAGTGTCCGTGGGACAGAAAGAATGCCCACAGACTGCACATCCTTATTGACACATTAAGGGGTCATAGGAGTCTTAAAAATTTGCGAATGTGTTTTTTTACTACAAAGCATAGTTTGATCTTTCACGTAATTTTTTAACTACTCAATATATAAGTATAATACTTTTATATGTAATTCTATAAGATTTATTTATTACAAAGCAAATTTTAAAATTTATGAAACTTTCGCCTAAACTAAAATAAATGATATTGATCATAAAGCTATTTGAACACATTGGGATTAGGCTTGCGCGGCAAATTTTGAGGTCAAAATTGAAAAAGTGACCAAGAAAATGATTTTATGTTGTACAAACAAAGACTTATACCTAAATTCCCAGCTCAATTTTAATTAGAAATTATTTTTTTAAAAAAATTAATCAAAATTTTAAAAAAATTATTAATTTATTTAGAAAAAAGTTCTTAAAATAATTTCTAATTAAAATTGAGCTAAGAATTTAGGTATAAATCTTTGTTTGTACATATTTGTACAATATAAAGTCATTTTCTTGGTCATTTTTTCAATTTTGACCTCACAATTTGCCGCGCAAGCCTAATCCAATGTGTTCAAATAGCTTTATATTTAATATCATTTATTTTAGTTTTGGCTAAAGTTTCATAAATTTTAACATTTGTTTTGTATTAAATAAATCTTATAGAATTACATATAAAAATATACTTATATATGGAGTAGTTAAAAAATAACATGAAAGATCAAACTATGCTTTGTAGTACCTTCTTTGCACATTTTTAAGACTATAACCCCTTAATGTATTGGGGATTCTTAATTCAATACAATAATAAAACTTCATAACGTAAAATGTCAGTTACAACTATTCTTAATGACATCAAAACACGTGTCGTTTTTTTTTTCAGTAAATCTTTTTTTTTTCTTTAGGGGATCGGCCGAGAGGTTTCATGGAGAACCTTGTTACCACGATCGTCAACAATGTCCAGGTGAGAGTTAACTCTTTATTATCTGCGCCCTCATTCCCCTGAGGAATGCAAATTGTTCTTCCACCAGCAGATAAGGAGGGGATTATCGGTAGTTTATTCTGTTGTCGATGCGAATAGGAAGTTTGGGAATTTGTTTTAGTGTGTGTCTGAAAAGTTATGCAGAAGATTAAAATTAGTTTCAATTTGATATTGTTGTTGTTTTCGTGTTCATAATATGTGCAAAAATTAGATAAAATTAGATTGTCAGCTTTTGTAGCTTCAACTGCTTTTTAAGAGAAAATTAAAAAATTTAAGTATTCAATGCTGATCTTGAAGAGTCTGGCTTGACATGGTGGGCATGGGCATTCAAATATATGTTGCGAGGACAGTTGGACACCAGGACAGTTTGGGCAGTGTGTTAAATAAATTCTTTGTCTTTCAGTGGACATTATCATTTTTAATGCTTTATTTGCAGTCTGTGTATTTTCAAAGTTATTGTATGTTTACAATTTAAAGCAGGGATATAATTTCAATCCGATATGTCTCTAAAATTAGAATATATTGTGTAGAATAAATTTTGTTCTTAGAAATATATTGTGCAATGGAGTGTTCAGTTAATATAGAAATGAAACAATGGATTTGGTAAAATTGTCAACTGATAAATAGTGTTTGATGTAAAGGCTAAAAATTAATTGGGTTGCGTTTTGCGAAATTCTTATTGTCCAAAGTACAATTAATATATAGGGTCCGGCCCCTTCATTGGCGATTTTGTCTAATTGAATTAAAATTATCAAAAGTCGCCAATGAAAGGACCGGATCCTATATTTTAGGTATACTTAAAAAGTACTTTATTTCATAACTATACAGTTTAAATATAAAATTGATAACAAAACACAATATAAATTAATCGATAAAATCTCACACTTATTGCATTTCTTTGTAGAAGCATTTTGAACATTTAACAGCTTTTAAAATACCTCTACGAAATTGGTTAGAAGATGAAGATTGCAAAAAGAGATGGTACAATCCTTTTGAACAAAGCTGCAATATAAAGAACAATCTAATTTAAAAAGATAAAAAGTCTTATATTTATTATGGAATTTTAGAATCAGTTCAGAAGCTAATCCTATAAAAGGAGTCATTTCTAACGGCTGAAGTATGATGACCATTTAAAAAAAAATCCCTTTTGGAATTTCATCCGAGTATTAGTTATTTCATAATTGTATAATGAAACAGGTTTTAAAAAACATAGTTAGTTTTCAATCATTTTTGAAGAAAAGACAAAATTTATGTTTTTATTTTAACCCACTTAAATTTTTCATTTTTATGGTGACTTTATTGTTTTGAAAGCTAAAATTTTAATCGCACTTATCAAATCACATAAGGGTAAATATCGTACTCATTACACATTGCGTTGGGTAACTCTTTAATAAACAAAAACAATTTTTATCTAACAATAACAATCAACTAAACAAGCCCACACAAAAAAATCATAAAAGAACACCATGTAACATTAAACAAAAATGTGATGAAACACGTATCCGAATTACATGTAATATAGAATTGCTCCGTTACACCTTTCCAATTACTTTCAAATAAACAATAACACAATCAGGCAAACAATGAAGTTAGTTAGGCGAATTAAACGTACAAAACACGTTACAGAACCTTTTGAAGGCCTTTGTATAAGACGGAAAACGTCCTTGCCACATTCTTTGCACGCTTTCTTGCCCTAGCGGTTCTTTGAAGACAAAGATATAGCACTTGGAAAATGGATTAATTACTGTGAATGGAGAATTTAAAGATTATGTGTTTATTTTAGGAGTTTTTATAGAGTTTTTAAGAATTGATTGGAATATTATTTGAGGTTTTTTTTGGGAAAGATCGCTTTCATGCACAACTTCTTAAAGAGTAAAAAAATATGATTTAACCTTATTGGGAAAATAGAGGACTTTAATCATTCTTTTAAAACAGTTTCTGAACAAAAAAATATACATTTAACTATCGCTTGAGTCTTATGGTTCAGGATAAAAAAAATTATGCACTTATTGAGAAGAACCTTATATGGCATCAAATAGGGTAGTTCTATAGTCGTGTTTCAGAATATAAAGATATAAGGGTAAAAACGTGCTAAGTGACATTTTTGAAAGAATTAGATTTTTGTATTAGGTAAATAACGAATTAATCCCTCTTTTAAAGATAGCATCATTACTCATTTTCATAAACTTTGAGTTAAGTATATAGTTTACCTTTTGTAAGTGCCGTTTTTAACGAATCTAAATGCAAACAAAAAACTTTAAGTCTCATTTTCTTGTTTTCACCATTTTGTCACTTAGCACGTTCTTCAATTCAGGATGGACGTATGTTCTGGTTTAATGGCGCAAGCATCGAAGATCGGACTGCGCATTATTCAATTTCTCACATTGCAAATACTGTTACATCTTTTTAAAAAAATTAAAATTATAACCTACTTCCTTTTTCTTAATTCCTTTTCTTCATAAAAAAAAAAGATAAGCAGCTTATTGACATGGTTAAGATTTCCGTCTCTGTATCTTCTTCCGTTCTAACATTCTAATTTCCGAAATTAATTTTGTTGTTGAAAAGTATGGCAAATAGATATCATATAAAGTACTAGATTGACAGATCACGTGACATCCAATGCTTGCGACTGGACGCGCATGGAGGCCAGAATGAGGGGTCGATGGGGCCAATGCTGTTACATTAATGAGAAAAATACTACGAAAAAAATACCATTTAGTTTTAAAATTACAAAAATATTATAAAAATACTAGAAAAGCGTTTAACTTTTTTTAGTCGCTAAAAATATTCCAAAATGCAGCTAATTTTTTTGTATTTATTTTAAATTTGATGGAGTTTTTTTTATGATGACGATACAGTATCTTTCTCCTTAATGTGGTGGCAACACTGGTCCCATTGTCCTGCTGGGGATTTAAATAACAAAGTTTAGCTGCAAATTTAATTTCGTAATTTTTTTTTTGAAAATTATATGTCTGCATAAATGGATCCTCCATACTTTAATTTTTTTAAATGCAGTAAATTTATTAAATTTATAAATATTTACAAATTGTGTGTTGTTGGAAAACCTGCTAGTCATGTGACGGGTTTACGTCTGTGGTCCTCAGAGGTTTAATATCCTTTTCCCGAATAATAATAAATTTTATGAATTTGAAAGTAACGGGAAAGTTGCCCCTTCCTGGACTTCTTGCTTAATTCTGCATTTATGAAAGATTATCTTTTCACGATATATGCTCAATTATATAAAGAGTACAGAGGAAAAAACTTCATTGCATAGAGATCTTGCCGTGTTCTGGTCTGCTTGGCAAACATTGGATACAGGAAACCGGTTTTTCTCTTAGTTCTTCTTTCGTAGTAAAGATGGAACTCTTGTCTCACATAAATCAGGGTTGCTGAGAGAAGAGAACCAAGATAAAAACCGGTTTCCTTACCCCTGTTTGGATAATGACTAGCTATAATCGTCAAAGATGCCTTATGCGACAGATCCCTATGCAATGAAGGGTTTTTCCCCCTTGAACTAATCATATGCCATTCTTCACTGTACCAGCGTCTTGTCCCTTCAGGTGTCGGTTCAAAATGTCCACATTCGCTACGAAGATGGCGTGTCCACTAGCGGGACTCTAGCCTGCGGAATAGTGCTCCAGAACTTGACCGCTGTCACCACCAACAGCAAGTGGAAGGCCACCCAAATCGATGCTGAGGCCACCAGTCTCTTCAAGGTAATGAGCCCTTACACGGGTAAAGGGGCTGGGGATCCCAGTCGGTTAGGCACACGCCTAGCATGTGAAAGGTCCCAGGTTCGGGTCCGGGTCCGGGCATCGCCAAAATAACTGCCGACCTATATACGGCCCGTGCAGCCAAAAATGCCCGACGAATAATACCCCGTGTAAAGCCTTGGTTTCCTCGGAGTCTGTCGCCAGAAAAATGCGACCTCTATTATACGTGGATGACGTCACCCTACCGGCCACCGCTTCATCGGAACGTTACGTTGACACGAAACTGAAAACCTAGCGAACTCGCTCAACCAACTCTGTTGTTCTTTTGATTTTCGTCTTTGCATGTAAAAAATGGAAAATTCAGGTTCTTCGTGATTTCTCACAAAATCAATTAGCATTTCTTCCTCGGCAAGCGTATAACAACTCTCACCTTCCGTCATTTCCTCAAATTTTGAATTTTTGGAAAGCACACCACGCAACAGACAACAGCAAAAAACGTTGTCATCAGGATTTTCCCAACGCACTCAACATCAACTCAATCTGGCGGTCGTGTTGAGCTCTCCCGAGGAAACCACTCTAGCGTAATCAATGTCAGTAGTTTGTATGGCGTCACTCACCGCACTTGTCCAAACGCTTAAATCTGTTGACGGACTCCGAGGAAACCGAGGCTTAAAGGGGCTGGGGAGCCCAGTTGGTTCGGCACTCGCCTAGCATGCGAAATGTCCCAGGTTCGGGTCCGGGCATTGCCAAAGTAACTGCCGACCTACAAACGGCCCATGCAGCCAAAAATGTCCGACGAATAATACCCCGTTTAAGGTAGTGCACTTTAAATATCCTTCAAAGTCCATACGCTGCGTACGATGTCGCCCTTAACGGTTGCGTTGGATGCTTATTCAGGTGTCGGCACGTCACTTGACTGTGGTTCTAAAATACGACGCCCGTCGCCAATAGCCCTTGTGTGGCTCTAAGGTGACGATAATTCAAAAATATAACCTAACCTAATCTACACATTTAAAAAAATTTGGTGCAAGCTGCGTCGGCATCTTGGAACGTTCTAGCTGTCGCTACTAGTAGGAGAATAGACTCACTGATTTAGCTTTGCATTAAATTAATGATTTATCACAGAATTGGCTTATTCACAGTCCAAACAGTGGTGGCAGTTAGAAAGTTGTAGGATTCGGGTGACAACTTGCACCAGTTTTTTTAAGTGTGCACTGTATAAGAATTCTGTTACCTACAGGAAAGTTCTGTTTAAAAAAAATCTGTAAACACGAATACAGATATTGCATCGGTTGACAACAGGTTTTTCTGTTTTTGTTGGGTTTGGTGGAATAGCTGGTTTTCTGCTCTGCCAGCGGAATTGAATTTTTCTGTTTTTATTATAAAAAGAAAAATTGATGTACATACAACATTCGTGGCCAGCTTTTTTAATCATAATTAGACTGATAAGGGTTTTGAAAAACCCACAGCGATTTCTGTCTATTATAACAGGCAGACAAAGTTTTAACAAACAGCTGGGTGGAAAAAAACGCTCCAACCCTAGTTACATTCAATTTTACATATGTGTTATAAAATTTAACATCATTTTGCAGAAAACTTTTTAGAGAAATAACCTATATTTTTAAACAGTACAGTCAATAAGAAATTTTAACAATATTTCTTGGGTTAACAAAGGTTTTTTTGTAAGCCATGGTATATTCTAGTTAAATCTAACACTTCAGAATTTCTTAATCTGATATGACTCATGCCCAAGTTTTGATGAGTAAAAACTAAAGTTGATATTTCCTACCAGAAACTGATGCCCGAGGTTCGAAACGCATTAAATAAACTTCAGACAGCAGCGGAACTCCCAGTATCAGAAAACGTGAGATAAGAACTGTTGACAAGACCTGTTATGTCTGCCTTCTGTGGAGGTTATATTATGATGTAGATATTCCTGGTAGAAAAAACACTGCTAATACCGGTTAGACAATTGAAGCCATAATCGCTTTTAATATTACTAGCAACAAACCGATTGACACTAAATAGGCGCTCCTTTGGTGAGCTTTTGGCTGTTGTTAAATTATCGATTGCATTCAGAGATTAAACACTCCACTTAAATTTAATCCAAATGTCTTGATAAAAATTGACAATTTGTAAATTATTTACCCAGTTTTAAATTACGCAAAATGTGTTTAGTCAGAAGTCCCGAATAGTGCTATAGGAATTTTTGTTTGCATGTTAACATGAGAAAATTCATTATTTAAGGTGAAAATATTAAATTAAGCGTTTTAAATATGAAAACAGCTGTATAAATCGTGCTTGTTTGTATTTCAATACAGTCATGTACTTAAAGGGTGCAATCTCAAATATTTCAAGTACCGAACTTCAAATTGTCCGTTAGGAGAACTTTGGCATTAAATACTTAAATAACATTTAAAATATAAAATAATTTTTTATAAATAGGTTATATAATTCGTGATAATTGCATTAGTATTAGAGAAACACAAATTGAATACTCGGCACTTGACTCTGGTTCTGAATAACGACGCCCTTCACCAATAGCCTTCGTTCAACGGGGTCTGGGGAGTCCACTCGGTTAGGCACTCGCCTAGCATGCGAAAGGTTCCAGGTTCGGGACCGAGCATCGCCAAAATATCTGCCGACCTATAAACGGCCCGTGCAGCCAAGATGACCGACGAATAATACCCCTTGTAAGGGAGTGCACGTTAAATATCCTTCAGAGTCCTAGCGCCGATTACGAAGTCGCCCTTAACGGTTGCATTGAGTGCTTACTCAGGTGCTCAACACTTGACTGTGGTTCTAAAATACGACGCCCGACGCCAATATCCCTAGTGCAGCTAGCTCTACTGCAACGATAACTGAAACTTAACCTAACCTTACTCGGGTGTCGGCTCGTCCTTTGAATGTGGTTCACTACAACACTGGTCTCCAATAGCAATCGTGTACCTCTAGAGCGAAGCTAATTCAACTATTCGGTATATGAATTATGCTTATATAATTTAGAAATTAGGGATTTTTTTTGCTATTTTATTCTGCAATAATAATTCAACTCAACTAGGCGACTTTTAAAACGGCTTCACTTTTTCCTCGCCAAGTACCTCCATCCTACTCAACCTCCCTTCTGCCCTCCTATGAATCGATTTACATCCAGCTGCGCACACGACTTCATCATACGAGAAGATATAACTGTGAACTATGAATTTTAATAAGTCCATTATCATCATTTCCTAATCACCCAGCGTTAATAGGAAAGTTTTACATGTATGGGGGCCTTGGGCTGTGAAAGTGCCCATAACTCATATTTGGAGTGATGGTTACTGTGATTAAGAAATGAATTAGGTAGAACTGCTGGGCTTGTTAGCATGTGTAGCTTCTAGGTAAATAACTGCATAAATAAAATATTTTATTGGATTACATAACTGAGTTCGCATATGATTTTAAGTTCAAATATGTTTGACCTTGTCATTTAGGTTAATGAAATTTAAATTATATCTAAAAGTTGAACTTATAATGTTACTTATGTCTTACCGTTGAATTTAATATGGTTATTTATCGAACGTAAGCAATATCTTTAATTAGATTTTTTTTTAAAACGTCACTAAACCGATAATTTTGGGATTACTAATACGCATATTTTCTAGTGATCAGTGGAATGCATAAATTTGTGTTTCTTGGATGGTTTCATGTATATATTATGATCTAAAACTATTTACATCATTTTTTTATCCATATTAAAGTGATTAATTTGATAACCACTTCTATTTTTTTTATTTGTAAGGTATAACTTATTTTTAACACAACCTATTTTCATCTATGTATGTTGCTTATAAAAATACTGTAAATTTCACAATGAATAGTGGTAGTAGTGCATGGGGTATGGTGGAAAACTTTCGAATGCAGCTATTTCTAGTATAAATCGTAATTATATATGCAATTTAAACACTGTATTTGATTAGAGAAAATTAATCTAAATAGTTTAATATTATAATACTTTGGTACAAATAATACAGTGAAGCATTAATGTTAGTATAGAAATACTATTGGGTATAATAAAATAAACACTTCATTAAATAGTTCATGCACAAAGCTGTGTATTTTGATTATGTATACTTTGTTCAGAGAATTCTTATAAATAAATCATAAGTAAATTGAGCTAAATTATTTCAATTTCAATGCAAATAAATAATTAAAAATGTTCACAGATAATTTTGGGATTACAAAATTTACCATTAAAATATATTTTAATTTGTATTAGCTACTATTTTTTGCATTTAATTCGAACTTATTTTTTTTCAAGCAGAAACGCTTCATATTTCCTATTTCACTAATTTATGTGTTTGTACCTTTTTCTGGTACAGCTTTTGAAAGTGGAATCTCTGTCGCTGTATTGGAATCCTCAGTGCCCCACTAACACCTTGGTAAAAGCGCAACTTAACTCAGATGGATGGAAGGTAAATTAAAACATTCACTTCTAAATTTTATATTGAAGTGTACTTGTACAAGAATATGTATCTTAAACCTGTACATTTAGGGTATCATTTTTTATTTGCAAAATAAATTAAATACTTAAGGGGGAATGGGCGCGCTGGACCGGGGGTCTCCAAACTCAAGGCACAACATTTACCTCCTCAATGTTAAACCAATGGAAAAACTATTTTTTCTGCTACATTTCTCCGGCTGTATGAATATTTGTGCAATTTTTTTTTTAATAATATACGTAGATGACTTACAGGTCTCTATAATCTCACTTTATATATTGCTTCGAATACTTTTTTTAAAATTATTTATTCAAAATTTTAAACAAATTTCGAACTAACTACAAAAAGTGGGATTGTCGGGACCTGTAAGTCAGCTACATTTATCACATAAGGAATTCATTTGTAAAAATATTCAGTACAGTTGGAGAAATGTGTCAGACAAAATATTTTTTTTCTCCTTTGGATAACACTGATGCACTTTGCTTTGGAGACCGCGTTCCAGCGCGAGTGTTCCCCCTAAAGATGATTTTAACTCTTTCTAAATAAAAACTTGATAAATGATTTGTTTTACAGTTTTTTAAAGCTAATAATAATCAATTTCAACATTTGGGATATTCTTACAATGCAAGATGCTCAAACGTCAATGTAAATATTTTTTTTTCCTTCATAGACATTGCTGCGAAAAGGACTGGCCACATTCAGTATCAATGGAGAGGATTTTGATTTCAGTAAGTTGATAAACATTTTAAAGCAGGATTCAGTTATTGTGTTTTATTAAATACAAGAAACTCAACTAAAATGTGAATTATTATTTTTAATGAAGATTTTTATGTAAAAAAGTGTACCTAAAATACAAGTTTATAAAATTTAGTTTTACAAAGATTTCAGATTTTTTTTAAATTATTTTTTTTGAATATTACCACAGTTTTCAATTATTAATTTTCGAATTATTATTGTTTTGATCTTTGATTGCCAAAACAAAATAAGTAATACGCTTGAAGCATGGGACTTCTAAATGCCATTCGATGGTCAATCTCATTTCTGCCGTGGGCAGGTAAGCTGCAGTAACCACAACAATGAACTGGACCATTTTAACTCTAAAATAATTAGTCTAAAATAATTAAAATATTTTAGTATAACTTCCCTTAAGTAATAGTTATCGAGTTTTTGCTTTGTCATGCCATCCCATTTTCACCAGGTATGGGAATCATCATAACATCAATTTAGAAAAAATTGAAGAGAAAATTACATCCCCTTATTTAATTGTATAGCCCTCGTGTAGCTCTAGTGCGACGATAATTCAAACCAAACCCAAACCTTATTTAATTGTAAATCTATAAGTTCTAAAATAGTGCCATAGTCGCCATCTGCTGTACATTTTTGGCATTTTAAAATTTCATTTTTTTTAAATTAAATAACTAGAGGACATTTTTTTTTCAAATTTTCATAATTAATTTTGATGCTATGTTGATTCCCGTACCTGAGGTAAAAGGACTAACATGCCAAAGCCATACTTCTGCGGAGGTTGTGATTCGAAAACTAATGCATTACCTCTATGGGACTTAAAGAAATATAAATTACAGGTAATTAATAGTCCAAAATTTAATTACTATTTAAATTTTTAGTCGTGAAGCCCGTTTCCCTGAAGACCAAGATGATCTTGAACAAGTCAAATGAGGCCAAAGTTCCCAAACTTCTGCTGGACTTCGTTCTACAAGATGCCGCATCGCAACTATCAAGAGAACAGGTACGGCCACTTCTGTTGCAAAGTGCTGAACAAAGGCATTACGCTTTCTTATGAAATCTCAATACAAAATCAATGATATAGATTGTTAAAAAAATTAACATGATGTTTTGCAATTGAATGGTACGAGTTTGAAAAAGCAAAGCAAACGCAAATGAAAATTTAAAGGATCGTAAAAAGCATGCAGCCATTTCGGGGTCGGTCATCGGTGCATAAAAATGATTAACGTAAAGCAGGAAAAAGCTACTGCCAAACAAAAAGTAATTTAAAAAAATATTGACAAAAAGAAAAACAATAAACTACGAAAAATAGACAACAAAATATCTGAAAATCGGAAATAAATTATAAACCTGGTTGGTAGACATATATATTCCGGTTTGTGTGCTTGGTCAGATACCCGCTTATAAACTTCGTCTAGTCAGACGGACACAAAACACATAAGTAACAGATCCTGCCATCTATCGCCATCTCCGCAATTTAGACGTGTCCCTGAAAGGGAGGGAAATTTGTCTCCAGAGACCTGTACCCGTGGTAAACTGCGCCATGACCGCCCACATTACTTTCGGACCCACAGATTTAACGAGCACGTATTCCGCATATACTCGGTGGGTCTTCAGTGGTATCGGGACTCGATTGCGGTACCTTCCTATTCCGAGAACGAGGCCTTGACCACTTGGCTATCCACGGCCCCCAAAAAACATTGAATGTGAAAGTCAAGTGCTACTAAATATGAAAATTTAAAAAAGATGCCGCTAACTAACAGTTATTTAAATACTTAATACAAATTTAAAAAGACTATTAAAAAAAATCTGAAGTTAAGAGTTTTTTGGTGCATAAAAATTAAACTATATTTTAAAAATATCCTGTATCAATCTTAATGTACTAAAAGATAAACACTTTTTTTAGATAGCACATTTACTGCAGTATTTAGTTCTTAGATAGAGTGCTCAACTGCTTTATCAATGAACCTATGCACTTAACTTGGTTCACTGCACTTGTAAGGTGTTTGGTGATAAGTGCAGTGTATCTGCTCAATTTAGTCTGATTAGGGACTCCATATCATTGATAAGATTATAATGTGTATAGATATTATATCGAAATAGATTACACAGAGGGAATTTCCCTAAATTGTGTATAGCGAAATATATTTTTTTAAAATATTAACTGCATTGTGAAATAGCTTTAAAAAGAAGATTATTCTCTTAATTAAGTTATAGTTTATACTCTGGTGTATATTTACTGTGCATCGTTACAATTGAATAATTAAAATAATCGTATAGTAAATTTTTTTTAATTTAACAATGAGTGTGGAATAACTTAAGCAGATTAATTAGTCTGAAAAGAGATATTATTAATGCTACGGAGCATTTACAGCGGGTATTGAATAGTTGGGTTAACTCATTTAAAACTAGCCAACGGAAGGAGCTGTAGTGTAGATATTCAGAAGCAGTTAAGAACGATAATTAATTAATAACTGTGTTTTTAGTTTTAACCTAGTGATATCAATATTAATATTAAAAAACCCTACTAATTACTATTTAAGAATATGAACGATATGTTATTGATAATTAAGGAAATCAGTTGTTGTTATTAAGAGAAAATTTGCAATTTATAGGTAACTAATATATAATTAAAAAATCGCTAAACGAGCAATTTATCCATTACTAATAATAACGAGGTTTATATTTTCGCAAGCATTTTCCAGTCGATCATATAGTAGTGTAGGACCATCAACGAAATTTTTTTTAATTAAATTTATAGTTATAATTCTTAGGCAACTGTTAAGAATTGGTTTGCCACTAATAAAATGAATAAATGATTGAATTAACATGTTAATTGTTGTTAGAACAGAATGCTCAGAAAAAAGACCAGTCCCACTTTATTAACCAAAATTAATATTACATTTTAGTTAAAAACATTATTTGGTGGCGCCATCTTTGAGAATATTGTAAAAATAAAATCTTACCCGAATTAAACTTGTTATTAATTGCATTAGTGGCGTCCTCTTGTGAGAAACTTGTATAATAAATCATTACCCGACAAAACCTAACAAATGAATTTATGATATATTAATTTTCCCAACATTTAAGATGAAACCAGAATCACTCAATTTTTTTTATTAAGCACAATGAACAATTTGAACTTGGTGGATGTTTTTCTGCTTGAAAGGTGACAATATGGACGTAATTTTAGCGACACTGTAGTCATGACCAGTCTAGTTTAGACAAATCGGTTGCTGTAAGATTTGTTTGTAGGGTTTTAAACAATGGTTGAAGTAACTGTTATGTCAATGTAGGCGTGGCAATTCCTGTTATTCATTTCATCAGGCATAATTTAAAACGATATGGTACGATGTAATCTGCCAAATGGTTGTTATTTATATTATTCATTTGTATCTTTTATACTCATTTATAACTAGTATATTAACTTAAGTATAACTTTTATATTCATTTATGTTATTCATTTGTATATTTTATACTCATAATTAGTATATTAACTTAAGTATAACTTTTATACTCATTTGTGCTAGTCATTTGTGTCTTTTATACTCATTTATAATTATTATATTAACTTAAGTACAACTTGTATACTCCTTTATGTTGTTTATTTGTATCTTTTATACTCATTTATAATTAGTATATTAACTTAAGTATAACTTTTATACTAATTTATGTTATTCATTTGTATCTTTTATACTCATTTATAATTAGTACATTGACTTAAATAACTTTTATACTCATTTATGATATTAACTTGTATCTTTTATTTCAGTTTGTGAGCATATATGAGTTGTCGAGGGCATTCGAAGTGATGGCTCTCAACCAGAGGTTCCGTAAATACTTCCGTGGGCTGTCTTTGAAGGGACATGCGGCTGATTACTGGAGAGACGCGTACAACGCCGTCACAGAAGAGTACGTCCGACCGTACACCTGGGAAAGGATCAAAGAGCACAGGTGCGTTGTTTACGCACTGAACGTGTAAATTACACACTGTTGTACGTTACGCACTGAATTTGATTTTTAAGCAATCTCGTTGTTTATCTTCCGAACGACCTGAATGTACACAAAAATGTATGGTTATTTTCTCTGCTTCACTGTTGAAGTTATGTTTTAATAATATATAATTGTTTGGGAAAACATAATTAGGTTTATTTTTTAAGAGATTATCTTAAGATAATTTTGATTTTGAAAATGTAAATTATCAATAAATATTAATTATTTCATAATTTTTTCATTTAATATTTATTGTTGGAGAAAAACTGATTCACAAATTACGTAAAAACTCGGGTCTAACGCTTAAAAGTTTGAGAGAATTAAAATAACGAAATGCTGTTTATTGAAATATCGAGGACTTCGTCTGTTTTCCTCACACCTTTCCAAATTCCTTTCTAACAATACTGATTTTTTTCGAACGATGACCAAGGTTAATCGTTCACACGTTCCGTCTACTTATCAGCACTTTTGTCTTGGTCTAATGTACTTATTGTTCGTTAAATGTCACGAGAATCCGTATTTATAGAATGAATTTAAAGCAATAATCTGGGCCTAATTAGTTAAATATGACTTGGTGTTGATTTATTTTTTCTCTACTAGGACCAATTACCACAAACGACCTATCTTATATAACTATTATACAACCATTTTCAATGGACATGTTACTCAGAAAACATCACGAGAATATATGTTTGAAAGCTTAGTATTACTCAACACACTAAGTCTTATTTGTTAAACATTTCTTGATTTATTTCAATTTTCTCCCCCTTCCAGAACCAAATACCGTCAGTACAAGGACCTGTACAAAGAGCACCTCCACTCGCCGACAGACACGGAACTCAGGATGGACCTGCAGTTACTGGAAGATTCGCTTGATGTCACCAGCATCCTCATGGCGAGGGAACAGGCCAAAATGGAGGTCAGCAGATTCGTGTTTTTACTCCTAACAAAATCGACGTCACTTGAGTATAGTTTAAAAATTATAACACCCGTCAGTAGTAGTTATAATTGAGGGTATCTGTATAGCTGATTGATCAAAAGTGTGTTTCTAAAAAACACGGTGTATTCTCAGGCCCCCCGTCAAAAAATGGATTGTCCCACTAGTATATATAGAATGAGAAAAACGTAAGTGCGTCAAAATGGAGAAGAAAACGCTTGCAATAGCGATTCTCGCGATCGTCTGTGTTGTGGAATTAATAGTGTTGTTGGTCCCAAACGGAGAATACGTGGATTTGAGCAAGAGTAATTGTTCGGTGTCGGAAAATATCGGCCGACGAGTCTATTTTCATAAGTGCTTGAAAGAGAAAAGGCTGGTATACGATATTAGAAAGTTTTACTACAACGGCACGAACGATTTGAAACCAGAACTTCACGGAATTCAGCTTTTTAAGAATGAATTTATGAAACTCTGTCAACAATGTTGAAATTAAAATTTCCCAGTTCAATGATTTGTACAGGACCTTCTTCCAGCGGGAAAACGGAACTAGTGAGAAAATTGGTGAAAAGCAATGTCTACGAACGCCCCATCAAAAATGTGTGTTGGTGTTTTTCCGTTCCTCAAAAATGGATGGCCTCGGAACCCGGGATAAAGTTCGTCTGCGGATTACCACCTGAAGAAGAAAAGTTTGATTTAGTGGTGTTGGACGACTTACAATCAAAGTTAAACGAAGAAGTGGAACTCATGTTTAGGGTCACGTCCCATCATAAGAATTTCAGCGTAATACTGATCACGCAAAATCTGTTCCCCAAAGTGAAAGTTATGCGAGACGTCAGCCTGAATACGCACTACCTAGTATTGTTTCGCAACAATCGAGACGCCTCCCAAATGTCCTGTTTCGCGCGTCAAGCCTTTCCTCAAAAAAATAAATATTTCATGGACGCCTATAAAAAGGCGACACGCGAACCCTATAGTTATTTATTCGTAGACGTTCACCCGCTAACGTGTGATGAGCAGAGGTTGAGGGCTTCAATCTTTCCCGATGAAAATTGCATCAATTGGGTGTTTGTCCCGCTAGAACCATGAAGCGGATCAAGAAGCACGTGCACTTGTTGCATATACTTTCGAACGCCTCACCACAACAACGAAAAGCCATCTTGAACTCAACCAGTGCGGACCAGTTAAAATCCATTTGCGAAATTTGTAAAAATTTATTGCAGGGCAATATTCCGGGAGTAAAAGTACAAAAACTTGCACCCTATAAGAAAGTGATTCGTAAGTTAGCCGATAATAAAATAGGACTGTCGTCAAAGAGAAAAATTTTAAAGCAACAAACAGGCGGGTTTTTGTCAATGATTATCCCTTCCGTTTTAAAATTATTAACAGGCGATGTCTAGAAAAATGGCCCTCGTGTCTCCGGACCTGGTTTCGGAATATTATCAAATAAATAAACCAGAGATTCGGTTAGAAGACAAAATTATCCAAGTGTTGCATCAAAACGAAATGCCGGATGATTTGCGAGGAAAACTACTCTCACAACTTATTCCAAAGTATCAGAAGAGTATGCAACCGATCCCAGCAAAAACTATTGATTCAATAGTTTTTGCTGGGATTATTCCCATCCCATCTGAGTTATTCGACCCCAAGACCCCACAGGACGAGGTCCAAGAGAGTTCATTTGACAACCAAGATATATTTGTTCCGATAGTAGCGAAATTTGTGGGTCATTCGGTGCCAAAGGGCAAAAAGAAACATATTGTACCCATTTTGGAGAAACTGAAAAATAGCGGTTACCAATTCAACGAGCAAAGTGAGCTGGAATTCAATGGAAAACCAGAACGTCGAAGCAACGCCATTGATTTGTTTGGTTATGTAATGAGAGACATGAGGAATCGAGAACCTCCTCCCCGAGGCTTTGATACTTTTCTGAGAGGACTGTTTGAAGCGAATGTACCACTACAGTGGATAGGGAATAAATATGTACGGGAACAACTGGAATTATCCAGTCTAGAACCTCTTCTATCACCTGCATCCCCAGATCAAGCTTCAACGCCCTATCATCCCAGTCTGGTGCGCAAGAAGATACAATGGCAGCCGTACGAATGAAAGAGGTGTATTTTGATCCAAAGAGCCCTGGTTCTTTCGGCGGTGTCCGGAATCTGGCTAGTGAAACAAAAGTGGATAAGGCAACAGCTCAAAAATGGCTTTCACAACAAGATGCCTACACACTCCACTTTCCTGTACGCCACAAGTACAAGCGCCGCAAGACGATGGCCTACGGCGTGAACGAGCTGTGGCAGATGGACTTGGTTGACATGCAAAAATATGCCAAGAACAACCAGGGGATTCGATATATTTTGACCATAATAGATGTAATGTCTCGCTTCCTGAGAGCGGTCCCAGTGAAAAAGAAGACAGCAGAGGCAATTGTGAATGCCTTAAAGACGCTGCCATTGTATCTTCTTGCGCACCAGACTGGGATGATAGGGCGTTGAAGCTTGATCTGGGGATGCAGGTGATAGAAGAGGTTCTAGACTGGATAATTCCAGTTGTTCCCGTACATATTTATTCCCTATCCACTGTAGTGGTACATTCGCTTCAAACAGTCCTCTCAGAAAAGTATCAAAGCCTCGGGGAGGAGGTTCTCGATTCCTCATGTCTCTCATTACATAACCAAACAAATCAATGGCGTTGCTTCGACGTTCTGGTTTTCCATTGAATTCCAGCTCACTTTGCTCGTTGAATTGGTAACCGCTATTTTTCAGTTTCTCCAAAATGGGTACAATATGTTTCTTTTTGCCCTTTGGCACCGAATGACCCACAAATTTCGCTACTATCGGAACAAATATATCTTGGTTGTCAAATGAACTCTCTTGGACCTCGTCCTGTGGGGTCTTGGGGTCGAATAACTCAGATGGGAATTCAATAGTTTTTGCTGGGATCGGTTGCATACTCTTCTGATACTTTGGAATAAGTTGTGAGAGTAGTTTTCCTCGCAAATCATCCGGCATTTCGTTTTGATGCAACACTTGGATAATTTTGTCTTCTAACCGAATCTCTGGTTTATTTATTTGATAATATTCCGAAACCAGGTCCGGAGACACGAGGGCCATTTTTCTAGACATCGCCTGTTAATAATTTTAAAACGGAAGGGATAATCATTGACAAAAACCCGCCTGTTTGTTGCTTTAAAATTTTTCTCTTTGACGACAGTCCTATTTTATTATCGGCTAACTTACGAATCACTTTCTTATAGGGTGCAAGTTTTTGTACTTTTACTCCCGGAATATTGCCCTGCAATAAATTTTTACAAATTTCGCAAATGGATTTTAACTGGTCCGCACTGGTTGAGTTCAAGATGGCTTTTCGTTGTTGTGGTGAGGCGTTCGAAAGTATATGCAACAAGTGCACGTGCTTCTTGATCCGCTTCATGGTTCTAGCGGGACAAACACCCAATTGATGCAATTTTCATCGGGAAAGATTGAAGCCCTCAACCTCTGCTCATCACACGTTAGCGGGTGAACGTCTACGAATAAATAACTATAGGGTTCGCGTGTCGCCTTTTTATAGGCGTCCATGAAATATTTATTTTTTTGAGGAAAGGCTTGACGCGCGAAACAGGACATTTGGGAGGCGTCTCGATTGTTGCGAAACAATACTAGGTAGTGCGTATTCAGGCTGACGTCTCGCATAACTTTCACTTTGGGGAACAGATTTTGCGTGATCAGTATTACGCTGAAATTCTTATGATGGGACGTGACCCTAAACATGAGTTCCACTTCTTCGTTTAACTTTGATTGTAAGTCGTCCAACACCACTAAATCAAACTTTTCTTCTTCAGGTGGTAATCCGCAGACGAACTTTATCCCGGGTTCCGAGGCCATCCATTTTTGAGGAACGGAAAAACACCAACACACATTTTTGATGGGGCGTTCGTAGACATTGCTTTTCACCAATTTTCTCACTAGTTCCGTTTTCCCGCTGGAAGAAGGTCCTGTACAAATCATTGAACTGGGAAATTTTAATTTCAACATTGTTGACAGAGTTTCATAAATTCATTCTTAAAAAGCTGAATTCCGTGAAGTTCTGGTTTCAAATCGTTCGTGCCGTTGTAGTAAAACTTTCTAATATCGTATACCAGCCTTTTCTCTTTCAAGCACTTATGAAAATAGACTCGTCGGCCGATATTTTCCGACACCGAACAATTACTCTTGCTCAAATCCACGTATTCTCCGTTTGGGACCAACAACACTATTAATTCCACAACACAGACGATCGCGAGAATCGCTATTGCAAGCGTTTTCTTCTCCATTTTGACGCACTTACGTTTTTCTCATTCTATATATACTAGTGGGACAATCCATTTTTTGACGGGGGGGGCCTGAGAATACACCGTGTTTTTTAGAAACACACTTTTGATCAATCAGCTATACAGATACTCTCAATTATAACTACTACTCCCGTCGCTAATATCCCTCGTGTAGTTCTAAGGCGGCGATAGTTAAAACTATCCTAACCTAACAAAATAATGACCTAACATTATCTATTACATACTGCGTTAATGTGAGTCATTTATATGGAAAAGAGAATAATTGCCTTGCAATATGACCAATATCCATACTACCGTAGGCTGGAAAAATGCAATATCTACATCAATTGGTTGGACCTTCATTGCTCTGAGATAATCAGTCTTTCAGTATACTTTATTATAGGTTAGAGTTAATGAGTGCTTACAACAATGGTCTAAGTCAAGTTGTTACACTCTTAAAACAAACACTCCCAATTTACCTCAGTCTGAGTGGATTTCACTCCTCCAGACTGGAAAATGCACTTCTCCTTTTGGAGTGGATCCTTTGTGTGTTAAACCTCCGACAGGATCACTCCAAACGAGTGATTTTAACTCAGTCTGAGAAAATATGCATGCCTTTAGGGTGTCGAAAATGCACTTCTCCAACTGGATTGGATTTCACTCTTTTGTTTTAAGAGTGTAGTTACGGTAGTTTACCTGTCCACGGCATAGTGGTGTGCTAACGGGCCCCAAACTTGGTAACCAATGGCGCTAGAGAGCTCAACTCCGAAATGATCTCGGCAGTCTTCATGGCCGACTTGTAAATCCCAGGACAACCTCAATTTCCATTTGTGAATGAGTTGGGCGTACGCAATATTGTTAAAAAAATGCAGGAATGTTTAAGACTATGTAGGAAAGCTGTACAGTGTATGTCACTTTTAGAAAAAGGTTTCCGAATATTTCAGAAACCTCTTTCTGTTTTCCATTCTTTTTCAAAATACGAGAAAATTTGACTGATATATGAGTAAATTTGAAAATATATAATGTTGTATGGATTATTAAAAAAAGTCTTTAGAATTTAACATCTCCCTTTAATAGTAAACCTATTACTACCTTTTTATGCTTTACTGAAGTACATTACGTCATACGAGCCTAAAGTAATGTTAACACCGCATTCTAGATCGCCAAAGACGAACCGGACATGGTACGCAAGGTACCCACCAAGCCTCCCTGGTCCTTCTGGAACTGGTTTTCCTCGTCTGGCGAGGAACCGTCTTCTGATACCATCTCTGACCAGCCATCAGAAGATGAAGACCATCTCTTGGTGGTCGGTAGCGGAGGCGACCACAGCGGCAATAGCAGCTGGTGGTCAAGAATGACAGCCGAGGAAAGGAGGAGGATGTACGAAGGGATAGGATATCACGACGAAGGCGCTAGGTCAGTAGAGATAATGGTGTTGATTTATTCTTACTTTAAGTCCGTAGAAGAAATCTGAAATTGTTTTAAGGGGTATAAACATTGTAAATGTTGGTAGTAATAATTTTCTTTTATATAAACTACACTTTTACATTCCAATATGGATTATAAGGTATAGAAAGTACTGTGATTGGGTGGACAATCCGAAATCGAGATTTTGTGTTTCCTACACGTTTTGGACAGTGCTGATTCTAAAAAAAAGAGGGTTTATTGAATATTGACCCTGACCCCTGTTGAATATCATCCCTTGCTTGGGTAGATAAAATAGGTACCAAGCATGTTTGGAAACTAGACACTGGGGGTTCCGTGTGAGGCCACCTTACCGGGACATACACTCTTAAATCAAAAGAGTGAATTCCACTCCAGTTGGAGAAGTGCATTTTCGACACTGGAAAGGATTGAATATTACCTCAGGCTTAGTTAAAATCACTCGTTTGGAGTGATCCTGTCGGAGGCTTAACACACAAAAAATCCACTCCTTCCGGGTAAGTGCATTTTTCACTCTGGAGGCGTGAAATTAACTCAGACTGAGTTCAAATCCACTCTTTTGTTTTAAGAGTGTATATGCCCAGGTCACGGAAGCTGAAATTGAAACGACAGGCCTTGGCACAGTAAAGGGCTGTTGCACCGAGGAGTTTAGTTTTTTTTAGTTGAATATTCACCGTCTGTTTCACTCTGTGTCGGGAACCACCCTGCAGCTTGAAATGAAAGATCTATATTTTTCAAATTTGTGAGTTGTTGGACGCCATAATATAAGTTTCTATTGGGAAAATGATTAGTGTTGGCAAATTACTGTTGATCTAACACAGTCCCAAGAAAGCTAAGTGTCTGAAACATAAGCCCGAAAGCCGAAATTCCGAAAGGCCATAATCCCGACAGCAAATAATGCAAAAATTATCAATTAAAATTAAAAATAACATCAGTAATTGATTGATTTGTAGTGATTTGCACCCTGTCGGAATTTCGTCCCTGTCGACCTCATTTCTTTGTCTGTTCATCATGTACTATAGAAATTCTGCTGTCGGGTTTTTGGTTTGTAGAGATTTCAGCTGTCGGATTTGTAAATTCAATAGGAAAAGTAATTCGCTAATAAACGCCCCCATTCAGGTCTGTCGACTGTCGGATGTCACAATATAAGATTTTTGAGAAACTGCGTAAATTGCCTTAAGCATTAAAATTATCGTTCTAGCGCAATCCCCTATAAAAAGAATTCACTAGCAAACTTCGTCTTCCAGGTCTGGCAACTGTCTTAAGTCATTATATAATATATTTGAGATAATGCAAAAATTGTGCAGCTGCTTTAGAGCAGACAAATTATAGTTGATCTAGCAATCCCTAAAATCGTAATTCCCTGACAAACGCCCTACTTTCCGGATCGAATGACTGTCGGACGTCATAATATAATCTTTTTGAGGAAATGCGCAAACTGCAGCTGCCTTATAGTAGGCAAATTATTGTTGATCTAACCATCCCAATACTAACTAATACCCCTATAATGCAGTATACACAGTAAAAAACGTCTTTTTTCAGATCCGGCGACCTTGGCGGTCAACTGGACCAACACCACATTGGCCACAAGCTGAACTTCACTTTGGCCAACTGCACCGTGTCGCTGGTGAACGAAGGCAAAGAGATCCTGGTGGCCACCGTGACGCACTTCCTGTCCAGTCTTGAGACGAGGCCCGGTGCGAAGGCCTATAAAGTGTCCGCGAGAACCGAGAGCGTCGTCATCGAGGGGGCTTCGCTGGAGAACGATCTGGTGCCGATTGTCACCGCGGACTGTGTCACCAGTGGTAAGAAACCTTAGTTAATTTAAGGCGCGTTTACATGAGCCATCGAATCCATGGAATGTCGAAACCCCATTAGGGGAAAAAGAGGTCGAGCTGGATTTCTAACCCAAATGAAAGTCTGTGGCCGAATCCATGGTATGAAACATCAAACCCTGCTCCATTGGAGCGTTTGCGAAGCCCTCCCCCTCCCAATGAACACTGCAACTCTGGTTCTGTCTGGGAGAAAATACCCAAGATTGAAAAATTGTTGAGTTTGCTCTTCAGTCCATGGATTCGATGGTTTATGTAAACGCGCCTTTAGTATTAACAAGCCCAAACTAAATAGAGTACCTTGCACATCTAAAAAACTGTTGCCTCGGGATAGCTTGGTTGCGATCTGGTTTTGTTAGGTTGAATTATCGTCGCACTTAGAGCTACACGATGGCTATTGGCGACGGGAGTCGTAGTTTAGAACCACAGTCAAGTGGCGAGTCGACATCTGAGTAGGCACCCACCGCACACATTTTCGATATGGTACACCTTAAGTTTTAAGGTCGAACTCAGTCGTTCGAAGATTCCCCCTAAACGCTAATGGTGACCGGTGTACTCACAACCCCATCGTGGTCAAAAGTCCTTCAAGTTCCAATACCAAAACAGTAACTTACGTTAAAGTACTATCACACCACATTAAAAATAATAGTTAAAAAAGGCATTAATGATATTTTTCCATTATAATTTTGAAGAATATTATGAACTTTTGTTTTTCTAACTATTCTTTAACGAAGGGGCTCATCAACAATTTGTTTGAAGAAGAGACGCATAGTTTACTACATAATTATACAATACATATAAATTGAATTTTTAGCATCAATATAGATTTTTTTCCGCAAAATTTTGTAAAAACTAATTTAGTCTCACTAATTAATAATTTGTTTTTTTTTCCTGCCTAGGGTCTAACGTCCCCCACATATTTGCTCTGGACTTTGAAAAGAACCCGTCTCATGTAAATGCCAGTTATGGACTTAATGTGACTGCTGAACCCATGGAAGTGGTTTACCACAAAGTGAGACTTTTCCCAGTTATCAGAATTTTGTAGTTAAGAGTTACTGTCAATCCCATAGAGCTAATGCATTACTTTTGAAATCATAACTTTTTCAAAAGAATTGCTAAGCTATGTTATCCCATTTTCACCAGGTATTGGAATCATCATATCACCAATTAAAAACATAATTGAAAATTAAATAACATACGGTTAATTAAATATTAATTGATAAAGTTTTAAAATAGTATCACTATCAGTTGTATATTATTTGGCATTTTAAAACTTCCAAAATACATAATTAAATAACCAAATAACATTTTCGTTTCATATTTGTTTCATTTCAATGCTATGTTGATTCCCATACCCGGGGGGAAAAGGCTAACAAGGCAAAACTATTCTTCTGCAAAAGTTATAATTCCAAAACTAATGCATTAGCTCTATAGACTGACAATCCCTGATAAGTGTATTTTATGAGTGTGTTACAGCACTAACGATCTAAGTTTATTCTAAATCGAATTGTTTTTCTTATGACAGTTCCAACGTAGTCATTTATTTTTTGCATACATTTTAAAATCTGTTAAGGTTTTTTGCTTAGATCAAGGCACTTAAATTATGTATATTTAAAATACTTAATAAATGCTTATTTTAAGTATTTTAATTGTTAAAAAATAAAATAAAAACTTCACTGGATTCTAGTTTTGTAAAACCTGAAGGTTTCAAAATTAACCAAATAAGTAATTTATCTTTTGCTTCCCTGCATGGTATGGATATCAAATTATAAGAATACGAAAAAGAAAAACTAAAACTAATTGCAGATCGAAGCAGTTACAAAATAACTAAAAACTATTGAAAATGTCCAGATTATAATCGTTTTGTTTGATATTTATAGTATGCCATGAAGGAACTTCTAGACTTCTTTGAGTTACCTCCAGAAAGCGTGGAACTGTTGAAGCAAAAAGCCAAAGAAAAGCTCAAAATAATGGCCAACGCTGGTAAAGATAAAATAGCCACTGCTTTTGCCAAACACAAGGTAGACATTTAAAGTTTTATGAAAAATGTTAAATCTCTTTGCATTTATAAGACAGAACTTGAAAGACTACGCATATAGTGTTGAGGATTAAGATATTATTGGAAACCAAGATATTTTAAACACAAAAATGTTATTCAATTTTCTGAGTAGCACGGAAGAATATTACAGAATAAAAAAATATTAAACGACAAGCAAACCAGAAGCCGACTCATGTGTTTCTGCATCGGCAAATTACCTTTAATAGTTAATGTAATGTCTCTAAAACAGTAACTATAATATTTTAATTTAAAAGAAAATGTACATAAATGAAAAAAATCTCTTAAAAATGTGAATGTTTTTTCCAGATGATGCATCTAAACGTGGATCTAAGATCTCCTTACTTTGTCATTCCGGAACACGGTTCCCTCCAACAGTAAGAACTTTTATTCACAATCTTATATAATATTTTTTTTTTCATATGGCAAATTTATTGGAATTTAATCCACAAAGAATACAGGATCACATCACAGATATTGTAAACAACAGACGATGACAAAGGACGACAACAAGAGAACAAAAATAACAAACAAATCCTAAGGACGAAGTTAATAAAGGTGGACGAAGATGCGGAAGAGGAGAGAAGGAAAAAGTCGCCTCTCATTTGTCCATGATATCCCTTGCCTCCCAGTACAGCGTGACAAAGTGTCTCTGTTCTTGTGAAGTTTTATTTAGTCCTGCACAGTCTAGTAGATGGTCAGAGTTCATAACTCCAGAGTTGCAGATTGTGCACACATTGGTGTTCATGATCCCAATCTTATGGAGATGTTCTCCCATGCAGTCGTGGCCTGTAGTTAATCTAAAATGGGCGACTGCTTCTTTTCTTGGTCTTAAACTATATATGTTCCAGGTGTTATGGATGTTTTGCCATTTCTTGTTATTACTTGTGACTTTTAAGTTGTATCTGCAGGATTTTTCTATATTTCTATGAATATACTTTTTAATTGAGTTAGGGGGAATTAAAGTTTGATCACTTGTTTCTTGATTTCCTAGTTTTGCTAAGAGGTCTGCCTCTTCATTTCCAAATATACCGACATGTGAAGGTATCCACTGGAATACGATCTGGATATTTAGATCTGTCATCATTTTTATATCCTTCTTTATTTGCGTTATTATTCGTGTTTCAGAATGATGATTACATGAAATTGCTTGAATGGCTGCACTTGAGTCTACAAAAATAACCACTCTAGGAAAACTTTCACTATTTATTCTTAGAATTAAGTTCGTTAGTGCTAAATGTATGGCGCATATTTCCGCATCGAAATTATTCTTGAAATTTCCCACAGGAGCACTCAGAGAAAACAATTTACTGTATACACCTGCTCCAGTAGTATCATTTATTTGGGAGCCGTCCGTGAATACTCGGGTCCAAAGTGGTTCTGGATAGTTTTCCTCCATAAGTGAAATCGCAGAAGCCTTCAATGTAATCTTGATCCTTCTTATGTAATATTGATTTCGATAAAAAGTAAAAAAGTTTCTCAAAGCATATTTTTCTTTTTCAGGGGTGGTAGTGTAATTGTAATCGACACTGGAAGACTAACAGTCAATACAGACTTACAATCCGAGGTGCCTGAGGTAAGAATAGTTACCATATATTGGCTCTAAGTAGAGTTGTGACGACCTTGGCTAAATGCAATAAAGTTCAATAAAGTCAATAAAGTTATTATGGCGGGTGTAGGAAGGATTTCTATCAGCAGCCTGGAGGGCACTTAGTTATACTCTAAATTATCTAGGGTGATGAAAGGAAGAGGTTCGCACACTGCCAAAGCAAATAGTTGCCGGTACATCTTCAGTACCTTCTAGTATTATTTGCGTAATAACAGTTAGAGCAGTTGCTAATTAGTCCTAATTCAGCTAGCAGAAGTTATTTAAATAACACTTATAAAAGGTAAAAAAAATTACTGCATTAATTTTAAACTCTCAAATTGTACTGTGGCAATTCTTTTGCTTTATTATTATTGGGATTTCTTAGTTAGTTTAGGGGAAAAGGAAATAACTCAGGTTTTTTTTCATGGTTTAAGTAGGGTAGTTATTAGTAGTTACGGTAGTTTGTGTTATAAAGTCCTATCCTTCTGTTTACAGAATATCTGTAAACGGAATGGAATCTTGAAAACTGAAAAATTAGTCATGTTTCAGATTCAATTGCCTTGCATTGTGCGCTTATATTTA
Source organism: Hylyphantes graminicola (assembly GCA_023701765.1). Taxonomy (NCBI): domain Eukaryota; kingdom Metazoa; phylum Arthropoda; class Arachnida; order Araneae; family Linyphiidae; genus Hylyphantes; species Hylyphantes graminicola. The sequence goes on along the minus strand of CM043115.1, from coordinate 56,554,767 downwards.
AAACATGAAAATAAATTAATGGGTTTTGTTTTTTTATTTCAGGAATCTACAAAGATGGAAGCAGAAGAAAGACTATACGACAGATTTAATGTTGCCCTATCTGAGATACAAGTTCTATTTTCAGACTCTGGTAAGGGTTTCTTGATTTTAATTCTTGGATTACGCCACACGATTATAAATTTTATCAATATATACTAGATAACGGCTATTCCAAATTACTGCGGGATTCCATACCATAAATACAATAAAAACTAAGACTTTTGTACAGAGAGCCAAATTTTAATTATTTAACAAATTTAAGCGGAAGAAAACTACATTGAAGGGAAAAATGGTTTTAATTAAATGAAAGAAAAGAGAAAACTTTACAAATTAGGATAGTATAGATTAATATATGGATAAATTTAGCAGTAGAATACAATTGGAGTACAGATAATTTTATTTCTACTATATTAGATAATTCAATATTAGTAACATAAATTTTGCTCTAGGTGAAGAATGGCGAGCTGCAAAGCAAACTACTGAATCCGAAATGCACTTGGTGCCCAAGGCGAAAATAGCTGTTGTGTTTTCCAACAGCTTACGCCCTGACTGCAAAACACTTCCAAGGTGAAGAAATATTAACTTTTCTAACCGCTATATCTCGCCTCGTTACATCGCGCATTCGGATATTTCGCGCCTTGTATCATGTCTCCCAATTTTTTCCCAATACATACGTACTTTCGTTCAAATCGACATAAGATACATTTTCAAGATAGACGACAGATCTAGATATAGGAGAGAAAAATCAAAACAAATAACTTTTGATGAATATTTTACTAGAAAATGAGAGAAACCTGCATCACCTGTGCATTAATGTGTATGTTTATAGTAATTAATAATATCCCCTGATTGTTTTTAGAGGAGTTATATCATTTAATATGATTTAGTTTCATATTTTAAATACATACTGAGCTTTAGTGTAAAAACTTTGTCGAGAGTATAAAATATATATATATAGTATTTATTAAGACGCTCGTTATATCGCGGTTCTTTGCTTGTCTCCCGGGAAGCGCGATATAACGAGGGGTTGCTGTATTCCTCTATAATCTAATATTTAACTTATATTAAGTTACCCTACATAGAAGAAAGTATACTTCGCAAGAATTTAGTAAAGATTCACTGTAACTTAATATTTTGCTTTGTTTATTTTTTTATTTTATTCTTAAACCTGGTTATAGAGTGAAACCTTAAATTTAAAGAAGCAATACTTTAACTTTTAAATGAAATAATTTGCTACACAACGCATAAGTAATAAGGTATTCCGCTTCAACAATATCGTACGTCAAATTTCGGATTTGCCTGACCAAAAGTGCTCATTTCTCAGCTATTAGAAACGCTACTTTGATTATGACTCATACCGTACTCCCTAACTATAAAGAGTAGAATTTTAAAATTGCCTTTAGAGAGTGCGTCTTTCAAGTAAATCTTACCCTTGCTGAAAATAGGTTTTACGTTTTTACTGACATTTAAGTAACATGCTTGGGTTTGAATAATTAAAAAAAAACTATTTGAATAATATTGGATTTTGTTTTCCAGGCACAAGTTGAATATCAGTGTGCCGAGTCTGAAGCTGAATCTCTCGGACCGCCGAGTGTCGATGATTGCAGACTTCTTGCAGAACATTCCTCTTCCCAAATCTCGCAGTGCACCATTTGTCATGTCTTCTCCCAGCGACTTCCACATAGTGAGTAACAGTACTTTCTGCTAAGTTTGGATTCAAGATTATTTTCAAAACGCAATTTCAACATATCACGTGACAACAAAAGCATTGCAACATTCTTTATACCGCAGTTACACTGTATTCAATGTTGTCTTCGTGGCGATCGAAGATGCGATCCACGACAGTGTAACTGCGGAAATCGAAGCTCGCGTCGAAGACAGAGAAAACCCTTCCAGTTTGGATTTTTTTAGATGACTTCAAAGGAAAGGGTTACTGTATGGTAAAGAGCAGCCATCTTGGCGGGTTTTCTCTTTTTTAGGCGATCCTACATCGTGAAAAATATAAAAACTTTAAATTGAATTTTATGAGTTTTTCTATATTAATTATTTATGCTTTCCAAATGTAAAGCGCAAGCAGCAATCAAAATTTCTTCATCCATAATCTCCGCCGATTTTTAAACAATGAATATAATCGAAAGCGATATAGAATCACTCGCCATCTTCACCGAAAAAAACCTTAGTAAGGCTTTGGAAATCCAAGACAAATCCAAATCTCTGTCGAAGACAACATTGAAGACAGTGTAACTGCGGTATTATACTTCTTCATGTGCTTAATATGTCAATCAAATAGTTTTTCTTATTCTGTACAAAATGTTGATTTTGTTTTGAATACTTGCAGTGCAGTCATGCTCTTCGCGATCCTACCAGCGCGGATTTGAAAGAGGTGTGGCGAAGTCTACATCGGAGACATAAAATCAAGAGAATGGTTACGCCACCAAAAGATCTCAAGCTGTTATCTGGTAAGAGTTTCATGTTCTACATTTTCGGTCCACATTTTCTCCTATCATTGATACCAAACCTTTAGTGGGAAAAGTATTTTGCATATCTGAATTAAAAGTTAAAATGGGTATGTAGAAGATATTACACAATCCGTGCTCACCAAAAGATAGCTCATGGTGAATCCAAGTTGCTTTGGGTTACATAGTAGAACATTTGTTGCAATATAGATGACTGTTAGTAATGCAGTAGCAGTAGTAGTAGATAGGTGCATAGGTAGATAGGTTAGTATGGACGTTATTTGAGGTTGCGTGTGTGGCTACAATGCTGAATGTTGACTCATGGTACAATTATATGGTGCAATGGTGCTCTTCTATACAGTGTTTAGCTAATATGTGTATAGGATAGAAATAAGTACTGGAATTTAAGTGCTACGAAAAAGGTTTGTGAGTTATCGCATATCCACAGGTCTTATCCTAGTTTCAATATAAAAGAAGCTATTGTCTTTTATCCGGGTCCCCTTAAACATTGTTGCAGAAAAATATCTATTAAATAGAATTTACGTGCTTTTGTGTACTTAGACTGCACAACAACAGAAACGATTTCTTACTTTTGGTTGACAGTTAATGTCCTTCTTCCTACAATAAAAGCTTCTCATACTCTTTATTTTACTATTAGGGCCTTTTATAACAATGTACATTTGTTATTTTATGTAGCACCTCTACAACGTTCATTCTCCGCCTCTGACCACTCAGACGAAGAAGAACCAGGGGGCGTGGCCGAAAGATGGGCACGAATCATCGACTTGCCCGGATTCGAAGACAACGTATCAGCGAGCAATTACATTTTGGTCCTATTCCGATTGGTCGCCGGTGAGGTGTCAATCCATCTAGCTCGGTCCAGTGACCTAACAGACAAGCCTTATCTGATGCTGAGGGCGGAGAAGCTGTGTGTCGACGCCGCCCACATGGTATATGGCCCCGCCCTACAGGCATCATTACATAGGATACAGCTGGTGGATAAACTGCACAAAGGTATACTCATTCTAAAAATCGGAATAAAAATCACGTTTAAAAGTCTCGCTTTAGTAAAAAAAATCGAGAAATAGAGGTATTAGATATTGACTTTACTATACAGCGTTGTGACCACCATCGCAATACGGCAAACGAGGCTAATTAGAATCATCATTCTATCGAACGCAAGGTGGATTAGAGGAACACTAAGGACGGAATTTTACCGAAATTTAACTGAAACGCTTCGAATTCACGCACGTTTTCCCTGCTATGCGATCGGTTTAAGCTCCTCCCTGCGAACGCTCTCAAAAACAGCATTTAACTTCTCAAACCACGCGAATTTGTGCTCAAGGGAGTGTCGTTCGATCATTCGACAAGAATACTGCACCCGAATTTTTTTACTTGAAGGGCTTGTTCCTTGATCAATTATTAAACTCACAAAATCGACGAAACTCTACCTTTTACAGGCGAATCGTTTGCGTTGCATTTCCGTAAAACATGCCATACATTGAGTCGAAAAATTTAATGTTGCCCTTACATTATTTTTAAGTTCGTGTAACTTTTTATATAAATAGTCTAAAGAAAACCAATAAAGGAATTTTTTCTGTATTTAAAAATATAATAACTTGGGATGTTGAATTTTATTAATGGTTATTTAATTGAAGCCTAAGGCGTGTTAAAGTAAATAAATGAAGTCTGAAGAGTTATCAATAAAGCCAAGAGCCTAATCCCCTAAGGATGAAAGCGAAATGAACGAAAACACAAGTGGTGAAAATTCATGCAAGTATACACGATATGCAGATACAATGGTATTAAAACATTTCAATTCCATTTAAATCCGACTATCAGAAGGATTTGTAAATCATTCGAGCAAATTTTAACATAAAATTTTTTATAGGGGCTTCCGGAGAATATCTCGAGTTAATTAGCTCGGATAATGCTGCAGACATGGTGACAGTACTTTACAGAAAAGTAAGTTTTTTTAGAGCATTATTCTTGAACTTTAAAATATTGTTTAATTATTTTTACTACAAAAGAGATTAGTTTCATAATATTGCCGCTACAAAGTTTTTGTATGTTAATCACTTGCTTGAATGAGAGTTAGCCCTCCTGCTCATTGTGGTGCTGCCATCTATTAGTATTTTGTGTAAATGAAAACCCACTCCACCTTTTAGTGAGAAATGTTCATAGGTGGTGCGACATCTTAACTTTATTAGTAAATAGAAATTCCTGGTAATTATAATACATAAAACTGGTCTCATACAAAATATTATTTGTCCTTTCAATTGCATACAAACAGTATATTTACTTCATTTTTCGTTTTCTGTCCAGGTGCAGGCGAACTGTCCCGAGTTCAAGTCTCACTTCCATCAAGTGGAGCACTCGTTGGTGGTTGACGTGAGCACTCTCTCGATGGCCTTTCACAGAGAAGCATTCGTCACCCTTGCTAGGTTCATGCAGTACGTCGGATCGAAGTACGCAGGGTCTCATTTTGAAATTCAGAACTCCGATTATCCGAATTATTACTATCCGAATCGCTGATTATCCGAATTGAACAGTATTGCTATTATGACCGTCGGAAAATGCAGTTAAACTATTGGTTGTTGTTTGTCAGATGACGGGACTGGTTTACAAGTTAATGTTAAGTCAATCCATGTATCTAATTTAATCAAAAACCGGTTATCTTAATTTTTAATTGTCTGAATGCGGGTCGGTTCCGAATGATTCGGATAATTGGAGTTTTACTGTAATAATGGTGCCTAATGTTGACCTAATAAACTATATTGTAAGCTAATTCCCTAACTTACTGTTCAAGAAAAGTCTAAAACATATATAAGATTGTCAATCAAGCTAACAAAAAAGCAATTACAAAAAATTAAAATAACTCGTGGACTAAATGGTACTTATATCATCACAGAATATATACATTTACATTTTTTGAGTATTCTGTAAAAAAATTAAAAAAGAATTGAGGTAACCTACTTCTATTAAAATGTGTATAGCGTTTACAGAAAGTTAGATGACCTTCCGGACGTACAGACCGACGGACAAAATAATTGTAAAGAATCCTTTCAGCTTTTGTACTTTTCTAACAAACAAATTTCTGAAACTATTGAATATAACGTAATTTGGAAGGGGTATGGATAAACTGACAGACATCTTCACTATGTCCATGCTTATACTGTTACATTTTTTCATTCTTTTTATTAAAAAAATCAAAGTAATCGATAAAAAACCTGGTATATTTATATATTTAGTAGTTCTAGTACGATTTTCAAAGCCAAAGGGAAAGCATCACGCATCATCACAAGTTTTCTTTCACACAACTTCTTTCCTAACTAATAGCTAAGTTGTTGTATCGTTATCAGTTGCCCTGCGTGATCATCTGCCGGGGTAGCTTGATTTCGATTAAATAACAATAAAACGAATACGAAGGTGATTTTTATTTGATTATGCTATTTAAACTTTTCAGACTGAAACCCAAGTCCAGCAGCAGTTTCCGCCTCGGAGGTATGCTGAAGCCTTCTGATCTGGTCCTGGCTGATTCCTCCGACCCTCCAGTCCCTCCAGGAGCCACCAAATTCAGCATTTCTGCCCGCATGAATGAACTCCGGGTCAGATTGTGTGACACAGATCTAGAACTGGCAGACCTCAAGATGGTCGGTGAGTAGGTTTCACAACACATTGAAGTGCGAAAAAAAATTACCAGAACAGTCTCTAAAAAAATGTTTTGTTGAGAGAACCACATTTCCTTGTTGGCGTGTTTTAGTGACTAATTGTGCTGACTTCAAAATATTTGTCTGAACATATTGAGTAGTTTCACCTCAACAAAACTCATTTTATAGACTTGTTTTGTTGACTACTTATGTTGACTTAAAAATATTTGTCCCAACAAAGCAAGTAGTTTCACCTAAAAAAGAACTCCTTTTATTAAAGAAAGCTCAGCCTGCTATTGGTTGTTTCTAACTGTGACGAAATGGATACTGCCAAAAAGGCGAATCGAAGGAATTAAGCAAAATTTTAATCGGAATGTAAAAAAGACTTTCTCTTTTGTTAGGGCCTTTGTGGCCGAGGTGAATAACCGACTGTTTTCTCATCACGAAGGTTGCTTATTTGTATCAGAGCTATACTATAAACGCATTTGTTCTATAAGAAAAACTCCTTCCACATTTAAGGGGTCTCCGAGTACACTAATTTAGGCATGCTTGTTAAATATGCAGAGTCTAAAGCTATATTAAGATGTTTTTATCAACAAAATCAGTTGCAGTTGGTGAAAACGATTGCGATTTCGTTGAATCATTTAAACTATTTGTTAAAAATAACTTAAATTTTTTAAGTCTGCAAAATCAAAATCATTTGGTGGAACCATCAAAAAAATTTGTACTGACAGTAAAATTTTAGTTGGCGCTAATGTGACCAAAAAACTTTGGTGATTTTTTTTCTTTTCTTCAACAAAATATTTTTTCAGGGGTAGTGTGAGAAATGGGCAGATATTTTTTTCTTTGGTTCAATGCTGCTACAATTTTTAGCACTTATTATGTTTTTTTATTTTTAGGATTGGAAAGTGATTACGTCCTAAAAGCTAATGAAAAGTCTGTACTACGAGTAAACTTAGCGGAACTTATTATGGAAGATCTTGTCGAAGACACGCTATACAAAAAGGCAGGTTTCCATTTGCTTTCTCTAAATATTTTCATTTACTTGTGTGTGACTGTAATGATCATCAACTGTGATTTTATAAGGTTAAAAGTTTTAAAGGCTGAAAAAAGCTTCAATGGTAAAATTGTTTTAAAATAATATAAGTACTGTTATACTCGAACTTTTTTGTGAAAAATTATTATTTTACATTGCAGATTCTCTCAACAGAAGGAGACAAGGTGTTTGATATTAAGGTAAACAAAATAAATTGTTTTTTTTTAACTTATCTTGACCCGTATAGTCATTTTTAGCCAATGGGTAATAGATTGAACAGTTAAAAACGATCAAATTGAGACGACACTTGAAAAGTATTTCTAACAAACGTAACAGAGTTCTATGAAAACAAGCTTACACTTTAGCCAATGTGCTTATCCCTTAGAGGTTTGATATTCAAAAGAAATCTTATTGTACGAAGAGAAAGATGGACAAAATATAAAAAAAGAGGCTGATGTCATAACTTCTTTTCAAAAGTCTTCAAAATCCGACGGCTAACATAAAGTTAAATATAGTCATAATACAGACGGACGGGAAAATGTACGTACAGACGGCAAAACATATAAAAAAAGATAGGTATCTATAACGTCATACCTTTCTAACAAAGTAAGAATATTTAAAATTGGGCAGCTAGAAAATATTTTGGAAAGGCACGCGAACAAACACGGGCATCTCCATGATGTCAATTCCTCTTTTTCTTTTTTTCACTTCTGACGATCACCATTATCACTGGTACTACAGCCCTTAAAAGCTCTTTGCATCTCTTTAAGACTTTTCTCCATTCTACCCTATTAGACGACTTTGACTTAATCCCCAATTCTTTAGATCATCTTCCACTAGATCAATCCATCAAATTTTTGGTCTCCCTTTAAGTCTTAATGAGCTAATGTTTTCTTTGGATGTCTCCTAAAATACCTCAATTTCTTAAGATCGATATATTTAAATTATAATTGCCATTATTTTAAGTGTTATTGGGTTGGGACAAATTCTTTGTCCGCTGGTGTTTTCTATGAAGAGTTCCCAAAAGACTCTTCCAACTCTTAAGATCAATACATTTACATTAGAATTGCTATTACTTTATGTTTTTATGCAATTGGACGGATTTAAATTCTAATTTAAATTGTTTCATATCGTTGTGCAGTGGGTTCGTCGCAGCCCGCAGCAAAGAGGTATGATGGAAGGCAAGGCTCGTACAGACTCCCTGCCCGTTCGAGTAGACGGAAGCGTTCGTGTACGGTTTGGACGTACGGTCGTCGTACTTCTACATTCCTTCGCCAATGAGCTGCATGTAAGTATGGAATTGCTATAGGTTTTTATAGCTCTGTCAGATCTTGATTTGATTTTTACTGATAAACATTATAATTGACTTGAAACAAATTAACGGAAGAAATAATAGCTGTAACTTTTTTTGAATTTACTTAGATAAATATTTGTAGGTATATAAAAATTGTAAATGTTATTCTAGTATATTTATAAAAAAAGGAATCACTCTTACTATTTGAGAACCAAATAAAATGCTACATAATTTGAAAAATTGTTTTTTGCTGGTTCAGAGATTCCTGGAACCATTCTTAAATCCGGACACTACGTCGTTTTTCAAGAAATCGACTGAAGAAAAATTTCAACAAAAGGTAAAGTAACATTAATTTTTAGTATTGAAATATATTTATTAGTTTACATGAGTTAGTAATAAAGTTGAATCTTACTATATTGAATTTTTTTTACAAAAATCTCTGCCGTTATTCACGTTACACGTCTTCAAAGGCATTTTTTATACTTAATAGTAATGTATGAGAGTTTGAATTTTTTTAAAACAAATTTAAAGTTAATCAATGGTTTTGCACAATTCCCGTAGAATATATCGAAAAGAGATTGTCAGGTAATCGGAATTTCCGTTTATAAAGTGAATTAAAAACTAATAAAGATACGTTTTTCCCGTTAGGTATCTGAATTCCAACAAAGTGGACTGCGTTACCAACTGTCGGTTGAAATCCAAGCTCCGACACTTCTGCTTCCCCAGAAAGCTACATCGCCAAATGCCTTGGTCTTGCAACTTGGCGAACTGAGCGTCGAGAACTTTTTCCAAGAGGAACACGACTACTGCGTCGACAATCTCTTGGTTCGACTCCATGCCTTGCAGTTGGCGAGGTAAAATGTTGACGTTTTTATTGTGAGCTTGCACTTTGATTTTCAAAGTTGTCGTAGCAAGACTTAACATAACTTGGAATGTGCCCTCAAGAAGGGAGGAGCGCAGGCTTTATATCTTTTTTACACTCGCCAGGAGTGACACATACACAAGAGACACACAAAGAAAGGACGACACAAGCACATAAACGAATAACAACATTTATTGACAAACACAAACACCCATGCCTTACCGCGGGATTCAAACCCGAACCCAGAGGCTAGCTCCCTATCCGTTGTGCTGCAGGTCGGCCATAGCAAGACTTAGTCTTTGGGGCTATTTAAGAGCTTCTCCGAGTGTTGGTCGTGGCTTTTCCCGCATTTTTTTAGTCCTTCTTACAATAATTTCAAATTATACAATTGCGTAAGTAATGAATTTTGTTCCTAAAGTACTTTTTTTTATTTGTAAAGGTTTTTAAGATAATCTCTTTTAAAAAAAGCAATTTCTTAATTACTAAATAAATAGTTTTATAAAAATCAATTTAATTTAAAAATTTTGAAGTGTAAACAACCTTACATATTTATCCATTTCCAGGACGTTCGGAAGGCTGGAAATATTTCGAAATCGTTTTTTAAGAACTACCTTTTTAGATCTGTTTCTTAAAAACTATTCTGGAATTGGTTCTTGGGTATTATGTTCTGGATATGGTTCAAGTACTTCTTTCAGATCAATAGCTCTTAATATTTGTTGGGCAGAATAGTGAGAGTAGTTGACCACGCAAAGATCAATGAACTAATATTTTATATTTAGTGAAGAGCAATGAAACTTGTAGAGATGAAATAATGAGTTCAATAGAATAAAATCAAAATTGTTGGTATTTTTATAACCTTTATAGATAGTTTACATTTCTAAAAAAAATAATTTTGATTCATTAATGAAGCGAAATATTAATGTAACTAACGAATGTAACGATACTAATGTAATGTGACTAATGTAACGACAATGTAACGAGACCAATGTAACGATAATGTAACGATAATGTAACGACAATGTAACGAGACTAATGTAACGAGACTAATGTAACGACAATGTAACTAGACTACTGTAACGACAATGTAACGAGACTAATGTAACGACAATGTAACGAGACTAATGTACCGAGAATAATGTAACAAGAATAATGTAACAAGAATAATGTAACAAGAATAATGTAACAAGAATAATGTAACAAGAATAATGTAACGATAATGTAACGATACTAATGTAACTAATGTGTAATTAACGAATAAATAACCTACAAAGTTAAAATGAGATTCGGTTTTTTCTTCAGAGCCGTGGTACTCTTGGACAGTCGCATGGAGATCCAGGAACCGATTTTGGAGCCCCTGAAACTTCGGCTTGACATCAAGAGGACAGTCACGCCTAAAAAGAACAACGAAGGCCTTCTCTACCAAGTGAATGGAAGCATGGATCTTATCAAGGTAAAATTTTAACAACGATAAATTCTGATTAAAAATTCTCTTGTTCAATATTATAGCAAAGACTGTTGGTATTTTTTTCAATTATTGTATGAATTTGGGTATGAAATCGAGGTTTTCCATCGTCGACTCATTTTTAAGGCAACAGAAGCTTTTCATGAGGTTACGCTATCTACCCAGTTCGGTTTCCAGCCTGAAGAAAAAGTAAAAAACCTATTCGCAGATGGCTGTCTGAAATTTTCAGATTTAGGATAAGTTTTGTCCTCTCTTTCTGATAATCCGATAGCTCAAACCATAAGAATGCAGAGAGTTGCATGGCCTCAACACTTGGGTCAGCCATAGATTTTCTCACAACAGTAAAATTTCATGTAAGGCCCGGGAAATAATTATAAGGTCAAAAAATATCTTGGCACAAAAAGTATACAGCTTAGTTGAGCAAGAAAACTTTAATATCATTTGTTCTTAGAAATTAAACTAAAAAACATAAACATAAGTAAAATATAATCAAAGCTGTGCACTAATGAGGCTTTGATGAAAAGCGCTCAAAGAGAAGATGATGTTTTTAGTTAGAAAATAACTCTTTTTTTTTTTCAGATAAATATTGGGCAGAGGGATCTCAGCACCATGATTTCCATTTACCAGGACAACTATTCTCAATTCTTGTTCCTGGACAGTAATAAAATAAGTAAATATTATAGACACTTATTTCTATAATTTGTTGTTTATTATTTTAAAAAATTTGAAAGTTTCTGTCGTAACCAAAGTAATGTTATTTAATTGAGTTCTTAGGGTATATTTTAATAAATATTGAAGTTTTCCTTGCTGCGACTATTTTTATAGTTACAACTTGGATTACTACCAGGATATGATAAAATTAAATATTCGTTAATGGTCACTTTCTATACTATGGTTGAAATAAAAAAATTATATAAATTGATTGTTAACGAGAAACTATACACTGCAGTTAATTCGACGATATGAATTGACAAAATGGCAGAATAAATTGACAGAATGAGAGAAAATGTTGGAATGGATGACACAACAGTATAGATGTACTTGAGGGATGACGCTTTATATTGATTAATTACGTAATAATTGATAAAACAGCGGATTGAAATAACACAATGATGGAATGAAATGACAAAATGGACACAAGGGCAAAATAACTTGATGAATTAATTAATGAAGTGCCACAATCAAAGTTGCAGAGTGATGACATAATAGTTCATTCACTAGTTTTGCCAGGACAGGTCAAAATTACTAAATGGCGAAATGAATTGGTCAACCTTCATCAAATGTTAACAAGTTCACTGTAACAAACCTGTTGTTTTTACAGTTTAAAACTGTCAACTTTGACGGTTAAAAACAGGTTTTTTTATAGTTTTAAAGCTGTAATTTTTTTACGAGAAATCTGTAATTTTTTTTCAGGAAAACTGTAATTTTAACAGGGAGAAACTGTTAAATTAGAAGTGCAAAGAATCACGTGATTGAGTTCATCGTTAATCACAAATACCCAATATTAGCCCTCGCAATTGAGTAATTACTTTGTCGCAGACGGTTCAGTATTGGGCTCGCAAACAAGAGGTTCCTGAATCAAAACCGGGCCCGGTCCATACATCTTCCAGGAACCGCTTGCGTGCGAGACCAATACTGAACCCTCTGCGACAGCGTAATTACTCATTTGCAAAGGAAAGTATTGGGTCTTTTGTTTTAGCAGGGGCTGGGGAGCCCAGTTGGTTAGGCACTCGCCTAGCATGCGAAAGGTCCCAGGTTCGGGTCCGTGCATCGCCAAATTAACTGCCGACCTATAAACGGCACGTGCAGCCCAAAAATGTCCGACGAATAATACCCCGTGTAAGGGGGAGTGCACGTTAAATATGCTCCAAAATCCTAAGGCTGCGTACGTTTTCGCCCTTAACGGTTGCGTTGGGTGCCTTTTCAGGTGTTGGCTCGTCACTTGACTGTGGTTCTAAAATACGACGCTTGTCGCCAATAGCCCTCGCGTAGCTCTAGTGCGACGATAATTCAAACCTACCTACCTAACTTTTGTTTTAGCAGGGAGAAGCTGTTAAACTAACAGTTGAAACTGTTAAATTAACAGTTTTTCCCTCCTAAATTAACAGTTTTTCTCTGTAAAAATTACAGTTTTTCTGCAAAAAAATTACAGCCTTTAAACTGTTAAAATACAGTTATTAAGGTAGGCGAATACCCAAAATTTCCTATAATTCTAAAATTTTTACTATTGCTTTAATCTTTTCCAAATTTGGCATAGTGATTTCAAATATAATGAATAATACTAATGAATAAAAAATACTAATATGTATAAATAAATACTAATGAACTAAAAAAAGAGGTTTACGCCAACAAGTCTACCACATTGAATTTTCATCCTATGAACATTTATTATGTCTTAAATTCTTCGTTTTGAACTGATACATGCAATGACCCTCTAGAGTTACATACAATTTACAAGAAAAATAGTTAAGGATAAAAAGGATTTTTTTCGATTAACTTACACTTGGACATATTTTTTTAAAAACTTGTATACTTACACCAGATGTTAGAGGTTCGTGTCTCAGATATATATTGAAATAGCATCTGTGAAAAATTTCAGGTGAATTAATGAAAAACTTTTTATGCTAGAGGTGTTTACGTAAACCCCTTTTTTTAGTTGAAAAACACCGTTTAAAATAAATCAATTATATTTAAATAAAAAAAAATTGCCCGAAAAGCATTGTTCATTACATTTGAAATCACTATGCCAAATTTGGAAAAGATTAAACTAATAGTAAAAATTTTAAAATTTTGGGTATTCGCCTACCTTAACTGGCGTCAAAGTTGACAGTTTTTAACTAAAAAGTAGGTTTTTTTAACAGTCTCCCCTTTGATGTTTTTCCAGCCGCCATCTCTCCGGAGAACGAGCTGGCCCCGTGCGAGGAATCCGTGCGTAAGTTGGAGGTGTTCCTGTACCGCACGGGTGATGTCAGGAAAGAAAGTTCTTTCGCCTTCATCATGGAAGGGCTCGTGCTCACACTGTTCCAAGACGGCGAGGAACTGGTAAGGAGATATTCGTTGTCTTTGTATGAAGGATTCCATAGCAACGACATCCCTACTAAAAATTATCCATAGAGATCAATACAAAAATCTATTGACATTATTACAGCTTTATTGATATGTACTTATTTCTATGGATGTCCCTATTGTTATCAGTAGAAGCTATTGAGATATCAGTAACCTACTGATAATATTTCTTATAGAACTCTACCGACACCAGTAAAAAACTTATCAGTTAGCTACTGATTTCAATTGACATCAATAGGCCTGTACTGATATCTAGAGAGATTAATAGAGATTTGTACGGATATCAATAGAGATCAGTCGAGATTTGTATTGATATCAATAGAGATTTCTATTGGTACCAGTAGGCCATTTCCACATACAAATTTTCTATTGATTTTCGATTGCACTGTAAATAATACTTTGCATATTACAGCTAAAAGTGATAATATCCCGATCCCGTCTTCAGGCATAGTTGTTATAAAAATATCAACTGCTGGCATTAAAAGTGCAAAAATTATTACTGCTTGTGGGGACTCCTGACAGAATTCTTTTTAAATGAAATAATAATCAATAGAATTGTCAAGCAGGTACCGAGTATTTATCTGATTAAATCTGGTTGCTAAGAGGTGCCTTACTCTATATCACTGAGACGGTACTGTTTAGTGAAAAAAAGTGCAAACTTTTTCTAACTAGGAATACTTGCGACAGTTTTTTTATTATTTTGAAATCTATTTTTACTAAACTTGTTGCTTGAATACGACTTAACAGCATTGTGGGATCTTGAGCTGCGTCAGTTTGAACTTGACACAGCATTAAAAAATAGTGTTAAGAACTATCGGTTTGAAGTTTTAAACTGCCATGAGTAAGTTGCCATTAGTTAAATTGCCAATAGTAACACCATTAGGTCGATACACTTTTTCCACAGCAAAACTAGTTGTCATTTGTTAAGAATTTTAGTGAGTGTTTCATTGTGAACACTTTGATAGGAAATGCGATGGTCATAATATTTTTTCTAGAAATATTTTTTAAAAAATGGCGTTTGTTAACAGAAATACTCAGACAGCAAAACTGCCGCTTATATTTCTGCTAAATGAATGAATCATTTTTGAGTGTATGTAACAACAACTTTTTGCCCAATAGTTTGTCAAACTGCACTTGGTTTTTGTTGATTGTTAAAAAAAATAGAGAACAATTATTGAGTTACAATCAGCTTTAATAGCATCGTTTGTGTTCTGTATTTCAGCATTCCAGTAACGCTCGAGATCCGGACCTAGCCTTGACGTGTTTTACATTGGATGAAGCGAGTTTGTCTCTAGAGACCACAAACGACAAAGCTCTGGAATTGAAATATTCCTGTCAAGCGGCTACGTTGGTGGATCTAACTGCACCGAAGCATTCTTCTCTTAGGAAGTGAGAACTTTTTATAAACAAAATAATAATAATAAAAATATCCAATATACTAGCCCTCGCGACCGTATAATTACTCTGTCTCATACGGTTCAGTATTGAGCTCGCACGCAAGAGAATCATGGAAGAGGTATAGACCGGCCCCGGTTTTTATCCAGGTTTTTATCTTGTGTGCGAGATCAATACTGAACCGTCTGCGACAAAGTAATTACTTGGTCGCTAGAGCTAGTATTGGGTATTTGGGCTTAGCGATGATGTCTATCACGTGACTCTTTGCATGCCGAATTTAACGGTTTCTCCCTGTTAAAATTACAGTTTGAATGTTAAAAAAATTGCTGTTTTCCTGTAAGAAAATTACAGTTTTAAACTGTAAAATAAACAGTTATTAACTGGCGTAAAAGTTGACAGTTTTAACTGTAAATACAACAGGGTTTTTTTTGCAGTGTAGAACAGGGGCGGACTGGACCGGGCGGCTAGTCGGCGATCGCCGAGTGGGCCAAAAACAATATGATAATATTCGTTTAAGTGGGAAAAAATCTACAAATACTTAAGTGTGTATTAAAACATTCAAAATAAGTGCAAACAACTTAATATTTTTGAATTAAATTTAAATTATGTCTAAAAGGCATTGGCCACCATTGAGCATAAAAGGGACCCACATTTTTTTCAATCGAGCCAAAGGCCGAATTTGCCTCTGAAACACCCTAAAAATATTACATATGAAAGGGGCCTAAAATTTTTGTTTAAATTGAGCCCAATGTGGTTATTATTTGGGCCTATTGGTCCACATTATGAACCGACGTACCCTTCATTGCATTGGGCGTACAAATATATGTTGACTTTTTCATGCACACAAGTTTCATGTGAACGCTATTTTTCAGTTTTGAAGCTCATAAAAAATAGTTTGCTCTCAAATATGGGACAAGATCGCTTTGAGGACTTAATGCTTTTGTATGTTGAAAGAGATTTTAAGAACGACTATGAAAAAGCTATGGATTATCTAGGCTAGGTCTAAGATTATCTAGGCTTTTTGTTGGATATTTGTAAAATAAGCGTATATAGATGTTATAAGGATAATTAAAGATAACATAACTTCTATTTTAAATTTCATATTGAATTTCTTACTTTTAATCAAAAC
The DNA here is from genome assembly GCA_023701765.1 of Hylyphantes graminicola. Taxonomy (NCBI): domain Eukaryota; kingdom Metazoa; phylum Arthropoda; class Arachnida; order Araneae; family Linyphiidae; genus Hylyphantes; species Hylyphantes graminicola. The sequence goes on along the minus strand of CM043115.1, from coordinate 56,538,378 downwards.
AGTTGATTAATTAATAAACATATACACCGATATCCTGTATTATGGTAGGGTGGGCCAAAGTCATTACTGCGCCGAGTGGGCCAATCTTAGCCAGTCCGCCCCTGGTGTAGAAACAGATGCTGTTGGGTGATACTCTAATGCTTATAACCAGTGCGTGGAAACGATTCTAAATAACATTTACCGTTACAAAAAGAACCTACTTTTGTAAATCTAAGTACTATTGAGTCTAGTTTTCAATATTTACTTCTCTAGAATCTTTCAATCGTACAGCGGGGACGCTGGTGGAACGACAGGCGTTTGCGGCATCAGCCTGAGCATGCCTCCGATGGTGGATCTCACCTACCGCAGGACAGGGAACGGAGATGCAGCAGGTTAGCGTTTCAGTTTTCTCATAGGAATTATTGAACGTAAAAAACTGGTGAGTCCAGAATAGAATTGCAATATACACTGTCAGAAATATCCTTATAAATAATAATCAAAGTGCGATTGCTTTCAGATTTGACTTGTTGTTCTTGTGATTCTGTACATCAAGAAAACATCACTTTGTTACAAACAAACATTAAAACACTGATCTTAAAAAGTAACAGCAAAATGTGCAAAACTTTTTGTTGCAGTTTATGCTTGTTGTTTTCAATATTTTAGTTAAAGAAGAAGAAGCGTGTAAAAAATAAGTCAGTAAATTGTGCCCGCTAAAAATGAAAAAAAAATTATTACATATTTCAAACTGAACTAATTCAATATCTATCATAATAAACTTACAGATAAGTGTTACAATGTGAAAATAATTTTACAGACAATGTCTACATAAGTACATCAAAGCGAAATACTAAGCACGTTTCAATATTTCCCTTACAGTTGACGCCGTAGTCGAGAAGATACGTTTAAACGTATCCGTATCCTATCTCCTTGGTGTGGCCAAATTCATATCCGACGCCCTTCCTGGCAGTCGTCTACCCAGCTCAAGTGCTTTCTTGGACCCAGATGACGACGTCGGGCGTCGACGTCTGCCGTCGGACTGCACGTCGGGCTATCTGTCGACAGTCAGTTCCGTGTATGACCAGAAGGCCCTGTCGGTGTCGGTTGTTTTCAGGAAGCCAGAGGTGGTTCTCTTCGCTCAGCCTGATTCACCGGATACTGGTGTGCTGGTACTCAAGGTAAGTCAATAGTGTTTAATTTTTCCCGATCGTTACACCATTCTTTTTCTATATTTTGTACATTAGTCTTTCTTACAGAAACATTAAATTTCAAAATTTTATAAATAATATTTTATTCATAACGTACTTTTTTTTTTCATTTGGAAATGATATTATGATACCCTCTTCGAAAATAAATCTTATTCGGATTGTTTAAATAAATGTGTTATTTAAAACGAATTTAATTTAAAATCATAGCAGTAAAAACAACCATAAATTTTTGCTTATTTCAAGCCTTTGTAAAGGTTAAAGTACAGCTTATTTCATTTTGCATCCATTCCAATTCGATCATCAGATGATAAGATTTGAATGGAAAATTCGAACAGGGTGGAGAGTTGTTTGTGGAATATTGGACAATGTGTGACGCACTTATACCGTCCCTATACGCCTGGTCGTTCTGGTTTGAACGAGTTATATGCTAGGGTTGTCTGTTTTTGAGGTATAAGACAACGTTTGACTAATTATAAATTTTACCGTAGGCGTGGCCGTTCCTCTCGTCAATTAATCGAGTGTAAAGTTGTGATCGTATGGGAAACACTTTCTTTTACAGGAACTTAAGCAACAACAAAAAAATGTGCCTATACTCATATCCGTTTGACAGTGTTGTTGCATTATCTCGTTTACAAAAGCTTTGTTAACATTTCAAAACACGCAAACTTATTATTAGTAAAATCAATTTGGTTTAAGATATTTCCTTAATTTTATAGGTTAAAATTCAGTCTTATAACAGATCGTTAATTGATGCATTTTCTATAGAAGTTATGATTTCATTTTAGATGGATGTGATGTTAGACTACAGTTTCAACTTGGGACAAGGGAACTTCGTTCTTTCATTCGCTGGTCTGCACGTGTTGTCCTGTGTCTATGGAAGGCGAAAGCACACCATGTGCATGGTAAGAAAAACAATTACTAGCAAGATCTTAAACAAGAAATTTGAGCGCAATTTTAATAATCGTCCATTTTGCAAAAGAAAGACAATCTTGTCAAATTGACTGTTTTAAACTGGCAACTGAGTTGCCAGAAAACTGCACACACAAAAATACAGAAACTTTGAGTATGAAATACGGTAAATTGCAGTTAAAATGTGTTTTTTCCGTTAAATACTTGATGGACTGAAGCTAAAAGAATCAGTGATGTCGAAGTTAACTAGTTTCTAAGTGTTTTCATTCATAACATGTTTTGGAGAAAGCGGCTTTGAAATATAAACGAGATTAATAAAATATTTAAAGACTGCATTGTAAGGCAAACGGTTTTCAACCATCATCAAAAGTATGGGAAATGTCCTTAAAAGGGAATGTTTTTTTTTTGCATTGTATTTCTAAAATTTATACTAAGACTACATTTAAGGAAAAATTAAGGAACGTTGCAAGTTTTTAGTTAAGCAACTTTACTATTTTGGATTATCTTATAATAAAGAAATAATATAATTAAAACTAATGTTGTTTCTGCTATCACGGCTTCTTACGATTGTAGTCGAAGAGTAGACAAAAATGAGTAATATAAGAGAAAATTACAATTTAGCCAAAGATGAATATTTTTCTCATTCTTTCCATTTTATTGATTTTCGACAAAGCAACTGGATTATAAAGTTTCTTTAACGCTTTAAATATGTAGTATGTCTTTGTTGGCAGCATGTCTTGTAGTATTTTGATATGACATACACTCTTAAAACAAGAGTGAATGAAGAGTGAAGAAGTGCATTTTCGACACTGGAAGGGAGTGAATATTAACTCAGACTGAGTTAAAATCACTCGTTCGGAGTGATCCAGTCAGAGGTTTAACATACAAAGGATCCACTCCAGTAGGAGAAGTGCATTTTCAACACTGGAGGAGTGAAAATTAACTCGCTGAGTTAAAATCTCTCGTTTGTTTTAAGAGTGTACTGACTTACATGAGGTAATGTCAAATATTCTAAATATATTTACTGCATGGCTTCAGGTGTTACATCCGTGTGAGGTGGAGATTAACCGCAGCCTCCGAATAGCCGAAGAAGAGGTTCAGATGTCCGTCAGCTTCAGCAGCTTGCAGCTGAGGCTCAGCGCAGCTGTGGTACGGACCATCCTGCAAGTGTCGCAACAGATACTCAATAATATGCAGGTAATGACTTTGATCTAGTTTTATTGGCTAGTTTTATGGTTTATAAGGACAATGTTGACATTTCTCTTAAATAAATGAAAGGCCAAGTTGCAAAATTCAAATTTTCTGAAGTACAATTAAGGTATAGTGCCCGGCCCCTTTCATTGGCGACTTTTGGTAAGTGAAGAGTACAGGGGACGAACCGCTTGATTTCTTTTGAGTCTTTCCGTAATTGTGTCTTCTTGGTGGACACTGGCTACCGGAAACTAGTTTTTCTTTCGGTTCTTCATTCGCGGAACAAACGTGTGACTCGCATCCACTGATCTCGGGCGTGAATAAAGCGAGTAACCGGTTTCTTTGCACCAGTTTTGGCGATTTCTCGCTATCCTTTCCAAGAGGCTATTAAGGAAAGCCTTCTACGAAATAAAGCGGCTCTTCCCCTGTAATCCTCAATTGTAAATACTATTGGGCGAAATTGTCAAAGAATGGGCTGAGATTTATGTCTCATTTATGCTTTGAATAAATTATTTGAAGCCAAATCTTTCAAACGAAGATAAGCTAAGAAAATAAATAGCATATTTATACTCCTGTGAGGGCTAAAAGACGAATGTACTGAACCTTGTCTTCACTGGATGATATTTAATTATAAACTTTTTGGTAAAACTTATATTTTTTTTTAATTGTTATTGGCTGTAAATATTGTTTCAATCTATTATATTTAAAATTTTGAAAGCTATTTAAATTAGAAAATTTATAAAACTTTCAAATGTATGGGTATTGACGAAAAACCTGATGGTTTATAGACAGCTTCATTACGTTCGCAACTTTTAACTATTTAAAACGAGAAATTGTTTGATAATACTGCAAAAAGTTTCAAAAAAATAAAATTGCTTTTTAAAAAAAAATTGTGTCTGATTTGTTAGTCACCATTATCCATAAGGTTTTAAGAAGTAAAAAGTTTTTATTATTTGTTGACGAAGATAATTTTTTACAAAAAAATTTACCTTATTAAAAAACTTACAATTTATTTTTATTTTTAAAAGTTTGTACTAAAACTGCAATGACTATTTTCATACTTTTGCAGGAGCAAGAGGATAAGAGGAACTACCTCTTAGAAAAAGATATGAAGCCACAACTGGATCTATGGTCCCCCTCTTCCTTATACAAACAGAAATGGTCCGAGCCAGGTAATGCATAGTTATGCTTCATGCGATATTTAAATAATTTTTCAATATTATTCTTCCAATGAATATGGTGTAGTTTCAAAATTTGAATAGATTTTTCTCCCTTGTGGTCGTCCTTGTTACACTCTCGGAAACGAATACTCAAAAACGGTGAAATTTTCCTTAATTTTGACGATGCCCATACTGGCAAATGTTCCGAGTTTTCCTTTCCTCAAAGTGATTAAATTCGAATCGTCATTTTTATGAGGATTCGAATTTCGTCTTATCTAAAGAAATATGTCGCCATTTTTTAACTTAAAGTGAGGACCAGGCCTAAAAGTGAGGATTCGCATTTGCTCAAAAGTCACGAGATAGTTTGAAGAAATAATCCTCAAAATTAACAAAATGAGGCTTGAGGATTAATGAATCGTCAAAAGTGAAAGTATTATTTCCGAGAGTGTGCACTGCAGAAATGCACCACATTTGTTGTACAATTACAGCGCACGGAACCACATTTTTTTGCAGCTTATGCTGTTAACACGGCTCTATAGAACCGCTGCTGTCTCTCATCTTTCGCACTCGCCATGATCTACCAAGAGTTTGGTCAGTGTTCTTCATTTTTAATGTTTGGGAACTCAAATTGAAACATGACTGAAGAACATGCACTTGAAAACCCCAGTACACACAGTCGGCGTTAAAATACACGAGCTGTAATCGTGACAATATTTTTGCAGTTCATGTAAACCAGGAAAAGAGTGTTAACACTTTTTTTATTTTTATGCTTCCAGAATGCATGTGTGGTTACAGTCGAGGTCAGTTCATAATCCCGAAATACTCCGAAACTCTCGTAATAAGTGTACCGGAACTGCTGGTCTGGTGTGAAATCACGGGAGCTGTTAAGAACATCCCTGTGCTGTACGCGAAAGGCTCGTTCGAAGCCGAGATCAAAGACTACTCTACTCAGGTATGGTCAGCTTTAATAAATTTATAAATGTTAAGTTGAAAAAGCTTGTAATTGATGAAAAATATCCAATTTTCAGTTGGCGTTTGACGCGCGAAAATGTAAATTAGTATTAAATTTAATTCGATAAACACTGCACATAACAAATTATATTAACCTAACAGATATTAATATATTTTTTTAAGTTAACATGAGAAAAGTACCTGTTAGATTTCTTGATATTATGCACAATATTTATAGCTAAAATTAAAAATTTTAAGTATTTAATTGAAAGTTACTGTATTAATATAATGTAAACATTTAAATTTTATCTAAATTGTATGAAAAAGTTATAAACCAAACTGCTGACGGGTCACAAATCCGAGCCACATATTCCTTGATATATAGGTTATCATTTCTAATGATAAATTTCTTGTCGACAGTTTCAAATTATTTTTTGTATTTCAAGGTAGCATAAGGAACATAGTAATATTTCAGCTTTTCTTTCTAGATGAATGCTAACGGAGAGTTACGCTTGGAACTGATGTACTACAATGAGATGTTGTCCACTTGGGAACCCCTCTTGGAGCATGTTCTTGTGAGAGAAGGCCAGTATCGACCCCTTGAAGTCATGTTCAAGGTAAGAGATGGATTGTAGTACCATGAACAATCAAAAGATACGTCTTGTAACGCTTCTGTCATGATTACCAATTTTTACTACCTTTACACAGCTTTTATGACAGACATTACATGAAGCCTGGAGCCAATAGCTCTCGTGTCGCTCAAGTCAGTGATAGTTCAACTCAACTTTTAATGACAGACAATTTATGTAAGCAACTAGTTAAAAAACCTAACAGTTACACACCTATTTTTTAGCGGGCTTGAAGAGATGCCGGGTGTTTGTTTTGGTTTTCAAGAAAAGTGGTATGTTATCAGTTCCTACCACGTAACGATGCCACAAGTAATTAAATTAAAATGATGGTTTCTATTCCATTTTGTGCATTTTTATTGGCCAAATTGTGTCGAATGGTACAAAATATTAAAACCTCTGCATAACCTTTAAAAACCTTAGTAAATTTCATTCTCCCGATATCTAGTACCATTTTCGAGATAAGAAATACTTATAATATCATTACTAGATGGTTCGTTATCCATGCACTAAATAAATTTAAGAAAAAAATATTCATTTTGTTGAAGTTCATTTACTCATGTTATTCATATTGTACTCACGAAGATCGTTTTTACTAACTTATTTTGTTAGAATATAAATAAAGGGGAAAATACAAATCGGAGAACTGGCCCTGAACTATGGCTGACATAGTTTATACGGACATATAGACCGTAATTATTTCCTATGGAATGGAAGAAACAAGAATTTCTGAATGTTCTCAATTACAAAGTTCCGCTGTGCTGGCAGTCGAACCCATGATTCCTCAGAACATCGGCTTTGTAGGCCAATACTCTATAGCTGATCCACAAGTCAATATGAAGCCTTCTACTTAAAATAACGGCACATTGTGTTCTAAAAAAAATCATTTTGTTTTTAGGTATTTCGAGACCGAGCCCATCCCATGGTGTGCAGCAACGAAGAAATCGAGTCCAGTCCCTTGCCAATGGTGACGACCGACGCGGCGTCTGGAGCCTCGTCAGCGACATCGTCTGGAAACGAGACTGACGAAGACGATATCGTCACGACGACGGTCATCAGGAGAAGAGTTCCAGCCAGAACGAAAAGACTGTCCTCCATCGCAAAGATGAAAGGTAAGGAAACGTATATCGAATGAAAACTCTCTTAGTTTAAATCCTTCACTACCAGGCTTAATTTCTCGGTAAGTAGAGCCGATAGAAGATGCTTGCAAAGCTGTTGCTGCAGCTTAAGCAATTTGCTGTAGAGTGGTCCACGTACGCAGAGTACGTTCTGGTCGTTGATGAATGAATAGGGAGAATGTACCAAGCGTACGCTTGGTAGTGAGGGGGTCAAGAATCTAATTGATGACGATTTTATACGTACAGGATTCTGTTACTTTCTATAAATAAATCGTTTATACCATTTCTATTATTTAACTACTTATTAATGCACCAGCAATGTAATTAGGCAATTTAAATATTAAAAAATGGAAAATATCTAATTCATAACAGCAAAATATAAACATTCATAACTTCACTTAGGCTCTTGGTATACAATGCGAAATATGTATTTGCGTTTTAATATAGAGATCTCGGGAGGCATGGTATCAAAGAATCAAAATTTTAAAGGTATTTATACTAGGTGTAGATAATAACAGAATGAATATAGTCAAACACGACATGGGCAAACCGAAAAGAAACCAAAAGTTAATATGATGGCTCAAGGTCAAAATGGGTTCTAATTTACGTGACAGCATTTTCATTTAGATCAAGCCTTAAAATTACAAAAGCCTAACTCCAAAACCCACAAGCAAAGTTCCACAACGGCTCTAACCCTTTCAGTCCCAAAAATTTACTTCCCTACAGAAACTTCTGATATTCACAAAATAAGCTTATTTTAGTTCAAATATACGAATTCCATAAGAAAAAAAATTCATTTAAATTTTTTATATGATTTTTGAAATAATGTCAAATTTTTTGAACTGTGGAAAACAACAAAATAAAAATATAAGAATTACCTAAAAACACTTCGAGTTATATATTTTAAGGTATCTGACCATATTATTAAAAAAATTTAAGAAATAATTTAACCGAAATAGTTTGAATTGTGTTTTAAATATGTGGAACTGAAGTGAACTTATCAAAAATCAGGAGAAACACTGGTTGACTATTTTCTAAATAAAAAATAGTAGTTCTGACTTCTATTGAGATTAATGTAAAATATTGTCTGATAGAACAAAGTGTGAAGAATCGAATGATGTGTGTTTGGATGTCATAACGGGACATAAAAGTTTTGAAAAAATATTGAAAGTGATGATGCCAAATGGCATCACTGGGACTGAAAGGGTTAAAGCAAGATAACCTAACTCCAAATATAAATTAAAATTTGTATTTTTTTTTCCAAATTTGTCTAGTCTCACCGAGCTTTGTGGCCTGCGACTCAGACAGCGACAACGAAGATGGCGTTCTGGAGAAGATCGCCTCGACCTTCGACCACCTGTTCTCCGAAGACGAAGACGAGGCAGCCTCGGATGACGACGAAGGTCCTCCTTCTGATTCCGAGGGGATAGCAGACGTCGACGCCGATTCAGGGGAAACGGAGACTGCCGACGACGAAGGGGACGTCTTTGACGAGGTTGCGACAGCGCATGTATATAACGCGACTGGTCCGCACGGGCATCATTCGCATCATCAACATAGATCTGGTGAGTGGGACACATGTGATTACTAGAATCGTTAGATAAGGGTTCTGCTTTATTAGGCGTGATAACTTTAACTATATATGTATTCACTCAAAACATTCGTTTGTCACAAGAGTATAAAGGTATATCAGATAAAAGTATAATATGAATGGTTGATACAGGAATGAAATGAGTGTAAAAGAAATATTGAAAGTTCTATACGAAGAAAGTAATGTGTATAATTTATTTATGAGCAAATGGAAAAAATAACAACAAATTAACTACCCTTGTCGTTTTATAGCGCAAAAAATTCTTTCTCATTGGGGTTTCTTTCTCATTGTTTTTTTTTTCATTGGAGTTTGTTCAGTAGCAAAAATAAATTAGAGACTCTACTTTTTGTTTCAAACTTAGAAAATCGAGTTTTACCAGATAATGTTTTAGTGTGTTTTTAAACTATATGAATATGGTGAAACTTTTGTTCAAAGCAAATGTCTAGTTATAAATTATTCTGACCAAACTTACACAATTGAAGTTAATTACATTTTCATGTTTTCAGTGGATGCGGTAGCAGATACAGCATTGTATCTCACCATTGACTGCAGAGATACTATCAATGTTAATGTTACTCCAGCAGCAGTTGCGACTCTACAGGAGGTAGTTTCTGTAAGTTTAGTTATGAAAATTCTTTATTTTTTAAACTACTTTGTGTTGTATTTTTTTAATTCGTTAAAGTCACGGATTTGTCCTGCAAATACATTTGTAAAGCCTATATAACGTTTTAAATTTCTTTTTCGAAGTATCATTCAGAACTAAGTATTTTTTAAGGTGAATGGTTCATCGGATAATAAATTATTAACATTAGCATGTTTGTTTAATAATTTTTTTAACTCTAAATTATAGGATATTTATTGATTAAAGTTAGAATAATAAGTTTTCTTTAACTAATGAAATGTTTCTTTAACTAATGATGTTTTCTTTACTTAATGAAGATCCTTATTCCTTACATCTCCCATGATTTCTTATTTCTATAATTTGTTACAATATCCATAATATATCTAATATACAATTATATAGACATTGGAAACTGATAAGGAATTAGATATATTTTGGACCAACCTTGCTGGACCTCTGGCCTGTTGTTAGTCAACCATTTTTGTATTTGAATTTGTATACGTAATTAAATACATAATACGAAATTATCAACACAATACGAAATTATATACGCAACATACAATTACAAAATTTTCTAGGAGTTTACATCTCAGGAAATCTTTCCATCATCCACTCCTTCCTGTACAGAAGAGGCCAAGGAATTGGTACTCAAGAACTCGTTAGGTCCCGAGGCCACAGTGACCATTACTAAGAAAGAAACCAGTGAAGGCCCTTACGTCACCGTTGAAGAAATCAAAGGGCGTGCTCCCAGGAAGGCTCTGGTGGACCCCGATCTGGTGATGCCTCTGGTGGACATCAGCCCTGCTGATTCTGACTCAGAGATGGCAGGGTAAGCTAGAGGTTCTGTTACAGTGGATAACTATTGTTGTGAGAATAAGTTTACTCGTAGATATGCACTCTCAGAAATACCACTTTCATTTTTGACGGTTCATGAATCCTCAAGCCTTATTTCGTTAATTTTGAGACTTGTTTCGTCAAACTATCGCGGGACTTTTGAGTAAATCCGAATCCTCACTTTTACGATCGCGATTTGACGATTCTGTATCTTGATTTTGAGGAAACTGAATCTCATTGTTGTACTCACATCCTCAAAAATGAAGAAATATTTCTTTAGATTAGACGACATTCAAATCCTCTTAAAAATGACGATTCAAATTTCCTCACTTTGAGGAAGCGAAAACTCGGAGCATTTGCCAGTAAACGGAATCGTCAAAATTAAGGAAAATTTAGTCGCTTTTGAGCATTCATTTTTTAGAGTGTGGAATCATAGATCGCAGGTTTCTTTTATTGCTTGAGATAATAATGGTTTCATGCCGCGCTACTCAGTATAATAATATTTTCAATTTTCTTATCAAGAACATAACCAGACTACATTGTTGTTGAACGCTTATTTCACCTTAGACTTTAGTTGTATACATGTAGCTAAGGTATGTAGGTGTCTGTAGTTAGTGTTTGATATAGATACTCAGAGATGGCAGGGTAAGCATGTGGGTTTACTATACTAAACTCCTCGGCTCAACAGCCCATTAGTGTGCCAAGGCCTGTCGTGCCCATTTCAGCTTTCGTGACCTAGGGCTCTGAGGTGCTAGGCATTTGCCCCGGTAAGGTGGTCAGCCTCATGCGAAACCCCCGCTGTTTAGTTCACAATGATGCTTGGTACCCCTTTTATCGACCCACTTAAGGGATGAAAAGGATGGGTCATCCTCGCTCAATCCGGAATTAGGTTTACTATTTTTGAGAAGAGTTGTTTACTTCCAGACATGGATTCCCAGTACGAGGTTTGACCATTTGCCTGGTATACCGGTTCATTATTGGTGCTCTGTTGCTTACTCACTTACCCAGTATACTAAGATTTTCATTTTCCTTATCAAGAAAATAGCCAGAATACAATTGGAGAACTTGGGGGAAGAACTTGTTTTGTGGAATTTTTTAAAAAATATTCTTTTGCTTTAATGAACATTTTATTCCCTTCTTTAAGGCCAACAGGTTCCCCTTTTTAGAAACTCTAAGTAAAGTGTACTTTTTTACTGCTTGAGTGCCGTTTTTTAAGCTCATTTTCTAGTTGACACCTTTTTGTCACATAGAACGTTCTTTCACTAAGCTCTTCAATTCTAAATGTTTCGTGCACATTTAGACGATAGTTATACCTTGTCTATACAGAATGCGAACCTCGAAAGCATTTTCATCCCCTGTCCCGCAATGTGGTTTTCTTCGAAACGGCGTAAGCGTATTTCTCCCCAACCTACTTGGGTTTGAATTGTTCAGATTGTTAACCTCACGACAGACCCTAAAATGCGCTAGGTTTAGAAAAGCGATGCTCCACCCGTTTCCTAGAAAACCAAGCAAAGGGATGGGGAAAAGAAAGTATTTTCGAATTTCGCATAAGTAAATAGACAATGTATAGTATTTCGAAATATCGTGTAGTTAATTGTCGTGTAGTTATCGTGTAAGTTCTGCTTATGTCTATAGTTAGTCATTGAAATGTAATGTACTTACAAATGCATTTTTTTTGTTAAAGGGAGGACAACGATGGTTTTCACATGAGTGGCATGGCAGAATCTATAATGCAGCAATCAGTGCCAATTGATAGTTTATACGAGGAGAAGTCCATCGCACAACTATACGAAGAATCCACTTTAGAGAAACTACAAATAGAGGCAAGTTAAATCATATATGCTTGCTGTGTATAGTTATAGAGTTGAAAAAATGAGCAGAATTGTTAATTTTAATCACAGATTCTTGAAAATAAATGTCAAATCTTTCTTTTTTTTTTCAAATGTTTCTCTATGACAAAATGATAATATCAAGTCTATCAATGAATTAAAAAAAATACATAACTTATCTGTTTTTGAAGGTGGAAACTTTCGATAAATTGGCCTGTCTACTTCCACATAGAAAATCTACTACAATGTATGCATTGCAACCTGTAAAGGTAAGATACTTAAATACAAAAAACTTCAAGTAAATTAATTAGATTAGTAAGCAAATTTTTTCACAAACCTTGTTAAGTGTATAAGTAATAAGTTTGGTAAATTATCAATTAGTTCCGTACATTCAAATGTATACAAAATGAGTTTTGCAAATAATTTCATCAAACATTTATGTGTGTCCTGTATGTTCCTTTTAGAATAAGACACGGTACTTTGTGCTGGTTGACACTGACATATCCCATGGACAAAGAACCATCACAGTCCGTTCTCCACTCAAGGTTTGTTTAATTCTCCTTTTGCAATAAAGTTTGTATAAGTAAGATAAATAGAATACGAGTCATGGTCATTTATTTAATGTTTTTAATCTTTATTCTGGTAAAAGGCATTGTTTAACTGGTATTCAAATAATTCATTCGAAGTCATATGATACACAACAATTTAAAAACATAATTCAGTATTTCTTGCCATCTAACTACAGTATAAAAATAAGTGTGGAAGTACGTTCTAAGAGACATTTAAGAAAAAATTGAGACTTTTGTGGCAATGAATATAAGTTATTGCCTCCTTTAAAATAACAAGATTCCTCCCTTCCATAAACTTTAAGTTAAGTATATTTTTAATCCTTGATAAAGTGCAGTTTTGTAAGTACCGTTTTTAACGCATATAAGTGCAAATGAAAAATCATTTTCTCGCTTTCACCTTTTTTCACTTAGAACTTTTTCCATAAAATTCTTCAATTTACATATGATGAAGCATTTATTGTGTGGTATCATGCGCTTGCTTCACTGGCAATGATTGTATGCACCCATCTTCTCTGTTTAAATGCTACTTGAGTAAGTTGTTCCTGTGGCTAGAAGTTCTTCCCATTCTGTTTTGTTTTGTGCTTGCTACCACCAATTTCTAATCTTCATGAGACGTAAGTCCGACTCCAGGCAGTTGATCCATCGTAGTTTTGGCCTGCCCCTTGTTCGTTGTCCGAAAGAAACCGCATAAAGAACTTTTAAAGCAACCCGATCTGCGTCCAATCACAATAGATGCCCAGCCCATCTCATTCTATTCAGCCTGATAAGGTTGATAGCGTCATCCTCTTTTGTAAAGCTTGTACAGTTCAAAGTTAAATCTTCTCTGCCAGGCTCCCCTGTCAAAAACAAAGCTAAAAATGGTCCGCAACTTTCACTTTTATGTGACTCTATACGTCAAGAAAATATCAATTTGTGTCATAGCAAACGTTACACTACTCCGATGCAAAAAAATATAACCAAAAATATGCTGCAATTTTACAAAAAAAAATGAACTATAACTGAATGAATACGATCTCATCAACTCTATGAATACGCCGCTCAACCAATAGCCCCTCGTGTAGCTCTAGTGCAACGATAATTCAAACTAAAATAATCAAACAGCCCATAACGACATCTTCATATTTCAGATAGAGAACCATCTAGGTCGAACCGTTCAGATCCTATGCGAAAAGACCTCTTTGGAAGCGGCTGGGGGTACACTAGAAGATTACTCCAAGAACCCCTTCCAGGACACGTTTGTCCGTCTGGCGACACTGCACACTGACGAGACGTACGACTTGCCTTTGCTGGTGGCCTACCACTGCAAGCTGTACATCAGGCCACTGCCCATGGAGGTTGACTGTAAAGAGTAAGTGCATAGAGTTTTACAGTGTCCACTATGTTACAGAATAGTGTAATGTAATGAAATTCAGAGTTAAGCAATATAATTTTAACATTTAAATGAAAATGCATTTGAAAATATTTTTTTGCGATTAATACAATATTCTATACTAAAAAATATTCCCATATAAACCAAAATTAGGGGCTAAGGTCAAACATTTCGTTAGAAAAAAATGTTTTATGGTCTCACGTCCTGCCTCTAACAGAGGAATAAGTGGAGAAAAAATTCACGGTATTTAAAAACTCCATTTACTAATATATTTAAAATCAATAAAAAGCTATTTGTAAAAGGTTTGTTAAAAATTAACATATTCTTCCAATCTCCGATATTAGTTTAAGAGTGAGGCCTTTTGATCTGAGCTCTGCAAAAGAACTAAAAAAAACATATTTGCCTGAAACATATTTCTACTAAACATAAAGTTTCAAATTATTTTTTTTAATGAAAAATTCCTTTACAATATACGAAGATAAAGTAAAATGTCTACGTTTTTAACTTTAGGTATGGTATTAGTACTGAAGGTATATGGTGGAAAGACATGACTGTACCACAGAAGAGCAGCAAGTTTCTTGAATGTTTTGCCGAAAATGACAGCGAAGCGATCACTTGTGCTAAGGTAAGACCGTAACAAGTTTGACTTCAGTCAATTCATCCAAAACACATGAAATAGGTAACACGACTTGGTACGATTTCAATTCAAGACCAAAAATTTTTAAGTATTTAGTCAGACCTATCATATCAAGCATCAACTATAGCTCTACTTACAAAGTTATCACTTAAAATTGAAGAGTCTCTATTAATCAATGTTTTTTAATGATTGAGTATTTTAAATATATTATAGTAAAATCCCTTAGGCCCTATTTAAAATTTTGATCCACCTAACATCTATAGTATCTTCATTTATGAGGGTGCTTAACATCTGAATATTTATGAAGGGTATTGCATTCGTAGGAAATTATGCATTTTTGTATTTATTACAAAGCTCCTTAAAAAATTCTACAATTTCTCGGTGGTATTTTCTCATTATTTTCTAAAATTTTGTTTTCCTAGGTTGTATGCGAAGAAAACAGACAATTAAAAACTCCGTCAGTTGGGACCAAACTGATTCCAAATTTCTCTCTACATCTGCACCCACCGCTTGTGTTCCACAATCTCTTGCCACTAGCACTAGATGTTCATATAAAGGTATTTGAAGTTCATTCATAGAAGAATTTACTTTCTGAAGTCCTTCATGTATTGTGATTTCTTAGGATTCCACACTATGTTAGAATACACTGTTATTATAATCGTTGAGTCCGTCCGTATGTCTGTCGCCCTCTTTCAGAGCCGCAACTGCAAAATGCTATAGGCAAGTGTGATACGTCGAAAAGTTCAGAGAATTGAAATTAGAAGACATGGTGAAAATTTGAGAAAAAAAATTGAATTTAAAGAACTCCAAATAATTTTAAAAAAACCTGCAAAATTCAATGCTCATTTAAAAAGCATATGAAGTTATTTTTATTAGAAAGGAAGAGATATTTTTATTAGAAGCTATTGTGATTTCCCCATTATAACAATCACTTGAGAAGTTTCATTTCTTATAAATGATAATTTTTTTAAAAAAAATCAATTTTGCATCATAAATCAGTTTGAAATGACAACAAATGTATTTTACAAAGAGTATCGTTGATTGTTTGTTGATATGAAATGTTTTACTTCTATTTTAAAGCGAGTAATATTATATAGTTTTTATTTGAATATAAATTAATTTATCAAACGATAAGAAATAATTATTTAATTCGAAAAAAAATTTAACTTATCAAATTTAGCGTGTAAATGTTTAATATAGAATTAATACTTTGTCACTTTTTTTTCATGGTGTATACAAACGTTGTGTGGAAGCGGGCTAAGTGACAGATTTTGTCATAAACCTACATGTTTTTAATTTATGTTATATAATAGACTTGTGTTGTAGTGAAGTATACAATATTATTTGATTTTCAGAACAAAGACAGGACGATGCGTTTAAAGGAGGGAGAACGGATGATATTTTTTGACTTTGATCCACGCACACCTCAAGACATATTTCTGGAGGTAAAAAACAAGATTTGAAGTACCTTAAATTATTTTCCCCATTCTTACTAATTATATTATTGCAAATAACATATTATGGATCCTATTAATAGCAAAATTTAAAATAGTACTAAAGTTTCGTGCACAAAAACATGGTCATGGCAAAATATGTTCCCTTTAAACTAGACTTGATCCTTATTTATTTAACTATGATGTACGGCCTACTAGTAGCATATATTCAAAAATTAAAATCTATGAAATTTAGACGTCCAGTGCCGAGTTTATGTGTACACAACTTCCTATTTTGACCAATACGTTGACCGGTAATGGTGATAAATTAATTAAAAAATTCATTTTTTATGAACCAAACCATACAAGGAGAAAACTATTTGATTCATCTTTTGAAAGCCATCCTTGATTAATGATATGTATTTAGTTATAACTTCTTTTAGATAACTTTGTATAAGCTATTTTTAAATAGATAGTAAAATGACAAAGCAAAATGATGTACTTTAGTCTATATTTTAGGAATTTATCAAATTTTTAAATATTATTTTTTGAATTGTAACTATTCATAACGGCATTTGTTTGGATTCTGTAGTCTTCAACATTCAACGGTCAACTAATATCTATATTTAAAATGAATCTAAACTTTTTCTAATGTTTTGCATATGCTCTGACCCTAAAATAAACATTTGTGCATTAAAAGACCAATTTCCTAATTACTATTGAAAACATTTCATCTTCAGCTCCAGAATAACTACCATAGGTCTTCATTGAGGTAGAATGGATACCGTTGCTAATAGCTATCTGTGAAGTTCTATTATCAGCAGTTCCGTTTTCTTTCGATGAAGAAATCCAGCACGGCGTTGACATAATTATCTCTTAGAGTAGACCAAACTCATCCATTAAGAATGTCAACATGTTTTCTAAGAGGAATTTTAGATTTTGCTGAACCAAGGGAAAGCAAATTGGCTGAAGTGTAAACTTGTTTTAACTGCAAGAGATTGAAATTAAAATTTAAAACTGAAAATTTAATTCTTTAATTTTTAAGAAATATATATTTCTCTAGTAGATTATCTGTGGAGAAGTATGTAATAATGGAGAATGTAGAATAATAACAAATCGGGAAATATATGAAATATACAAAGAAACGGGTATTTTATATAAGAGGAGCCCAGTGGCTAGAAAATGTTGAAAGGATACGAAATATCGTGAAAGAAAACCTTAGCGGATTAAGACCTAAAGGAAGACCAAGAATCAGATGGATGGACCAAGAGGAAGAAGATCTTAAGACTTGAGGAATTACCGACTAGAAGCAAAAGTCGTCTAACAGGATAGAATGGAGGAAAAACCTTAAAGGAGCCTTCAGGGGCTGTAGCACCAATAATGATGAGTAGATGGTTATAAATGGGTCATTCATTCTTTAAATTTTAAAAAATTCAATAAAATTAAGTTTTTAATTAAAAAATATGTGTGTGTTGTTGTAAAACCTGACAATCAGGTGACGGATTAAAACATTTTTGGTTTCAAAAATCAGCACTATGATTAAAGTAGCTGACTATGGTATAACCACACTGAATTATTTCGTATTACAAAAATACTTGCTCCATTTTCTTTAGGTAGGACAGTACGTGGGCCTCCAGTGGCATGGTAAGATGTCCGTTTCGGGGGATACCGAGGAGCTTCGGCCTGTTCCGATGATCCCCGAAACAGATACTGGTGGTGGAAATAGACATTTGTCGCTGCATGTTCACGTCGACCGGGAGAAGAGCCTGGATCTGTATCTCTTTGCACCTTACTGGATAGTGAACAAGACAGGGTTGCCTCTGCAGTTCAGGGTGAGTGTTTGTCCATTGAAAATATTGTGTGGCGGTTCACCACATTCGCAACCTCAAAATAGCATCCACGCTAGGTGGTTCTGACAACTAAGTTACTACCAGTTATTTAGATTATAGTAGTATTAGAGTATAGTTATTTAGATTATAGTAATTGTAGTATAAAAATCCGAAGTAACTCATATTTACATTAACCTCTTGCGATCTGCCTCATTTGGGGGACATTTTTTAAAACCGTCCCACAAACAATGAACGTGTTAATAAGTTCCAAAATTAACCTGCTCTGGTAGAAGATCCAAATATCATTTTTCAGCCTTTGATTACAGGTATCTGTCATTTATTTCTATAAAAAATGAAGTTGAGCGAGGGTCAATACGATATTAGAGTTCTTAAAAATAAAAATAAAAAAATAAATAAAAAAACTTAACCCTTCTTTAAATTTTTTCAAAAAGTACTTTTAGTAGTTAATTTTAAAAGCATTTGTGCTTTAAAAGCAATGTTAAAGTAAAAATTTTAATTTTATGTATCCTAAACCCATGTTGAGGACTTTTTATTGCAAACAAAACCTTTAACGTTTACGAACCATTTTCCATCATTGCAATGGTAAATCGTTCGACAAAATTGAAAGTGATGCGGCAATGAATGTTTGGTAACCGCTATGTTATTAGGCCATCTAAAGGGTGCTGCTTTAGAAAGTTGATAATTTAGAGGGAAACACTCCGTTTTTTTTGTGCATAATATATGTATCTAATAATCACATCAACAAGATGCATGGGGCTTTTCTTCTATTTGATAGTTTCGGAGGTAAAAATTGGATTTCATGGTTTATTTCAGGGTTCCATGTCTGACGCAGTTTACGAAGCAGCCTCCAGTGCTGATCCATTGCTTTTCCGATTTAAGAAACATCGCAAGAAGAAGGTGAGTTGTAAGGAAGAGTAAACGACGTTTCAGATTCTAACTGTCAAGGGCCGGGATAGCCTGGTCGGTTAGGTCTTGGACTGGTATCACTAAGGTTGCGAGTCTCTAAGGTACCCTAGCCGCCGAAGACACACCCCCATCCCCCGTTTACGCTAATGGTGACTGGTTTACGTTAAATCTGTCGTGGTCACGAAGTCCTCCCCATACCAAATCAATACCTCTGGGCTCTGGGGTGACAAGTCAATTCTGGGGAATCTCTAGCTGGCCTCTGTCTCTAAAAAGTAGATAGATCCACTTATGTGTACGTTGTATTTGTCTTAGTTGACGAAGGTTTAAAAGGCTGGTCCCTGACCAAGCACACAAACCTGAATATATGTCTACCAAACTTCTAACTTTCAAATAATAAACTTAGTTTAAGAACGTACAAAGTGACAAAAAGGTGAAAACGAGAAAATGATCTAAATTTGAAAACTGGTTTGCACTCAGAGCTGTTAAAAGCGGAATTTGCAAACCGTACAATATATACTCAACTTAAACTAAAAAAGGGGGAAACTTGTTATCTTTACAGAAAATATCTGTTCACTCTCACAAAAAAATTGATTTTTTTCGAGAAATGTCCCTTAGCAGGTTCTTTCACTAAGCTCTTCAATTATTTAATATAAAATGTATGGTAATGAAAGTATGACCATGGGGTAAAAATCTGGAATGGAGATTATGTGTTTTTCTACCCGTTTTTAAAAAAGCTGAGTATGAATAAGTCTTATTTTAACAGTGGTTTTTTTTTCTGCCTGTTTCACATCTCTATACATCTCTAACTGAAAGTGAGAAAGTGTAAAAAAGTGATATTTGAACAGTGGTTCGTCTGCTGTTTCAAACCACTATACATCACAAACTGAAAGAGCTGCGGACTTCAATACGATAAGTATCAGCTAATCTAAGGATAAATTCGAAAGTATAAGCTAAAGAAAGAATAATTATGCTGAAGGATAAAAAGCAAAGGAAAGGATAACGTAAAAGTATTCGGACGCAATGACTACGATCAAAAGTGTTAAATGGTTGAATACTTTTGTGGTATGACGCAATGTAAAGGACAAATAAACTACTGCTGCATTTGTGTAGTTTCAGACATTATAGTTCCGAGGAATTTCTATTTCTTATAAACTTTAGAAGTTGCATCACCTATTAACATTGTGCAATAAAAGGTGAGGTACCTTTTTATTTATATTAAATGTCAATAGATGGCAGAACCACAATATGTCGTAGGGCTTTCTTTTATTTAAACTTTCAGTCTCAGTGATGCCATTTGGTATCATCATGTTTTTGATCATAATTAAAAAATAATAGGGCTGACATCTATTGTGATCAATAAAAAATATTTTCTAATAGAAAAATGTTTGAAGAATCGAATGCTTTTTGATATCATAAATGGCTATAGACGATCAAAAAAAAATTCTAAAATGATGATGTCAAATATACATTATGGACTGAAAGGGTTTACTAGTGAATGATTTTTTGTTGATAATTATTTTACAGTCTTTTATGTTTTTAACCTTCCTTCCGTAGGCCAAGCTTCGTGTGTACAGCTCCCAGTGGTCCCACTCCTTTTCATTGGACACAGTGGGCAATTGTGGCGTTGTCATTTGCGCAGACAAGGAACGCAACAAGAAATACCACGTAATGTTCATCAAATGCTTCTTTCTTGTTTTTAAAAAGTTTATATGTTGCGGTAGTATTTGCGTTATATATTTTAAGCAATAAAAACAACCATTCGCAAAATCAATTTTGTATATCCACTGGGTGTATATCATGCAAAAATTATTATTTATTACAGTCGAATCCCGTTTATCTGAATCCCGGTTATCCGAAATTCGGTTTAATTAAAAGGCTCGGAAATTTTCTTTTGCTAAAATATGAAATGTATACGCATAAATAAATACACAAAAAATAAATACGTACTTGCAAAGTTGGTTTTATTTCTCAAAATATGCAGTAATTTTTTATTTTGCTGCTCAATTTTGGTCCCGTACCTTTCGGATAAGCGGGACTCTATTGTATTTTCAAAAAGTTTGTGTGGTATTATTTGTGTAATATTTTTTTTTAATTAATGAAAACCATATGCAGAATCTACTTTGTGTTTCCACTATGTGTAACATACATATTTATTAATTGATTATTTTATTAATAATCATTGAGGTCTCTAAAGTTTGGATGAAAAATTTAAATTTTCATCTATAGGTATATTAAATTCAATTCATAACTAATTTTCTAAGCAAAATGAAATACTTTTTAATCTTTAAACAACTTTCAAATGAGTAAAAGTTTTGTTGATTGCAGCAGTAAAAATATAAATTTTCATTTCTGCCTTTAAAATAAAAAATAAAAAAATATGGAAAACTATATTTTAATCTTACTTAACTGGACTTGCGAGTGTCTCTTTTTTTAAAAATCTTTTTAAGCTATTGAAGTTAAATTGTGGTTAATGACTTTTTTTCAGTTTTTCGTCAACGTAGAGATGTCCAAAACGCTCATGACGAAGGTGGTAGTCATCAAACCTTTCTTTTTAGTCATCAACAATACAGAGGTATGAAATTTTGACTGATATTTAAAATCTATATATCATCATTGATAACTATTTATTTGGCAAAAATTTCAGAAATGAAGTTTAATTCAACTATTTTTAGCTAACTATTTGCAATTACTAATAGCTTTTGAATAAATTTTTGTTTCCCCTTTTCAGAGTCATCTCCGTTTTATGGAGAAAAACGAAAACACTGATTTGTGGTTTGATATCGCTCCTGATAAGGTAAAATTAACTTTGTGTGTTATACTATTTATTAACTTTTTTACATAAGTTTTTTAGAATTGTGTTTCTCGATTTTTAAAAATGTACGAAATGAAATATTTGAAGATTATAACAAGAAACAAGTTGCTGTGCATACCAATTTACGTATTTTTTAATTCATTTACAGTGCCTTCCTTTCTGGCCCGACACAGATTCTTTAAAGATGTTCGTAAAAATGCGGGACAGCAAAACCGTTTCCCAACATTTCCCCTTCGATTTCTCCCATGTCACAGTACTTAGAATGGAACAAGGAGTAAGTGAACTCATTTTGCATACATTATACAGTAACCCCTCGCTATATCGCTCCTCTTTACATCGCGCATTCGGATACATCTCGCCCTATATCATGTCTCCCAATTTTCCCCCGTTTTTACCAATACATATGTACTTTCGTTAAAATCGACATAAGACACATGATCAAGATATGCAATAGATCAAGATATAGGAGAGAAAAGCTAAAACAGATAACTTTCGATTGATATTTTGATACAAAAATGAGTGAAATATTCATAGTATTACTTGTGCATTAATGTGTAATGTGTATAAGTAATTAATAATAATAAGTCCTTTCTGATTATTTTGGTGGAGTTATATTATTTAATATGACTTAGTTTTATTTTTAAATACATACTGAGCGTTAGTTTAAAAACTTTGCTGAGAGGATAAAAAACATAAATATAGTATTTATCAAGTCTCTCGTTATATTGCGGTTTTTTGCATGTTCCCCGGGAAACGCGATATAACGAGAGGTTGCTGTACTATCAAAAGTTGAATGGATCAAATAAACACACTACATTCGGGTAAAATGTACTGACTGTTTTACATAAGAAAATAAGTAATTTCTGTAGAAAAAAATTTGGTTCTGACTTATTTTGGAACTGATAAAATATTCAAGCGCTAAATAGAAGAACAAGCTGAGTGACATTTTTGAAAAAAATTAAGATTTTTATACGAATGAACGTTTTATTTCGTGCAAGATAAGAAATATTCCCTTTTTTCATGAATTCTATAGTTTTTACCTTTTGTAAGTGCCGTTTTTAACGTATCCAAGTGCAAACGTAAGACTTTAAAGCTCATTTACTATTTTTCACGTGTTTGTCACTTAGCAAGTTCGTCCCCTAAGTTCTTAATTTTTCTTTACACATAGACTTTCTAATGCTTTTTCATTCTCAGATTAGTACTTATTAGTATTAATTCAAGGCAATAATTAAGGGGTGGTATTTTTATAATATAATACCTAAGTTGTAGTAATTATTTGTAATTTTTTTTAATTTCTTTGACAGAGTGGTTTGAAAGTAGAAGTAAAAAGTGGCGAGGACTTCCCAACAACAATCGCATTCCAGCAGTACGTTTCCGGTGATGCTCCAGTGCGAGTTGACAACTTCTGTGAAGACCTTTTTCTTAAAATTCACCAAAAGTAAGCTTCAATCTTTTACAAAGATTTTTTCAAAATACAAATAGTTAATTTAGTTCCTATTCAGTCACTGTTAGGCGAAAATAAAACACTTTTCTGATTAAATGTCCATTTCGATCACAGATTTTTGCGTCAAGTATATTGAAAAGGAATTGGGCTTTTTCAATACCACCTAGATTAGAAGGCCGAAGAACTAAGTAACACAACGTCACACTAGAAGACCAATTTCGATTTGTTGACCAATAACGTCGTATCTTAAGATGACGTCGCATCTTGATTCATCTTATCTTAAAAATTTATTCAAATACAAGATCTAGTCACGAATGATCATTGGACAAAACGACAGAATCGGTCCACTAATGTGACGTCAAGCATTTAGTTCGCCGACCTTCTAATCGAGGTGGTATTGGTTTTTTCCGTCATTAATTCCGGAACCTTACTGATGTCTACTGTCTTACTGTTTGTCTAATATCGCAACGACTGCGACCGAGTAACTTCTTGGTGGAGAGGGTTAGTATTAGGTATGCCGTGTTGACTAATAGTGGCTGGGGCACGTTAAACATGTCGTGGTCACCAAGTCCTCCATGTTCCCTTACCAAATTAATACCTCTGAAGAGGTACCATATCAAGGGGTTATTGGCCTTTGACCTGGGTCAAAATTCTGATATGTGAGTGAGATTGCAAGGGACCTTCCAGTAAAACGGATGTGCCATGCTGACGAGCAAAAGTTGGACATCATCCCTTGTGGCACTCAATAAAAGCAATTAGACGCCCCACTTCGCTTTAAAATCGGGTAGTTATCTACTTCGGGCTCGGTTACCGAGTGGCAATAGTAACAACAACAGCAGTACTACGTATTCACGGTCCCACAGTATTTCCCTTCTTGTAAGTCGGTGGAGAAACGATTAATGTGGCTTGGTGAGTTTGGATGTTGTTGCAGAAGGGAGTCTCATGCTTTTAATGCCTTCTTTGAATTTCAAGACATTCTCTATCGTGTTATTCCAATACCAAGCCGTCTGCGACAAAGTAATAAGGGTTTTTCGCTAATGTTATTGAGCATTTTTGCTGATCGCCACAACATGTTGTCGATTAAGATCACTTTCAAACTGTTTCAATTTGGTTCTCCAAGCTTCATTGGTGAAGTAGTTTTCTTGCAATGTACATACTGTTACACATTGTGGCTCAAGATTGCACCGGAATCCTATAACTTTCCAGCAACAAGTAATGTTTCTGTAACTATACAAGAAAATTTTATGGATACCACATTTTCCGTGCAATTACAGAAAAACAAAATGTCTGCTTACCCGACTGTGCTATTTCGGCACACAGATCGTCAGGAAATGAGAAGTGAAATTCAACTTCATGTTGAAGAACATGGTTGGTTTGGAAAAATTGCAAATACTAGAAAAAATTATGTAACTGCAGAAATGAATATTTCTGTTCAGAATTACAACAACTTTTTTTGTAAAATTGGTTATTTCTGTAACAGTACTAAAAAAATTTTCTTATGTTTACAGTATTTTTTCTCAGTGTTCTTAACACCTTGAACGCAATGTTATTTTCATGTTACGATAATGGTATAGGGTAAAATAAACTATAAAATCTTAATATTAATAATTACTAACTTTCTTGCAGGTCCCAGAGCCAAGTCACCCTCTTGAATCCCTATCAGTCGGTCCTGTACACGTGGGACGACCCTAGCAAAGACCGCGTCCTCATGTGGAACCTGTACAACAGGAAAAGGATCGGCTTCCGAGCCCTTATCGATCGAGACGGATACGGATTCGAGAAGGTATCCTTCCACTCCATCCGAAAGACCCTGGTGCAGCAGCCCTCCTTGAGGTGAGTAGACATCCTATTCAAGAATTTAACCCTTAAGGGGTCACAGGAGTCTTAAAAATGTGCAAAGAAGGTACTACAAAACATGGTTTAATCTTTCATGTCATTTTTGAACTACTCAATGTATTAGTATAATTTTTTTATATGCAATTCTACAAGATTTATTTGTTATAAAACAAGTTTTAAAATTTATGAAACTTTAGCCAAAACTAAAATAAATGATATTAAACATGAAGCTATTTGAACACATTGTGATTAGGCTTGCGCGGCAAATTGTGAGGTCAAAATTGAAAAAATGACCAAGAAAATGACTTTATATTGTACAAATATGTACAAACAAAGACTTATACCTAAATTATCAGCTCAATTTTAATTAGAAATTATTTTTTTAAAAGTTTAAAATCAAAATTTTAAAATTTTTAATAATTTTTTTAGAAAAAAGTTCTTAAAATAATTTCTAATTAAAATTGAGCTGAGAATTTAGGTATAAGTCCTAGTTTGTACATATTTGTACAATATAAAGTCATTTAATTGGTAATTTTTTCAATTTTGACCTCACAATTTGCCGCGCAAGCCTAATCACAATGTGTTCAAATAGCTTCATGTTTAATATCATTTATTTTAGTTTTGGCTAAAGTTTCATAAATTTTAAAACTTGTTTTATAATAAATAAATCTTGTAGAATTACATATAAAAAAATTACACTTCTGTATTGAGTAGTTAAAAAATGACATGAAAGATCAAACTATGTTTTGTAGTACCTTCTTTGCACATTTTTAAGACTCCTGTGACCCCTTAAGAGGACTCCCTTGGGAATTCCACATCTTGAAAATCGTAATGTTATTCCTATGGAGAATATTCGCAAGTCAATTACCGCCACAATTTTATTAAATTGTTACTAGTTTCTTGTATCATTGTAAAGAATGAAAGGAACTAAAAGGATAAAACTAATTTGTTTTGTGAAAATCACTTATTTAGTATTTTTAATAATTTTTTGAAGTTAGTAAAAAATGGAGTAAGCATTAAGTTCTAATTTCCAAAAATTATTAAAAATACTAAATGCGTGATTTTCACAAAACAAATTAGTTTTACAATTTCAGTTCCCTTCATTCCTTACAATGATACAAGAAACTAGTAACCTTTTAATAAAATTGTGGCGGTAATTGACTTGCGAATATTCTCCATAGGAATAACATTACGATTTTCAAGATGTGGAATTCCCAAGGGAGTCCTCTTAAAGATCAGACAGTTTAAATAGAACAATTATAAAAGTACAGATTTTTTTATACTTGAAAATTATTTTGAAGTATATGTAGAAACAGTGTCATTAAATTCCTTTTCAAATTTTTTATTTGTTTTAGCTAGAAATTTCAAAAATAATTTGCTTATCTTATTGGTTACTGCACTCTCAAAAATGAATTCTCAAAAACAGCGAAATTTTCCTCAATTTCGACGATTCATTTACTGGCAAATGCTCCGAGTTTTCGTTTCCTTAAAGTGAGGAAACTTGAATCGTCACTTTTATGAGGATTTGAATGTCGTTTAATCTAAAGAAATATTTCGTCATTTTTGAGCATGTGAGTACAACAATGAGATTCAGTTTCCTCAAAATCAAGATACAGAATCGTCAAATCACGATCGTAAAAATGAGGATTCGCGTTTACTCAAAGGTCACGTGATAGTTTGACGAAACAATCTTCAAAATTAACGAAATGAGGCTTGAGGATTCATGGATCGTCAAAAATGAAAGTGTTATTTCTGAGAGTGTGTAGAACACCCCATACATCCGTGGTTTGATTGGTAAATTTAAGTTATTTTCTATCGAGATAGGCGCGTTACTACTGAAAACGCCAGCCCAAAAATATCACAGGAGCAAAAAATAAAAACCTCAGCCCGTCATTTTTCATAATGGGGGAAACTATCCTTCAAACTAATCTGTGTTATAAAAATTTTCTTATGAAATTTCCATATTTTTTAGGGAATCTACATTTCATTGTAACTAAGAGTATTACATATTAAACTTAGTAATCAGATGAAATATTTTTTTTTTAATTTTCTGGATATGCATTTAATAGCCAGGCTTATTTGAAAATCAAAAAAAGTTATTTCGTGCGTAGCAGTCCAGTGATCAAGGTGCTACATCAGGAAGGCAGGTTTCATAGTAGTCAGAAAAAACTTAGCGCTAACCAATAATCCTTCAAATGTTTAACCAGTCAACAATTATTGAATGGAGGAGGTACAGCTGTGGAAATAAAAAAGTACCCACTAGTGATTATTTTGGCCGTTAGTCATCCTATAGAATCGGACCTTTTTGACATTTTGAACAATTAACATTCTGAGTTAATTGCATGAAACAAAATTTGCATAAGGGGCCATCTTCATATTAAAAATTTTACTAACTTTAAAATTTCCAATAGTAACACCCCTTTTTGAGTCCATATTTCAAATCTATGACCTATGTTAATACGAAATGCCAAATTTTGTTAGTTTTTAAGCATTATTAGGGGAGTTAGAGACGTGCAAAGTTTAGGTCCCATAATGTTAAATGAGTTGCACATAAAAAACTATCCCGATCTATAAATAATTAAGATAATGAAACGAATTTTTTACTGAAAAGAAATTATAATAACCCAAACAAAATGCATTCAATATTGGGGTATTTAAAACAATTTTTATATTTTTAAATAATTATTATATTAATTTTTTAAAAAAATATGAATAGAAACCCCTTAATATTTTTAAAGAAATAAATTTAAGACAAGAAGATTAAGCGAAATCCCAATTTTAAAATTTTTTTATTCGTAATTTGCTGAGTAAATCACAAAATATATTTTAATTACCCTTTAGGGGACTGTGTATAAGATTACGTGTGTAATTGATAAATAAAGACGGCTTTGCATGCATGCTTGCTTGTCATTTTAGAGATGGTCCCCAAAAGGTCCACAAGTGATTCGATTGAATAACTCGTCAAATATTCATCCAAATGTAACAAAAACTTAGATTTAAGGGTTTTCAAGAGTGCTTAACCTTTCTAAGTTATTAAAATTGGGTGTTGCTATTGGAAATTTCAAAGATCGTAATATTTTTAATATGAAGACGGCCCCTTATGCGAATTTTGTATCGTGCAATTAACTCAGAATGTTAATTGTACACAATATCAAAAAGGTCCGATTCTATAGGGTGACTTACGGAGGAAATAACCTCAAGTGGGTACTTTTTTATTTCCACAGCTGACTCTTAATTACTATTCTTTTTAAGAATTTGGATTTCCTCCTATCGATTATTAAATTCCATTAATGATGATGTGTTATTTATAACTTTTATTCGGTAACATGTTTACTACTATTTTTAAATGATTGTATAGAGACATAACAGAATAATAATGAGTTTTAGTCTATTTCCAAGGAATTTATTAGATTTTAAACATATGTTTTTATCGTAACTTCGAGAAAATTTTTTTCTTCAACATGTAATAATAGTCAACAAATATCATATCTCGTATTACTAATATTTAAAATGGACCTGAAAGTCTTTTAACGCTTTTGCATGTAGATCAATTTTCCCCTTCCGAATTGGAAATATTTTTTATCCTCCGCTCCAGTATAATTATTGCACTTCTTCTTTCGAGGTCGAATGGAATCCGCGGTTGATAAGTATCTGTGAAGTTCTATCAACCATGATGTTACATTCCCCCTCGGGGGAGAAATACATCACGGCGTTGGTTAAATTATCTGTTTGGACCAAAACATTCAAGAAAAATGACACAATTTTGTTATGAATAATTTTATTTTATTTTTATTGCACTATTGCAACTATGACGATCGCATTAAAAACTCTTGGGGAACAGAGAGCTGGGGAGCCCAGTCAGTAAGGCACTTATTTGCACGCACATAGTAGGTCTCAGGTTCAAACCCGGAGATTGCCAAAAAATCCTGCCGATTTATGAAAGACATGTCTAGCCGAAATTTCAACTAAGAATGACGCAAATATTTTGTTTATCGTAACTATTCAGAAAACACTTTCTTCTTAGTTTTGTAGTCTCCTCCACTTAAAAGTCAACTAATATCATATCTCGTAAAACTAGTATTTAAAAGGGACCTAAAGCGTTTATTAAAATTACCTTGTGAAGCGATAAAGAACTTTATATATCCAAAATCCAGTCAACTTATCCATGCCGCCTTGAGTTGCATTGAGTGAGTTGTTCAACACATTTTGTTGCGACCGGAAAACTTAATACTTTGCATTTTGGTTTATGTTCACTTTTTCCTCTAATTTGACTTGCCTTCAAGTGTTTTCCCATTGAACACACATCCGGCGTCTTTTTGCGTCTTTTCTACACAGGTCTTCGTCCGTGGAACGCAGCAGCAGTTCTGAGGACGACGACAGCGAATCTGAAGATGGAATTCTGCTGCCGAAGAAGACGCGCAAGGACAAGGTGGTGGTCCACTGGGTGTCCTACGTCGAGAGAGAGCAGAGGGTGTTGCTGTTCACCCAGGACGACAGGGTAGCAAGACTGGCCAGAAAGGTAGAGTGAATCATCCAGAGACTAATCAACTTAACTTTAAACATAATAGGCAAACAATTTTAGGGGCTTCTAGGTGTTTTATGTTTAAAAGTTTTAGTTAATATCTAAGTAGTTACACTTAACTTTCAACCAATTTGTTAATGATTTTATACGAAAAGTAATTAAATACGGAAATCAATTGACTTGTTTTTGTTCTGAGACTTCTTTATGAATATTTTATTTAAATTTTTTTAATGCGTGTCTTTTTTTTTTCATTTCAGGCCGTGGATGGCGAACGTGCTTCACTCGAGTTCTTCCTGTCACTCAAGGGCGTCGGAGTAAGCATAGTAAATGAAGCTCGCCGCGAGCTTGCCTATGCAAGCTTGGATCCATGCCCCGCCATCTGGGAGATCGAGATCAACCACGCCTGGAAGCTTCTTACTTTGGAGCTTTCAGCTTGGCTGGAGGATAAATTCAAGGCAGACCAGCAGAAGGCTCAGCTCAAAGACTACTTGCAGGTACCGGGGACATGCTTGATATTGTAGACTAACCAGTGAATGAACGCTTAAGCACAATTGTTTTAAGAAAATTCATACATTTTAAGAAAACAAAGCTTCTGGTTTATGACAATGTGAACACATCTGTCATTACATGTAAATTCTACAAAAAAAGGTGACTTTATATTGCATTGCTTTGGGTCTTTTGGAGGTCCAAATAAAAAGTTTTACAAAAGCCAAGTGAATGAACAGCTCTTTTAACAGTAAATGAACACAAAAATGTCCAGTCAATTAACATGTTGGATTTTAATTAATGACCAGGACAACCAATCAGATGTCAGATAGCTTCCTACGAGATGGGAGGATGTCAGTGTTGCCAATCCATCCAGTGGAATGATTTTTAATCCTTATTTTTAAATGTATTTACAAACTGTTCATTCACTGGGGTCTGTTTACTCACTGGTCAGTTTACCTTACTACCAAGTTGGTAAAAGAAGTGTTGTAAACAAAGGACACATGCCCAACAGGACTTTTTGTGAGGCAATTATTTTATCGATTTGTTTCAGGTTGACTTGGGAAAAATGCAAATGATCAAACCCTTCTTTGGACAACTAAGACGGTTCTGCAGTCCAGCCGTTTGGTTCCAGTTGCGCAAATCTCCCTACCAAACCTACGCTCACCTCAAATTGCACAGGCTTCAGGTAAACTTATCGTCAATACTAAAATTACAAACGTATATATGTAGTTATTAAACTTAAATTTTTTTGTCTTACTAAAACCGAATTCTGTAAAGAACTAGGAGCATTTGCACAGTACCATCGTGCAACAGAAGATTAATTTTCCCTTTATGATTAGAATACTTGTCTTCAGTTACAATAACCAAACTTCTTCACAATTGAGGTAGAGGGGAAACCGTTGTTGATAGCTATCTGAGAAATTTACCAACTTCGGTTTCTTTCTCTCTCTCGACAGAAGATCGAATTGAACCAGCTTTGGAGAGTAACCAACAAGAAATATGGAATCAGACACAAAACATTATCAACCATCTTGCTTTTTTTTTCTTGTATGACATATATTTTCTTTGGGTTTGCTTAAATTTTACATGTAAGTTTTGCCATTATACCTGTCTTTAAAGTTCTCTGTTTTTATTGTGTATTTTTTAAATCCCGATTCGAAATAGAACATGCAAATTCTATAACGTTAGCAGATGAAAACTTACTTTAGCAACATGCTACATGTCCTAGAAGCTTTTTTTTGCCCCAATACATTGGGTAAAACAAATATTATCCTCTTAAGAGCCGAGCAAAATCCTACACGTATATTCTTAATCTAAACATACTTTTCATACAAATATATGCTCAAAAGTATGTTTTGCAAAGATTTTTTTTAATTATGTTTAATATTACTTAGGGACAAGCCTTAAACTCTAAAAATACACATTTTTTGTGCTATAAATGTAAAAAAAAGGCCATATCACTTATTCATGTTTACAGTTTGTTTTAACATTGTTTTTAATGCAGAATGCTATTAAAAATAACTAATAAAATAACTTTTTGAAAAGTTTGAGAAAAAAGTTTAAATTATTTTTTTAAGAACTCTAATATGGTATTGACCCTTTTTAAACTTCATTTTTTATTGAAATAAATGACTAATGCCTGCAATCAAGGGCTGAAAACTCATATTTGGATCTTCCTCTATAGGACCAGATCAATTTCGAAACTAATTACCATGTTAACTGTTTGTGGGGAGGTTTTAAAAAAATATTCCCAAATGGGAACGCCCGATCGCAAGAGGTTAAACATGGTCCGGAAATGTTTTTTTTTATACTTATGCATGTAAGCTGGCCCATAAATAGACATTTTTGAATTAAATAGACCTTTGTGCCATTGGAGACAAATCTCCTATTTACGATTGGAAATATTTTATCTTCATCTCCATTATAATTTCCATCCTTCTTTATTTGAGAGAGAATGGATACCGCTGTTGATAGCTGTCTGTGAAGTTCTATCATAGGCAGTTCCATTCTCCCTCGATGAAAAATTCCAGCATGGCGATGTTGGCTGAGGACCCCAGTCGGTTAGGCATTCGCCTAGCACGCAAAAGGTCCCAGATTCGGGTCCAGGCTTCGCCAAAGTAAATGCCGACCTATGAACGGCCACAATGTCCGACGAATAATGCAACGTGTAAGGGATTGCATGGAAAATATCCTTCAAAGTCCTAACGCTGCGTACGATGTTGCCCTTGACGGTTGCGTTGGGTGCCTATTCAGGTGTCGGCTCGTCACTTGATTGTGGTTCTAAAAAAACGACGCCCGTCGCCAATAGCCCACTTGTAGCTCTAGTGCAACGATAATTCAAACCTATCCTATATGTTTCATTTTCAATGTATCCCCACAGATAGACAATCAGCTCCCTGACGCTGTCTTCCCAACAGTGCTCCATCCGGGTACCACTCCACAGTATGTAGTGCGCAGAACGGGTCCCAAACCCTTCTTTGAGAGCGCATTCCTACTCCATACATCTAAGAATACAAAGACACTCAAGTAAGACCTTTACTTGTACATATATTTTAGTGAGCTTACCAAACTGCTAAAGGCGAATTTAAGGCTAGTAAAATTCGCCTTTATTTTATTTAAGGCTGTTCAAATAATACTTCAGGCTTTGTAATTCATGTCCATAATGTGTATACCTACGGATGTGGGTAACTTTCTTGACAACCAATTGGTTAGTTCTCATTTAAACATGTTAAAGTGCACCAAATGCCTTTAAAAGCTTAAGTACCGAAAAAAGCGAATTATAGTTCCACCACAAAAATGGAGTAAAACTGTCAAAAGCACCAAAACAACTTGCAGTATAGTGTATAGCTACATTCAACAGGAACAACAGTGTTAATTAAAGAGTAATTTTGTTTCAGGTATTGTAAAATTTTACTTCAAGAAGTCCATTTACATTTGGATAAAGGCTTCCTTCTTTCCATGCATGATATGTATTCTCGATTCCTAGAAACTCCCGAAGAGGTATTTTTTTTACTAATTACAATGAAAATAAATTTAAAGTGCTAGATTGAAATAAATTTTAATATTTTTTAAAACCAAATTTTCTCAATTTGTTTTGCAAACTAAAGTAAAACAAGCAAATATATGGTTAATTATGAAATTTCAATTCGAATAACCCGTGATTTCTAACAACATTCATGTTCTTCTAGTCAACAAGGCTACATGATGATCTACAAATTGCTCAGGCTCCAATCATCAACATGGACTTAGTAAGTAACTTATAATACTATATTTCGTATTATTTAAAAATACAGATTTCGCTCGAAACTTTAAACCATTTTATTGTTATTGTTAAATATTAATGTATGTTAAGTACCTTTCAAATAAATATTCTAATTTTGACTGCTGTAAAATATTTTTAATGAGAAATAAAATATTTTTTTTATTTAAAATGTTTTTTTTTTTGTTTTTAGAGTCCCCGAAGACGTCAAAGAAAAGGGATGGCTGTCGAATATATTCATATATCTCCCATTGTGGTACGTTCATTTGAAAATATTATTCATAGATGATAAATTTTTATTAAATAAAATAGCGGGGCCGTCAGTCAGTTTAAAAAAAATTATTAGAAGAGCATAAGAAACACAACACGTTTCTATTTATAAGCTTACATCATCAAACTAAACAAACAATGAGATTAAACATAATAAGGCTTAAGTAATAAATGAGTGCGATTGCATTATTATTAAGTTTGATGCAATATGAAATGCGATATTACTTCATACAAAGGCAGAAGCAACTTGAATATGATATTTCAACAGTTTTATACGATGATAAGTTATGAACTGGTGGTTACA